>FR989963.1:7970515-9170515 GCA_905404175.1 Anthocharis cardamines
ATTTTTTGCTCGACTTCGAACATTTTTTGCTCGACTTCGAACATTTTTTGCTCGACCCCGAACATTTTTTGCTCGACTTCGAACATTTTGCCGAGCATTTTTTGCTCGACACCGAACATTTTTTGCTCGACTCCGAACATTTTTTGCTTGACTCCGAACATTTTTTGCTCGACACCGAATATTTTGCCGAGCATTTTTTGCTCGCCTTCGAACATTTTGCCGAACATTTTTTGCTCGACTCCGAACATTTTTTGCTCGACTCCGAACATATTTTGATCGACTCCGAACATTTTTTGCTCGACACCGAATATTTTGCCGAGCATTTTTTGCTCGCCTTCGAACATTTTGCCGAACATTTTTTGCTCGACACCGAACATTTTGCCGAGCATTTTTTGCTCGCCTTCGAACATTTTGCCGAGCATTTTTAGCTCGACTTCGAACATTTTTTGCTCGACCCCGAACATTTTTTGCTCGACTTTGAACATTTTGCCGAGCATTTTTTGCTCGACTTCGAACATTTTTTGCTCGACTCCGAACATTTTGCCGAGCATTTTTTGCTCGACACCGAACATTTTTTGCTCGACACCGAACATTTTGCCGAGCATTTTTTGTTGATGTTCGGTGTCGAGCAAAAAATGTTCGAAGTCGAGCAAAAAATGTTCGAAGTCGAGCAAAAAATGCTCGGCAAAATGTTTGAAGGCGAGCAAAAAATGCTCGGCAAAATGTTCGGTGTCGAGAAAAAAATGTTCGGTGTCGAGCAAAAAATGCTCGGCAAAATATTCGGAGTCGAGCAAAAAATGTTCGAAGTCGAGCAAAAAATGCTCGGCAAAATGTTCAAAGTCGAGCAAAAAATGTTCGGGGTCAAGCAAAAAATGTTCGAAGTCGAGCAAAAAATGCTCGGCAAAATGTTCGAAGGCGAGCAAAAAATGCTCGGCAAAATGTTCGGTGTCGAGCAAAAAATGTTCGGAGTCGAGCAAAAAATGCTCGGCAAAATGTTCGGAATCGAGCAAAATATGTTCGGAGTCGAGCAAAAAATGCTCGGGAAAATGTTCGGAGTCGAGCAAAAAATGCTCGGCAAAATGTTCGGAGTCGAGCAAAATATGTTCGTAGTCGAGCAAAAAATGCTCGGGAAAATGTTCGAAGGCGAGCAAAAAATGTTCGGTGTCGAGCAAAAAATGTTCGAAGTCGAGCAAAAAATGCTCGGCAAAATGTTCGAAGTCGAACAAAAAATGCTCGGCAGAATGTTCGGTATCGAGCAAAAAATGTTCGGCAAAATGTTATAGTTTAAAGGCCGGCAACGCAACGCCGCCGCGCAGGCTCGTTTGCCCCCTATATCATAAAAAAAATAGTGAATTTCCAAATCCCCTACGGAGTATCGGACAGACACATTTCAGTGTCCGTTTCACTGATATTTTATGTTCCCCTTCCGCATGGTGTCTGATATGTTTGTGTTTTAATGTAACTTAATAATAATAATTAGAAATTAACTATGTGAAGCAAATGCATGAGATTTAGTTTAATCTATATATACGAGGGTGAATCAAAAAATTCTTGGAATCAATATTAAAAAATGCAAAGATTTAAATAATAATATTTTATTTTTCTACATAATCTCCCTCCAATGCAATGCATTTAGAATAACGCGTTTCTAAATTCCTTATTCCTTGTGAAAAAAAAATATTTTCTTGACTCTCGAAAAAGTCCTCTACGGCAGCTATAACCGCGTCATTATCGTGAAATTTTGTTCCACGAATTTCCTCTTTTAATTTTGGAAATAAGTGAAAATCACTTGGGGCTAAGTCCGGAGAATATGGTGGGTGGTCAAGGAGATTGAAGCCAGCACAGCGGATTGCGTTGAGCGCAACTTCCGATCGATGAGCAGGAGCGTTATCTTGAAGGAACAACACGCCCAACGACAGTTTTCCACGACGTTTTTCTTTAATCGCTTCACGCACTTTCGGGATTAAATTTGCATAATAGGGTCCAGTAATCGTCTGGCCTTTTGGCATGTAATCAATAAAAAGGATTCCTTCACTATCCCAGAACACAGAGGCCATAACTTTGCTAGCGGTAGGAGCAACTCGAAATTTCTTGATGGATGGAGAGGATGGTCGTTTCCAAGACATGCTTTGTCTTTTAGTTTCAGGATCAAAATGGTGGACCCACGTTTCATCCATGGTGACAAGACGACGGCAAAAATTATCCGAATCACGCTGGAACATTTCGAGATTACGCTTGGAAATTTCCAAACGTCGCTTTTTGTTTTCGTCGGTTAACATTCGTGGCACCCATCTTGCAGACACTTTTTTGAACCCCAGTGAATCAATTAAAATGGATTGAACGCTACCAAAAGATATCTTTAGGATCTCAGCTATATGTTTTATAGTCATTCTTCTGTCTTCCAAAACCAGATTCTCAACCTTTTTGACATTTTCTTCTGTAACGGAGGTTGAAGGCCGCCCAGAACGCGGGTCATCTTTACAGCTTGATCTACCTCTTTTAAATTCAGCCACCCAGTACGCAACCGTAGAATACGGTACAGCATCACCCCCTAATGTCTGCTGAATGTCCAAAAAAATTTCCTTCGTAGACATTTTTTTCAAACTGAGATATTTTATCACCGCACGTAACTCACTTTTATCCATAATTTTGACTTTTTAGCAACTCGTTGCACAAAAAAATTTATTACATGCGAACGAACTGACAAAAACAAGTAACAGTCTGCATAAATATAGTGTGATAGACACTCTTTAATTTGAATATCGAACTTGATCCAAAAAGGTTTCATATATATGCACTTCTAAGAACTTTTTGATTCACCCTGGTATGACGATCACGATCGAAATAAATCTTTTTGTTTATATGTTTTTTTTTAATGTTAGATATCGACAGACGAGCATGAGGTTCACTTGTAGGTAGGTGATACCTCAGTCACAGAACATCAGTCAATGATGCGCTGTCGAACTTCTTTTTACTTCGAGCATTCGGAAATCCATAGACTGAAACCGAAATGCGCAATGTGCACTTCACGGTTTTTCCATCTATGTCGGAATTTCGATATTCCTCCCAACCGATCAATGCCCAAAGTTACCAGACGTGGGGAAAACATACTCATAGAAAATTATAAACACGTCGCGTCGTCCCGGTGGGATTCTACCGAATGCGCCAACGAGCCTTTTATATATCCTATCCTATTCTGTTATATTCCAATGTTACATTATTGTTGTCTTTGCAAGATTTGTCTGAATTCTTATATGAATAAATTGACTGACTAAAATTTCAACGAGAAGTCACTTTTTGATATTAATCACAAACACACCTCACCTAATATAACCGATTTAAGCGATTTATATCGCCTATATGTAACACCAGAGGTTTTGAGCATGAGTTGCCGGCCTTTTAAAGTTCAATAACAACAAATCAAATTATCATTAATACATTTAGGTAACACAATTTACACTAATGAACGTCATCAAATACATATTAAATGCTTCTAATTTTACATTTACTGCCAGTTACAGAAAGTAAAAAAAGTAATAATTAATCCTGCTGCTTCTCGCTAAAATCCTATATAAAATATTTTACCGGCTAAACTGTTTTCTTATTCAACTATAAGTAATGTCTTATGCGAGAATGTTAGTATAAAATATAGCAATACCCTAAGGAAATGTATAGGTAGTTTGCTGGAATTCTTTTTAAAAGCTTCCGAGAAACTCTAACAAGTCCGTTGGAGGCTTAATGGTGTATCTATCTGTAAAAAGCAATGTAATTACAACATTTTATAGAAGAAGATACTCTTTTATTCATATTTAAACAAAGGCTTTTTATTTGTTATATTTTGCTCTATCTTTATGGAAAAATAATAAACGAGTACTTCGATTCCGTTGTGTCTTACATCAGAGATCTCAGGTTCGAAACTTGGTTAAAAAAAATGTTTTGCATAGTTCATTAACAAGCAAAACTATTAATGAAACTTAGTTAAACATGTGTCTGCCCCATGCCCCACTAGGGGACATCTGGAATATACTAGATATGTTGAAAGGTATATTCCAGTGTCTCCTATAGACATATTACTAGGTCTGTTTCTGCTTATGCATGCACACTGAAATATTTTTTTTAATTTCATTTTTCCTGCTACTAGAAAATCTACAACGGACATACCATGTACTTTTTCTTAAACAAAAAGCTTTTTTAATAATTCCTATGTGCAAATATCAGGGTTAAAATCCCACTCGAACTCTTTGTAATTAATCAACTTCTACTTTTCAAAATACACGGAACTACTACATTTTTAAAACTAGGTAATTAGTGATACAAACTTCGTAAGCTTGAGTTAAAAGTAATATTACGAATAGCCAAAGTCTTACCGCCTTAGGGCTAATAAAACATTGCAGCGCTGAACTAAGAAGAAGCGATAAAAAGAAGTTTGCTTTAAAAATTTTCAAGTAATTGTACTGTCTAGTGCGGACAAGAACCAATTGCAGTCTACGCCACAATTCTGTTATTGTTAAACTTTTGCAACGCGGGTAATTCGATGTGGAAAATGTTTCTAAGGTAATAGCGTTTTATAAATAACTTTGAAGTTAAACGTGTTTATGTTCTTCTATAAATTGCCAGTAACTTGTATGTAGTGTCTATAGTTAGACAGGATAAAGTTTATCTTTAATTTTCTAGTAGTAAGTTTTTTGCTGAAGAATGGACAGGTTTGGAAAAGTTGAGCAGAGTCAATAGATCGCGGATTCTTTTTTTAAACGACGACGCGAGGTTTCTTTTTCTGGCCAGTAACATTACTCCTAATTTTGCGTTCGATCTCTAATATTTATCGCGTAATATTTATAAACAAAACAACATTTATATTCCAAATTCAATACTCATTACTTGAAAGTCTCTTGAAAATACTTGCACGTATTGAGGAACTGATCGACAATTTCTCCAAAATATTGTGATGAGTATTTGTAGACACATTTTATTTATTTATCAACACTTTATTGCACTTAATAACAGAAATAATACAGAGGATATACACATTTACATACATTGAAGCACAATTGGCAGCCTTATCGCTAAGCAGCGATTTCTTCCAGGCAACCATATGGCACAAGCGATAAATTGAAATAAGAAATGGGTAGTGCAAGAATAAAAGGAAAAACATTGCTTATATACATTTTCGTATAACTAGGAATAACTTTTCCTTTCTATCTTTAATTTTTGCCTCTTATTTATTCCTGTTTTACTTTTATAATAGTAGGGAATGTATAATAACGATAGTTATAATAACATCTCAGTAGATTGTATGGCTTTATTTTTTTTTTGTTTACAACTGTTTTCCATCGTTTATATTTTTAATAAATTTATAATATAATTATGATATATTAGTAATGTTAATAACTTTTTTAGCACAGTATAATATATCTAATTCTAAGAGATGTGTTTAATATTTTGTAAGTTTTTAACTAATCCGCAGTTTTTAACTGTGTTACTTAGTATTCTGGTAATATATATGGCATAATTTAGAGCACTAAATTAAGATAACTAATACGCATCTAAAAGTACCTCCTATTTTTACCGAAAAAATATCAAATGACCGAAAATATATTTTATCCGCACGTCGTTTTTCTATGAAAAGTAGAACAGGAAAACTGCGAACTTTGCGAGAACGGTGCAAGTTTCGTAAACCCCGAACGCCATCTGCACTACTTCTTTATCGATCAGCAAACAGGAGATTGGCTGGCTTATCTTATTGATACAAATATACTTTTCTACTAGAGAGCTTCCGCTGTGAGGAAGGCAATTATTATGTATCTTAGACTATTGCGTTATAATCTTCCTTAAGCTGATGATGAAGCGTGATGTTATGAAAAAAAGTGAATTCTTGAGTCTCCTCGATGTGGAAGATACTACATTTGTGATTGTTATGAAAGTGAATGAGTGCCCTTGTGGGCCATGGGTTAGACACATTTCTGTGCCTTTTTTAGGGATCTTTCTTCTTAGCTGTTAAGTAGGTTTTAATTACATATAAATAGGAGATTCTACATGCTTTTTTAGAAACGAGTTTGTCATAACTTTAAATGATGTTTAATTTTAGCAGAATAGTTCAGTAGTAGTATATTTTTTCAAACCAGGCTGATTATAATAGTATAATAACTTTAATAATTATAAAGATTATAAATATTAAAGTTACCTGTTATACTTTGTGTAAGAAGTACTGTGTGGTCTAGGTAAAATATAAATTATGTGAATAAACTTGGGAAATTATAAACGATGAAAAACACTTAAAAAAATTAAGTCTAGTCTAAGTACTAGTATAATTTACGGTTATAGATAGATATTCTTGCAGAATATTTATTTTATGTGTTTTAGTATGATGATATATTTTGTCATGTATTGTTAGTAGATGTAAATATAGTGTAGGATTAATTGCATTGAAATAAATTTTTAATAATGTTTTCGTACGTTTACATCTTCAATGACAGAATCACGTAAGCTTTATTAATAAGTACATAAAGTAATTAATTTTCGCTTTGTCTTCAGTAATATATCAAATAATACATCAAATCTAATATATAAAATTCTCGTGTCACAGTTTTCGTTGCCATACTCCTCCGAAACGGCTTGACCGATTTTGATGAAATTTTTTGTGCTTATCCGGTATCTATGAGAATCGGCCAACATCTATTTTTCATCCCCCTAAATGTTAGGGGTAGTCCACCCCTTAATTTTTTTTTTAATTTTTGAGATAAAAATATTGACCCGTGCGAAGCCGGGGCGGGTCGCTAGTAATATTTAAAAACAACTGCTATTATCTCTACGAGTTCACGCCCGTTCACGTCAATACAGCAATTCCAATGAAAAATAAACAGCAATTTTCGAAGGTATTTTAAATTTTACACTGAATATGCAATAAAGCTATCATGCACTTCATTTACATACTGACAGTGCCGGTGTCAATAATATCAACATCCATTACAGTTGCGACGGTTTATCAGATACGGTTTCTACCATATTGTATTCCGTTTGGGGAGAATTTACGCTTAGCGCTGATGCTCTAAAGGTCACCATATGCTGCCGAAGCCGATATGATATTTTATCAGAAATAGGCCAAATTCGTTTCCCATTCGTTTTAACCGAATTTCGGCATCTTCAACCGAACTTCGAAATTCGGGCGACATTCTGTTTAAGATGTCGCTTGATGGTAGCTGATACCTACAGGTGAGATCAATCAATGATGCGCTGACGACTTATTTTTTACTTCGAGCATTTGGAAATCCATGGTATGAAATCGAAACGCGCAATGTGCCCACGGTTTTTCCATCTATGAATGGTGTTTCGTTACCCGGTCGGAATTTCGACATTCCTCCCATCCATACAGTGCCCGAAGTAATCAGACATGAGGAAACATGCTTGCAGAAAATTATAAAAATGTCGTTCTGGTGGGATTTGAACCTACTTCCCATCGAAGCGTAAGACAGGTATTCTACCAAACTCGCCAGCGAGCACGTCAGAAGTTAAGTCCAACTAGAACCAACGATAACACAAACAGACCACTTTTGTCAAAATTATTGTGATTGAAAGACAACGAAAGATAGAATGCATTAAATAAAAATCTCAACTTTATTGCAAGGTACATAGATTGTAACTGAATGTAAATTTATTACTTCAAATATAATAACATTTGATAAATGTTACCGAAGAGATTACAAGACAAGTCAGTCCAACAACTTTTACTTGCTATCAATAACTAATAGTCTAGAATATGGTACAACATTTCCCACTTACTTGTCAGACATTAATAACTTAATATATCAGTAACTCGATGGTATTGCGTATAACTTAAAGATGATGTAATTTTAAATGCAGAAATATTTTCAAGATGTCTTAATAGTAAATAGTTAATAACATGCTTTATAGTAAAATCGTGATTTATAGAAATCTATACTTCTATACTATCTATAAAGAGGAAAGATTTGTATTTTTGTATGTTATGAAGAAATTCTTTCACCATTAGAAAGCTACATTATCAGCGAGTAACATAGGCATATTTTTAGTGTATAGTACATCTACATTGGACCCGTGTGAGGCCGGGCGCGTTGCTAGTAAGTAATGATTTCTTTACTTTGTCAATTAATTGTTAATCAATTTATAAGTTAACGTTTGGCGCTTTGTTAAGTCTAAGTTAATATGGAGTTCGATTTAACTTTGTTTATTTTATGTAGTTTATGTTTTATAATAATCTAAAGCTGTAAATTATGACTAGTTGGATAAATATAGAAATAATATTGGTAAGTGATTCAGAATTAGTATTATAATAATTTTGTGAAGTGGTTTTAGTGCGAAACGCGTGGACGTCCTATGTTAACGCGAGACATACTCGTAAATTACAAGGAATGGATATACATTTTATAATTGATTAATTTAACCCATTAAGTCCCAAACGGATGTTTTTTTCCGATTTTCAGCGGCATAGCCATATCGGACGTAAAATTTTATACCTTGACGGGCTCGTTGCCGCGTTCGGCACCTCTTGTGCGCATCATTGGGTCGTGGGTTCGAATCCCATCGGGACAACAAGTTTACAATTTTCTATAAGCATGTTTTTCCCATATCTGGTAACTTCGGGCATTGATCGGGTGGGAGGAATATCGAAATTCCGACCGGGTAACGAACCACCGTTCATAGATGGAAGAACCGTGAATTGCACATTGCGCGTTTCGGTTTCAGTCCATGGATTTCCGAATAATCGAAGTAAAAAGTAGGTCGACAGCGCATTATTGACTGATGTTCTGTGGCTGAGGTATCACCTACCATCAAGTGAAAAAATAAAAACCTAAAATTGTACACTTTCTTCTCGAATTTGATAAATCTGATAAAATATTGCGATTGAGCCACGGAGTTTTATTTTCATAAACATTTAATATTGGAAAACTCACTTTCACATTCATCAATTTAACATGAGTGTGAACGAAGACATTCTTCGTACGATCGAGCAAATATTTGTTTCGCTTACCACCCGCTTGTTAAAACTACTTGAGTCGAAACGGAACAACTTGAAACTGTTAGGCTGTTTTTAGTTTCTCAAATTTTACCTAACAACGATTTTATTCACACCATCGCGTAAATTGTCAATATTTCCGGTGGATTTCTAATGTTTCACTGGTATTGATTTCTCGCTAGATATAATATTGTTTTTCTTTATTTAAAATTAGATAACGATAGACGAGCCTGATGTTCACTTGATGGTAGGTGATACCTCAGCCACAGAACATCAGTCAATGATGCGCTGTCGACCTACTTTTTGCTTCGAGCATTCGGAAATCCATAGACTGAAACCGAAACGACCAATGTGCACTTTACGGTTATCAATGTTAGACTGGCCTTCCATGGTCCACCCTTCTTTTTTTTTAATGAAGAATAAGTAAGCATTTGACCGTAATCCTGTCTGATGGGAGCATGTCCTGCCATATAAATGGGAGCATGCTTACTTAGATGAAGACTTATATTTGAGTCGTATAGAATTAAAGTCGGCTATCTGACATTTTTGGTCCGGCAATCTACAAAAGAAAAATAAGTTTCGTCGTTTAGACTGTTATGTTTTTTTATATATTTGGTTTTATCTGTAATTGTTAATATTAATAGATACCTTATACATGCAATGAATGATACCTAATACAAAAATAAAGGAGAAAAACGTTTTCATTTTTAAATTGCCAACAATCAGCCATAAGTCAGATAGCCGCCTTTGATTATATACGACTCATTTGTTCTCCCTTAAAAAATATATTTCATTTCGCATTGTTTATTCTATTCATAATATTACCATTTTATCACTTCAAGTATAATCAAAGCACTATTTAATTCGATAAATTCAGAATTTTAATAAAGGTTTGATACTACAAAGTAGGGATGTAACGGAAGTGGTTTTATCGGAACCGAATTCGGAATCGGAGTTTTTAAATTTGGTTTGTCGGAACCGAAATCGCAACCGGAACCGGAATCGGAACCGGAACCAGAATCGGAAGCAGAAGCAAAAGAGAGATGTGTAATAAAATAAATCAGTTTCATTCATATCAGTTCAAAAAATAAAACACCTTCCTAGTTGTTGAAAATAAAAATAAACGAATTGACTTAAATTTTATACCGTAGTAAATTAAATCAAATGGCGATGACCGCGGCCGCCGCTGCCGCTGTGCTTCGACCTCCGATTATAACCTCCGATTGAAATTTATCGGAACCGAAATCGGAATCGGAGGTGCAAAATCAATCGGAAGTTGTCGTTGTCTGACCTTTCGGAACCGGAATCGAAGCTCCGTAACATCCCTACTACAAAGGCTACGGAACAGTTTAACAGCGGTCACGAAACTTTTAACATTAGCGCAAATGTTAATTGAATGAGTTTAACATTGTAAAACCAAAATTCGTTTGTTAACTGTTAATACAACACGGTTGGTGAATTATTATTTTAGTTGCGTTGGAATTGTATTACGGCGCGGATGTGTAGTCTAACTTTTATGAACTAAACTGTAGTAGCTTATTGTAATTGTTGTTTCAACTGCGTTATTTTAACCGAAGGACGTCTATGTAGTACGCTATTTTGACCATCGGAGGTAAAAAATTGGTTCAAAATTGATGGAGATATTGCGTAACATTTAAATAAAATACTGTATACCGGATTAAAACGCAATTTATTATTTATAAAGATTCTTTCTGTTTCCCCACGACCACGGTTGCTGTAAAGCATCCGAAACGTCGGGATAAATAATTTAAACAATATAAATAATAAATCGCGTTTTAATCCGGTATACAGGATTTTATTTAAATGTGTGATACTCGCGTAAAAGACAATATTATTGCGTAGCACATTTGAATACAAAACACACAAAAAAATACATTTGAATTGAGATCCTCCCCCTTTTTTTGAAGTCGATTAAAAGACTAGACGCCCGAGTACGAACGATTTGACTCGTTAATCTGTCAGCTGTATAAAAAATATTTGAAATTGCATATAAATGAACCTCAAAGTTCCTAAACGTTAAAATTGGCTCTCTTAGCCAGGATTCGATTTATTACCCGTTCACGTCTTGCAAAAGAAAATTATATTTCTACCTCCTTCACTCAGTATAAATTACACTAATAACATGTACTTTTTCGTTTCGTAAATACAAGTTGTTCGTGCCTTCTGAAGGCATCTGTAAAAGCCCGGACTTTTAAAGCGTTGCATGGAACTAGCAATTGTTCTAATAGTTCTTACGTATCATAAGAAAAATTGTAACTCACGTACTAACTCAAAACTGTCTGACAATGAAATAAAGGATTATTATAATTTCAATAAGTTGTTGGTTTTTCTACGCTGCTAGACAATGAGTTTATAATATTGTGATTCTGGACTTATGGCAAAATTAGTACCTACCTAATCGCTATTACCGATTCAATTCGATTTCTGATAATTGAGTCTGAATCGGCAGTCTTAGGTTACGTTTACGTTTACGAAATAAAATTTGAAATTCTGTTATCATGTTACAGACAACAAAGATAACTTTACAAGGATTGTAAATTACTGTCCAATGTTTCGTAAACTTTATCTTTAATACACTTTCTCAATATTGCATAAATATGAATATTAAACGATTTATATGGAATCAATCGCTTGAAATAAAATTCTCTATGTTATGTTACGAAATAAAATTTAGACAGATGGATACTTAATAAAACTTCAAGATTTTTGTTAAAAAATTTTCTTTGTTAAATACCTCGAACTTGTTAATATTCGTCGCTTAATGTTAAAGAAAATAATTGCTTGCGCACCGATGGGTCGTGGGTTCGAATCCCACCGGGATGGCATGTTTATAATTATCCTTAAGTATGTCTTCTCCACGTTTGGTATCTTCGGACATTGAACGGGTGGGAGGAATATCAAAATTCCGACCGGGTAATGCACCACCGTTCATAGGTGGAAAAACCGTGAAGTGCAATGCGCGTTTCGGTTTCAGTCTATAGATAACCGAATGCTCGAAGAAAAAAAATTAAGTCGACAGCGCATCATTAACTGATGTTCTGTGGCTGAGGTATCCTACCATCAAGTGAACCTTATGCTCGTTTGTCGATATCTATCATAAAAAAACCTTGCTGAGCACATCACTATAACGAAACAAAACATGATCTAAAGTATTTAATTACAACTAAAACAGACTGTTTTTCATTACCCCTGGCTCTGATTACCCCGTGTTTTCCCACTTCTATGTAAAAACCAAGCATGATCAAAAAACCTAACTTTCACCTAAATTTTTATTCACATATACAATTTTAAGAGCCATATAATTTTAAGAGCCCTAAAACCAGACTTACACATAATTCAAAATTCGGACTTATAAA
Source organism: Anthocharis cardamines (assembly GCA_905404175.1). Taxonomy (NCBI): domain Eukaryota; kingdom Metazoa; phylum Arthropoda; class Insecta; order Lepidoptera; family Pieridae; genus Anthocharis; species Anthocharis cardamines. The sequence goes on from FR989963.1 coordinate 7,982,882, forward strand.
TAATTTCATAATTTGGGTTTAGAAATAATTCATAATTCGAAGTGCAAATTCACCTTCTAACAGGCCTTTCCGTTTATAAACAGGTTAAAAAGAAATAGCGAAGTGACCATTAAATACACTAAAAATTTACTCCGTCTCAATCTGCCGGGCTAGCATGACCGCCACGAGATATATCTCGCGCGAGAGAAGACAAACTAAGATGTTAAATATCTCGATATATTATATCTCGACATCGACAATTTTGATAGAAAAGATATCTCGATGGACAAATGTATCTATTTTTGATATTAAAAGTCGAGTTTTAAGTGTCATTGTCTTGTTAGACCCGAAAGAAATAAAGCGATAGTCGATTGAAACACGAGAAAACGGTAGACAAAATTTTGTCGCGCTTGTCATGCTAGGCCGGCTGATATCGGAAATATGTCGTCAATTTATGCGTGACATGAATGCTTATTAGACATGCTTCGTATTTGTACTATTCATTCACACCCACTTACATATTACTATTAGAAAACAATGGTGTTGATATGACATACGTGAATAATTTGTGTCATGAGTATATTGATTTGTATCTAACAAAATATTCACAGCTAGACATTTCAACAAACACTATAAACACAGATACAGTAGAACCACTATTATCCGATCCCTCAATTATCCGAACGATAACTTAGTTTATCCGAACTGGTTTAAAACATTTACCAATTATTTAATATAGCGATCCGCCCCGGCTTCGCACGGGTGCAATGTAAATATACTATACACAAAGCTTTCTATTGGTGAAAGTTTAATTGGGTTTTAAAATCGGTCAAGTAGTTTTTGAGTTAAATCGTAACAAACAAACAAACAAATATTTCCTCTTTATAGTATTAGTATAGACAAATACAAAAATTAACACATATATAGGTAACTAATAGTACATATATTATTTTATGTAAATAATAATATGCTAAATGTACCATTCCACGCATCAAAGATTTCATATATGTATATGAAAATTAATCTAAGTTTGCGTACAAAATATATTTGACTCTATACGTCGTAGTAATTATACAGTACATTTGCGGTATTTAGGTTATCTCGTGACATATTAATGTCGGGAATGAAATCCCTGTTTGTTTCGTAATCTTCATATTATGGATATAAGAAATGAGATGATGAAAAGGAGTTGGATTTTGATACTATATGTTAGTTCTAAATCCCATTGTAAGAAACAATAAACAAATGTTTACTAATGAAGTTTCAGGCAGGTTTCGCGGCAGATCACCTAGGAGATAGACCAACCAAGTCATGGACGCTTTAAAACGTTCACAACGACAGTGATTTATCTGTAGGTACTTTCCATTCCTGCTGTTCGGGGCGTTTTAGACCTTGTACTTATAATAACATTGGAGTGGCCTGTTGAGCCTCGTAAAGTTGAATCCTTTTTTTGGCTTATATATAAAATAGTTTTGACTTTTGTTTTGATTATATTAAATAATTGATTGATCTATAACACTGGTCAACAAAAAAACACTTTTTGGATGTAACATGAATTTTTTTATCTGAATATGTTTAGAACAAGGTTATAGATAATAGAAATAAAATTAAAATGCTCCAAATACGAATAGATTTTTTGTAATTCAATTTTATGATATTTTAGAAAATTTCAGTTTTTATCAACAAAATGAAGTTGTTTTGTTATATTACACTATTAATGTAAATGTAATGCTATGGTTTTCTTGTGTATTTTGCTTCAGGGATGTCTCGTTGTAATTTCCAATAATAATCTGCCAGCATATGTGGACTCCACTTGGCCTGATATCTTTTTTCTATTGTAGAAATGTCTTGGTGAAATCTTTCACCGTGTTCGTCGCTGACGACGCCCAAATTTTTAGGAAATAAATCTAAATGTGAATATAGAATATGTATTTTAAAGGTAAAACGTTAAAATTAAAACCCAAAGCCTCGTCAATGGATAAAAGCTCCGCAACAATGCTTTTATAGTCACTTGACCGGTGATTTCCGAGAAGTCACTTTCGTGAAAGATTCCTTAGCTGATTTTTCCAAATAATACTCATTGATCTGAGGACCAATGATGAAAGATAAAATTAATTTAGTATTACATACTCAGTTTGGGAAATTTTCTTTTAAATATAATAAAACATCACCACTGCTGTCCATAGCTTTCACGAAGTTTTCATGAGTGGTTCTGGTATAGGTAGTTCACTATGACGGATTGGTCTTTTAGCAGATGATAAGTCAGGATACTTAATTTTACTTTTTATCTTGATTGTAATTACTTTTGTAATAGTAAGACAAAAATAACAATCCGTTGAGTGGTTCGTCGGTTCCGTCCAAATCATAGGAATTGCAAAAGGCATAGATCGAGATCTTTTCACCCCTCCAGTAAGGAGACCCCACACATGTAACACAATAGATGTGTGGAACCCATGCTTTGTCTTGTTGTCCGATGGAAAAGCCAAAATACTGTTTAAATAACTTGGTTTCTAATGGCGTCAAAATTCTTCGCTGAGTTTTAATTGAAATGTCGCCAGAAATGTAACAAAACTTGTCAGGATAATTTTTACACTTTCTTGACATTATTTAAGAATCATTTAACCCGGAAAATACAAAACATAACTATGCTCTTCAAATAATAAATACTCTAAATGTTAAAATTCAACTTAAAAACGGCAAATCTTCAATTTTATGGGTACTGACTGTAACACAAAAACGAGACCTGATCAAATCAAAATAAATATGGTGTTTGAATGAGGGTAAGATGTTAAATCAAAATTTGTAAGTACCTTTCTTGTTACAAAATTTTGTTGACCAGTGTAATTTATATTCATCAATTTTCTATTCAATCAAATTGAGGTTACGCGGATTTTTTACGGAGGTTTTTTTTTTCTCTAAACTGCCTTTGGCGTAAAATATGCTTTTTTAGTTAGCGTAGTGTTAATTGCTGGTGTCGGCATGTAAAACAGGTCCAAGGCGACTTAGACCCCGTTTCGCATTGAACGTGTTAATGTCTGTTTTCACAGCGAGACCACAGTTTTGATAAATTGGTAAAAATAAAGTTTGACCACATTATTTTATTAAATAAAATAAAATAAAATATTTATCACCTCACTTAATTGCAATATGAATATTAAAAAAGGCATTAAAAAAAGCTCAAACGTGCGACAGTCGCATTGCGAGTCTAAGCTCTTACGCCAATCGCTGCGCTGTTTGCCAAAAATGCTAACATGTAACGCGAGAGATTATTATATTTTAAATTTTATTATCGCTAGCTATCTAGATTTCCCGCTTCTGGCTTTCATTTCTACCCAAGCCCTGGATATGCTGTAAAATACAAGTAAGCGCCCTCTCCTTGTAAGTCTCGATATCCCAAGTGAAAACAATCTTTTATTAATACAGTGTGGCAACACAACCCCAAAATTGCGAGTGAAACTTTATATTTTAAGTTCCGCGATAAATAAAAGGAATATCTGTAAAACGTGAGAAGGAGCTGAATGGGAAAACAGCCCAAACGGGCGCGTCGAAAATGATACAATAAAATTTTATCTCCGGAAGCGTGCTTCGGCACGTACGAACGAGTTTTTTGGTTTGTGTTTAAACACCGCTGTTTAATGCTACGATAAAATGTAAATTATTGCAATCACCCTTGTCTATGTTTTTATTCAATTATTATTGGCACTATCTAATTTTCTGATGTTTAGCCAAAATTTTGCAATAACAACCGCGTTTTAATCCGATAATAGTTTGCTTTTTTTTAAAGTAAAAGTATACTTACTAACTTTAAAAAAAATCTCAAGCTTAAAAGATTTTTCGTGGTTATGAGCGTTACGCTTTGACATAGTCTATGGCATAAAATTTATGTCACTTACGATTGTCTATGTTAAATATAAGATTTGAATTAATTTCATAGCAACATTGCTCAGAGTATATCGCTATACTCATAGATATTAATATAATATTCTTGGATTACTGGTAGTGCAATATCGTTAAAATGTTGGGTCATGGGTTCTATTCCCACTGGATTAATAATGATAAAAAAATAGGCTTAATGCCATGTAGGTTTGTAAAACCCTATACCCCATTATTTATATACGAAAAACTTACATGGGTAGAGAAATTACATGTGATTACATACTGCTACTGCCTAAACATGATAAGATTCCTAAACACAAGACATCTGCGGGATTAGAACGCAAGACGCAAAACGATTCGACTGATCGTCTCGCTTCACTGTGATTGGTGTAGAGATCATTGTGATTGGTGTAAAGACTCTCTAGAGACTCTCTACACCAATCACAATGAAGCGAGACGATCAGTCGAATCGTTTTGCGACTTGCGTTCTAACCCCCCTGGTTTCCAAGGAAGCTTCAAAGCTTTTTATTATTATTATATAATCACACCAGGGTTTATACCTCCCAATATAAGAAATTGCACAAATTTATAATTTTTTTTTTTAATAATAATTAAAAAATGTAATAAAGCTAAAGCGGTTACACGATCTCGCATTAAATAAATATGAATTTCCCTCGCCATTATTGAAGTTCCGGCCATATTTTAAGCACAGATTGGCCGTTCTACAGTTTAATGAGTTCTTATTGGGTCAGTGGTCCGTGACGTCACGTTCACTTTATTTATTCAAGTAACCATTGGGGCCAAAAGATGCGCCATAAATATTTAAGCGGTGGCCGCTTTACGTAGTTCACAGGAATGAATGGCGCAGAAGTGGTGGTAGCAGCTTTAGTGATGCGTCAGTGCTTAAAATTCACGATAAAAATGGATTTTTTTTATAGACTAAGGGGCAAACGGGCAGGTGGCTTACGTGATGGTAAGTGATCACCGCCGCCCATAGACATCCGCAACATCAGAGGACTTGCAGGTGCGTTGCTGACCTGTTTAATTTTTTTCTTTTTAAATGGATTTCTCTTGGATTCGAACCCCAGATCTCCGGTGATAAACGCCACGAACATACTACTGGGTCTGATGCAGCCCCTTATACGTTTACAATGAATATTACGTTTTATAAATTATAACCCCTAATAATACCCCTAAGAAAATACTTTCGAAGTTTCCCTGATTTTTAAAATAGAGACGTTTAAGCAGCCGAATTCATACAATAGGGCTAGCTAGTCTGGAACTAGTACTTTTAATTATATTAAAGTTAAAATTAAAAATATAAAAATCTAAAAATTTAAAATCTTTGTATATTTATCGCAGTGCGCCATTTTTGTTTTGCACTGGATTTTGGATAAAAAATAGTAACGTAGATAAAAATAGTACCGTTGGTAACTTCGAAAACCTTTGAAATATTAATAAAATCCTAACTGAGTCAGGAATCACAACAAAGACTAGAGGATTAACGAGAAAAATCCATTTTGCAGATCCGGAATTTATATCGGGCGTCGTAAAAATTTCAACTGCGAAAAAATCGATAAAATTTAATTTCAGCTCCGTCACTAGTCGCATTGATAAACATTCTACTACGGTTTAATAATATCATTAAACAGTTTACTGACTTTTAACGGCCAGTAAAGAATTGACGAGTTAACTATTCGGCCTTTAAGAGCGTTATAAAATTTTACAAAACATTTTAACTTTATAAGTGTACCCTTTCATTCATGAAATAGCAAAAGATTCCTTTATTAGGAATTTATGATCTTGTTGATAGGATAATACATCTCGTTTATTTACTTAAAAATTATAACATAAAATTTTAAATACCATATAAATTACACGGTTTCATTAAACGAAGTTAAGCAACAAATTCAAGCGGCTGTATTGACAAACAAAATTTGAACAAAAATCGTTTGACAAAAGCACGAAACGTATAAATTTTAACAAATTGTTGCATTCTTCTTCGAACAGAGTTCGAATTTGGTGATTGGAATAAAAAACATGCAGTATATTAATCACTACATTATATATTTACGTGAGAATGTCGTAATTATATAGTTTTTCAAATTCATATTAAAGTTTTATACCTATTCTTTACATACATTTTTATCACTTTGTTCCAAAGCCGTGGCATATTTATACTTTTATGATAATTGCTCGCATTTTAGTTATATTTAATACTACGAGAGAGCTAATGGATTCAATGAATTTATCTTTGGTTTATGGTATTCAATGTCTATTAAAAGCTGATTGGTACAATCTAACCTATTTGTACTATGTAGCTTTGTAGCACGATAAAGTAAGGCTATTACACATTATATACACTGTTATACATTGCGCTGTTAATATTGATTAACTCCTTATATACTTTCAAGGAAAAAGCAGTTATTTCGAATAATACAAATTATAACGCAACATACAGGCATATGCATATCAATGCATGCAATCAATCATTGGAACGTTTGGGTTTTACACCTTGCGCTCCGATGAGTCGCGGGTTCGAATCCCACCAGGACGACATGTTTATAATTTTCTATATTCAAACACTATCCATTGTTTAAACTGAAAGTAAAACATATTTCATACATTATGAAACAAAATAATGTTTTTGAAATTGTTTAAAACAGATTTTCAGACAACTTTTGGACAATACGTCTATTCGCAAATACTAAAATGAAAATAATTTATCGCAATCCCGTTTGTTGGAACTCAACAATAAAAGCGAAATCCTTAACACGAAAATTTCTATTCTAAATATTTATCGAAATCCCGACAGCCAAAGCTGTTTGTTATCAATACATCAATCAATACATTCCATAGTTTTTACTGCCATCGTTCAGGAGGCTATTTTTAGAGCATTCCTGAATAAGCTATAAGTGTTTCCTTCGGTCACGAGTGGGTTTATCGACCCGTGCTGGTGTTTGAATAATTTATGTCACCTGCATTCATAGGTTTCAGTCGTTGTGGTTTCTGTATTTGCATTGTTTGAACGAATGTTCGTTCGCATACTATGCGCCTGCGTGAACACTTCACTGCAGTGCAAGTTCCGTTGTAAACTGGTACTTTGGCAGACTTTATAAATAATTAGCGACAGTAATGATAGTTCATACAAGCCCAAAAGCCCATCTTGCCGATTTTAACATAATACGCTTTTATATATTTATATAACTTATATAATTACGTAATCGTATAAGTTATATATGACTAATGACGTTATTATATTTCTTTTTAATGCATTAATAAGGCAAAACAGGCGTTTGGGCTTGTATTGTGGTCCCGCCACTGATTAGCAATCCCACGCCTAAGTTAAAACGTTTATTGATATATTTAAAGTACTGATAATACTGGTATTGTCTATACTAATCTATATCTACACTAATATTAAAAATAAGAAAGATTAGTATTTTTGTATGTTATGAATAAACTCAAAAACAACTGGACCGATTTTAAAAATTCTTTCACCAATATAAAGCTACAGTATCAGCGGGGCGCTTTGCTAGTTAAATAACTTTAAAGGTTGGCAACGCATCTGTAGACAAATGGTGTTGCAAATGTTTATGGGCGATGGTAATAACTTACCATCACGCTACTAGCTCAAAACCTTTTCCTTAACTCAAACGTTTATTACACACTGATTAATCTTTATAGCGCTTTTTTTCCATCTTATTTCAAAATATTCGCACAGAATATATTTTTTTTCATAATTAAGTATACCCTTTGTTATATTGGAAATATTTTGATTACTGAAATAATTAATATTCTTAATATGTATTATAAATAAACTCTTCTTCTGCCGGCCTAGCATGACCGCCACGAGATATGTCGCGGACGAGAGAAGACTAACTAAGATATAAGATATCTCGGTATACATATAATATCTCGACATCGACAATTTTGATAGAAAAGATATCTCGATCGGCAAATATATCTATTTTTGATATTAAAAGTCGAGTTTTATGTGTAATTGTCATGTTAGACCCTAAAGAAATAGAGCGATAATCGATTAAACACGAGAAAACGGTCGACAAAATTTTGTCGCGGTTGTCATGCTAGGCCAGCTGTTTTTATTGTAAGTAGATAAATAATTAAAAAACCTATATACAGAAAATAGACGTAGTAAGGCTTTTTTAATTCGTCTCCTAGTCTTACGTGTCAAAATGGTCTGGGGTGGATAAAAAGTATTTTCACATTTTATTTGAATACATCCAGATTCAGCAAGTTGGAAAGACTGCTGTAAGAGAAATCAGAACATAATTCACAAAGTATTGAAACTCTTAAATAATAGATAATTTATAATGACTATTTTTTAACTGGAATTATATGGCACTAGCAACGCGCCCCGGCTTCACACGGGTGCAATGTAGATGTATTATACACAAAAAATAGCCTATGTTACTCGCTGATAATGTAGTTTTCTATTGGTGAAAGAATTTTTAAAATAGGTTTAGTAGTTTTTGAGTTTATTCATTACATAAAAAAATATTTCCTCTTAAATAATATTAAGTATACATATAGAAGTATAGATGAAATAGTACCTACTATGGTTAACTGACAGACAATTACCTAAATTGGTGAACATAGAGATTTGAAAGTGGAAGCATTTATTCTTTAAGTACACTAGAAGTATACTAAAGCCTAAGTTCAATGCCTCAAGGAGTTGAAAGAAGTGGTAAAGTTTGTAAGAGACACTTTTTGTTTCAAGTTACGGTGATGACACAAAGTAATTACTTTTCAAAAGAAATAAAATGATAATTATTTTTAGATTTTTTCTCCCAAGGGTGAAAAAATTTGTATGAGGATTTATACTAATATTATAAAGAGGAAAGATAAGCTGTTTGTTTGTTTGCTATTTAATTTAAAAATTACTGGACCGATTTAAAAAATTATTTCACCCAGAGAAAGCTACATTATCAGCGAGTAACATATCATATTTTTTTTACATATACGAGTATATTGCACCCGTGCGAAGCCGGGGTGGATCGCTAGGATTTTATATAAAGGATTTTATAAAATAAGACTAACAAATAACTTTTAACTAGTTAAATCCGGATTTATTAATCATTTCTTTTATCGCGATGTCTCGAATGCATTTCAGCAAGCGTGGCCACGGCATACTGAACGCCATCTTAAAGTAATTTAATTTGTATTACAACTTATTAACAAAAGATAAAATTAAAACTTGGATCGCACGTAATATTTAAATCGCAGCAGGGGTATAGCTACTGCCGTATCAGCCGTATCAATGATACAGGGCCTCCGAACCCGTTAAGCGAAAATTTGCCTTCCATTAGGGCTTCGCCGCAGTTAGGACGAAGGGCTAGCCACCAAGTTTTGATAGAGGACCCATCAAAAGTAAGCTACACCCCTGAATTACAGGAAAGCATATTATGTTTTGTCAAATTCTGACTAAGAAGAAATAACTGATTATAATTGATAGAATTACTTGATTTTTTCCTAAGATTGTTGAATAGTATGCCTTGTAGGTACGTATAATGATAGTAATGATGAGAAGTATTTATACATTTTCACCATAAAATACCGTATATTTCCCAGTTAGTAAAATTGTTTAATTTGTGTACTCCTGAACTGCTTTGGGACATACTATACGTATATAAGAAACATTTCTCGTGAAATTACACTTAGAAGTAGAACTCACTGACTATATTTTTAATATAGTTTTAATTTATAATAACTTTACCTTCCCGCAGCTTAGCCTTTGTTATCCTTATAAAACGGTATTTAAAAAGAGCATTAACTCTCCGCCTCAAAGAAAGTCGGAATATTAAAATCTCTTTGAAGAAAACAGTTCAGCACTAACACTTTTCATGTAAATTAAGAAAAGTGGTTTCTATATAAGAACATTATGCGATATGAAATTCGCATTTGAAACACTAAATGGTATTGTAACTTTGTTTACCATAACGTATGAGATATATTGGGTATAGAGTTATGAGTGTTTGTTTAATTCTTCATCAACCGTACTCTTCATAGACCGACTTCATCGAATTATTTTTCAGTAATTCAGCTTCTCAAGTAAGGAAACTAATGACTGGTTCTTCCTGAACAGGTAGCATTAAGGCTTCACTATGATAATTTTTATAGAGTTTTATTGTTTAAATAGGAAAGTGTTTGTTTGCCATCACACCTGATCTTAAGTATTAATGCAAACTCAGATGGTAAATCACGTTTGCCTATGAAAAGCATATTTACCCTTGACTTGAAGAGTCCAATATTATAAGTTTCTTGAAACACAGACGACCGCGACGGTAGGGAATTCCAATCCTTGACTGTTCGCACTATAAACGAGGAGGCAAAGCGTACGAGCTTTGGTACATTGCATCGAACAAGTTTTATTGTAAAACATACGTTATGTTATGTCTACGTATATGAATGAATGAAAGATTTTTATTGGGCTTCCACACAAGATAAACAAACTATTATAGAAAAATAAAAACTTATATAAATATATACAGCTTAAATATTTATAAATTAGACATATATCTGTACTTAACTTTGTGTGTCTGTTTTATTCTATACTGTGAAAACTTGTGAATGGCCTTCTGTATATATAATGTTATTTGTTTCAATGTTATTGTTTGAATGTTAATAAGTTTCCCTAATATTTGTGAAATACAATCAAAAACTTTTTCTTACCATTGCATCGGTGGCTTCTTGGTTAGTAAGATAAGCTCTTTGGAATCTCTGTGGTTTATCGGAGTAGAGTAAGCGAAGTTCCCATGGAGCGAGTGAAATGGTTTTAAGCATTAGTATACGTATTTGTGAGCATATCTCAGCAAGCGCTTGGTCAATAATCTTTAGCATATTACTGAGGTGTAGCCGAAGCCCGAATTTTCATTTTTGGCCGATATTTTTTTTAAATTCCGAATTTTTGGTAATGTTAACTCCGCTACAAAATGCTGCTAAAAGCACTGTGGTTACTTAGTAATTCTGTATTATACCTTTAGAACTGAAGTGAATCCCTAATTCTTGGTTTTTGGTAAACGCTTAAAATATAATTTATGTTAGATAGATATAAAATAAATTTTAGAAAGTGTTTTAGGCCTTTCTATGAAGCAATTTTCTAAATGTTTGAGTAAGGTGCGATATGAGATTTGTATGTTTTTTGATAAATTTTTAATACTACCTGTAAGTATGGTAAATTATTTCTCTCATTCTTGCTGAAGTAACAACCTCAGATAGAAAATATATACAAGAAAATTTTTAATGTGGTAACATAGCTAGAACCTAATTACACTATTCAATAGCTATTCAATACAGAATGCGCTATTCATGTAAATGAAGGTAAAACTACGCTAACGGTTAGAAGAAGGCTCTAACAAAGCTTTGTGTGGGCTTACAGACTATCTGACTAAGTGTTGAACAATGGGAGAGGGAAGAGAGCTTGTTAGTTCGCCCGCCGGATCTAAATATTGATTGGATGTAACGACTTGAAGGAAACTTTGTTCGGGGAGGTTGGGAACTGTTTTGGCGTTTGAAAGGTATTATAATATCCGATGTTTTCATTGTGTTGTTAGATGGTTTTGTATTATAATACGATAACGGCGAGTTAGGGGTGTAATCGATATAATATTGTAAGAATATAGCACAGTAAGTTGACTGTATTGTAAATACGGCTATGAGGATTAAAATAAGTTTAATTCTGATTTTCTTTAATCTTTCTGGGAATAAAGCCCTTTCAACCTAAATCATATTAAAAACTACGTACATTTTAAATGTCTACATTAGATAGTAGCCCTTCTAGTGAATAAATATTTGAAAGTGGTTATTTAGATAAGCTCTTCCGAAAAGTTTATAATAAATAATTCGAATTGGGTTGAGGTTTTACTCCAGAATATTTCTTACATGACCCACCACTATATTAAGTTTGATCCAAAGTAGTTCAGCAGTTTTGTTTAAATAACAAATATTCAAACTTTTATATTGAAGTCAAAAGTTGTTAACGTTCAGTTTTTAGTTCAGAAACACCCAAGTGACCCATATATGTACATATATGTATATTGTATACATGTATAAAAAACGCCTGTAGCGTGGTGACAAAATCTGTACCAGAGCGGGTTAAACAGCGTACTCAAAAATATCAATATTTTGAAAAATATTGCGAGTCGCCAAAAATCCTTTTTAGTGAACTTATAGATAGTCAAATGGAATGCCTGTGCCTTTCATGGCGAAATGCGGTTTTGCCTGGAAGTGTATCACAATCTTTGAACGCAAATTATCCCGCGGAATTATTAGTATATGCTTCTACATCTATACTGATAATAATATTATAAATAAGAAAGATTTGTATTTTTGTATGTTATGAATAAACTCAAACACTACAGGACCGATTTTAAAAATTCTTTCGCCAATAGCAAGCTACATTATCAGCGAGTAACATAGTGTGAATTCGGGGCGCGTTGCTAGTACTTTATAAACTAAATACATAAGCGCTTTGACATGAACGTACATAACTTAATTAGTCTTAATTAACCTTTACAGACCAACGCCTACTTTGACAACCCGGTGGAAACCGCTGTACAGAATTTGCCTCATTAAACGTCCATATATTATATGAAGTTTTGTACTAAATCAATGAAGTGAATTAAGGCGCAATTAGTGTCATTGTATAGGTGATATATAACAAATAGAGAAATAGCTTTGATAAGGCACATTATAGTTACCCATAATTAATTGTAGTAGTTGTCGATGTCGAGCTATAGGTATATTTATATATGTATATAAAAGAAAGTTGTGTTAGTTACACCGTTTATAACTCAAGAACGGTTGCACTGATTTCAATGATATCTTATTTGTTGGATTCCTCTATGTCGGGAATAAGATATAGGCTATTAAAATATTGGAAATAATCAGGAAAAAAAAATATACATTATTATTTATTAATTATAAAATAAATTAGATTCGAAACTCCGCCATCTAAACAGCTCACGTCATGCATTCTTAGCTTTTTTGGAATAACAGAATATGTCCACTGCAAATCAGTGACATATTAGACAATTATACATATAAAAAAGTGGGCAAATGGGCATATTCAAATTTAAGAATAATTATATAATTTCGAAGCCAAAATTGTGGCAGAACAACGTCTGCGGGGTCCACTAGTATTATTATATAATATATCGAGATATCTTATATCTTAGTTTGTCTTCACTCGTCCGCGAGATATCTCATGATGGTCATGCTAGGCGGGTAGATCCTAGATGTGGGCGTTATTTCAACAAACAACAGCATTTTTAAACCGCTTACCTAATGGTAACGCAAACCCCTTTAAAAGTAAAATAAAGCTGCTTTTCGTTTACCGCAAACCCCTTTAAATATATTAACTGTTTCATTCAAAGATTTTCGAACGCAACGCGCGGATTAGCTCAACGAACATTCAATGCGTAGTCGCTAACATCATCCGAAACAGCTTGTTTATTTAACGCAAAACGAGTTGAATCTATTAACTGTTACTCTAATAATTGCTACGTATAATCTGTTGACATTACTGCAAAGCAGTTAATAAAGTTAACTTCTTTTTTAACAGGTTATCAGTAATTAACAGCTTCATGCGTTGTCGCTAACATCATCCGAAACAGCTTGTTTAATTAACGCAAAACGAGTTGAATATATAACTGTTACTCTAATAATCGCTACGTAAAATCTTTTGACATTACTGTAAACCAGTTAATAAAGTTAGCTGCTTTATTAACAGTACAGTTTGTAATTAACAGGTTCATTTCGTTAATACAAAAACCGTCAACAACCTCTAGTAGATCCTCTGACGTTGCGGTTGTTCACGGTGATCGCTTTTCATCAGACGAGCTACATCATAAATGGAAAAACCGTGAAGTGCACATTGCGCGTTTCGGTTTCAGTCTATGGAATTCCGAATGCTCGAAGTAAAAATTAGGTCGACAGCGCATCACTGACTGATGTTCTGTGGCTGAGGTATCTCACTTACCATCAAGTGAAACTCATGCTCGTCTGTCGATATCTGACATAAAAAAACGTACTGGTTTCTTCATAGGCATAGTGTAAGAAGATAATTTAATTATTTTAGACTATAGCAATAATTACGGTATCAAGTCACATTACTCACATGATTTCAGGAAGCAATTTCGTCACAAGCGTGCCATGAAACCATTAAATTAACGACACTTCACGTCTGATTGATAAAGACGCATTGCGTTGTCAAGAATAGCGTAACTATTGATGCAACTGGCACTAGCTGATAACGCGTGGTAAGCTTTTGAGTCAATTTGAGTTATATAAATTACATTATTGTAGTATAAGAGCTGGTTTAGTTTTTGTTTGAATTTAATTTGCTGATTTTTAATAGATCTTTTTTTTGACGAGCTCATTGGCGCCCTCGGCTCAACCGTGATGTGTCGTGGGTTCAAATACCACCGGGACGACATGATTCTGTAAACATGTCTTCCCTACATCTGGTGACTTCGGGCATTGAACGGGTGGAGAACCACAATTCATAGATATACTACACTTGCCCATATTTCCCTTAAAGGCAATGCACCTGTAAGACCTCTAAGCTCTAGTATGTTGTGATGTTTTTGGCTGGCGGTGATAACTTCATACTTTCTTGCGAGTTCTTATTGACAGGTATCACATATCGACGATTACACCTCGTGCTCGCACATTAATTTAAAAAAAATATATGGAAAAATGTCTGGAATATAATTAACCATTACGTGTCTGAAAGTTCACGTCTGATTGAGGCACGTTGTCAAGAATAAACAGTAGCGTAACTATTGATGCAACTGATGGCTAATGTAAGTAGTAAGCTCTTTTGAGTCATATAAACAGAAATATAGTGTAAGAGCTTGCTTACTATTTTATTACTTTTTGTAGGCAAAGCTATTTTTACTTCATAATTAAACTTTTTAAAAATGCATTATCTTGTTAATGTAAATCTTTTATTAAATTTTCATTTCTTACACATAATTACACATTACATTTACAAATCTAAAAAAAAAATTAATCGATGGAATTACGATTTTTAAATATTTAAGTCTAAAACCGAACTAAAATGAAGGTATGTGTTTTAGTAAATAATGATTTAAAAATAGATGACATAACCATACAAAAATAATATTTAATACTAGCTACGCGCCCCGGCTTCACACGGGCGCAATGTAGATGTACTAGGAGAGGCCTATGTTACTCGCTTAGGTATAATGTAGCTTTCTTTTGGTGAAATAATTTTTAAAATCGGTCTAGTAGTTTTTGAGTTCAATCATAACATACAAAAATCCAAAAATGCAAATCTTTCCTCTTTATAATATTAGTATAGCTACAGATTATGCACCATCTCCTAAACTACAACTTACATCACTTATGGCCCCAAGCTGCCCCCAATAAGTACATTCAGTCGATTCGTCTTCAAAAAGAAACTTGTTGGCATCATTCCCAGTTTTTGTAGTCTTTTTACTATACAATTGCTCGTAAAGGAATTTTAATCTGCCGCTTTGCCTCGCCTCATTGTTTTGCAATTTATATTGACAGAGATGCTACTTTTTCACTTAATTGCTTGGTATTTAGTGAATGATAATTATACTCATGCGTATACATAGGATTGCTGGGTTTTATACTATTCTTACAACTGGTTTCAAAGTGTGTTTTGGTTTCAGAGTGCATTGGTAAGATTTATTTGTTTGTTGTGTCCTTATAAGCAATAATTTATTGTTTATTTTATTTACTAACAATAAGACGTTTTCTTCTAATGACATCACTATCACATTACCGAAAATCAGCGCTGGGGCGTGCCACGTTCTAGTTCTATGGGCTTTTTGCAAATTTTTTTTAGTTTTAACAACAGAATTTGCAAAATAATGGGCTTTTCAATGGTTTCATTAAACAAATACTTAATGAGATAAAATTAATTGGATTTTCTGCTATATTTTTTGATAGTTTTAAGCACTAAGTAGTTCATGCAATTCAGCTTAAAGTTGAGACTAATAAACAGTTCTCTTACTTAGTCAAAGCTTATTCACTTTATACGGAATCGATACCTTGTTCCATTGTAACCGTCGCGCGTGTTGTATTATTAGTTTTAATATTTAAAAATAATTTTATTGTCTTAAATATTGTTTATGTATAGTATTTTTACAACGAATAAATAATATTATTTCTCACTCTTTAATTATTATTTCACAGTCCATTTAACGTTCTGTAAAATTTCATCAGTACTACGCCAGAAACTATAAAGGTCATATTCCAAAAGTTATCTTGATAGAACTCTTAAGAACCTTTGTAAATATTTGTCTTTGGAAGTTTGTATTAAACGGAGCGAAGAGCTTATTTTTAAGACTCATTTTCTTAAAACGAAACTGCTTTAAGTTTTCACGGCGAGCAATTTGCGTAATATTCGCCAACGTAAAATTAGCCAATTAGCGTAACGCTAAGTGACGACAACCTGTTAGTTACGTATTAGCCTAAAACAACCGTTGCTAATCATTTTACAGTACAAAGTGAAATTTCAACACGTATGTAATTTACGTAGTTTCTGTATAGAATTAATGACGTCTACTTTAAATAAATTAAATACCCGGGAATTACCGTAAATTTAACCGGCATAAAAATAACTGTAGTTTCTTTTCAGCTGTTGTATATCGATTTAGGTAAAAAATAAAGATTTTTCAAAATATATATTTGGACAATTTCGAACTGAAACCCGTAATTTTTAGAATTCTTTACTTGTCTGCTTATTTGAACACGCAAAAACGAGAATCGATCAACGTGGCTCAGTGGCGATGCAGAGCTTAACTTCGGAGGTGCCAGGTTCATATTATGTAGATGAAACACGATTTAAAAAAAAATATTCTAATAGGACAAAAGAGACATTATAGTAGTGATTGTAAAGTGAAATAGACACAGAAATGTGTCTACCATGCATCCTACGGACACTTTAAATCAAATATGTAATGGCCGAATTCTCAATACTAATCAACATTGAGGTGTACTTAAAAGTATATCTAACCTTTTCATTACGAAGGTAAAATGAAAGACAGAAACATTTTAAGAAGACCTCAAGTTTTGATTATCGTTTCAGTATTCCGCGGTAAGTGTGTTTATTTCGACTTATATTAGCTTTTTTACACCATAGAGGTATAATCATCTAGGCAGAGGTACTCATAGTATTTCTTGAATTTTTTTAATTTTATGTACATCTGTATTATTGTTCAATCTTCGGAGGAGGACTTTGACTCCTTAGACACAGCTGTAGTCAGCTTTTTCATGGGTCATCGATTGTGAATTGTTTTCTATTAGTATTATTCGGTTTCACTAATAGAGATTATTATTATTACATATTATTCATTGATTACATAAGTTAGCCTTTATCCCAGAAGAATCTTTACACCTATTTGAAACCGCGAGCGAACCAAGTATTTAATAAATGAATATCAGGAAACCGGTTCTTATTCCTGCGTGATACGATTGCCCGTTATCAATGATCTATTAGTTTTTATTCGCTACATTACATTTTAAACGCCACCGTTTAATACAGCGAGTAATTTATTATCTATCAAACGCCGTTGTTTATCGCCGGATGTCTAATACGATAAAAATGTAATGTTCAAGGTTTTGCTATGTGCTTCCAAGACGAGTCACCCTGCACGCAAGTCTTGATGCAAGTTTTATAGTTACACTAATATTATAAAGAGGAAATATTTGTATTTTGTATGTTTGCTTGGGCCGAGCGTACTTAGGCGTCTCTTCTTGAGCGACGCGAGAAAATGAGCTGCTTATTCTAACTAACAAATATGGATGTAGTCTCAGGATGGATCCGAAATAAATGAATTATTATTATTATATTATTATTATTCGCCTGAGCATGTTCAGCCGGCCTAGCATGACCGCCACGAGATATCTCGCGGACGAGAGAAGACAAACTAAGATGTAAGTTATATCGATATACATATTATATCTCGACATCGACAATTTTGATAGAAAAGATATCTCGATTGACAAATATATCTATTTTTGATATTAAAAGTCGAGATTAAAGTGTAATTGTCATGTTAGACCCGGAAGAAATAAACAGATAATCGATTAAAACAAGAGAAACGGTCGACATAATTTTGTCCCGACATTCTTGGTCGGCTGGTGGATGACCACGACGTATGCTGAGCGGCCTCCTTTTCGGACAGAAGTTTTGCTTTTACAATATTATTTTATATCGTACTAGTGGACCCCGCAGACGTTGTTCTGCCACAATTTTGGCTTCGAAATTATATAATTATTATTCTTAAATATAATAAAAAAGATTTTCCCGCTTTTTTGTTGAATTTTTTCCTGAATTTTCTTTGCTATAAACCTTACCCGAGCCCGAGACCTTTCCAACGAATGCAAAACCGTGGATCGTGAATCGGTTCGTGCGTTCTGGAGTTATAGCGTCAGGAAGGAAAACCCGACTTATTTTTATATAGTAGATTACTTTATTAAAGTTATTAGTTATTTGCATCTATTGCTTCTGACAAAATAAATTATTAATTAATTCATACGGGCTCGTTGGCGCATTTGGTAGAAGCCGTACGCATCGATTGATCGTGGGTTAGAATCCCACCGGGACGACATGGTTATAATTTTTTGAAAGCATGTTTTCCCCACGTCTGGTAACTTCAGTCATAGATCAGGTGGGAGGAATATCGAAATACCGGGTAACCGGGTAACGAACCACCATTCATAGATGGAAAAACCGTGAAGTGCACATTGCGTGTTTCGATTCCAGTCTATAGTTTCCGAATGTTTGAAGTAAAAAGTAGGTCGACAGCGCATCATTAAATGATATTCTGGGGTATCATCTACCATAAAGTGAGCCTCATGCTCGTCTGTCGATATCTAACATAAAAAAATGTATGTTGATAAATCTGAGTTTTTAATGTAAATCTATGGATTTATCGTAGGTCGGGGTTTTGCAGTAACATAATACATAGCTTGTTTATAATCTGTCTGATAGTATTACCGTTTACTATATAGATAACATCAAAATGTCTGCTTTTACTACTATGTACTTTAATAATAATGTTAAATCAACCAATAAAAGGCATAATTTACACTTTAGGAACCTCTTTATGAATTGTAAAATAATTTCAACTCGGCTTTAAAAGCTCATACTACGCTTTTACGATAATCGAAGAGTCATGTTCCTTTATACTAAACTACGTAAATATATTTACTCGTATGAATATCAGAAACCTTTACTGTTTCTGTATTCCAAACATGTCTTTATGATTCCAATATTTATAGTAAGAAATTAATTCAGGCAGTTTCAATTTTAAAGGTAAAACGGGACCCTACTAAGACTCCGACTCTGTCCGTCTGTCTGTCTGTCTATCTGTCTGTCACCAGGCTGTATCTCATGAATCCTGATAGACAGTTGAAATTATCACAGATGATGTATTTCTGTTGCCGCTATAACAACAAATACTAGAAAACAGAATAAAATAAATACAAACTTATTTATTTATATATACTTTACTTATTATTTATTACAATAAACGTGATTTATTGCTCGTATTTGCTTGATATTGATAACGGCAACAGGAAGACGCTTGAAATATTCACAGAATATTTAGTTATATACTTACTTAGTTATTTACTTTAAAAATAATTAATTAAAATAAAATAAAACAAATATTTAAGTGGGGCTCCCATACTAAAGACATGATTTTTTACCGTTTTTATTGATAATGGTACGGAACCCTTAGTGCGCGAGTCCGACTTGTACTTGGCTGGTTTTTATAACAATGTTGTGACACAAAACCTGTCGATCGCTTAATATTAAACTTGTTGTTAGTAAACAGACGATATGCTTTTTATAACTGAAAACTTTTTATAGGTTGCAATAAAATTATTAGTATCTTCGTACAATTATATATTATGTAATTTATTATATCTAGAAATTATCAAGACTTTAGGAAACTATCATTATTATTTAGTGTTAAATATAATTAGCGATCCGCCCCGGCGGGTCAATATTTTTTTTTTAAAAAAATATTGACCCGTGCGAAGCCGGGGCGGGTCGCTAGTAAACGTATATAATTAAGTTCTACAAGTCAGATTACATCAGATGACAATCTCATCTTAAAATAACACATCTACAGCACGGAAATAGATGTCTATCACATCATTCACTGTTGTTTTGTTTGTGTGTCTGCGAGTGCTATTCTACGAAATTGCATGGGTGGTCCTGACTGAAGTAGGTTTATAGATTCTTAAGCTGCTTGGATCAATATTGGTCTTACGTTACTGCGAAGTGATGTCAAATAGCCCAGTTTTATGGGATGCGAAAAAGATACGCGGCCGTTTTATGAAAGAGCTTATGTGTTTCTAGGACATGACCTGTTTGAATATTTTGCGCTTCAACTTAACTTTTCATTCGTCGACACCTTAGTTGCTACGCTTACCTGAAAAATAAGATATACAATGTATTAATATTTAATATAAATAATACAATAATTATTATTAACGTAATAAAAGTCTGTTGGTGGTCGTAGCTCAGCGAAAAGCAAAGATTCTAAATTCAAAATAAAGGAAAATTTAAATCTATCTAATCTAAAGAGACACTTAAAATATCTATCTTTATAGTCTATACCATGGCCCAGGGGAAACTGATATTTACTTTCATTAGAATAAAATAAGTTGTAGAACTTTAGCTCGATATTTATAGAGATTTAAATTCAAATATGCGTTTTAATTGCTACTTGAATAAGAATTAAAACATATCGAGTTAAATAATATTTCCATTCCATTTCCAGCAACAGAAGATGGTTTGAGACTTTCCAACACCTGCCGGCCTAGCATGACAATCGCGACAAAATTTTGTCGACCGTTTTCTCGTGTTTTAATCGATTATCTCTTTATTTCTTCCGGGTCTAACATGACAACTACACTTAAAACTCGACTTTTAATATCAAAAATAGATATATTTGTCGATCGAGACATCTTTTCTATAAAAATTGTCTATATTGAGGTAATATCGAGATATCTTACATCTTAGTTTGTCTTCTCTCTTCTCCGCAACATATCTCGTGGCAGTCATGCTAGGCCAGTTGGGATCAAGTTATTAAAATCTAAAACCTTGACTTGGTCAAACATTTTTAAAAAAAAAGAAGACACTGGTCAATATTACCATAATATAGAAAATTACAGTAAATATCAACTCCGTAGGAATAGATGGTGTTAATATGGCAACTTTGTGACATTTCAAATCAGACAGCTGTCACCTTTAGTTTGCCCTTGATCACGGTTGCTGGAAAGCATTCGAAACGTCGTCGAGATTAAATATAAACTGCGTTTTAATTCGGTAAATAGTTATTTTATTTAAATGTGTGATACTCGCGTTAATAAAAGTCAATATTACAACGAGTTAATTTATTTAACTCTATGAAAATAATTAGCTGTTATTTAACTACAATATTATTAACTTAAAATATACTTACAATAAAATAATTTACAAAATTAAATAGGTATATAAATAATATACAAAAAATCTAAAAAAAAACAATATCTCAAATAGCTATATAGACGCGCACTTGTAAAGCACCGACAGACTGGCTACCATTCGACGATATTCAAGAGTCAATAACCATTTTTGAGCTAAACCAAAGTCGCAATAAGTCGAATGCCATAATTAGTTTTAAAGAATTTGCTTAAAATTATTAAATATAAAAATATGTTTTTTAACAATGTGTCCTAATGCAATGTAATGATACTAAGCAATCAATTACATCGACGCTCTCATTAAATCACCAATAGATTAACGAGACAAATGTTCCTAAACAGCATCCGCGGAACAATTTCCTGCTGTTAATCATTGTTATCGCAGCGAAATAATTAGGGACACATTTTGCTGTTCACTGCGCAGCACTATCGGCGGTGTTATTGACCTCTTGATTATGACGATCGATGTAATGTAAATTCCCGAGTCTTAGGCCCATATACCAAGACGTGTCTTTGGAATCTAGTTTTGAGACTTGACAAACCATTTTTTCTCTATAGAATTTTGACATATTGACAGTTCTCAAGAATATATTACGATTTGAGTAACGTCTTGGAATACAGGCCTTACGGACGAATTCTCGAACGCTAATCAACATTGAGGTGTACTTAAAAGTATCTGTAACCCTTTCATTACGAAGGTAAAATGAAAGACAGAAACATTTTAAGAAGCCCTCATATTTTGATTATCGTTTCAGTATTCCGATTAGTGGGTCATAGGGCAGACACGTTTCTGTGACTGTTTCTCTCATACTTTACAGGCAAGTACAAGTAAACGTAGTTGGTGAACAAAAATGATCAGTGAAACGGAATCAGAAATGTGTCTACCCCATGTTCCATTAACGGATTCAGGTCACGTATGTATTTAATACTGCACCAAAAACTAACATATTTTTAAAAACACCAAAAATAAAACAGAAATAAGCTCACTTCTCCAGTCAATCTTGAATAAGCAAGTCCAAATAATAATAACTATTATTAGAATAATCCGACAGGCGCTTAAGTGAGTATAGTACATCAATTTTATGATTTGACTTCAAATAAAAAATAACAAGCTTAGATAATTAATAGAAAGCATCTCATAAAACTGTCAAACCAGCACAACGCTGACTTTTAGTCAGTTCTACACCACTGTTTTTATACTAATTACGATATAGGTACCTATTGTAAAAAAAGGAATGAAAATAGTGCAGCACTTAAAAATACAGGACGACCGATAGGATATTATAGTTGCTTAAATGAGTATGAAGACTTCCGAACCAGAAAGTCTTATGCTTACGAATTGAAAACCCTCGCTATAGTTCCAGCAATAAAACAAATTAATTAATGTAAGTTGAGGACACCTTGACTAAAATAAAAAGTGATTATAATTAAAACTAAACCTTTAAATTTGAAACTCAAATTAAAAAATAAAACATAAGAATATAATATGTATATTGTATTTAAAAGATAGATAATATACATCTTATCGACGTTCCGAGACCAAACATGATTGTAAATCTTGTCTCAGCCAATTAACATGAACATTACAGAATTGAGAACACTTTTGAACATGTATGTTCTGTGATGTTATTTATTTGAGGTAAGAAATGTTGGAATTCTTTATTAATTGTTCCGTTTACTGGAATAATATGTCTTGGTTAAAAGTATTTTGGTTTTTTATGTTAGATATCGGGTTCACTTGATTGTAGGTGATATCTCAGCCGCAGGACATCAGTGAATGTTGTGCTGACATCTTATTTTTTACTGCCAGCATTCATTTTAAATCCATAGAGTGAAACCAGTAATAGACACTACAATTTTTTCCATCTATGAACGCTGGTTCGATACTCGTGAAGAAAACTGTGTTTTAATCGATTATTATCACTTATGTCTTTCGGGTATAACACGGCACTTACACTTAAAAGTCGACTTCTAATGTCTTAAGTAGAGATATTTGTCGATCAAGATATCTTGTCTATCAAAATGTCGAGATAACATATTAGTAGATATCTTATATCTTAGTTTATCTTCACTTGTCCGCGAGATATCTCTTGATAGTCATGCTAGGCGGGAAGCCAGTTTAGTTATACGTATAATACAAATACAAAAAAAAACGATTGTTTTTTTATCATATCTAACTTCGACAATTGAAACCTATATTATGCAATTAATAATCTTCTTAATACCCTTATCTAGGGTAATACTGAACCTCGTAATCTGTATAACTATAAATATTTGTAGCGTAACATTACTTGAAAATTTATGTCGGTCAGTGATGTAATGTTTTTATAATTTCAAACACTTTTTTCATAGTTTATCGTCATTTCTTTTCATACGTTTAGAAATAATTAAGATATTAGTACCGAAACTAATCCGTTTTTAAACATAATTTGTAGTAGATTTTTATCGTGGAACTAATAAAAAAAATATAAAGTAGTTTATGATGTCAGTCACTAAGTACTGTTTTTATCGAAATCATCAACATTCTGCCTATGAACTCATTACGTGTTATAAAATTTACATACATATATTTATCAAAAATGTATTTTCTTATATAATGTCACATTGTTGCTAGATGTAAGTCGTATTTTTCCACACTAATATTATAAAGAGGAAAGATTAGTATTGTATATTTGTAACGAATACACTCAAAAACTACTGGACCGATTTCAAAAATTATTTCATCATTAGAATGCTGCACTATCCTTGAGTAATATGGGATATATTTATTACTAGAAAAAAATTAGGGATCCCTACTAAAACTTCAATAATATAACCCAAGATGTAAAAAAAATATAAAGAGAGTTTGTAAAGAATAAACTCAAAAAATACTGGACCAATTTTTAAAATTCTTACACCAATAGTAAGGCGAGTAACATAGGCGTTTATGTGCCTGTGAACTTAGCAGAGCAAAGTCCAGCAGAGCACCAAAAAATTGGAGTTCCCTTAGCATGCACAATAGTTCTATAGTTCCTGATAGTTTTCAAAAAGATTTCTAGCAATTTACGCTCAGAACAGAATTTTTAAAAAAATTAAAAATGCTCTGCTAACTTCCGAAACATAGCAGAGCACTTTTTTTAAATTAAAAAAACAAAAGGTTTTCCATAACGAGGCGGATAAGAACTGTAGTTCCTTATACTATAAAACTCAATAAAAGTTATTTTTCCTAGATAAAATATTAAAGAGAAATAAAAAAATATATGGATATTTCAGAAAAATAATTTATTTTTAACATAAAAATCATTCAGTAAGCTAGAACTCTGCGATTTTTACTAGAATATGAGTGTATCTACTAATCGAGATCAAATTTACAGCCAGGAATCCTCGCAAACCTCCAGCAGAGCAGGGTTGAATATTTAAAAGTTGAGATTTCCTCTATGTTGGCGGATTATAATTTTTTACAAAATATTTAGTAAGTTAAACAGCCAGAACTCCTCGATTTCCAGTAGAACATAAGTATAGCTATAAATCGACATCAGACTCATAGCCAGAACTCTTCGCAAACTTCCAGCAGAGCAGGGGTGAACATTTTAAGTTGAGATTTCCTCTATATTGGAAGATTTTAATTTTTTACAATATATTTTATAAGCTAAACAGCCAGAACTCCTCGATTTCCAGTAGAAAATGAGTATATTTATAAATTGATATGAGAAATATAGCCAGAACTCCTCGCAAACTTCCAGCAGAGCAGGGGTGAATCTTTTAAAGTTGCGATTTTCACTATGTTGGATGATTTAAATTTTTTACAAAATATTTTATGAGCTAAACAGCCAGAACTCCTCGATTTCCAGTAGAACATGAGAATATCTATAAATTGACATCAGATATATAGCCAGAACTCCTCGAAAACTTCCAGCAGAGCAGGGGTGAACATTTCAAAGTTGAGATTATCTCTATGTTGGAGGATTTTAATTTTTTATAAAATATTTTATGAGCTAAACAGCCAGAACTCCTCGATTTCCAGTAGAACATGAGAATATCTATAAATTGACATCAGATATATAGCCAGAACTCCTCGAAAACTTCCAGCAGAGCAGGGGTGAACATTTCAAAGTTGAGATTACATCTATGTTGGAGGATTTTAATTTTTTATAAAATATTTTATGATCTAAACAGCCAGAACTCCTCGATTTCCATTAGAACATGAGAATATCTATAAATTGACATCAGATATATAGCCAGAACTCCTCGCAAACTTACAGCAGAGCAGGGGTGAACATTTCAAAGTTGAGATTACCTCTATGTTGGAGGATTTTAATTTTTTATAAAATATTTTATGATCTAAACAGCCAGAACTCATCGATTTCCAGTTGAACATGAGAATATCTATAAATTGACGTCAGATATTTAGCAAGAACTCCTCGAAAACTTCCAGCAGAGCAGGGGTGAACATTTCAAAGTTGAGATTACATCTATGTTGGAGGATTTTAATTTTTTATAAAATATTTTATGACCTAAACAGCCAGAACTCCTCGATTTCCAATAGAACATGAGAATACCTATAAATTGACATCAGATATATAGCCAGAACTCCTCGCAAACTTCCAGCAGAGCAGGGGTGAATCTTTTAAAGTTGCGATTTTCACTATGTTGGAGGATTTTAATTTTTTACAAAATATTTTATGAGCTAAACAGCCAGAACTCCTCGATTTCCAGTAGAACATGAGAATACCTATAAATTGACATCAGATATATAGCCAGAACTCCTCGAAAACTTCCAGCAGAGCAGGGGTGAACATTTCAAAGTTGCGATTTTCACTATGTTGGAGGATTTTAATTTTTTATAAAATATTTTATGATCTAAACAGCCAGAACTCCTCGATTTCCAGTAGAACATGAGAATATCAATAAATAAACATCAGATATATAGCCAGAACTCCTCGCAAACTTCCAGCAGAGCAGGGGTGAACATTTTAAGTTGAGATTTATTCTCTATTGGAGGATTTTAATTTTTTACAAAATATTTTATAAGCTAAACAGCCAGAACTCCTCGATTTCCAGTAGAACATGAGAATATCTATAAATTGACGTCAGATATTTAGCAAGAACTCCTCGAAAACTTCCAGCAGAATTAGTTTAGATCATAAAATATTTTATAAAAAATTAAAATCCTCCAACATAGAGGTAATCTCAACTTTGAAATGTTCACCCCTGCTCTGCTGGAAGTTTTCGAGGAGTGCTGGCTATATATCTGATGTCAATTTATAGATATTCTCATGTTCTACTGGAAATCGAGGAGTTCTGGCTGTTTAGATCATAAAATATTTTATAAAAAATTAAAATCCTCCAACATAGATGTAATCTCAACTTTGAAATGTTCACCCCTGCTCTGCTGGAAGTTTTCGAGGAGTTCTTGCTAAATATCTGACGTCAATTTATAGATATTCTCATGTTCTACTGGAAATCGAGGAGTTCTGGCTGTTTAGCTTATAAAATATTTTGTAAAAAATTAAAATCCTCCAATATAGAATAAATCTCAACTTAAAATGTTCACCCCTGCTCTGCTGGAAGTTTGCGAGGAGTTCTGGCTATATATCTGATGTTTATTTATTGATATTCTCATGTTCTACTGGAAATCGAGGAGTTCTGGCTGTTTAGATCATAAAATATTTTATAAAAAATTAAAATCCTCCAACATAGAGGTAATCTCAACTTTGAAATGTTCACCCCTGCTCTGCTGGAAGTTTGCGAGGAGTTCTGGCTATATTTCTCATATCAATTTATAGATATACTCATGTTCTACTGGAAATCATGGAGTTCTGGCTGTTTAGCTTTTAAAATATTTTGTAAAAATTAAAATCCTCCAATATGGAATAAATCTCAGCTTAAAATGTTCACCCCTGCTCTGCTGGAAGTTTGCGAGGAGTTCTGGCTATATATCTGATGTCAATTTATAGATATTCTCATGTTCTAATGGAAATCGAGGAGTTCTGGCTGTTTAGATCATAAAATATTTTATAAAAAATTAAAATCCTCCAACATAGATGTAATCTCAACTTTGAAATGTTCACCCCTGCTCTGCTGGAAGTTTTCGAGGAGTTCTGGCTAAATATCTGACGTCAATTTATAGATATTCTCATGTTCTACTGGAAATCGAGGAGTTCTGGCTGTTTAGCTCATAAAATATTTTGTAAAAAATTAAAATCCTCCAATATGGAATAAATCTCAGCTTAAAATGTTCACCCCTGCTCTGCTGGAAGTTTGCGAGGAGTTCTGGCTATATATCTGATGTCAATTTATAGATATTCTCATGTTCTAATGGAAATCGAGGAGTTCTGGCTGTTTAGATCATAAAATATTTTATAAAAAATTAAAATCCTCCAACATAGATGTAATCTCAACTTTGAAATGTTCACCCCTGCTCTGCTGGAAGTTTTCGAGGAGTTCTTGCTAAATATCTGACGTCAATTTATAGATATTCTCATGTTCTACTGGAAATCGAGGAGTTCTGGCTGTTTAGCTCATAAAATATTTTGTAAAAAATTAAAATCCTCCAACATAGATGTAATCTCAACTTTGAAATGTTCACCCCTGCTCTGCTGGAAGTTTTCGAGGAGTTCTTGCTAAATATCTGACGTCAATTTATAGATATTCTCATGTTCTACTGGAAATCGAGGAGTTCTGGCTGTTTAGCTTATAAAATATTTTGTAAAAAATTAAAATCCTCCAATATAGAATAAATCTCAACTTAAAATGTTCACCCCTGCTCTGCTGGAAGTTTTCGAGGAGTTCTGGCTAAATATCTGACGTCAATTTATAGATATTTTCATGTTCTACTGGAAATCGAGGAGTTCTGGCTGTTTAGCTCATAAAATATTTTGTAAAAAATTAAAATCCTCCAACATAGTGAAAATCGCAACTTTAAAAGATTCACCCCTGCTCTGCTGGAAGTTTGCGAGGAGTTCTGGCTATATTTCTCATATCAATTTATAGATATACTCATGTTCTACTGGAAATCGTGGAGTTCTGGCTGTTTAGCTTTTAAAATATTTTGTAAAAAATTAAAATCCTCCAATATGGAATGAATCTCAGCTTAAAATGTTCACCCCTGCTCTGCTGGAAGTTTGCGAGGAGTTCTGGCTATATATCTGATGTCAATTTATAGGTATTCTCATGTTCTAATGGAAATCGAGGAGTTCTGGCTGTTTAGATCATAAAATATTTTATAAAAAATTTAAATCCTCCAACATAGATGTAATCTCAACTTTGAAATGTTCACCCCTGCTCTGCTGGAAGTTTTCGAGGAGTTCTTGCTAAATATCTGACGTCAATTTATAGATATTCTCATGTTCTAATGGAAATCGAGGAGTTCTGGCTGTTTAGATCATAAAATATTTTATAAAAAATTAAAATCCTCCAACATAGATGTAATCTCAACTTTGAAATGTTCACCCCTGCTCTGCTGGAAGTTTGCGAGGAGTTCTGGCTATATTTCTCATATCAATTTATAGATATACTCATGTTCTACTGGAAATCGAGGAGTTCTGGCTGTTTAGCTTATAAAATATTTTGTAAAAAATTAAAATCCTCCAATATAGAATAAATCTCAACTTAAAATGTTCACCCCTGCTCTGCTGGAAGTTTGCGAGGAGTTCTGGCTATATATCTGATGTTTTTTTATTGATATTCTCATGTTCTACTGGAAATCGAGGAGTTCTGGCTGTTTAGATCATAAAATATTTTATAAAAAATTAAAATCCTCCAACATAGATGTAATCTCAACTTTGAAATGTTCACCCCTGCTCTGCTGGAAGTTTTCGAGAAGTTCTGGCTATATATCTGATGTCAATTTATAGATATTCTCATGTTCTACTGGAAATCGAGGAGTTCTGGCTGTTTAGCTCATAAAATATTTTGTAAAAAATTAAAATCTTCCAACATAGTGAAAATCGCAACTTTAAAAGATTCACCCCTGCTCTGCTGGAAGTTTTCGAGGAGTTCTGGCTATATATCTGATGTCAATTTATAGATATTCTCATGTTCTACTGGAAATCGAGGAGTTCTGGCTGTTTAGCTTATAAAATATATTGTAAAAAATTAAAATCTTCTAATATAGAGGAAATCTCAACTTAAAATGTTCACCCCTGCTCTGCTGGAAGTTTGCGAAGAGTTCTGGCTATGAGTCTGATGTCGATTTATAGCTATATTTATGTTCTACTGGAAATCGAGGAATTCTGGCTGTTTAACTTACTAAATATTTTGTAAAAAATTATAATCCGCCAACATAGAGGAAATCTCAACTTTTAAATATTCAACCCTGCTCTGCTAGAGGTTTGCGAGGATTCCTGGCTGTAAATTTGATCTCGATTAGTAGATACACTCATATTCTAGTAAAAATCGCAGAGTTCTAGCTTACTGAATAATTTTTATGTTAAAAATAAATTATTTTTCTGAAATATCCATATATTTTTTTATTTCTCTTTAATATTTTATCTAGGAAAAATAACTTTTATTGAGTTTTAAAGTATAAGGAACTACAGTTCTTATCCGCCTCGTTATGGAAAACCTTTTGTTTTTTTAATTTAAAAAAAGTGCTCTGCTATGTTTCGGAAGTTAGCAGAGCATTTTTAATTTTTTTAAAAATTCTGTTCTGAGCGTAAATTGCTATAAATCTTTTTGAAAACTATCAGGAACTATAGAACTATTGTGCATGCTAAGGGAACTCCAATTTTTTGGTGCTCTGCTGGACTTTGCTCTGCTAAGTTCACAGACACGGCGTTTATATTGTACCCTTGCGAAACCGGAACGTTTGGCATAGTTATTTTATTAGGCACACAGCGAGAATAGAACCCGTATACTGTCCAAACACCCGTAGTACCATCCTATGCGTCAACAAATATAACGTTAAAAATACATATTTACTTTTCAAAAACAAAGATAAACAATAAACATGCGCTTTTTATTTGGCACACATCAGATTTATATTTTAAAACAACAAAAAGTTATGAAGACAGTAATAGTTAAAATTAGTAAAATTATAGCAAACATCGTAGAAGAAAACAACAGAAAGTTAAAACGAATACAAACTTATCTACATTTTTATTGCCAAAAGATATTTTACCGCCTTACTGCATAACATTTTACTGTTTAAGTTTTAACGGTGAGACTGGGTGTCGCAAAAAGTCGAGGGAATCTTAACGCGTCCGAAAGCTATTTACATAAAATGGAATAGTTAATTGCAACTTTAAAGACAAAGGCCGCTTCGCTAGTCATGTAAATTAGGTCTAGGCTGCTTTTTTAAACAAAAGTTGAAGTACTGGTTTCGCGATATGTAAATAATAGCAAACTATCCAATACCCTGACATCTTCCACGTCGCTTCGTATGATAATGTTTAGTAAAATAGAGATTTCCTAAGAAATGTTTAGCAGGTTTTCGCTTAACCATGGAAATGGTGAACATCAATTTGATTTTACCCCTCTTTTCTTAATTTCCCCCCTATTGTGCTCTTTCTGGTGCTCTTGAATTGAATGGGTTGAAGGAATATGAAGTATCGAATTTTTGTTCCGTTAACAAATCACGTCGATAGACGGAAAGTGAAGTGATGTTTTATTTTTATATGGAATTTTGCTAATGGCCTTGACAAAGTGCTTGTTGAAGAAGGCGTTATGTCATAGTAAAATTGGTAGGACTTTGGAATGTGATCCAATTAAGCTTTTAATATTATTAAGAACTAGAGTTTGTCCGTGATTTCACTTGCAAAAAAAAAGAATACCTATATTTTTCCTGGGATATTTTTTTATCTTTTACATATTATGATATTCCATTTTCATATTCATGAATGGACAAACCGATTTTTTTTTCTCATTTACGTATGTGTTTAAATATCTATGTATATCTACGAAACTGAGATAGGGATTATTGTTGGACTGTGTATGTTTGAACTTTCTTGTATAGGGGACCATGCCCCATGGTACAAAGGCATTTCTATACCCGTTTCATTAAGTCTCTAGCTTGATCTTTCAAAGTTTTAATTATTGGTAATTATTATTCTAGTTTGAAATTTCGTTTTAGAAATATGTACGTGTAAAGAATTTTGAATTTGATATAAATGAAAGAACAGTTTTTTTTAAATTAATAACATTTTAAATATTCAGTTATAAGGTACGTGTTCAAGGTGTTGTTGAGGAAAATTTTATTAAGCTCGGAGCGTAGTAATTTATCTTGTCTCTGGCCATTGGCTTAAAGGAACTAATTTGAATTTGTAATATCACTATCTTCGCTATTATTTACAGAATAAATATTAGTTCAGCTTACATTTTATAAATACAATTTGAATAAATAGAGAATGCAATAACTTTTAACGAATTTATTCACGTTATATTATCTACAATTTATCATGACAATGACACTTTTCAGCAAGCGTAGCCACGAGTTTATTCGACGGGCTGGTCGGCGTGTTCAGTAAAATATCAACCGTGCGCTCTGTAAGCATATCTTCCCCACGTCTGGTAACTTGGAGCATTGATTGGGTGGGAGAAATATCTAAATTCCGATCGGCTTACGAACCACCGTTCATAGATGGAAAAGCCGTGAAGTTCACATTGCGCTTTTCAGTTTCGGGCTATGGATTTCCGAATGCTCGATGAAAAAAGTAGGTCGAAAGCGCATCATTGAGTGATGCTCTGTGGCTGAGGTCGTCCACCATCAAGTGAACCTCATGCTCGTTCGTCGAAATCTAAAATAATAAACAAAAAAATCTCGCCCTAATAAAAGTATATAGACTTTTTTGCAACATAATTCATGGAAAGTATATGAAGTAGACTAGATAGTTTGCCATGGATTCCCTGAATTTCCTGTTTATGGCATATATAAAATGTTTACGAACTGTGCCAGGCCTATGGAGGTATTTTTTATGGCTCACGATAAAACCACTGACCGCGAATTGTATTCTCTGGTAAATACAAACTCACAAGAAGCTCATTTAATATTTTAATTAAGCTGTAAAATTTATGTATCGGTAAGGAAATAACAAAATTAATATAATAATGAATATTCTCTCATGGCGATTTTTTTTATAGAATGGGGGGCAAACGGGCAGGTGGCTCACGTGATAGTAAGTGATCACCGCCGCCCATAGACATCCGCAACACCAGAGGACTTTCAGGTGCGTTGCCGGCCTTTAAGGAAAGAGTAGGCTCGTTTCTTGCAGGTTCCCAATTCGTTCGTTCGTTCAGTATCGATGAGGTGGACCGAGTGGTTGTAGCGTCTTATTTATGTGTATTGTAGTGTCATATTTCCATAACGGTGAGTCAATCCTCAATAGTAAAGTAAATACTAGCGTTAATAGTGTATCGATATCTTTTTGTCTCTTAAGAAGTATTCACGAATAAAATAACGGGGCAAACCCGTAAAATTCAATATTAACCCGATCCAGTACCTTTTTAAAATTAACGATAAACTATTCTAATATTTTAAAGTTTTATAATATTAATAAATATCTAAATAATAGTTCTTCAATCTTACTCTAAATGTATTTTATTATTTTCTTTTCTTATTTTTTCATACAGTTACCACAGATTAAACCCTATGAACCTTATACTCGTAATTAATGCGACAAACTTTATCGAGTGCGTAGTTAATTCGGTTGCGGTTAATACTGCCTTTTCTTAGTGTTGTATTATAACTTTCCTCTTTTGTTTTTTGCTACTGTTTTTATTATTGCGACTTGATAAACAATTGTGTACATTATTATAAATTGGTAGTATATAGTAACTACTTAATATATTTTTTTTATTACAAATTTAAACATAGATACAGAAACAAACCAATCAAATATGTATTGCGAAAATGACAGCCTCATCAGTAAGTAGTAATTTCTTCCAGGCATCCAATAGTGTGAAAGATAAAATGCAATATTGAGTAAGTGACACAAAGTAAAACAAAACAAAACCATCAAATAAAATAAGAAATAATCTTAATTAACTTAATTATTAAAAAATTGATAAAATACACAGGTCCTACATCTTTTCTACATACAATCAAATGCAATAGAGTAAAAATCTTTATCATTTCCTTTTGGAATTTCTTAAAGGAAATGATTATTGGAGCTAGCCTGATTTTCACAGGCAAGAAGTTCTGCAATTTGACAGCTGTG
This sequence comes from Anthocharis cardamines, assembly GCA_905404175.1. Classification (NCBI taxonomy): domain Eukaryota; kingdom Metazoa; phylum Arthropoda; class Insecta; order Lepidoptera; family Pieridae; genus Anthocharis; species Anthocharis cardamines. Next base: position 8,016,370 of record FR989963.1, read on the forward strand.
ACAGATAAAGAATTGCTAAACCTAGAAGACCACAGAACAGAGAAAAATAAGTCTGTTCTGTGTAGAAGACAGTAGAATGAGAGCAAAGAGTACTTTTTGTCACAAATGAAAGGTAAATTACTTGCTGTTGTCACAAATGACAGGTAATTTTTTTATTTAAGGTGAACTGGAATTCTAGACAGAGAGAATTCGATAATAAATGTATAAAATATGAATGTTTCGCTGAAGTCTTATAAGGAGTCAATTGAGTTTTTTGCGAAAGATGAAACATAATATTGTCTTTTATTAACGCGAGTATCACACATTTAAATAAAATACTGTATACCGGATTAAAACGCGATTTATTATTTATATTGTTTAAATTATTTATCCCGACGTTTCGGATGCTTTTCAGCAACCGTGGTAGCGGGGAGTCTCCCACGCCACCACGGTTGCGGTCTTAAGTTAAACAATATAAATAATAAATCGCGTTTTATATAGTTTATACAGTATTTTATTTAAAGGTGATACTTTATTCATAAAAGAATCTGTCATAAGTTACTATTAGACTGACGTAAATAGAAATAGCAATTTTTGCCAAATTGACACGCATATAACTGAATTATAGTGATGTGATGTCTGCAAAACAATACAACAAACGGGGCTTTATTATTTACAAGACTCTGGGTTCATTTTTATTTGTCTCTTTCTCGCATATAAGTATTATTTCTGAGGAACTTTCTATATATAAAAGTGGCTAAATATGGAAAAAAATCACTTTAATTAAAATCCACAAAATTGACTGGGTACTTTGTAATATTTGTATGAGTCCAAAAGTCTACGATGCAGACTTGTCTCGAGCTTTGTCTCTCTACAATTTTAATGACAAGCAATTATAAAAACTACAAAGCCACATATTTAGGCCATACGTGACAAAAACCTCAAAATAACTATGCAAACTGACAGAAATCATTGTCCGCAAAGAAAAAGATAACACGTAACCTCTTAACTCTACCTGATAATTTTTGTGACTACAACCTATATCCAAAAAAGGCAGTCGAGCTGAACCTACTAATTATCGACCGATTTATAGTGTACTAGCAACACGCCCCGGCTTCACACGGGTGCAATGTAGATGTACTATACTACAAGCCTATGTTACTCGCTGAAAATGTAGCTTTCTTTTGGTGAAAGAATTTTCAAAATCGGTTCAGTAGTTTTTGAGTTTATTCATAACATACAAACTTACAAAAATACAAATCATTCCTCTTAATAATATTATATTATTAGTTTAGTATATTAGTATTAGTATAGATTGAACAATCGTCTCCTTATGTATTAGGTGGTAACGATCTCCTCAGTGACCAACAATACGGTTTTCGACGTAATACGCCCACTATGGACATTCTGGTACATCTCACACGTCGTTTTGGAGAAACCATCGGAAAGGCGACGCTTTAGCAGTTTCACGTGACATATCGAAGGTTTTCGATAGAGTCTGCCATGAAAGCCTTAATAGCAAGCTCCCAGCTTACAGAATAAGTCCTGACTTGTGCCAATGGGTAACAGACTTCCTGAGTGAGCGTCTTAACCGCGTGGTTGTCGAAGGATGTACTTCAAGCCCACAGACGATAAACGCCGGTGTTCCTCGTTTTGACCTGACCTGTGTTGACACGGAATCTATGGATATGCAGATGACAGCGCAGCTGCAGATAGCGGTGATAGAAAGCTAGATGCTTTAAAGTCTTCAAAGATTTCAAATAGAATCATGAATTTACTTGTTGTATAAATTAAACTTCATTAAGCGAACTGATATATCATTTAAGTATCATAGTGAAGTAGATGGTATGATTCATTTGAATTGTATCTTAATATCTGTATGTCAAAGATCAAAACAAGATTGAATTGTGATTGATTTATTACGAATGATAAAATTTGTTTCTTGAAAATCGCATTATTTATGCTATCTATTGATGAGGAAAATGAAATGTTTACATTTCGTTGTTTTAATATTTTATCGTGGCATGGTCATGTAAAGAAAGAGTTTTGACGATGGATGTATACATTCATATAAAGGAAGACGAAGACCGAAGAGAAGGTGGATGGATGCGTGAAGACTTATATGTGCATGAAAGGTGTATAAAATAAAATAAAATCAAACAATATTGAGATATTTGTAAAAAAAATCTAAAGAACTTACGCCAAAAATTCATGAATTATAAATTATAAAATGTAATTTGATGTTAAGAGGTATTTAAGCCACATAACAACTATGAATAATGGGCTATTGAGCTATTTTATTTTGTCCAATATGGTCACACCATACATCTATTCATTCGGATCTTTGCCATATGATATGAGATAATATCCGAGTAGATATAATTTTAATCTATTCAACCGTAGTATGCAACTTTATTGTCGACTTTTATTTTAAAAGTGTCTAAGAGAGACGTTTATGAAATGAGTCCTAAGTCAACAATAAGCTATTCAACACCCGAACGCGTAACGGAATTCGTATCAAGTTATTAATGGTCATAGGAACGCCTTCCGTGGCATTCATAAAATAAATAAAGAATGACACTATAGTAGACAAGTGCCAGTACAGGTCGGTCGTTCACGCGATACATGTTGATATTTCTTATTAATAGATTATAGTCTAAGAGCTAATTATTAGGGAAGAGGGAGGAAAGAAAGATGGATTGACTGTCTAAAGAATGATATGTGTTTGAGAGGTGTGACTGATGATGGCGAGTGAAAAAAGAGAATGGAAAAAGAGAACATACTGCGCCGACCCCAAATAAAAAAAGGCACAGGGCAGGAAGAAGAAGAAGAAGTCTAAGAGTATTTAGTAGAAGTGTATGTGTAAGAGTCTTTAAGTGTATAATAATTACGTATTTTTTGGATTAACAAGTTCAGAGTAGTCTAAAACTCGTATTCAATTACGTTGGAAAAACTTGGAATACTTAAACTTCCTTTTGTTTCTTTCATTCTAAAGTCATTAGCAGTCGATAGAGCGAGACAAACATACTTTAACTATTTCCATATTATATCATTAGTAAATTGCTTTATATTGGATTAGCAAATTATTTGAATAGTAATTATCTTATTGACGTTTTAAAATGGCTAACAGCTACGTATATATATGTATACCATTTATAAAAATGGGCTTATAAACTTTACTATAGTATTTTGTTTTTCAAGAATTACTAAAGATATTATCCAACGATAAAACAATATTTTATACCTATTTTCTGCAAATAAGTACTTCAAAAGGATTACTTAGGATAAGGAAATTTCTATTCCAATAGTGTTTATTTTAGCTCGTCTGATGTATTGATTTGACTTAAATACAATAATCGTCGGCATATCTTACACTATTCATGTAATTCCTTGATCTATTTATTACATTTGTTTTCATTTAATATTTATAAATTCATATGATGATGATGAGATGGCGTTAATATGACTGAAAATTCAAGTCAGACAGAGCCTATTACCTTTCAGTCTGCCCGTGACCACGTTTGCTGAAAAGGACTCGAAACATCGGGATAAATAATATAAATAATTGTGTTTTAATCGGGTATACAGACAATTATTATCTTAAATCTAAACTTAATATTACAAAGAGGAACTTGTTTGTTTGTAACGATTTCACTCAAAAACAACAGGACCGATTTTAAAATTCTTTCACCAATAGGAAGCTACATTATCAGCGTATGTTACACGCTGATAGGCTATTTTGTGTATAGTACATATACATTGCTCCCGTGCGAAGCCGGTGCGTGTTGCTAGTCTATATGTATCTAATATCTATACTAATATTATAAAGAAGAAAGATTTGTATTTTTGTATGTTATGAATTAACTCAAAAACTTATTACTATTATTTCACCAATAGAATGCTACATTATCAGCGAGTAACATAGGCTATTTTTAGAGTTACGCCTACATTGCTCCCGTAGTATATTATTTACTATTTAGTATTTAATAATATTATCAACAAATATTAACACTTACATTTATAATACGTAACATCAAATAAGGATTAGAGATAGTATCCGATACCTTTCATTATTAAATCCTCAATCCAATTATAGTGTATCCTCGATAATGAGGCGATTTATTCGAATTCATATACAATATACATTTTATTATCGTCTCCATATTTACATAAACGCATCGAATTTGATGGAGTATTAATATAATAGATTGGAAACTTAAAGCGTGGGATGCTTAATAACAGATAAGAATGTTCAAAGTAGGCGTCTAAGCAATTAATTCATGTATTTATGATACAAATGATAATAGTATTTAATTATGGTCTCAACTTTCTAACTGCTTTGAAAAATGCTAGTATGTTTGATATGAATATTACATAATATGTGATAACTATATCTATATCCATACTATAATGAGGAAAGGTTTGCTTGTTATGATTTAAATCAAAAACTAAACGACCAATTTTAAAAATTCTTTCACCAATAGAAAGCTACATTATCAGCGAGTAACCGATATTTTATTTGTGTATAGTACATCTACATTGCATTGTAGCTGGGGTTGTGTTACTAGTTATATTCTATAGCGGAGTGAGCGAAGCTTCCATGGAGCAACTCAAATGGCATTTGTGTGTGAGTAGATCTTACCAACCGCTTGGCCAATTTGACTTTTATGTGTCTAAATAAACTTTAGTAACTTTCATTATAATACTTGCCCACTCTTTTTTAAATGCCGAAGCTTTGGTTATGGTAACTCCGCTCATGTATATATGGCTAGCATTTCGGCCACCAAGTATAGTTTGTAGGTACCTTATGAAGTCCGCCCGTGGCCGCAAGTATGTTAATGAGTTGAAACTCTTGAAAGTGTTGAGCACTAGCTCCCCACTTCAATATCCAAAATTTTCTCTGGACCTTTATACCAAACCATGTCCCATAAGTGAACGCTATTTCATCTACGTTCTAGATCTACCGATGACAAATATTGAAATGTCGGGATTAATAATAAATAATTATATATTAATACACTAGCGATCCGCCCCGGCTTCACACGGGTGCAATGTATGTAGATATAATATATATGTTACTTGCTGATAATGTAGCTTTCTATTGGTGAAATAATTTTTAAAATCGGTTTAGTAGTTTTTGAGTTAAATCGTAACAAACAAATCATTCCTCTTTATAATATTAGTATACCTAGATAACATTTTGATCCTTTAAAACTTGGGGTAGACACATTTCTGTGTCTGTTACACTAATAACTTTTCTTTACAGGCAAGTAAGTGATCAGATTTCAATGGCCTGCCCCGAATGTTTTTTTTTAATATTTTGGTTTCTTGGGATTCGAACCGGAGACCGTAGTTCTAAACGCGACGTGCACCACTGAGCCTCTGCGATAGTGAAGAAACAGACGTGGATATTAAAAACTAAAAGTAGCAGAGTCTTCACCAAGTCGATCGTTACACGATGAGATACGCGTAATTTACGATCACAAGTGGAAAAGTCAATGTTCGCAAAATACGTCTGAAATAAACCCAGCCATTGAACTGCCATAATTAAAAATGTATACGCGTTTCGCACGTCATAGTCCTGTTTCGTGGTCTGACATTTTTGTATGGAGCCATAAAGCTATTTGTGATAGCGCCTCAGTTAATTTTGTTTATGATTCAAATAACGAGTCGGCCGTGCATTGATGCTAAGCGAATCATTTTGCTAGCTTACTCATAGGTTCTAGGAAGAGATTCGTACGATAAAATAGACTATGATTTAATCATTTATCGTTTCATATGGGTGCACTATTTCTAATTGATATTAGTAGTATTGGCGAAGGGTGAAGATTTCGCCGTTCCAGAAATTTCGAAATTTCATACAGTGCGAGGAAGACCCGAAATAAAGCGAAAGGTAATTTTACCTTCACTGTTTTTAGTTTATTAGTAGACTAGCAAAACGCCCCGGCTTCGCACGGGTGCAATTTAGATGAAAATAAGTTACACGCTGATAATGTAGCTTTCTAATGGTGAAAGAATTTTTAAAATCGGTCAAGTATTTTTTGTATTAAATCGTAACAAAACCGCAAAAATTGAAGAAAATGACAAAGTATATACAATACTACCCCTCGCAGCATTGCTCGCTGCGCTGCGCTGCTTGAAGCCGCACCGGCCGCGGCGCGACGGCCGCGGCGTGTATTTTTGTTTGTATTGATATTTTTAATTTCGTAATATCTTTTGAATGGAATGTCCGATTTCAATAATTCAAAAAGTAGTCAATAGGTATTGAAACAGTCTTGGATATGAAATAATTTATTTGGATAAGAATTAATATAAAGGTATGGATAACATGGTCTGATTTTGAACGGCATTTCTTTCAATTTTTTAAATGTTAAAAAGTAGTTATAGTAACATAACTACAATAGCTAGATATATGATCTCGCGAAGTTTTTTGTTGATATTGATATGTTCTATAATATTGTAGAACATTTTTTTGTTCTATCGTTAATACTTTCCGCAGCGCATGCGATGAAAGACATATTTTGGCTAATTTTTTTACATCTTGAGTTGGTTTTAGTAGGAATTTCTAAGGATCTCTATTTTTTTCTAGTAATAAATATAGCCTATGTTACTCAGCGATAATGTAGCTTTCTATTGGTGAAAGAATTTTTGAAATCGGTCCAGTAGTTTCGGAGCCTATTCAATTCATACAAACAAACAAAAAATCAAACCTTTCCTCTTTATAATATTAGTATAGATTAGGCTAAATATACAGGGTGAGGCACATAACATGTTAGGTACAGACGACAAGCTACTTACTATCCAAAAATGTTTCAGATAAAAGTTTCGGTGTTTGAGAAGGCCGCGATACTGGACCAACTTATTGTTATGTGGAAGCGCTGCAGCTATGTCAATGTCAACTTCATTTTTTTAAATAGATATATGTATTTTTTTGGATAAACTTCCAAAAGGTAGATACTGAATTTCGTTATGAAATTTGGTACGGACGTTCCATTTAACTATCTAAGCGTCAGAATTAAAATCGAATCACAACTCAAATTTATTAGAGTGAAAACGAAGATATGAATTAAACTCAACTCACTTACTTTTACAGATGATAAAATTCTGAACTTAACTATATAAAAAAATCAAATTAAAAGTTAATGACTGAATATAAGTGTCCATTAAGGAGAGAAAAAATAAATAAAGCTCCGAGCTGGTTTATGTAGTAATTTTAAATCTCATTGAATCTGTTGAATGGGGGGTTTAATATTAAATTACTACTGTATTCATTTAATAATTCTATCTATTTATATTTAAATAATAAATACGAATGTATGTAACGAACGAACGACTTTATATTTTGCATAGGTAAAGCTACGAAGTATGAGATTGAAATATGCTATATTAACTATTAATCATTCTAATTCAACTTTCCAATTCTTTTTCATTCTAAGCTACTTCGAGTTTGAACCCCGGACAAACACAATGAAAAAAAATGTTTTGGGTAAACAGAAAAATGATCACCTGTATCAGCATAAATAAGAAACAGACACAGAAATGTATCTGTCCCATGCCCCATTCACAATGACTCGGGAATTCACTGTGTCACACAAAATTTGCTACCCATGCCTCAATAAAACTACACTATCGTCTCATAGAAAATATATTAATATTATAGAAAGTGCGCTCAAAAGATGATATAAAAAAATTGTTTTTAACATAAAAGGCTCTCAGTCACACTTATGTATTAATAAACGCGAAGCCGTGTAACCAATACTTTTTGTTTTGTAAACACATCGGTAAGTTGCGCATAATATGTATTATGAAGTTGAGAGGTGTGTTTTTCTCGCCTGTTCCAAGTCGTACTCTAGTACTACATGATGTATGACCAGATGGGACAATAATTCCATCTACTTTTAAATACATATACGTTTTTATATTCATAGCTTGGAACAAAAAAAAATTATGATCTTGCGTGGCTCAGTGGCTAATGGCAATCCCGGTAAATTAGTTTCGTTAAGATGGCAGATTTGCATTAGTTTAAATCTATTCTAATATTATAAAGAAGTAATATTTGTGAGGTTGTAAGGGATAAGCTCTGGATCTACTGAACCGATTCTAAAAATAGAAAGCTATATTATCAGCGAATAACATAGGTTATTATTATTTTTTCGTACTCTGCACTCGTGCTGTTGTGCGATGCCGGGGGCATGTTACTAGTGATAACTTAAGTATAATTTTGTAATTTTATTTAAATGATATCTTACAAAATATAGATATATGTATATATTTTGTAAGATATAATTTAAATAAAATTACCGTTACTAGATTAAAACTTGTTGTATTCATTAGATCGTGACCACGCTTTCTGAAAAGCATTCGAAAATTCGGGATAAATAATATAATTAATAAATTGTATTTAAATCCACTAACACTTATTTTATGTAAATGTTATACTCGTGTGATACTCGCGTTAATAAAAGACAATATTAAATAGATAGATAGACATTTATTCACAGCAAACACACGCACATACAAAAATAACAACTATGGACAATCATCAAGGACAAAAAGGAAATTTAAAAATAAAATTATGAATTTAAAAATAATTTGTAGATGTACCTACTAAGCTTATGCTGACATATGTGGCTTTTTGCATTTTATTTTGTGAATCTTTTCCCTTCTATCTGTATTAACAAGGGTTATTCTATAAATATTTCACATATTTAAAGGCTTAGGACTTAGAAAAAAGAAATGAAGTACTAAAGTCTCCACATGAATAATACGTCTCATAACTAGCTCATTAAAAATAGTCCATCGCTGCACAGGACTATAATTTATGTGAACTATTTTAAGCTGGCTCGTTCGGAAACGTCCATTATCATGAAGTGGGTCATATATTTAAATTTTCGCTCAGAACCATCTAACTATAGGCCAATTGCCATTACCTCCCTGCTTTCTAAAGTAATGGAAAGCATTATGAACAAACAGCTCTTAAAGTACCTAGAGGATCACCAATTGATCGATGATCGTCAGTATGGCTTTCGCCATAGTCGCTCCGCTGGTGACCTTTTAGTCTACTTGACCCATCGTTGGGCGCAAGCTGTTGAAAGTAAGGGAGAGGCCTTGGCGGTCAGTTTAGATATAGCTAAAGCCTTCGATCGTGTGTGGCACAGGGGCCTGCTTTCGAAGCTACCATCATACGGACTCCCCGAACGTCTCTGCACTTGGATTTCTAGCTTCCTTTCTGAGAGGAGTATCAAAGTTGTCATCGACGGATTCTGCTCGAACTCTCGAACTGTGAATGCTGGCGTCCCTCAAGGCTGCGTGCTTTCACCTACGCTGTTTCTTCTGCATATCAATGACATGCTAGGAATCGGTGGCGTGCATTGTTATGCAGATGACAGTACTGGTGATGCCCTATACTCCGGCCGTGCAAGAATGACTAGGGAAGAAACCAATGAGTGTCGTCTACAACTTGTGTCGGAGATCGAATCACGCCTCGGCAAAGTTTCGACGTGGGGACGACAAAACCTAGTCCATTTTAACCCCTCCAAGACGCAAGTTTGTGCATTCTCCGCGAAAAAAGACCCTTTCGTGGCTACACCAAAATTCCAGAACACTCCCTTAAACACCAAGCCTTGTATCGGAATCCTCGGTCTCGACATCTCGAGTGATGTCCAATTTCGCGGGCATCTGGACGCTAAGGCCCAATTGGCCTCTAAAAAGCTTGGGGTGCTCAACAAGGCGAGACAATATTTCACACCGGCCCACCGAATGCAGCTATATAAAGCGCAAGTCCGGCCACATATGGAATATTGTTCCCACCTTTGGGCTGGAGCACCCCAGTACCAACTATCTCCTTTTGACCGCATACAAAAAAGGGCATCTCGAATCGTCGGTGACCGAGATCTTACCGAACGGCTTGATCCACTTAATCTTAGGAGAGACGTCTCATCTCTGAGCGTATTCTACCGAATTTACCACGGGGAGTGTTCTAGCGAATTATTTGATATCATACCAGCTGCCGACTTCCATCATCGCACCACACGTCAAAAACAGTCCTTTCACCCACATCACCTCGATGAATGGAAGTCGACCACGCTAAGGTTCACGCGCAACTTCATTCCACGCACCACCAAACTATGGAATGAATTACCACCCTCTGTATTTCCATCCGACTACGACCTCGCTGGTTTTAAAAAGCGAGCCTATAAATTCTTGAAAGGCCGACAACGCATCTGAGACTTTTAAGTCACGGATGTCTATGGGCGGTGGTGATTACTTACCATCAGGTAACCCACCTGCTCGGTTGTCCGCTCTGTTATAAAAAAAAAAAAAAAAAAAAAAAAAAAAAAAAAAAATTCTCTTATCGATGTACCTACGCGAATTTTTACTTTATTCGCCGCACGTAGTCGCTGAGTCACCGACTCATCTCATTTAGTCCTCATTAAAATTCGTAGGAGGCATCAATATACTTATGGAACTCCGGTGCTTATTTCCTTTGAAATTGATTTATGGTTTTACGTTTATATATTTGAAGCCTTGTTCCTATATGCAATTGGAAAATACATAATGTCTTCTCGAAGTCCTCGAATTTCTTATATTTCGTAATAGCCAAAATATAACAGGAAAACGGACATTGAATTATGGGAAATTTCAGACTAGTTTTCTTTGATTGATAACTAGTGACCCGCCCCGGCGTCGCACGGGTGCAATGTAGATTTACTATGCAAAAAATAGCCTATGTTACTCGCTAATAATTTAGCTCTCTATTAGTGAATTTTAGAATTTTTAAAATCGGTCGAGTAGTATTTGAGTTAAATCGTAACAAACAATAAAACAAATATTTCCTCTTTATTGTATTAGTATAAATAATAATAATACAACTAAGAACTTAAATACAAAGTCACTGATGAAAATTGAAAAAAAAAACATAGAATATAAGAATAAAATTATAATACACTTAAACTTATAATCTAAACAATATACATCAGTGACAATAACCCAGCACTTACAGTGAGTGAAAGTGATCAGTGATTATTTCGACAAAGGAAGTCACATTTTTAAGCACATTTTTTTTGAATGGGAAGCTCATTCCACAGTCTTGCTTCTACTGGAAAATAACAGTTGCTCGCTACCCGGACATGATTTCTATATTATGACGGTCTCGTTGGCGCGTTCGGTAGAACAACTGCCGTGTGCACCGATGGGTCGTTGGTTCGAAACCCACCGGGACATGTCTACAATCTTCTGTACGCATGTCTTCCCCATGTCTGGTAACTTCGGGCATTTAAAGGCATTTTATCGAAATTCCGACCAGGTATCGAACCACCGTTCATAGATGGAAAAGTCGTGAAGTGCATATTGCGCGTTTCGGTTTCAGTCTATAGATTTCCGAATGCTCGAAGTAAAAAGTAGGTTGACAGCGCATCATTGACTGATGTTCTGTGGCTGAGGTATCACCTACCATCAAGTGAACTTCATATTCGTCTGTCGATATCTAACATAAAAAAATACTCAGAACTCTACTAAAGGGTATTTTCCCCCTAATTATAAATATAGTATATTGTTCATATTCAAGCGATCTATTAGATATTTATTATTCTAAATAAAAATACTTATAAAAGTATGTCAAATCTGGTGTAATTCAAAACCTATGACCCATTCAAACGCGAGCCAGTTGTACCTATTGCGCCAACGAGCCCGTCAAAATGATGTTTAGATAGAGTATACCGTGATTTATCAACATCATAAGCAAACATGTTCCGAAACGCTAATGTAAATAGTTTCTCGTCTTTGTACACTGAAATTACATTAAAAGTTTTATTTGGTATAACAATGATACTGTTAACATCAAAGTTCATTATACTACCTTGACTCATGAGTCATGACCTTCTGGAGATTAAATCCATCCTACTTATAGACGGCCACCCATTTCTCAAACCGAAGCTCTTACCTTGAATTACTACTCAGTCAATACAATTGACGTCACGTCACGATATTTCTTATCGGATTGATTTAATAAAAAAAGTATAATATTACGAAAATGTCATTCTTACACACTCAAGCACACACACACTCACACACTATTACTTTAACATAAACACATATGTATAAAATTAAAAGAACGTGTATGTAAGCATTGAAAGTGGAAGAAGCGAAAGTGGTATGCAAGGATCGGAGCATATGGAATTCTGTGATCTCTACCTACCCTAATGGGAAAGAGACGTGATATAGGTATGTATATAATTATATAGATATAAAGTATAAAATTTACTCCTTTTAATAAATTCAAACTAAAGAATGATAAACCTAATTAATCCATAATTTGAGCCTCCTCAAGTTCGATTTTTGAATCGATAGATATCATCTTACCGAGATATAATTTTTGACAGTTCTATATTTAAAATCAATCGAATGTCAAATGTTTATGACATTCTACGGTATTCATAGACGTCAAAATCAAATTAAATTATGTTGAAAAATATTTTATCTCTGTTCCTGACTTAATTTAACAATAAGAGAGAGGTTATTCTATATATACATAGATATTTATATATTGATAACGAATTGGGATAATTAAGCGACAACACTCGACGTTATATTTTGATTAATAATTTAGTATTCCGTCTTATGGGTAAGATAGTTTAACTCTTACAATCTGGGTTATTTTTATAGGTATGTTGAGTCAATCATAGTCATATTTCTGTGTCTGTTTCACTCAAATATGTATATTCAAGAAGGTGATCAATCTTCTGTAGCCTACCCGGCCCACACGATATTTTCCTTATTCTTTTTTCCCTCAGGATTTATACCTCCCGAGACTCAGTCATAGTAATGTATATATATAAAATTCTCGTGTCACAGTTTTTGTTGCCATACTCCTCCGAAACGGCTCGACCGATTCTTACCAAATTTTATATGCGTATTCAGTAGGTCTGAGAATCGGACAACATCTATTTTTCATCCCCCTAAGTGATAAGGGTTGTTCACCCTTAAATTTTTTTTTTAATTTTTGGACGAAATTATTTGTTTTTATTTTTTTATAATGTGGCATTAAAAATACATACAACCCTATATTTTCACTCTTCTATTATCAACCCCCGCTTTTTAGAAATTATTTACATGGCAAAACAACGATTGCCGGGTCAGCTAGTGTATATATATATATGTATGTAGTACATGTATTATTTCTAATAGGTTGTTGCACTTGAAATGTATTGACGATCATGCAGTGGACAGAAACTGATTCTAATGAGATCAATTGAATACGTACTGTATACATAATATAAGACTCTTTATTCGTAGTTCAGATGGCATGCGCATGCGCAACTGGAAGTCCTGTATTTGAATTTTGGGTAAATAGTTTCGGTAGGTTGACAGGTTTAGTTTGCCGTAGCCTTTAAAATTGATGAACTATGAAACAATGTAAATTATGTTGTATAATGGATAGATTTTTTTTTTATTAGCTATTATAAAAAATAAACAAATACAATTACTATTTAAACTGAAACAACTAAAATTACCTTAGAAAATGGAAAATATGACAAAAAAAGAAATATTAATAAATAAAAATTTAAAACTCTCTCTCAAGTCTCACTGTCAAGTGTCAAGTGCTTTTATTATATCGGATGTTAGCAAAAAGTGAGCTTAGACAATGAATACTAAGTAGGTACCAATTGCGGTAGTCATAAATCACCAAAACTCCTTTTAATTCACTATTGTTTGTGTTATTATTATTACTATTGTAACCGAGTCTTTGTAAGCTAAACCATTGTTGAAAAGAGTGTCCATGGAGTTTCTTGCCGGTTCTTCTCCATGAGACCCACTTTTTGGAACCGTGCAACTAGACGTTTCATAAGAGCCTGCAAAGGCCTATTTGAAATAAAAAACTTTTGATTTTGATTTTGTTCTAAACACGTGTGTAATGTGCTAACATATCACCTCAGATTTAGTACAACGGTATGCGGTACCGCGGCTTCGCTTGCTTGGAAAAAACCGCCACTTATATTATTATTTAAGGATAATTTAATGTATCGTTATTAGCCTTTAGCTCTGTTGATTTATCAGGAGTTTTTCAGTCCTTTAAGTCAAACCATCTTCGTGACAAATTTTATCAAAATTGGTTCAGCGGTTTAGTCTCATATAGCCGAATTCTCGAACGCTTATCAACATTAAGTTACTTAAAAGTATCTCTAACCCTTTCATCACGAAGGTAAAATGAAAGACAGAAACATTTTACTAAGAACCCCTCAAATTTTGATTATCGTTTCAGTATTCCGGGGATAGATAGGGTAACTTTCTGATTAATTAATTTCTTAATATTAGTATGTATGCAATAGGTTGGTTAGCACTAAAATTTAAAAGAAGTTCGGAATTTTAACTTATTATTACATGTAGATCGTTTTATAGATTACTAGCAACATGCCCCGGCTTCGTACGGGTGTAATGTAGATGTACTATACATACAAAAAATGATAATGTAGCTTTATATTGGTGAAACAATTTTTAAAATCGGTCGAGTAGTTTTTAGTTAAATCGTACAAACAAACAAATAAACAAATCTTTCCTCTTTATAATATTTGTATAGATAATAGTTATCTACCATAGCTCTTTGAGAAAGTGAAATCCCAAACCCATGGGGCATGGGGCAGACACACTTCTGTGTCTGTTTGTCAAGTTGGTGACCAGCCTTCTGTGACTAGCTCTTTTTTTTATTCCCCGGGAATCAAACCCCGGACCTCCGGTGCTTAATGGAACATGCTTACCACAAAGCCACTGCCGGTAATCCCTTATAAAACACTATACAAAATATCTATCAATATAAATTAATAACGAGAAAATATACAATTTACATATATTCATGTTCTTAGAATCTACGCAATTAACAAGAGCTATTTAATAAGATAATATCAATTTGATGTATCTAGTGTTAACCAATTGTAATAATTATCAGTTGTATTTGGGTCATATCTTATTGTTAATAAGATTGGTCATAATATAAGATTTGTACATCAATCGATATTTGTGACCTGAACTATTAGTTAGAAGAACCATAACACATTTTTTTTTCATTTTATATCAAGCTCTAGTGGGTATTATTGACTAAACCACGGTCCAATTTATTACGTATAGACAATATCTTGGTACAAAGTTTGTTGACATAGTAACGAGCATGCGCAGAACTAATATCTATACATCAACAATGAGGTTAAACCAGCTTATTACCGCGCTTCATGAATATTGTAATACACATAATAATACCGAAACCTACTAAACAAAGCTAAATATTAATATTTAAATTGTAGGTAGGTATATATCATTAGTTCGAATTTTGAATTAAAGATCCTATTTGAATCTTAAATTCAAAATTCGAACACTCTGATGATATTTCGAACAAGCATTTAAATCAATAAATGCTATAAGTAAGAATAGCAATAAGCGAATAAACGAAAAAACTCTACATACCGTATATTTTCCATCTTGAAAGCAACTACCTTATCCCTCTAATCAGAAGAGCATCATTCTAAACATCGGCTAATTATCAACACAAGTCACTATCACAATCACGTCCGGCTAAGTACTGTCAAAATCACGTGGTACGAGCGCTGTAAGAAACGATCACGCTAAAACGCATGACATTTAGAACATAACGTACGCATAACGTAGC
This sequence comes from Anthocharis cardamines, assembly GCA_905404175.1. NCBI lineage: Eukaryota > Metazoa > Arthropoda > Insecta > Lepidoptera > Pieridae > Anthocharis > Anthocharis cardamines. The sequence continues at coordinate 8,032,004 of FR989963.1, forward strand.
AACCTCCCACACAGTTCGTGAAGAACTAAAGTCTAAACGCAAGTTGTGATGCACGTGGCTTGTAGCTTACGACGGCCGCCCTTCCAAACCGCGTCAGCGAGGGAAAAATAGACTTTCTTCCACAGCTATAGATACGATTTTGTCTCAGTAAGCAAAGATGATCCAGAATATGGAACGTAATATGTATTTTCGTACTATCGGATGTATATGAGATACGGAGGAGAAAAGTGCATTGCGGTTGTAATTTTATTTCGGTTTATCAGTTCAATCTATAGATTCAATATGAGGCGGCTGGGTTCGGTGTATAAAAAGGCTATTGTTATCGAAATGATATTGAAAAACTTCTTGCTGCGTAACGATCCTTTCATCGAGTTTAAAAGGATGTTTTGGGCTTAGCTGGTTTTATTAAGTTTTTATATTAAATAGTTTCGTCAACATATAGAAAGTCAATAAACATACTAGAAAATTTAGATATGATATTATTCATTAATAATATTATTATTATAATGTACCTAAAGTTTGATAAATTTCCGAAAGCTCATAGTAAAACTTAGTACGACAGCACATCATTGACTGGTGTTCTGTGGTTGAGGTATCACGTAGACATGGGTAACTCAGAGAAATTCCCCGCGCCAACTCAGCAACTCAGGCGCAGTATGGTGCGTCAGCTCCTTGAGTCAACTCAAAATTGCGCCACGACGCAACAAAATGGGACGCGCAAAGCGAGCAGGGAAACCTCCGAAACGCACGCAACGCCACGCTCATAGTTCACTCAGTGAGTGAGTACTGCGCCATGCGCAAACACATTATGAATATGTGAGCTGACTCACCCTGCGCAGCGTGCCGGCGCAATTGCGCGGCGCAGCGCAGTGTTACACATGTCTAGTATCACGCTCGTCTGTCGTAATCAAAATCAAACAAATGAATGTTCAAATGACTTTTTAAACAATTTTGTTAAATCGGCAATGTACAAATATAAACAGATAGTTTATTTATATAAATTTTGCATTATTAATTTATATTAGGCGACTCTTAATAATCATATTGTGAGATAATCAAAGAAATATAATATTTTAGTTTATATTTTATTAAAAGACAGTGAAGTAGGTACCTACTTTTCTTTTGCCACACGTCATATTTACATTAAAAATATAATTATTTATAATGTAATGTGTATGTGGCGTTGAATAATTTATTATTATTATTAATTGTAATTCGCCGGTTCCGGAGAACAAAATGATAACTGCTTTACTTTTATATGGCAACTATCATTTTGTTCTCCGGAACCGGCAATTATATTGCGTTTCGGTTTCAGTCTGTGGATTTACGAACGCTTGAAGCAAAAATAGATAGACATCATATCTCTGTTCCTATTGATATACTACGGCGGACGTATCAAGTTAGCCTCACGTGATGTGACAACAAGAAAGATGTCTATCTATATATATAAAAAAAAGTCGTGTTAGTTACACCATTTATAACTCAAGAACAGCTGCGCCGATTTTAATGATATATTATTTGTAGGATTAGTCTATGTCTTGAATAACAGAATAAGTGTTAAAATATCGGAACAATTCAGGAAAAAAATATATGTAGAAAATTAATTTTAAATTAAATTAAAAAAAATTGAAAGATAACCGTTTAGCATCGTATGGGCATGTTATGAGGAGATATGTTAGAGACAAAACATGTATCTATAAATATTTTTGAATATGAAAGTGGATGGGTATTAGGGAAGAGGGAGGCCAAAAAAGACATGGATTGACTGTGTGAAGAATGATATGTGTTTGAGAGGTGTGGCTGATGGTATAGCGAGTGAAAGAAGAGAATGGAAAAATAGAACATACTGCGCCGACCCCGAATAAAAAAAGGGAACAGGGCAGGAAGAAGAAGAAGAAGAGGTTTGACACGTCGCTCGCCATCTTCCTCAATTGACAGCGTCACGCAAGCTTATAGCTGATTTGTAATAATTGTTGTCTACTGCAAATGTCTGACATATTCGATATTAGAGAATAGAAGTGGTAAAATAGCATATTAAAATGTATAAATGTCTACATTTTAATATATTTCAGGACAACGACTGTCAGGTCCGCTAGTTCATAATAAAGAAAAGAGTTAATTAGCTATGCTCATACTAGCTTCTACCCGCGACTTCATTCGCGCAGACTCGATTATTTTCTATTTTTGGACCTTTTCTACATACTGCAATACACTCCTATCCCAACATAAATTATATTTTCATGTAACTTTATTCCCGCATGAAGGAAATAGCTCTCATATACATATGTAACAGGATTTTTTTTCGATTTACCATTAATTAATTTATTTTGCCAATTAACTCAAAATTATAGCCTATATGTTATTTTGATGTATAAACAAAAATACTTATATAAACGTAAATAGTTTCATCAAAATCCGTTCTGTAGTTTTTGCGTGAAAGAGTAACAAACGTCCTGGATACATCCTCACAAAGTTTCACATTTATAATATTTGTAGGATACAGTTGTGAAATGAAAGGGAAATGTATATATTAATGTAACAAAATCTCAATGAATAGGAATGAACGCAATGAAATCAATGACTTCAAGTCGGGTCAGTGAGCCAAGCGTAAGGTCGTTGATTTGTAAATGTTCAATAGATTTAATCAATTACATAAAGGTTCTTAAGAAACGAATCAAGGTAGGGCTCATAATAATGAATGAATATTAATTAGAATGAGAAATTAATTTAGCAAACTTTTATATTGCAAATTTTTAACCTTCTGTGTAGCAAGCTTCGTATTGTCTTGTATCGAGAAGAGTTTCTTATAACATTTAAATATATTTTTTAATGTTTGTATTTTTATTTATTAAGTTTTTTCATCGGCCATTAATAATTTTATTATTATTATTTATTAAGTAAATAGCCAATTTGAAACAATTCAAGTTTTTTTTTATCTTTCGTACGATAATTAGACTTTTAATAGATATTTTATAATTGCAAACTTTTTTTAAGCAAGGTAACATTGGTTAAAGCTTATTGAAGGAGCTAATGATCTCCCATAAATAAATATTTAAAACATAAAATTGAATAGGATTCACGGAGAACACTATACGCTATTATGAGAAATAGTGTTATATTAGGGCGTTTATTACTTTATATTTTATATTATATAAAAATATAAATATGTAGGTTATTGTATTGTTATCCTAATTCTTTGCAGCCTTTACGTTTTTTCTTTTGAAGGTGAATTTTTTGACGGGCTCGTTGGCGCGTTCGGTAGAACACCTGCCGTGCGCATCGATGGGTCATGGGTTCGAATCCCACCGGGAACACATGTTTATAATTTTCTGTGAGCATGTTTTCCCCACGTCTGGTAACTTCGGGCATTGATCGGGTGGGAGGAATATCTAAATTCCGACCGGGTAACGAATCACCGTTCATAGATGGAAAAACCGTGAAGTGCACATTGCGCGTTTCGGTTTCAGTCTATGGATTTCCGAATGCTCGAAGTAAAAATTAGGTTGACAGCGCATCATTGAACGATGTTCTGTGGCTGGGGTATCACCTACCATCAAGTGAACCTCATGCTCGTCTGTCGATATCTGACATAAAAAAAATATATCTGGGGGCACGGTAGTGCCCCCGCCAAGTCGAGCAAAAAGCGGCACGGCCGTACTATCCTTTTCTCGAAGTAGTTCGGGCCATTTTCGACCCCCTATAACTTCGTTGTGGATTAAACTAGAATTCTGAATTTTTAGTCACTAAGCAGGCATTGTATAAATTCGGTATATTTCAAATATCATTCTGTTTGAACCAGTAGTTTAAGAATTATAACTAGTCAAAGTTTGTTAATTTGTCACTCACTCACTGACTGACCGATCATCAAAACTCTAAGGCACTTCTAGCAGACATAGAAACTTCAAACTTAGAATACAATTAGTGTTTAGTGTATAAATCAAGGGAAAACTAAAAAAAGTTGAAAATTCCATTTCCAGTTTTCCAGATACTCAAACTATTTGTATGTAACGAGTAACTTAAAAACTACTGGAGCTATTTCGAAAATTCTTCTACCGTTAGAAAGCTACGTTATCACTGAGTAAAATAGGCTATATTTATTACTAGAAAGAAAGAGATCCTTAGAAATCCTTACTAAAAACAACCCAAGGTGTAAAAAAATTAGCCATAAAATGTCTTTAATCGCATGCGCTGCGGAAAGTATTGATGATAGAACAATAAAAAGTTCTACAATATTATAGAACATATCAAAATCTACAAAAAACTTCCGGAGACCATATGTCCAACTATTGTTATTATGTCACTATAACTACTTTTTTACATTTTAAAAGTTGATAAAAATGGCGATCAAAATCAGACTATGTTATCTTTGTATAGCTTTGTATTAATTCTTATCCAAATAAACTAAGAAAAGGATTATCTACAAAAAGAAATGAGATGCCATCAAAAACATAAATTGTAAAAAAAGCCAAGTCTTGCAACTCAGTTCTTCTATCGTAAAAAGTTGTGAGATCCATATAATACCAAGTCGGTCAATTTATTTAGTCTCTACTGAAGGATCCTTCTGTCTTAAGTTATTACGTAATTAGCTAACCTAACAACATCTTATAGTGATCATATCAATACCAATATTGAAAATATTTGATGTTTAAAATAAAAAGATTGACTTGGCAATCGCACTAAACAATCTAATTGAATATAATATGTATTACTTGTGATTATGTTTTTAATAAAATAAAAAAGATACATTGTGATTTCATGCGATAGCCGAACCAATCTATTTATTTTAAACATCAAATATTTTCAATATTGGTATTGATATGATCACTATAAGATGTTGTTAGGTTAGCTAATTACGTAATAACTTAAGACAGAAGGATCCTTCAGTAGAGACTAAATAAATTGACCGACTTGGTATTATATGGATCTCACAACTTTTTACGATAGAAGAACTGAGTTGCAAGACTTGGCTTTTTTTACAATTTATGTTTTTGATGGCATTACGTTTTTAATGTACCTACTGTGTTATGTCGTCTGGAGTTCTCATTGTTGAATAAGTAGTTACATCCACGAATTTCTCGTTAGAAAATTGAAAATATTTTTATAGTAGTAAAAAGAAGAGCAGAATTTCTTCTTCCTCTTAATATTCTCTTATATTAATTAATACTTAGTTTACGTCGAAATGTACTGTGTATTGGAGTTCTTATTGCTTGTAATAAATTGTACACATTTCTCGATAATTTAATAGAACTTAGAAAAATGGTCTTATTGACGTTTGTAATATACCGCTTTTTATTTTAATTAATGCTAAGGTACAAAAAATCCTTTTGACCACCAGAAAATAATCTTAGATCCGAATTTGCCAATACATATATGATATAATAATTTTATGAGTAATAATTTAAACCGATGATTTTTTACTGACCTCTGTTACCTTAAACGAATTATTTCGTATCAATTTCAAAATAATTGTCGCTCATGTTTATTTTATTACTATGATTGACTTCCAGCTCGATTAATAAAACTTTTAGTTTATATTAATGACGGACTATTTTATGATGTTGTATTGAAGTTTTCTTTGTTATAAATGAACAGTTTCAAAAAAAGACGTGGGGAAAACATACTTACAGAAAATTATAAAAATGTCGCGGTGGGATTCGAACCCACGACGCATCGATGCGCACGTCAGGCGTTCTACCGAACGTGCTAATTAATTATTGATGAGCCCGCCATAATACAGAATAAAGTATTTTATTTGAATCTGTGATACTTGCGTTAATGAAAGAGAATTTTATTTTATATTTGATAGACGAGCATGAGGAACACTTGATGATAGGATAATTCAGCAGCAGCGAAAAACCAATAAACATATTTTTACATACAAATCCGTTGAAATTAGCAATTTTGTTCACGGTTTTGTCAACCGGCCACAAAATTACCGGTCGACATTTGTTTGTTTAATTACCTGACCAATTACAACCGCAAAACATAAAACCGATAGCCGACAGCTAAATACGAGATGGGTATCTAATTTAGCTTTCGTCGTCAGATATTTCAAATGGCCACATGAATGTGTGACGCTGAGGTGTTATTCTCAAATTAGTCGATAATTAATAATGATAATAGAGATACAATTTATCGCTTTTTTGTTATGTTGCATAAATTCCAGAAGTAAATAGGTTTTTGTTTGAAATACAGTATTTGATACGATTTGAATGGCGCGAGTACTTATATAACTATGTATGTATATATAGCTAGTCAGACTGAATTTGAAAAAAAAAATAGGTTTAGGTTTAATTAGTATGATTAATTTTGTTTTCATTCATATAAGTATTTCTAAAGCATTAAGGATGACTCAAGCTAGACCGTGTCGGGTCCGAGCCGAGTGTCGGCCGTAGCAAGGTCAACTAATATTACATATATTTTGTATGAACACACTCACGTTATACCGAGCGGCAACCGAGTGACGCCCAAGCAACGGAGCTACGGCCGACACTCGGCTCGGACCCGACAGGGTCTAGCGTGAGTCATCCTTTTAGCTCTCTACTCTACTCTACTCGTATATGAATAATGATATGACATTTTTGAAATAAACAATTCAGACTTCAAGTTTTAATTTTGTAATTAAATATTAATAAGTATTTATAATATTAATTTCGTTAAATGAAAACAACTTTATAAATTTAGACTAATTTCTGATCTTAACATAAAGAAATAGAAAGAATAGAATTGAAAGGATTTATTCATGAAATCACTATATACATAATAACATTAAGACTAAGGACAAATAAATGATGATTCTGAAGTGGATAACCACTGAATACCTATACGTTGGGGCCAGAACTTCAACACTGATTGTCAGTGGCTCCATTGAGGGTGGAATGGAAACAGACAAAAGCTGCTTTAACATCAAAATATATTGATTTAAACCAGCTTTTGTCCCCGACCGACATTTTCGCTAAAAGGCGTTACCCGTCGATATACTAATATATATATATATTGCGAAAGTATACTGTATTAATATATAAACTTAACAGAGAAAATTCAAACTAATATTATATAAAATAAGTCTGTATCCAAAATGGCAACTAAATATTGTAATCCCTTAATAAACATAGAACTAAAAATAAGATTCATATCGTATTGTGAAGCCTACAACTTTTGATTGAAACCTACGGTCCGACAGTAATACTTTGTGGTTAATAATATAAATAATATTCCTTAAAGTAATAAGTTTGATAAAAGAAATTATATTAGATTCATTCAGAGTTCCATAAAATTATTTGTATTGTAATTTTATTTTGCTTTCATCCACTCAGATGTACAATATTTCCGAACAGTGTTTTTTTGTAATTCCAATTTTCCTTCTTGAAATATTGTAATTGGACGCGCCAAGTAAGCTATAGAAAGCAACCAGATTTTATTTAAATATTACTAAAAAAGATCATACATATTAGAAACAGGGAGGAGTCTCCAACTAAGACATCAATTAATATGTTAAAAAGGAGATAATTGAAACAATTAGTGAACATATCAATTATCTGTCTAGTTAGGATTTCTAACATGAGTGAAATGTCCCCATTCGTGACACATACATTACTGACAAACTCGTAACCTGATTTCTAATCGTACAGGTGCAATGTCGATTTAAATTCGATATTTGGTGATTAGCTTTGAAAATAGACCCCATGCGACAGTCTCACGTAAATTTGTCACATGAAAGGACGTTTAATTTGCTGTTTCACTAGCTGCTAATTACAACTTTGATTGCTGCGGCCGCGTTGAAACGTGTCACGGCGGACTAACGTGCGCGCAACGAATTTGCTGTTATTCCAAAGAGTTTATATATTAGACCAATCTAGATTTCGTTTTCGAAATTTAGCTTGCATAAACCATATACCTACTATAGGTAACGAATTAATAACTGAACAGTGTCACGGGGGAAGAATGTGTTAACCAGTGGCGGGACTACCATACAAGCCCAAAAGCCCGTCTTGCCGATTTTAACATAATATGTGTTTATATATTTATATCTAATATATAAAATTCTCGTGTCACAGTTTTCGTTGCCATACTCCTCCGAAACGGCTTTACCGATGTTTACCAAATTTTATATACGTATTCAGTAGTTCTGAGAATCGGCTACTATCTATTTTTTTTTTTAATTTTAAAAAAAAAAAAATTGTTTTTATTTTTTTATAATGTGGCATTAAAAATACATACAACCCCTGCTTTTTTTGTCAAAAAATCTAGACCCGTGCGAAGCCGGGGCGGGTCGCTAGTAACTTATATAATTACGTTATCGTATAAGTTATATATGACTAATGGCATTATTATATTTCTTTTTAATGCATTAATAAGGCAAAACAGGCATTTGGGCTTGTATTGTGGTCCCGCCACTGGTGTTAACGTGTAAAATATTATAATAACTATAAACATGCAGAATAAACTTAAATGTAAAGAGTAAGTATCAACAAAACTAATGAACTATATACAACGCCAATACCTCGAAAAAAGGGGTTTAAGATTTTATGGGTTAAGATTATTTTTTAATTCAATTAAGTGTATTGGCAAAAATTGCAATTTCTGCTTGGCGCTGTCTTTATAAAGGAGTTTGCCCAATACACCGCAATATACAATGAGTGTGCTATGAATGTGGCAGGTTAAAAATATACTTTGTATTGAAAAGTATGAGACTAGACAGTTCCGTGAGACTAACACCGTCATATGGCATACATGGAGATCATTTTACTACTATTCTTAGACCTTTTGAGGACATTGTTTCGCGACAGATTGTCAACCAATGAATTTCGACGGGCTCGTTGGGGCATTCGGTAGAACACCTGCCGTGCGCATCGATGGGTCGTGGGTTCGAATTTATAATTTTCTGTAAGCATGTTTTCCCCACGTCTGGTAACTTCGGGCATTGATCGGGTGGTAACGAGCCACCGTTCATAGATGAAAAAACCGTGAAGTGCTTATTGCGTGTTTCGGTTTCAGTCTATGGATTCCCGAATGCTTGAAGTAAAAAGTAGAACCACAACGTATTATTGCCTGAGGTGTTATGGCTGAGGTATCACCTACCATCAAGTGAACCTTATGCTCGTCTGTCGATATGTGACATAAAAAATCTACTTAGCTACTCAGTATAGGCTAAAAGATCGTTGTTTTCATTCATTAGAACGACTGTTCTCTTACCATACACGGAAGCTATCGTAAAATACATAATGTGTTTAGATCTAATAAAATTTTATGTATTCATCATTTATTGTGGCTACTCGCTTTTAGCTTACATTTATTGCTTTATTGTTATGAAACAAAGAGCTTCTAATGATAGACAGGCTAGTAAGCGCTTTGCGCATCGAAGGAATGCGGGTTCGATTTTCGGTGGGATGACATGTTTATTTACACATTTTTCGCGTTACCCATTGGAGTAGGCAGAGATCACGGATTTCCATATGCTCCGATCCTTACATACCACTTTCATCAATGCTTTCATAAACGCTCGTCGGTTTGGAGTACTTAGTACATGTTTGTCTGGTCACTATAGGAATTAAATGGATGGAAGAAATAATATCATAGGTTTATCATTTTATAAGTAGGTACCTACTTTAAAAGTACCTACTTGTAAAGTATATCCATGTGAGTCAGTGAATTCACGTGAAGATTCGTTTTGTTTCAAAAAATGCAATAACTAAACCGGAAAATATAGTTAATCCAATAAATATTTGAATTTAGAATAAAAATTGAAGTCGAAATATTGCCACAGCTGTTCTATTTTCGGTACTAAAAATAAAATATTTTTGAAACAAAATATGCACAGATAACGCAGTAATATTATATTTCGTTACAGAAACTGAGTGCTAGTAATGAAGTTTATTATATCAAAATTAAAAAAATACAAAATTGTGAATAATATTTCGTAGGACATAACTCTCACTATGATAGATCAGCTATTATAGGTTATACTATAGACGAAATAAACTGAAATCTAAAGCCTCAAAAATATGCCTCTCATTTTTGTGCAGTATATTTTTTGCTCTACATAAATTACTAAGTATTTTATTCATACCAAAAAGGTGGCAACTCATAGATCATCTACGCCAGAATTGCCTCCTTTGTCTGAGAGATTTACCATTTCGTGTCCCACCCCGTTTACGTCTGCTTCCTATTAAAACTCCTTGCATAAAATTAAGGTAATATAATTAAAACACCGTTTACGCTAATTTTTAGAGAAAACGCAATTGCTTTGTCGTTTCATTTTGTTACCATTAGCGACCCCAAGGGAACCCTTAGATGGAGTTACTGTACTGATAATAACGTAAGCAAATTGTATCGGAAATTCGTACGTACATATTTTATTTAAAATAAGCTTGTATCTTTTATGTCTTCTATTTTTTAAAATATAATATACGTATATCGTCAATGGAAAGGCAAAACTGCTCAAGGCAATTTTTTATAATTTATTGTTACTATTTTTTTACCTTTTCACTGACGAGTTGTATGTTAGATATGACAGGAAACTCTCCCGACATTGTATTAATCAGTGTACAGTATTCAACTTCAATAAATATAAAATTGATTTGCCAGCTACGAAAGTGTACGATTTCATAATAGAATTCCTTAAAATCTATGCTAACTTCCTTTATCTAAGTCTTGTTTTTATGTTAGATATCGACAGACGAGAATGGTTCACTTGATGGTAGGTGATACCTCAGCCACAGAACATCAGTCAATGATGCGCCGTCTAACTACTTTCTACTTAGAGCATTCGGAAATTCAAAGACTGAAACCGAAACGCGCAATATGCTTCATTAACTAGTTGGACTTTCGATATTATTCCTTTGAATGCCCAAAGTTATTAGACGTGGGGAAGACATGCTTACAGAAAATTATAAACATGTCTCGGTGGGATTCGAACCCACGACCCATTGGTGTGCCGACAGGTGTCCGTCAAACATTATATAATATTATGAAGTTGTTTGATTGACGGTATCCTTTGCATAATTTGTAGACCAGACCAGTCTGGACCTATGTGCAATTCCCTCCGTAATGTCATTGTTTTGGTATTCATTACAATTATTATACTACATAATATATGGTATAAGTATTTATCGTTAATGTCAAAATTTAATTATGAATATCTTGTATTTTCATTTCGTATTTCGTATTTCAACGAATTGGCTCCTATTAATTCACTTAATTTACTAGCAAACCCGACAGACTGTTGAAGTCAGAATGTTGTCTTCAAAAAAAATGCTATTTTCCCACTAGAATAGATTCTATAATATCTATACTAGATTTGATTCAAAATAACCTCACCATTTAGGTAGCAAGCAAACAATTTTTCATTTTTATGCTTAACTGATTTTGGTATTTTTTTTCTTCTTATTATTTGTTAGTTTTGTACCTAATAATTTATTCTTATTTGCTGATAGCTGATAATAATCAGTGGAAATCAATTATTACCAAAAAGCTATTGAATTTTTTATTTCAATCGTCATTCTACATATTATTCCGGATATACCAATAAATAAGATATTATTAAAATCAGTGCAGTCTTTCTTGAGTTATAATTTATAAATGGTGTAATTAAAACGTTTTATCATACCATTTTATTTTTAATTATTATTATTATAAATGAAACTCTTTAGCGTATCTGCCTTATACTCCAAAGGGAGCCTCCCGGAGCAGAATTATCAGCGTTGAGGCATGAAAGTGTCGCAGCATATGCTGAGTCAGTTCCTATTCGCAACCGCAGTGCATACTGCGAATTGGCTGCACTAGCCCAGTAATAGCTATCGGTAGTTTAAACTGTTGTTATGTTGCTGTCAACTTATGGTTCTGGAATGTCATTCAATACCATATCAGTACTCAATCTCATTTATAAAGATAAGTTTTGTATTAAAAGCAATTGCGTTACCGTTTTATAAAATAAAACAAAAACCACTTAACTTGAGTGAAATCAGCAGCATTCTCAATTTATGTTTTCCGCTCTTTGTTTGTTCGTGGAATCGTTTAGCGTTTTTGCGAGCATTATCCCTTGAATAAATAGTCTGTTGTTTGTCGAAATTCGCTTTTAATGTTTATAAATATGATATGAACAAAAACCGAACACATTTGCAGTGATGAGAGGAGCGTGCACTGGTTTCGTCATGTGTTTACAAATCATGAGTTGGACATTATAATCTAGGCTAAATTACGTCAGATAAAAATGATTAGTCACCTACCCCCGGTAACAAAGAATACTATCACCTTTTTTATTCCCCAGCCCGCCTAGAGACCATAAAGGGATACCTCGCTGACAAGTGAAGACAAACTAAGATATAAGATATCTCGACTTTTGACATTAAGTCGAGTTTAAAGTGTAAGTGTCAGATCAGACCCGGAAGATATAAAGAGATAATCGATTAAAACACGAGAAAACGGTAGACGAAATTTTGTCGTGGTTGGCATGCTAGGCCGGTGGGGTAAAAGGTGAAAATTGACATCGAGGATCACGCGCAAATATAACCCGTGCTCGTAGACAAACAATTCCCAAGAAGGGTTGGCATCAGGCAGACCAAATCTAAAAGTAATATGAAAAGTTTTCGCCGACCCCAAATAAGAAAGGGAACAGAGTAGGAATAAGAAGTCACCTACCCTCTGTCTGACGGACCGTGTCTCCGTATTACTGTATTTATACTCGTCGGATGATCAAAAAAATTAAAGATAACATTTTTCATTTCAGTTTGTTTCGCAAGATGTAAACCGGTTAAAGACCGGCGCGGCGGTAAGTAGTAACGTATACAAAATAGGGATAGGTAAAATAGGCAGTTAAGAGTTAATCTTCCCGCAAAATGGAAAATGTCTATTTCGAATCTCTGGCATCCATTTTCCCAATTATAAAATTGTGTGGTAACAGACAGAAACATACCTATCCTTAACTCCACTTAGGGATTCAGTAATTAACTATATTTTTTAATAGTAAAGTGTACAATAGAGTTAAGCGTATACTTTCTTGCATATGACACGTAAATTGAACATCAAAAGCGCATGGTTGATGCCATAAACATTTACTTCCTTCCTAACCTAAGACTGTCAAATTTTACAAGACACCCGCCTTGTAGTTTGTAGTTCGGAATCCACTTAAAACTGTAAGATAGCAGGGACCAAGATACAGTGGCGACTCTGTTTGGTCTATGAGAAATGATAGCGCCGTATGCGGTGTTGGCGCAAGATTCTGTAGCGTGCTTCATAATCTGAAAGCACGTAGCTGGAGTGTGTTGATAGCTAACAAAAATGTTATTAGAAATTTTAGGATCTATGGTCTGAAGATTTTTGTAGGTTTTGTATTAGGATGAGTTATTGATGGGCTCTTTGATACAATTGCTAAACACACCTTGTAACTGAAGGGTCGCGGGTTCGATTCCCGCCTGGTCTCAAGTGTTTATCACTTTTCTTATTATTATAAAAATATTTTACCCTACAATTAGCAATTACGATTCGTACGATCGTGGGAGGGATAGACACACTATATATTTTTTTACAGATATTTTTTTTTACACGTGAGTTTTCAGTCTTATGTGCTCTAGTCGACTAAAATAATATTGTTATCCTGTTGCCCCGGGATCCGAATCCGTTGCCTCTCATATTAAACGCAAAGCGCATACTATTGAACCATAGAGTATTATATTTTATTTTTATATATTCAAACGCGTTATCCGCTATCGCGTTTTCCACACTTGCTGCATATATAATAAAAGTATTCGGAATGTCAAAGAAAAATAAATAATGAATAATTCGTTTAAGACTTAAAATAAGTAATAAAAATGGTTAATAAAAATACCATATAAAATATAAAAATTAAAACTTAATCTCGAGACGCACAACTAATATGATTGTTTTACGTAAAATACGTGTGTTTGTTTGTCCATGAGAATTTCGATTCCAAAACGTAGTTAATTCGAAATATTAATCTCCATAAGATCCCATTCATCGTCAATTGTTTAAATATCATAGATCTGCAGAACATAAGCTACTATTCCGATACATCCCTATTATCCTACAAAAGATATGATTAAGCTAATGAAATAGAAATAAAGGATCGTACAACGCAAGCTCATCCGTCCAATATAGGATACTGTTAGGAGAAATCTCATTAAGCCATACAAGAATAGAAAACGTGGTGACATTAAAGCCTTTGTTGCTCAAAGCGACCTCACGAATGTGCAACATGTTAGCAGTGACAGTATTTACTTGTGCCACAAATGATTTTAATTCATGTGCCCTTTATAATACAAAAGGAAATTACTTAGCTTTGTGTCACGAACGTATCCTTTGTATGAAATGTGCAAATTGATTTGAACAATTAGCTTTTTATAATTGGTTTTGTTTAACCCTTCTCGTACACACCTCTACACTGCCCCCAAATGAGTAATACACACGGGGCCCAACGGCCCCCATCGATTTTTGAACGCTTTCTATGAGCAGACTTTTTGCTCGATTTTAAAAAATCGAAAACCAAAATGCAGCTTAAACTATCTAGAATACTCCAAATTGTTATGGAAAGTATGCAGTGACACAATTTATAGTGTCATCGGATTAATTTAATCGTACATTTTATGGCATTATGGCATCACACGGCTTTGATTTTTGGGAATCATTGAGAATGAAACGTGCTGAATTAATATTATATGACAAGCGGATTTTGTTAATAAATAATGATTTGTTTGATAATTCTTCGTAAAACGAAGGTGTGAATGTGGCGAGTTATTCATAAATTACGGAATAACTAAAATTTCTGAATATAGGATTACGTTAGTGTGGCAATTACCTATTATGTAAATTTCTTATGGCTTGATAAATTATATGCAAACTTAAATTATATAACAGTGTTCTTTATGCATACCAATATTTATAAAACTTTTGTAGGTGTCACTGAACTTCCTAAACTACTGGACCCATTTTGATGAAATTTTTGTGTGTGTCCAGTGTTTGTGGATGGTTTAGATTCACAACTGGAGCCGTCAGTTGGCGCTGCGATTGAGTTCCAGGGATTTTTTTTATTTTTGAAGTGTTCGAGCAGGACAGCATTTGAGGTTGCGCTAGTTTTTTAATTAATAAAATATGTAGTTCAAATATAACAAAATTTACATATATAGCAAATTGTTCTAATTGGTTCTAATAATTCTAATGAGTTTTTTCAAAAAGTTCGAATTCAAAAACATTTCAAATTTCGAATTCGAATCGCAACCTATCCGCTATTTATTGTTAGTATCTTATTCGCAATTCGATTTTTGAAAATACCACTATTTAATTATTTAGCCTTAAGAAAACTGACACAACTTTCAGTAAGCATTTCACTGTAAGTGTGGTCTCTGGCTTATTGTTTTCATTTTTTTGGATAAAAGACAATCATACATACCTACAGTATTTACACCACAGTTTTCATATAAATGGAACCGAATGACTTCAATCGGTATCATAGTACGTTTATACTCGGAGAGAGTCCTTGGGTAAATATAATACCGCTAAATCTTTTTAATTTTTTTAAATTTTTGAATAAAACATTTCTATTCTATTCTATTCTAAATCAAGGTTCTCCTATCCTACAATACCTCTATACTATAATATATTCCAGTAAAATAACGGTTGTACATCAATGGACACGTTCAAATTGCTCGGATTTACGATTTCCTGCAGGCAGAAGTCATTATTTTTATTACAGGTGACAGTGATCCATAAACAACAACAGTTACTTCATTGATATTCTGATTTGGATTCATCGATGATAATTAATTACCTTATTATATAAATATTATATTAACTTAGCCGCCGAGTATTTTTTTAAAAAGGAATGAATTTGTTTTACTGCATTTTTTTTTTATGGTTTTGTTTTGTAAAGAAATAAATGTTTTTTTTTTGCGTCAGGAACCTCACCAGTTTCTCAGAGATAATGTTACTATACCGTCGCGGTCGTCGGCTGACAATCTAGATATTCTGTAATGTAACTTACTTCCAACAAAACTGTCGAGTTAATATGCCGGCATATATAATAATATGTGGCAAACACATAGTATAAAATATATAATTATAAAGTAGCATTTATTTGCACAAAGCAAGCTCTGGAATTAATAAATCGATTTGCAAAATTATTTAACTCACAGACTGATTCATTTCGATTGTATCATATGCTGACTAAGCGGCTGATTTAATGTACTATAGATCTATATCTATATATAGATACGAATCTATCTATCTTACGAAGTCCGTTTGACTTTGAATGTTGTCAGGCGTGCATATAAATTGTTTCTTTTTTATTAATTTCTACATCTTCCTTATATCAATTTCTTCTTCACTACTACTTTCTGATTCTTTTCTAGACCAATTGTTCGAGCTTCCTGAAGAATAATCTAACTTGTCCTCATCTGACAGGAAATTAATATAATATTTTACTCCATTTTCTGGCTGTTTGATTTAGGCAAGGAAGTGCGAGATATTATAATCTTGTTCTGGGTTTATCATTTCAGATGTAGAAGTACTTACGGAGCTAGATGCTACAACTATAGCTGAGGATATCGGTGGCTGCTGGAGAGGTAAGTGCGAGATATTATAATCTTGTTCTGGGTTTATCATTTCAGATGTAGAAGTACTTACGGAGTTAGATGCTACAACTATAGCTGAGGATATCGGTGGCTGCTGGAGAGGTAAGTGCGAGATATTATAATCTTGTTCTGGGTTTATCATTTCAGATGTAGAAGTCATTACGGCGTCAGATGCTAGAACTCAAGTAGGAGATATTGGTGACTGCTGAAGAGGCAACTGCATACTAATAGAATCATCTTCAGTGGGCTTTTTTATAATTTTACATGAAAGTACTTGTATCTTCTTATTAGGGTTACTAATCTGCTTCATTGTTTTTTTGTGACTGGGCTAAGATATCTATTATCTATTTTCAGTGTTTCCACAAAGGCTCGAGGCAAAGAGAATGTGGAAGTATTAACTTCATCATCAGTACTAGAAGTAATAAACTTTGTGTAGGTATACTTACTAGTCGATAAAGAATGAAAAACTGAATACAATTATTATGAACTCCATGAACCCCAAAATTAGCTTTACGTCTTTTGAGTCTGGAATAATAGAATAATGTGCTTTACACCCTAAACTTCAGGAAATATTTATAATTATTTTGTGGTAGTATAGTACAGGTGCTGTTATGTTGAATGGTTGTAAAGAACAATAATGAGAATAAATTCGCAGTTATGTTATTTACAGCCCGATTTCCTGTTTAAATTTGGTTTAGCAGCCCAAAATAGATGGGTTGTAAAGAACATTTTTGTGCGAATTTGGCAACTTCGTATATACCAATCGATAGAGAATACGATGATAAACTGAATACGATGGTATTATTAACTCCATTTGCCCCAAAATGTGCTTTACGCCCTTTGAGCCCAGAGGTATCGATATGTGCACGCCTGAAAACATTCATAGCCAAACAGACTTCGTGAGTTAGAATATTTATACAAAAATATTGTTCTATAGTCCGTCTGTATTTGTAGATCTGTTCTTACATACAAATATTTCAATTAGGATAGGAGTGCTACTGCGTATACATAATAATCACAAACCGTATTATTAAAGCTCAAATGTTTTCTTTCCCTAATGAGATATTCAATTGTACAAAATGTTCTCGAATCCCACGACATTTAATACAACACATAATTATACAGACATGAATTATGCAAATATTTAAAGATAAACATTCAGCGAACTCTAGACGCTTTAGAAACACCTTCTAGAGTTGTGATTTCTAGATAAAATACAAACACTACGATGGCTCATTAATTTCAGTACGTTTGGTAGGTATTTACGTACGTTGTTGATGATACGTATTTACTGAAATATTATTTAAT
Organism: Anthocharis cardamines; assembly: GCA_905404175.1. Lineage (NCBI taxonomy): Eukaryota > Metazoa > Arthropoda > Insecta > Lepidoptera > Pieridae > Anthocharis > Anthocharis cardamines. The sequence continues at coordinate 8,049,895 of FR989963.1, forward strand.
ACAATGAATGAATATACAACGGTATTAAATTGGACGTATCCATATTTTTGGCAGAATGGAAGGTTGGAAAAATCTTTTCTATGAAGTCGTAGTACCTATTGTCATAAACAGGCTGGAATTTTTTAAAGGTATTTACACTTTGATAATATTTAGTATGATAAGTTATTTGTAATGCCTAAATTAGTAGCTTGATAAATTAAAATTCAAATTCAAAAATCATTTATTCATATTTTAGGTAACACAATGTACACTTATGAACGTCAATAAGGTGAACCTTCGCCTGAGGGAAACAATCTGTCCTTTTATGAAGTCCTAGTATTTGTTCATGTTGATTATTAAACTAAACTTGATTTATTGAATATTTTTTTAGTTTTATTACATTTTGATAATGACTATGATAAGATATGTTTAGTACCTAAATTAGTAGCCTAATACGGTGTACCATCGTTTGATGGAAACAATGCTTGTCTATAGTAAGATCAGAAGCTTATTTTAAAAAAATCCTAAGGTAACGCTTTAAAATGGTTATGCTGCATTTATATCAGAACAGTGGCTCTAACTTGGGTGTCAGTGTTAGGTACATAATGCAGACCATGAAAGAGAAGCCATATAATAATACCAGAGGCTGACACGAACGACTTGCGAGAAATTATTCGTATCCTCAATCTGTTAGTTGTATAAGAACTCATTTAAAATTACATATTTTGACGGACTCGTCGGCACGTTTGGTAGAACACCTGCTGTGCCCTTCGATAGGTGGTGGGTTCGAATCCCACCGGGATGACATGTTTGTAAGCATATCTTCCCCACGTCTGATAACTTCGGAAATTCTGACCGGGTAACGAACCACCGTTCATAGATGGAAAAATCGTAGAGTGCACATTGCGCGTTTCGGTTTCATTTTGATTTCTGAATGCTCGAAATATAAAGTAGGTCGACAGCATATCATTGACTGATGTGCTGTGGTTGAGGTATCACCTACCATCAAGTGAACCTCATGCTCGTCTATCGATATCTAACATAAAAAAAAGGTTAGCCAGACATCGTGCTAACGAGCCGGTCAAATTTTGCAAATAATAATTTGGCCAGATAATTGAAACTAATTATACTAGTTTGGGAATGTACAACCCTATAAACATTTCAAATTATCAAAGTGGCACATCGTGGGACATAGCAACCGCAAATTAAACTCAGTACAAAATTTAGCGCGCTAGTGAGGTCATTGTCTAAATAAATAAATGTTATACCTAATTCACAGGTTCTAAAAGCGTAGTGTAGTTGAGATTTGAGTGAAAAAAACACTTTTTTGTTTATAATATTGTATTATCGCGAGTATCACACATTTAAATAAAATGCTTTATACTGATTATAACGCGATTTATTATAATCTTATTTGTCCCGACGTTTCGTATGTTTTCTTATTATTCCATAAAAATACAAATATGAAACACATAACTAACTCTATATTCAACTTAAAACTAAGATTTTTTCCAAATCCTGCCCCATGATAGACACATTTCTGTGCCCTACTTAATCGGAACTATTTTTTTAATCTTGTTTTCATGGGATTCAAACCCGGTACTTCTGGTGCTAACCGCAATACGTTTTACACTTTACTTAGGGCTTCCTTATAGTAAATTAAGTAATTTTGAGTCTTCTGTTAACAATGCTACCTCACTACCAACGTAGTAGTTAACTAAGTAGCTATTAGTAATTAATGAAAAATACTATATTGTACACCAGAATTTTAAAGCAGAACGAAAAATGACAAAAGTTTGTACAAAAGGCGACGAAGTTCCTTTTCGGAATAATTGGTAGAAATTAAAGTTGAAAGTACGGCTAGTTTTCAAGGTTATTAGGACAATAGCGCTTGTATGAATGAAAAACTAAAACGGCGATTTTAAATTTTGGAGGCTGTACAGAATAAAAACTTAGATTAATTAAAAAATATCAATAAGTATAGTAATTGTGTGTACGTTGATAGATGAACAACGCACCTGCAAGCATCGTTGTTATGTATATGTAATGGTAACATTAATATAATAAATGATTGTGTGCTTGGTGGCAACACCAGACAGCTCAGTATAAAAGATATAATAAAGATGGCAAAACAGAGGTTGTGACTTTTATTTAAAAATACCTACATATAAAACAATCGTAGTGTTGTAATCTGTGGACGGGGGTGACCACTTACCATCACGTGAGCCACCTGTCCATTTCCTCCCTATACAATTAAAAACAAGATCTGCGAGTCCTTTACAAAATATTGAAGATTAAATTTCAAATACCCTTTTTATGTTAGTTATCGACAAACGTAAGGTGTAATGTGTGATACTTTCAAGTCTTAAGTTAAACAAAAAGGTCATTACTTCTCGCTTTCTCATGGAAAATATTTATACAATTAAACCACGCCTAAGCAGTGTAAGCGGCCATTAGTTACGGCCATAAGAATCTATTAAAGTCAATTTATCATTCACGGAGCCACTGTTGATATCGTTTAAAATGTGATTGATCACTGACTAACTTTAACAACTTAACAAACGTGGACTGAGAACAATTGATAAATCTTTTAACTGACTTCAAAAAAGGATGTTTTCCATTCGTCTGTATGTTGCTTTTTTTTGTATGTTTGTTACGCGATAACTCCGCAAGTTATGCATATATTTGGATGATTATTTTTTGTTTGTATGTAATATTGAGGTGGGCCTATATAAATTGGTTTGGTACTTTTTTTAAAAGTCAACAAAAGCAAAAATATATACACCGATTATGTTTTGGTTTGTGGTTCTAACTTTCAAATAATGTATTATTTGATAGGACAGAGTCAGAATATCTGAAACTAGCGATCCACCCGGTTTCGCAGGGATGCAATGTAGATGTACTAAAAGCCTATGTTACTCACTGATAATGTAGTTTACTACTGGTGAAAGATTTTTTAAAATCGGTCGAGTAGTTTCTGAATTAAATCTTACCAAACAAACAAATAAATCTTTCCTATTTATAATATTAGTATATATTTTAAATATTTATCAACCAGTTTCTCGGTTGACTGCTTTGAAATAAAAAAAAATCATTCTAAAGGTCGACGATGTCTTTCAAATATGAAGTTTCCAGTAAAATATATAGGTCAGTTATACAATACAAAAAGCCTCCGATCGTCAAGGTGTAAATGGTAATCTGAAAATATTATACGTAAAAGGTGTGTGTGTAATATGTATGAACGGACTGAAAAGGTATAATCTCAACATGTAAAATGTATTCAGGTTTCCAACCTTCGTTTCAATAACACATTAACTTTTATAAGCAGTTACTAGATTTTAGAAACCTTCGGTAAACATTGTATTAATTTACTCTAAATGGAAGTTTCTGGAAAGCTGAATGTATTGGTGGTATCAGATATATTTTATGTATAATACCACCAATACACCAATATACCGTTTATGTGTGTTAAGTTATGTAATTTTAATATGTACCGAATATAACATCCGAATTATATTAAAAGTCACAAAATGTCACAAAGTTGCCATATGTTAACGCCATCTACGGAGTTGATATTTACTGTAATTTTCTATATTATGACAATATTGTCTAACGGTGTCCTCTTGTTTTTTAGTATGTTTAATTTGGGTTTTTAGATATTTTTATTACTGGATCCCAGCCGGGCTAGCATGACCGCCACGAGATATATCTCGCGCGAGAGAAGACAAACTAAGATGTTAAATATCTCGATATATTATATCTCGACATCGACAATTTTGATAGAAAAGATATCTCGATCGACAAATGTATCTATTTTTGATATTAAAAGTCGAGTTTTAAGTGTAATTGTCATGTTAGACCCGAAAGAAATAAAGCGATAGTCGATTAAAACACGAGAAAACGGTAGACAAAATTTTGTCGCGCTTGTCATGCTAGGCCGGCTGGTGTTGGATAGTCTCTAACCATCTTCTCTATTAAAGTTAGGATGTTTTGTAATTTCAATAGCCTCGCGTACTAGTCTGGGAAAGAATCTACATACTTTCTCTTGCAAGGATTTTCGGTTGGTCGAGACGTATATCGTGGTTTGGCTTGTCTAGAGTGTGTTCACATACTTCTGACTTAGAGACAATATAATTTAAAATAAACATTATAAATAATAAATCACGTTTTAATCCGGTATACAGTATTTTATTTCAATGTGTGATACTCGCGTTAGTAAAAGACAATATTAATATCTGTGTATATAATATTTAATCGGACATCCAATTTGTTTCTAGCATCAACGTGAAAGGACAATAAAATTAGTAGTCGAATAGAGAAATGATAGATGATATCAAGCATTTCACGCTTAAGCCCATTGTAATTCGTTGCGTAAATGCGTCATCATGTTCAATATAATTGTCCGGCTGTGACCGGCATAACTGAATCATTATCAGTAATGTTCGTGATAATAGTTTAAACTATCTGAATTCGGGATCAATATTTTTTTACTTAATCCTAAAAGCTAGTAGATCATATGGCAGACAATGTTTGTATCTATTTCACTGATTGCCCTAATTTATTTTTTTAAATCTCATTTACCTGGGATCCCCGATGCGGAACGCAGATATTTGTCGATCGAGATATTTGCGTATCAAAGTTTTCGATGTCGAGATATAATACATATATGGAGATACCTTATATCTTAGTTTGTCTTCACTCGTCCGTGAGATATCTCTTGAAGGTCATGCTAGGCGAGCATGATACTTCGCGCATCGAACGGGTGGGAGGAATATCGAAATTCCAACAGGGTAACAAAACCGTGAAGTGCACATTACGCGTTTCGGTTTCAAGCTATGGATTTCCGAATGCTCGAAGTAAAAAGTGACTGGGGTATTACCTACCATCAGGTGAAACTCATGCTCGTCTTTCAATATAAAAAACTATTTCTTTCTTCTTTTCTATTCTATTCTATTGTATTCAAGTTTAAAGCTACTTTTAGCATGAACCTTAAATCACACAGATTTGAAAGCAAATCTTCCTGCTAAATACTTAGACAAAACAAACCATACATACAGATGAAATAGCATATCGCAACCATACCATATTATGAGACACACATCACATTTTTCTAAGTATTACTCTATAAATTCTCAGTGCTGGTACGTGACTCTTCATTGAAACATTTCAGACAGTTATCCATATAGAAAGCCTAGCTATTACTAGCTGTTCTTATATTAACTTTAAAGATTTAAATCTCTGTTTTTTATTTTTTTATATTATATAGTTAATTACTTCAAGATGTCATGTAGAACATGGTGTAATGGTTGCATTGTTACAAACATTTTGTAAATCAAAAAACTTGTCGATTATAAAGAGTGGTGTAGAGTTTATTGCCAGTTCTTCTCGTCCGTTCTACGCCCATGAGTTGAGAACTGGCAGTAAATGTAAAATTAGAAGCATTTAGTATATAATATATTATATTATTTATTAATTATTGACTGAATTTTGAATTTGAATTGAATTTAATGTAGGTATTTCTGACTTATTATTGGTGCTAGTTAAACCAAAATGAACCTAGATAACAACTATTTTGATAAAAAAATATATATTTCTTTGATTTTTTACTAAGCAGGGTTGAAATAAGGATACAAATCATATCGAAAAAAAATCGGATATTTCTATTTTCTCTTGTCTTCATCTAAGTAACTAAAGATTTTTTTTATGTAATAGAATAGACAACCGAGAAAGTCTCGGATGCGTTGACTGCCTTAAAAAAATATAGGCTCACATTTTGAAACCATCGGTCATAATTAATAAAAAAACTGAAGGCAATTTATTGAAACAACTATTAAATATTTCTCGTATATCTTTAGTTAGACGGCAAACATTTGAATGCGTGTTCACATTACTATGCGATATAAAACATTGCAATCGTATAGTGGCAAAAAGATAGCTACATAGGACAAGACATGAATTTTTATGGAATAAATCGTCATAATTTGCGGCTATTAAGATTACATGAGTGTATAAAAGCAGATGTGTGAATATTTACGCATCGTGGATATAAAATGTATAGAATTATTTTGAGATCAGCCTTTGTAGATAGAAAAATCTTTACCTAACTAAAAGTTTGTACGGAACCCGGTTGAGCTTGAGTCCGACTCTAACTAGGTCAGTTTTTTTTTTATTTATATGCAAGGGATACTAAGGTCTAACTAGTTATGAATGTTAGAGTGAATTGTTTTAAAGGAAGAGGAAGGCCAATAAAATTTAATAATATGCGTTTGAAGATACTGCACCGACCCCAAATAAATAAGAGAACAGAGCAGAAATAAGATAGAAGCACAAATGGCTTGCAACAAAGCATTCTTATACTTTTTCACAACTTTTTTGTGTTTGGGCTTCTTAATACCTGGTCTATTAAATACATTGACATAGTATGTTGATCGAAGATTAAATAAATAAAATAAATCTATAATCAAGGAAAATTATAAATTAAGATAAAATACTGTATACCGGATTAAAACGCGATTTATTATTTATATTGTTTAAATTATTTATCCCGACGTTTCGGATGCTTTTCAGCAACCGTGGTCGCGGGAGACTGCGATAAATAATAAATCGCGTTTTAAACCGGTATACAGTATTTTATTTAAATATAATTAAATATATTTAAATATATACTCGCGTTAATAAAAGACAATATTATAAATTAAGAGAAATTCCCGAGTCCCCTAGTGGGGCAGACACATGTATGTGTCTGTTTCACTGATCGTTTGTTTTTACGGACAAGTAGGTGATCTTTCTGTGTCCTGCCCGAGTTACTCATTTTGGAAAATCTTGTACCCCCGGGAATCGAACCCATGATTCCCTCCTGTGGTATACGCACCGGGCTACTTCTGCGCTATGACGGCATTTTTTTCAGTATGTCATATTTATATTTTCAAACACATTATGGTAGGTAAGCGTACTGCCTCAGGTAATACTGTTATATTTATTACGTTATTGTTAAGTTCAAAAGCGCACTTTAAATCACGGCATTTTAAAGGGATTTAATCCTTAAAATACAAATTGTTAACTTAATTTCCACATAAATAAGGCTTAAAAATCTTTTAAGCAAAACGTATGGAATAAATAACTTAATGTTTTGTAAATTATCGTTTACTGACAAATCTACATAATATATATATATAAAAATGAATTGCTGTTCGTTAGTCTCACTAAAACTCGAGAACGGCTGAACGGATTTATCTTATCTTAGTCTTGAAATGTTCGTGGAGGTCTAGGGAAGGTTTAAAAGGCGAGAAAAAATCGAATAATTTCCGGAAAAACCCTAAAAACAGCCCTTTTCTATTTCCCATACAAACGTTTTCTAGAGTCAATTTAATTATATAATTTCGAGGCCAAAATTGTGGCAGAACAACGTCTGCGGGGTCCACTAGTATGAAATACTGTAGTAAACTCAACTCCAAACGTCACACTAAGGGGTTACTGAAAATCAGTGTTGTGCTCATAAAAATATGAGCACAACTGTAACTGAGTTAACTCCAGTTTCAGAAGACCAGTGCCACGCAGCTCATTTAGTATTAGGATTTTTATTTTCATTTGTATTGTGTTTAGGATTAAGTATTTTACCTAATATTTGTTTTTATTTGTTTGTTTTTTTTTTGTACGTGTGGCAAAGATTCCTCTGAAATAAATAAATTTCATTTCATTCATTTCATTTCAAATATTTTTTGTTCTATTATTTAAGATGGAATAATATTTATAGAAAGTTATATACAAGTTAAACCCGGCGGGAAACGATCCAGCAAGACCAAAAATATGTATACGTGTCATATCTACTTTTAAATGTATGTCTTAGGTGGTTGTGTTTTGGAAGTATCAAATTACAAAATACCTACTATTATATTAACTACTAGCAAAACGCCTGGCTTCGCACGGGTGCAATGTAGATGAAAAAATCAAAGCCTATTTACTCGCTAATAATTTAGTTTTCTATTGGTGAAAACATTTTTGAAATCGGTTGTAGTTTTTCGTTACATACAAAAATCTAAAAATACAAATCTTTCCTCTATATAATATTATTTTAGTATTTTAGTATTAGTATAGATATATAAATATGATATTAGTATAGATTAGTATTGATGTACCTAATTCCCAAGTCATCTTGTGAAGTATTGTATATATTTCTGTGTCCGTTTCGCTAATCACTTCTTGAACGGAATAATTATCTTTATACCTAGGTACTTGTTTTCACGGGAATCGAACCCAAAACCTCCTAAACTAAACGCAACGTGCAGTCCACTGAACCTCGGAGGTGGTGTTGGATACTTTCAAACAGTTTTTTTTTTATGTTAGATATCGATAGACGAGTAAGAAGTTCATTTGATGGTAGATGATACCTCAGCCACAGAACATCAGTCAATGATGCGATGTCGACCTACTTTTTACTTCGAGCATTCGGAAATCCATAGAAATATATATACCATCAAGTGAACCTCATGCTCGCCTGTCGATATCTGATTTAAAAAATAATAATAGGAAAGATTTGTTTGTTTGTTTCTTACGATTTAGCTCAAAAACTACTTGACCGATTTTAAAAATTATTTCACCAATATAACGCTACATTATTATCAGCGAGTAGCATAGGCTATTTTTTGTATACTGCAATGCACCCGTGCGAAGCCTTGGTGGATATTACAATACTAGTCTATAATATATAAGCAAAAAAAATTTTATTTGCAAAAGTAATTGTATCATAAACAAACCTAATACATTTCAAGAAAGCGGTTTATAGTAATTATGCCAATGCTCTTAATGCATGAGTAGGATGTCACCATCCATTATGGGACTTATGCATGCGTTTCCTTGCTGCACCTTCTATTATTCACAGACGGAAGTGGTCTTATTTTATGTACTGACATCACTCAACTGATTCATTGTATCATATTATTACTATTAGGTATCTATAGTGAATTCATATATAAGTGAGAGAAACGCTCTTACATAAAAATCATGATATCTGATGACCTATGAACAAAGTCTTGTTAGTTACACTATTTATAACTAAAGAATGGCTGCACCGATTTTAATGATATCTTGTTTGTTGGATTCGTCTATGTCCCGAATAACAGAATAACTATAAAAATATCGAAAAAAATATGCAAAAAAAATTTCAAAATAAATTAGGTTAGAAACTCAGCCATCTTCGCCCGCTTATAGCTTTCTGTTTTTTTGTTATTGAGTGATCAGTGACATTTAAATCATTATATAGGTAAATTATATTATAATAAACTGGGTAAATGCTTTATTCTCCGTTTATGTTGCCGCATATTTTGACACTCGCAAGAGAATCTAAGCTTATAGGGTACTTCCTGTTGACCTAGAATCTTGAAAATTAGCATGATGCAATTTCAGTAAAGGAGAAAATCCAAAAACCGTAATTTTTTTAGGAAAATTCTTTACTTAATAGTTTGTACGGATTCGCACTTGTCCAGTTTTTTAATCTTTTTAGCATCAAGTGTTACTATTCTTAAATAACGTTTTTTGCTGTAATTGCTTTACTAACTGAGAATTATGAAATGTTTTCCTACCAACAAAACTGTTAAATTTAACATAATATAAAATGGGTTGTTCTTCGTTTTTTCCAGAGTCAAACATCGCCCAAATTAAAGTTTACTAAGACCTTATTCCTAAATGAAAACCACTCATTACTGCGAAAACAAACAATCGTAACAAATCCTACGTTTAAATTTCGAACAAGAACCAAATCCTTACATTTTGAACGTAATGAAATAATCTCAAAACCTTCACCGAAGAGCCCACGCTATAACATTAACAGGCTAACATTGTCGAACACCTCAAATAGCCTTTAAACCAAGAATACAATGAATTCACAAGTAACTTAGCACGTTTTCCAATTAAATAAACTTGGCACCGACCAGTTCTGCTGAATTAATATTCAATTAAACACTATAAGCGATACAGGCACAACACTGTTGGCGAGATGCCATTTCATCTGAGCCCCATTACGTCTTAAGTATACCTTTGACATGAGTGAAATTGAATGGCGTATTGTATTATACTGTTGTGGGAATGGTGCGGTATCTAGAACTGTTTAATTTACATAAGGTTTCTATTAATTGTAATATAACTAAATGAAATGTTAACCGAAAATCCTCGCAAGAGAAAGTAAATTATTTCCCAGACTAGTACGCAAGGGTATTGGTATTAAAATGTATATAAAATCTACATATATGGACTGTGAGCTATTTTAACTTTCATTTATCATTATTTTCACATTTTTTACTACTGATTTGTAGTAAACAATGTAAGGATTGGTTCCTATATCTTCGTGATTCCCTACCGTTCTTCCGTAGTTTTGTTACAGCCGCATTTTTTTATATAATAGAGGCAAACGGGCTGTTAGCTCACCTGATTGTGATTACCAGACCCCATAGACATCTGCAACAGCGTAGAATTTACAGGTGTATTTCTGGCCTAATTAGTAGGTTCTTTTTTTGAAATGTTTTTAAGTCGTATCTGTTCTGTATTTCCAAATATATAATAACTAGCAATTCGCCCCGGCTTCACACACGGAGATGTCCGATACACAAAAAAATCTACAGGTGAAATAATAATTTTAAAAATCGGACAAGCAGTTTTTGAGTTAAATCGTTACAAAGAAAACAAACAAATATCTTTCCTCTTTATATAATAATATTACTATAGATAAACGTATGTAAATTATTTAAAGTAATTCCTTGTATATGCTCTTCGGAGGCATGGGTTCGGATCCCATTGCTGTCATTATATTTTTTTTTTTTATGTCAGATATCGACAGACGAGCATGAGGTTCACTTGATGGTAGGTGACACCCCAGCCACAGAACATCAGTCAATGATGTGCTGTCGAACCAATTTTTACTTCGAGCATTCGGAAATCCATAGACTGAAACCGAAACGCGCAATATGCACTTCTTTTCCATCTATGAGCTACTTACGGAATTGTTAACATTAAATTATACTACACAGTGTACTCTTAATTATCAAGTAACCTAACACTAAAAAGAAGTGTTATTCTTTCATTAGATTGGTTATTCTTGCATGCACAATTGCACATGTAGTTTTCTATAAGGCTTGCAGCTTCAACAAACATGCATTCTCGAAGCGCGTCACGAAGCGGACATTTACAATTCTGCCTGAGAGTGCTTGCATGCTCCGGGTTATGAGCAATGGACCATCTTGCGAATATTGCAATGCCCGTGCTTTCGCCAATATATTATGTAGTGTTTTCTACTGTAAATCTGGACTAATATAACAACTCTTTGGAACCAGAGATTCTCTTAAATATAATGTACTTTTTTATGAAATGATGTTTCAATAAAATAACTTGGATTAAAACGCGATTTATTATGTGTATTTAATATTTAATAAAACGCGACGTTTCGAACGCTTTCCAGCAAACGTGGCAGACTGATAGGTGACAGCTGTCTGTTTTGAAACGTCACAAAGTTGCCATATTAACGCCATCTATTTCTACGGAGTTAAGGTTTAACATAAGCTTTGCGGTGAGGCATATAGGCAGTGCAGTGGAAACATTTGTTTTTAATACATAATATATAATAAACAGAACAAAAAAGTTCGTGAAAAATAAATTATTAGGTTAATAAGGCCTCGACTCTCTTCCTTTGGAAGTTTAAATACGTTACTATTCGTCTTGCTGTCAGTTCCCATTTTTATTTGGGGGCAATAAATTCTCTTTTTCTACATATTATAATGAAAATTCGTTATATCATCACTCAGATCTCTCAAACACATATCATTCTTCACACAATCAATGGATCTTTTTTTTCGTTTACAGGCGTTTGGGTTTAAATATTATTTTTGGTTGAGACAAATGCTGTCAGTTACATGAAAAAATATTTAAAAACTATGCAATGCTCTACGGCGAATATATACAATAAAGCTGTTAAAACTACGCATGCACACAATTTTTTAAGACATAATAAGAAGAGGAAACATATTTTGTAAGACTCTAACTGTTTTAATAAGGAATAATTACTCGTATTAAGAAAATATGTTGGTAATTTATTGAAAATCTGTGCCATGTTACATCGCGTCGTGGTAAGTTGTTCCAAAGAGATATACGCATCAAATATAAAGAACAATTTACGCATTTAATTCCACGATGATACATTGGGATACTTTATTAGAGACTGCCCTAAATAAATTAATTTCTCCCCGGTCGCGTCATATTATTATTAAAAACATAAAAGGGCCGCTAACAGACGCTGAATGTGAAGAATTATGTCGTATCCGCATTGTTAATTATTGTGAATTTAGCAAATTAAAAGCCCTGTCTTGAAAATAAATATTTTTTAAATTAAGTCGCGATCATTCAGCATCGAAATATTCAATAAATAACAGATATCCAATTTTTTATAGAATATAATACTGTGTTTCCTATTCAAATTAAATAAATATTACAATTGGTGATTAGGACTGAATTTATAAATGTATTTTTCCGCACGTTTATCCAGTCTAGTTTAAATTAAAATTAATTGGCCAAATCTATAAAATATTGAATTGTCCATAATACCCTAGGGGCAATTTCATTTTTATGTATAACACGCTTTTAGAGACTCTGTGCTATTTTTACTCACCACCGATAGAAATTGTATCCATGACATCAAAAAACTTATATTACAAATGATATTACATCGAGAAATCAGAAATACTTCATCCGATAAGCACTACCTACGCTGCTTTTCACCAAAGTATGGTGTACACTTAGTACTTGAAGTGTTTGCGATGTACAGACATACGGCTATGTTTAAAAATATTTATATAAACTACATAGATAATAATAGACACAGTGGAGATATAACCTGTGACGTAGGTACTCCAAAGGTGAATATAGAGCTGATATCTGAGGCAGTACCACTGTCTTCTCTTAAGAAGAAATTTACATTATATATGTAGTATGACTGAACCCTAATTATTTTAACAATCGACATTTTTCGCAAAGTTGCCATATTAAGGTTTAAATTTTAATTGAAATCAGACAGCTGTCACCTTTGAATCTGCCCGAGACAACGTTTGCTGTAAAGCAATTGTAACGTCGCTTTGTAATAATTAATAATAAATCACGTTTTTATCTGGTATAAAGTAGTTTATTTATATATGTGATACTCGCGTTAATAAAAAAACAATATTAATCGACATTCTACGATTATCATCAGGGACTGAAACCGATTAATTTTTATTTTCCAAAATACGTGTCTGACTGAGATACCATGATATTAGTTTTAAAGAGTAATACACACTTAACATATCACACTAATTTTTTAGTAAATATGAATAAAAACGAAAGAATATTAACAAAAACCTTAAGTATACCGGTATAATTCCCATAGTAAATTAACCGGTATTCAATGCTTGGTTGTCATTGTTTTTTATACAATTCGAGCCAGTCTCTAATCTAAATAGCGACGCGGTTTTCCTGTCCAAAAGCAATACATCTGATTAGTTTTAATAACAAATAATATTTAAGTGTTCTAATTAGTAATAGATTTTATAAAACTGCAACGGACTTATAGATTAAGGACTCTTGACAATACTACTTTAATTGATGACAATAAAACCCTTGTCCTTCATCGTTAACGCCGTAGTAAGACACCTTTCATTTGCTATAATCATTAATTATACAAAATTGATTATTTGATCATGCTCAATATTTACAGAAATTGGTGTCAGTCAACATAAATCACTTAAAATTACACTGTCAGTTCTAGTCTAATTAATAGTTCTTTGAGCACTTTATGTGTGTTCAAGGTTTTACAATAAAAATGGTTATTTCATAAATGTAGTATGAATTATACGTAAAGCACTATTTATATAATAATAATCTATTCAAAATATTTGAAAAGTAACAGTTCAAGGTATATAATAAATAATAATATGTATGTCCATCCAATAAACCTACCTATTGTAAATAAAAACGGATTTTTAATCTTCTTCGTACCTATTATCTCGTGTCAAAATTTATACAAAACTGTTTTTAGTTATCATTTATTTATTTTTACTAACAAAGGCATCATCTGGATTACGAGAATCTCATAGAATAACATTAGCCAGTATTGCCATATTCCGAAGCAAGGAGTTCCGTTAGTGTTGCAACATAGTGAAATTCCAACATCCGACATCTGTCATTTTCCAGTCTTCCCGCGACAATGCTTGCAGCACTTGAAACGTCGCGATAAAAAACAAAAGAGCATCTTAATCCTTTTTTTTTCATTAAAGGTCAAGATTTGACGGGCTCGTTGGCACGTTCGATAGAACACCTGCCGTGCGCATCGATGGGTCGTAGGTTCGAATCCCACCGGGACGACATGTTTATAATTTTCTGGAAGCATGCCTTCCCTATGTCCGGTAACTTCGGGCATTGAATGGGTGATAGGAATATTGAAATTCCGATGGATGGAAAAACCGTAAAGTGCATATTGTGCGTTTCGGTTGCAGTCTATGGATTTCCGAATAAAAGTAAAAAGTAGATCGACAGCGCATCATTAACTGATGTTCTGTGGCTGAGATATCACCTACCATCAAGTGAACCTCATGCTCGTCTGTCGATATCTAACATAAAAAAAATACTAAAATATAATAATGAATCAACTTCGTCATTCTAAAAACTAAAATCAACTAGTTTTTTCTTGCTTAGTGTGTAAAATGTTTTGAAGTGTTATCCCACAATCAAAATCTGCGATAGATATGTTTATAGTATATCAGTTTGGGGCCCTTAGAACTTTTTTCTGTAGACCCATTCATATTATCAAGTCGCTCATTGAAGAGACCTGAGAGGTCCCACCTTTTGTTGAGACGCTACCCGGAGCCAACAAATCTGAGCACTCAATTCCAAACAAAATCGCCAGACGCTCTTGAATTTTAGGGACTTATTGTGAAAAAAATAACATTTTATATATTTCCTAACTGGTGGTTATATTCAATTGACCTAATTTTCTTCTTGTTATCCAGTTTCGACGAAATAGACCTATCCGTAGAACAAAGGCGAATATCAAAGATTATAATACCAAATCGCTATTTTTGTATTTGTTTACACAGAAATAGCGATTATATAATAATAGTAAAACTTTAAACACACATATTTTTTTATAGTATGGGGGCAAACGGGCAGGTGGCTCACGTGATGGTAAGTGATCACCGCCGCCCATAGACATCCGCAACACCAGGGGGCTTGCAGGTGCGTTGCCGGCCTTTAAGAAAGATGTAGGCTCGCTACTTGAAGGTTTCCAAGTCGTATCGGTTCGGAAAAACCGCTGGCGAAAGCTGATTCCACAGAGTGGTTGTGCGAGGCAAGAAGTGTCTCAGGAATCGCGCACATTGTTCGGAATAGAACATTATTAATAAAAATATAATGTTGAGGGTAGTATTATATAACCGCGATATACTCTTGACAGTCGAGCCGAGTTTTTGACATCGTGGTAATTTTCCTAACCTGGTTGGATTCAGGCGTGCTCGTGTGTTCTTATAATTGTGAAAAGCGCTTCTTATGGAAGTTTTGGTCGCTTAATAATTAATATTCACGCCGCGATATAAATGTTTAATATTGTTATTTAATAAACGTGTGATAGTGCGTGTAATAGACTTATATTCCTATATGGAGAAGAATATTCTGGTTGCTGTTGTGGTGTACGTACTTATTTCTATTTCCCTTTTTATATTTATATAATAAGTTGTAATAATTGAAATTATCCTCTTAAGGGCGCCCTCCCTTTTTAATTATAATTACTGACTGACATACCACAAGGACGCATAGGTATATTCGTCGAACATTTGATGTATAGTATGTACTAAGGTATATTGTACCTAATTATTGAAAAGTGTTTATGAACGCCCACCGATTCGTCCTTTGTCATACACACATCATGTTTTCTAAAAAAAGTTTTATAAACTATTTTTGACTATTTTTTTTAAATCTAATTTATTTTAAGGACTGTTCAAATTCGAATATGTCAGTCCTATATAACCTTATAACTAATACATAAACATATTTAAATCAATTTAGTACATACTAAAACTTATTATCAAAACTATAAACTACAAATTAATTGTAATATCGTTGCAAAACTCATTTTTAAACTAAATTCGGGAACTTAAGATTTTATAAAGCTAACAATAAATACATTACGGCAAATTTGAATTTTACATAAAAAATATAGAGCGAGAGAAAGAGAAAGAAATTTATTAACTGCACAAAAGACACACATTAATAAAGATTACTTACAAAAAAAACTTAACAAAAAAAAATATCAAATGTTTGTTTGATTGAGAGGATTCGGTTACGTTACGGATAGATTTATAAGGGATATCCGATAGTTTTGGTTAAAGTTACGGAGCTTCATAACATCCATGACTTTACCAACAGAAAAATAAATCTTTACTGATTGCAACACTTACACTGTCCATACATCGATGACGTTGAAATATGAGAACGCAAAGTATTATAAATACAGCGTCCACGATCAAACAGTAATGCGTTTTAAAATTATTTAACTCGACTTAAATCGGACGTATATTTATCGACTGTCGTTAAATCTGGGTCGACGTAATAAATAACGTGTTACAAATCTAATTATTTCAGAATTAATTTTTGTAATTCTTAAATTATCTCATGTACCGAGATTGTAGGCTCCGATAAGTCGCGGATTCGAATCCCGCCGGGAAATTTCAATTTTTTTGGAAACATGTTTTTTCTACGGGTAAATAAAACGGGTGATGGAACCACCGCTTATAGATGGAAATCTATATTGTGTGTTTGATTTTACTATAAAGTATAAAGGTAGATAGGGCATCATTGGTTAATGCTCTATGATTGAGGCATCGTCTTTATTAGAGAGCCTTAGGCTCTTCTGTCGTGATATTTAACATAAAAACAAACAAAAAGAAACAAATACTGACGGGCTGCTTTGACGGACTCGTTAGCGCATTTGGTTAAATACGGTTTGATGGATTGCGCCGCCGGGAAAACATGTTTGTACTATAAGCACGTTTTCCCCACATCTGGTCCCTTCAGGCATTAAACGGGTGGAAGGAATATAAAAATTCTGACCGTGTAACTTACAACCGCTCATAGATGGAAAAAACCCTGAAGCGCATAACATTGAGGAGTAAAAAAAATAAAAGCAGTTAAAATAAATTAAACAGATAGCTGATAACATTTACGGTAAAAATATAACAAGATTAATCAATGCTTTATTAAATGCGCTGAAAAGGAATTAATTTTAAAGCTAGAACTTTAAATGTCTGTGTTGTAGAAGGAGATCCTGGGAGCAAATGGATTACGAGTGTAGCTGTGTTGCTTTAATACTTGACTCTGTGTCCAGATTGGAACAAGTCCTGTGGGAAATCTAGGCTAGACTCAATATAATGAAAGAAAGGCTGTAAACATACATAGCAACTGTCACCTATTTGAGTTTAGAGTTATGTTCTAAAACAACTTAAGAGGAATAATGACGCTATTGTAGTGAGAATTTTCTAAACTTTTACTCATAGTTTTTATAGTATTGTGTTATCCAAAGTATAGCGCTCCGCGTCCAAACGCACAGTCAATCGACTTATCATTTTTTATTATTTCGTTCTAAAAATATTTTTTCTATAGTTACGTAATAAATAAAGACAAAAATACTTTGACCTTTTTTATTAGTTTTTTTCTAAAATTGGCTCATATCAGGAGATAAAAGAAAATACATTTGCTTTTTCTGAATACGGTATGATTGCCGTATTCGTACTTTACGTAAAAGTTGATTGATAACTGAATTAGAAATTTGAATTTTGAATATCTCATGCAATTGCTGGTTTTCAGGAATACGAAGACGCGTCTTTTCTTTGGAAAGATTTTTTAAGTCTCAGTGGTTAAAGCTCAAAGCGATTGCTTTCGTGGAGTAAAAATTATTAGCTTAACTCCAATGTTAAGAGAGACAGGGTAATTTACTTACTTCTCCAATGCTGATTTTACTAACATTGTTAGAACATAAAGAAAGATACTTATTATGTGAAATGTAAGGTATCATATATTATATCGATATTATATCGTTTTGAATAATTTCTCTAATCTAACTTTTTAGAAAAAAATACGAATCTTAGAAATATTTAACACTAAACCTACCAGAGCGTTCAAATGACAGCTTTCGAGACTTTAATAAAATTGGTTAAATTCCAGGTTTTCATTTGTATTGAACTATGAAAAGCTGCTAATATGAAAAAAAAATTTTATATGGCTATTTTATATTATAGAAAAAGTCGTGCAGTGAGTTCAAGAAAAATGGAATGTAACAATTTTTATTAGTCTCAATAGCGGTCATTTCATCAAACCGCTCTGGTAGGTTTAGTGTTAAGAGGATATGTAGAGTAAAATGCGGTTTTTCTATTACGTGTAACTTGTTCAGGCTGTGGATAATTGATATGAAAATTTGGAATTTGTTTTTTGACTATATTTCGCAGTGTCGCTCAAAAGGAAAACATGTTTCAATGAAATTTTCTCGATAGAAAATAAATGTGAAGTTATGTCTATTTTTACACTTTTTTGGATCCCAAGGCATAACGGCAAAGAGTTATTTAATTTAATTTATTTTAAAGGGTGTAGAATAAATGTCTTTAAGATTCCTCAAAACCGTTTTTTAATCAAATAAAGTATTATAAAGTTATGAAATGAATTAGTTTTGGCACATACGTTGTTTTATTCCGAGCGCGTTCAAGCTACAGCCATCTCTTTTTTTACATGTCTCAAGTAAATATTTCTTTCTCGCTCGCTCACATTCAATAGAGCGATTTGTCGGCCTGCGAGCCTCATCGACATAGGCCCTTAATGTTAAAGTCTATTTCTATAATATATACGTAATATATTTTCACTGTCATTAATAGTGTCATTTTCCAACCATACTTCCAAAAAACACTTTTTGATGCAAATCGTAATTCTCATTAACCTTAGCGATTGATAAGTAATCAATTGTTTACTGACTCTTAAAGGTGAACACTCCTGGTAATCTTTCTGGTTGGAAATTATATACCGACTGTAAACAAGCGAAATTCATTAAATATCGAGCGTTGATTGATACCGTATTGACGTACCCACTGTTAATTTTCTGTTCATATTATTAACATAATTGCGAGCTATTTTTGTTCAATAATGGAATACCTTTTATGGTATCTTCATATTTAACCACTCAACCATATTTTTCTTAATCAAGATTTTTATAATGTGCCTTTCATAATATTCTGAGTACAGTTAATTAGTTGGTGATGTTACTGGCTGTTCGGTTTATGAAGTTTTGGAGCGGCTTTTTTTAAAAGTTTTTGAGTTTATTCATAACATACAAAAATACAAAAATTCAAAAATACAAATCTTTCCTCTTTATAATATTAGTATAGATATAGAAGTATAAATTTGGCGGATCTGTGGGGCACACTCGATAAAAGGTGATACCTTAATGATAAATCAAGCTGAAACCATATTTTTATCATCAAACTTCAAGAAATCCATAAAAGGAAACCGTAACAACACCTTTCCATCTTGGTGGTTTATAGAAAATTATGTAAATATTAGACTAGTTGGAAAAGAACTCACGACTGTCGTTCATGCTTTGAGCCCAGACCTGCTATATCAGCATACCTATTACCAGCAAACCAGCCTATTCATTCAGCATGGTAATTGTGGAATCGATGCCGCAAGGCAGTGTATTTATATTCTATCTCATGAAGTCTGTTTAGCTATGAATGTTGTTAAGCGTGCACATATACATTTTTTTTAGCGTATGTAATCACGCAAACATTGCGCACACTAAAACAATGTATATGTGCACACTTGACAACATTCATAGCCAAACGGATTTCGTGAGATAGAATACGTATCTATACGTATTACGTACCCAGGAAACTAGTCTCTTCATCGGCATCGGCAGTGTACTTAAAAATGTATAATATTATATGCTGTAATTAGTTAAGATTTAGAATAGGTAACGTTTCTGAGTAATATTTCTATAATAATAAATAATTATTTTTCTATCAGTCCAAAATCTGACGCCACAAATCATAGTATGTCATTTTTACAAGCAAAAGCTCGCCGTAAAGCTCAAGTAAGCTGAAAATGGTAGGATTAAGTCGCAGCCGAGAGTGTTAAGATGTTATCTTTTGATTAAGGCTCTCGTAATAATAGCGGGTAGTTATTTATGGAAACCACGCTCAAATTACACTCTATTCTATATATTTTTCTGTCGACACGATCTCGGTACCCGTAATTTTAGCATTGTGGGGATGAAATACGATGGTTACTGGTTAGTTACCGCTTTAGTAATTGCGATAGATTTAATGATGGTAATTTCTTGTGCGGACTTCATGGAAGTTATGGTTCGTTTTAAGTATTCTATTTATGAATACATAATATATAGTATGTGTATGTAAATCAATGAATTACGAGTGGTGCGGCATGGAGCAGACATATTAATTGTGTGTCACTGAATCAATCAATAATTGTACTGATCATTTTTCGCCACTAACAACTACCTACTTAGATGATACATTCCGTTTTTTAAATTTTGTTTCTCAGAGATTTGAACCCGGAACTTCCGATTTTTAACTCAATCATACTTAATACTCATACCCCAATCAATATTTTATACAACTTTTTGTTAACAGAGTTGGAAAATATTTCTAAATTAATGTAAGGTTAAAAATAGCTTCTGTTATAAATTCAATATCCCATGCACTATATTTAATTTATAAAATCCAGAAATATTTACCTGTTCTAATGGTGCGTTGATATAACTCACATAAGTTTCACGTAAATAAGAAAGAGGGCGCTGTTTAAGAAAAATATATTTTATGAATCAGTATATTTCCCTAATGATAAAGTCTCCTAACGATATTATTTATTGAAGGTTCTTAAGTAATTTTAAATAAAAAGTATCGGTAAAATAATATGTTACATAATAACCTACCGAATGGTTTGGTGCGGATTTTCACTAACCACTATATACCTACGAATAAGCTAATTAAAAGAATTAAATTAGATATACAATAATATCCTACAATTTACATTTTATTAGTGCAATTTAACATGGAGTTGAATAAAGCTGTTTTGTTAGTTTACGCTTAATTAAGTTTGAGGTAGAGCTTTGTATCATAATGTATTCATTTTTTACTAGTTTATTATAAAACATCGAAATACATATCGTTATATTATAATTATAATATACTTTTATTATACTTTTCAACCGCCTTAGTGGCGTACATTAGTGCCCTTCCCAAGCCCCGGTTTCCAATCCCAAATGTTTAGACTACCAAGCTTTTTTTAACCTGATACCTTGGTATAGCAGACTCAGTGGTCTTGAATCTAGCGATTATTAATAATATAATTAGTGAATTAAACTTTCCATTTTCAAAATTTTACTGAAAACAACAACAAAATCATATGTGTAGAATAAACAAGTAAACAAACAAACAATTGCGAAGTTATTATCTAAATATATAATAATGGATGCTTGTACATATGAAAACACTTAACGCCAATGGTGTTGAGCTATCAGAATGAAAATCGGCACCTACATATATCCATTTTTCACTAAGAAAGTTTTTATCCATCCGCTTTGTTGTAACTCGCCACCAGTCTAGTAGTATAGTTAATTTAAAATAATCCGAATATGTAGAAGGGCACAAGATTCCAGCTACATGTAGTCTGTGACACGTGACTAATAATTAGTAATTTCACGCTCTTTGTGACTCCCCAAGCCCCGATTCAAATGAGCACGCTTAAAGTCAGAAGTCACGGCTTATAAATCATATCTAATTGCGGAGCCTAGATACGGTTGCTATGTAATTTGCTCGTATTATTCGTTTGTAATTGTACCTGTGGGTTCTAAAATAAAGTGTACTTTGAAATTCAACAGCTTCTAACATTTTATTGCTTCGAAAATGCCTGTATAAGTTACAAGTTTCCGTCATCTTGATCATCCAGAACTGTGCAGAAATTGGCGCGCAATAGTTCGCTGTGAAACTTGCTACTGTTCTTGTAGGTTATAAAAGACAATTAGAAATTTGAATGAACATATTCTACTTATAGATTGGCAATCCACTATTCCAATTTCCACACCATTGATGAAAATTCTCTTTGACCTTTTTAATACTCCGACTTTACTCATATTTTAAAATTTGTTTATGTAGTTTATGTTTCCAGAAGTTTCAACACTAATATTATATTATTGAAACTTGATTAAGAGAAAGAGAGCGAGAAAGAAAGAGAGAGGGAGATATTTATTCGTCGTAACAACGTATCGTCGCTGCGCCTGACAAGTTCCATATGTGATTTTTGTATAGTTTTGGGAGACTACGAAAAACGTATTATTAATTCACATACGGAGCTTTTCTTACCGGTCAAAACATATATGGAATTAGTTAAACTCATATCCAGTTCGAATATCACAAAAATTATTTTAGTAACACATAGAGAATAAAACGAAGAGTATATTTTGTGCGAAAACCAAAAATAAAAAAAAATCACATATGGAATTTGGCAGGCGCAACGACGGTATGATACAATTATTATAATTAAAAAAATATGAAACTAATTATATACAAAACGGCTACAACGAAATGGTCATTGACTCAGCATAAAGTGGAGAGTCTTTAGCTAATTAGCCAAAGCATAGCGCTGGTTTTCAGCCATGACCAAAATTGCAGTTTTACAATAAAATATAAAGAAGTCGCAATTGACAATTGACAATGTCCGTACCCAACCGTGGTAAAAAGAAAGAGAGCGCAGACGTTAACAAAACTAAAAATTGAATATCGTATTGGTGTTGCCAACACATGGGCTCGTGATATTTTACTATTACTCGTAATGATTTCTGCTGAGAATGCGTAGACGCTAGCTTTTTTTATAATGGTCACACCTGCAATCATAGCCTTCCATGATAGCTCAAATATCTCGAAGAGAGTTTGAGGTTTTTTGTCCATTAAATAAGACAAGTGCCCATTTGTCTACACTGGATAGATACTTCAAAATAATAATAAAATATAATAGTGAATAACTCACAATTATTCGTAGGTAAACAATATGACAAATCTATATTATATTATATCTACCTATATAAAAATAAGTCGTATTTGTTACACCATTTATAACTCAAGAATGGCTGAACCGATTTTAGTGATAATTGTTGGATTCGAATCTTATTTGTCCCGAATAACAGAATTTTATTAAATTTTAGGAAAAAATGAATTTTAAAATAAATCAGGTCCGGAACTCATAGCTTTTTTGTAATAATTTATATATTGTAATATCTACTGCAAATTCAAAGAAGTGAGAAAATAGAATTCAAATCTACTAATATTTTTTTTTATTTTTGAAGCCAACATTCTGGCAAAACTACGTCTGTCTGCTAGTGATTTATATAACACAACCTTTAGCAAATACGCGGTCGATCCCGTCGACAGAATTCAGAGTAATTAATACAATCTATCTCAACCTAATCGCCTAACTTTGACGATTAACAGATAATTCTCAACTAATCCGGATGGTGTCGGCTGTTAAATATACCTGAATGTTATTAAATGTATGACTAATATTGAATCGTTATAACGAGGTTGCTTATGCGTATGATCACCATTGGATCTTTAAAACATAATATGTCGACGGTCTCTGCGTACAAAGCGACATGTCAATTAGGTAACCTTAGTTTTGGAGATGTATTTATATATAAAGGGACCGTCTATATTATGTTGGTTTTTTATTTTATAACTAAGCACTTTCCAAGTAAGCACTAAAAGCACACGCAGTCTAGCCTATCACTTATGTCTAATACACAGTTTATTTTTATCCTTAATTAAACTAGGAAATCTCTTCGTAATAAGATAGTGTCCTTTAACACTTTTCTTATTGTCTCTGTCATAAGAGGACACTTTTTTGTTGTGTTCCTTGCACAGCACTAAACTTTTTCACTATCACTTTACACCAATTCGAAGGGTTTTGTCCTTTTAAACCTTCGCACTAGATCTGTGTGGTCAAGGAGCTGGATGGCCTCGACATTCACGTGATGGTGAGGCCTCTTCTGGTGGGCTTCGGTAGTTTTCTTAATTATGATTAAGAAATGCTGGTGAAGTATTAAAAAAATCAGGGAATTACATTTAAAAGTTACTCTGATACGCGTGTCTCATTCTAAGAAATCTTCATTTCATTCAAAACATTATGTAATAAAAATGACTAAATATAAAATACGTAAGCATTAAGAATACTTATTGTACACAGGGCCGGAATTGGGTGAAGGCATCCGAAGCTACATCCCACAATAGACACTTCTTAGAAGAAAAAACTCTTTCAAATTCCGATGAGTAAATATTAATAAACAACTTTTCATTTGATATTTTTTTTCGCTATTTTACCTGTACCTACCTAGTAGTTATAAAAAAGTAGTTGTTATAAAAAAAACATGTTCATTAATAATTTGGGGCCAGGGGCCTCCACTACTTTGTTGCCTCAGGGCCTCCAGACATATAAATCTAACCCTGATTAAACACAGATAAGTCTATGAATCCAATAATCAAGTAAAATGAACTGAATTCAAATTTCTCAGCACTTTTTACCATAATTGAATTTCCTCTATATTTTAACTTAGAGTAATAGTAGCTTTGCTAATGGCATTTATGAGGTAATTTCTTTTGAATAGCAACCTTTCTTAAAACTTTTGTAATATCATGAGTCCAGTTCCGTAGGTCGCTAGTAATGACAACATTAATGAAAATGACAAGTGGACGGTGATAAGCAATACAGAGTCAACCCACATGGGTGCCATTTTAAGAAAATTGAGTTTGAAGATTTAATTAGGTTTTATTAAATTTCTTTTAAGAAATAACAGCAATAATAGATTTTTTTGTAATTATTATTATTACACTAAATTTATATCGTTTTCTTGGTAGCAATCAAAGTAATAGCATTTAGTGCATTATTGTTAAATATTCTAAATGTTTCGTGCTCACTAGTTTTTTCAATATTTTAGCTATTAAAACGATTTAAATGATATATATCTCTTTATATATATATATAAAATTATTAAATTATTGGTATCAAAATTTACATTTTTATCATTTGATTGACACTCTATTGCTTAACAGCGTCCAAGTAAAATTAGAAAATCCGCTCAAATTTGTGGGACTTCTGGACCGATCAAAATGAACTTTCGTCATAAGTTATATATATAAATATATATATATATATATATAGGTATATATATATCAAATGATAAAAATGTAAATTTTGATACCAATAATTTACATTTTTATCATTTGATTGACACTCTATTGCTTAACAGCGTCCAAGTAAAATTAGAAAATCCGCTCAAATTTGTGGGACTTCTGGACCGATCAAAATGAACTTTCGTCATAAGTTGCGGGAATTTTAATAAAGTTGCACATAAAG
Source organism: Anthocharis cardamines (assembly GCA_905404175.1). Classification (NCBI taxonomy): domain Eukaryota; kingdom Metazoa; phylum Arthropoda; class Insecta; order Lepidoptera; family Pieridae; genus Anthocharis; species Anthocharis cardamines. Next base: position 8,075,344 of record FR989963.1, read on the forward strand.
CTCTTGTCGTTGTCCACATTTCGAGGATTAATTAATTCATTACGAAAGTTGCTTGATAGCGTTCGAATTGAAATTGCATCGTTAATTAATAGTTATTTATCGGCTACGTATTGTTTGATATTATTTCAAAATATCGCTCGCTCCGGCTGAAAATGAAAATTGTTTTTTTTTGCTGAATTGAGATTTTTTTTTATAATTTAAATAATCCTGCTTTATAATATTGTCAATTATTTACGTGGGAGGGTATCATTGCTCAGTGAATTTATCAAGGTTCACAAACTTAGCATAAATTATTGAAATATTCGTATATTTTAATCTCTTTAAAGTAATATAAATGACATGTCACATCGTTTTCAAAAAACCTTATTGCAAACATTAGCTCAAACTATACACTCAATGGAATTACTTACATTCTTTGAGATCTAACACAACGATTACTATATAAATATTATAGATCATTATCTTATGAATAATATACGACTACGAAATTTCATCTTAATAAAACACCGAGAACTGAATCAAATAGAACTTGTAAATTTAATTACAGACAGATTTCGCGACAATGAAGCTACAGAAATAAACTTTACGTCTTCAGGGACGTTAACACTTATGTGTACGTATCATTTAATTTATGAATGAACACTTACACTATGGAAAGCTGAGGAAATTAAGTTGAGCTGCTCTGATATTGCTCAGAGTGCCTTAATCGTTAATGCACCCATATGATTCAAACAACATAAAAAAGGCCTTAGAAAAATTTAATAATAAAATACGTTCGACATGAAATAAGTAACAATTTAACGTAAACTTAACTTAGCAAGTAGCGATAGATTCTGTGCTTTTTAGTTATTACTTTTCAGAGTGTCGAGTAGTTGGGAAATAGAGCGACCATATCATATTTTTATTGCAACCACAGCCTTGAGCCGATCAAATTTCAGGCATCATTAAAAACGCAATAAATTTTACTGAAACACGTGCCGAGGTGGTGGTTTGAGTATCAAATAAATTATTTCTACTTTCATAAAACATTTCTTTTAAATTTTTTGGCAAATGAAGAACAACTGACAACTTACGAGAATTTAAAGTTTGACCCAAATTATGTTTTTTTTAATATAAACAATAATACATTAATTATCTATTACTTATAATGTGGCAAATAATAAAAAAAATGTAGGATAATCATTTACATTAAATTTTAAATATACGTGTAAAAAATTATACCTGGTTTTTTTATCACATCTATAATTTTACTTTAAAAAGTTTCCATTTGACTGCCATCGTGACTTAGTGGTTATTCCATTCGACTGTCTCCGGATCGAATTCGAACACAAAAGTTTTTAAAAAAATCAGTCCTGTAAGAAAAAGAATAATAACAATAAACTTGGCTTTAAAGAAAAATAATCAGTGAAACAGACTTATATGTCTGCCCCATGCTCCACTAGAGGACTCGGGAATTCGCTTTATAAGTTTCCTTACCAAAACGTCTAGTGCAATTCACTGAAGGGAACTTGTATTAAATTGGAAAAGGTTGAGTTATTACTCTACCTTTTTAAAAATACCTTATAGATAAACCGTGACTAAACAAAACTATTTAATTATACAATCGAGTCACAATATTCATTGATTTTTTTATTAAAACAGTCTAATTACATGGTAGTTTGAGACAGCTTTTCATATTACGATATACAGAAAAGAGTTATTTCTTAATAAGAACTATCTTTATGTTAGCGTTGATGGCTCGATTCCTGAAAATTTTCGTTTAGTACCATTTTTAAAGGTGCGATGTCGTAAAATAAAAAAAATAGAGAATTATGTATAGAGACCATTTAAAACGCTTAAAAACTTTTCAAACCGAAACTCTAACTTAAACAAAGTTATTTTTATTTATTTCTTAAAAAGTTGCTTTATAAACGTGCATTGATTTCTTTCCGAGTGCAACGCGAACCTTCGTGCTCTTAGGGTTACCAGACGTCAAGATTTTCCCGACATTTCAGCATTTTCAGGCACCTGTCAAAATTCTATTCACATGCTAATATCAGTCTCACGCGCGCGCGCATTCAGGTGTGTCGTGTGATTTCGTTACGGAGCTATCGCAGCGACGTATAAATTTCGTTAAATAAAATGGCGGACGTTGTGAAATGCAATGTTTGCAACATTGTTATAGATGAACTACTATCGTATATCCAAAATAAAATATCGATAATGGATGAAGTGTCATTAGTTAAAATTTGTGTGTCGGCATTTACGAGTGAAGAAATTAGTACCTCGAAATCATTATTGTTTAGTGCGGTACCGGCAGATCGTCGACAAATACAGCGAAAAAGAAAGGGAAAAGAATCCCGTGATATGGATGATATCATTTCCTTGTTTAAATCTACAGATCCTGAGATTTTACCAGTATTTGTTGCAAGACAACTGGAAAAACTACCGCCTATTACATTTGATCACCTTGACTGCACGAAATTATTGAAGGATTTAACTAGAATGTCGGCGGAGATTGAGACTATTAAAAATAACTACGCTACTTTAAACCATTTAGAAGATTTGAAGCAAGACTTTAATAGATTGAAACACGCGTCGATAGCTACTACGCCGTTTCACAATATAAACACTCGACGAGGTGCATGGGCTAGAAATAGTGGCCCTATAGGTCTATCGCAGTACTATAACTCATCATTAAATGACTCGCATAATTCAAACAACTCTAATTGCGAGTTAAACAATAAAGACCTACATTATCGAACTATCAGAGAGGGTAGCTTGGTTCGCGATAACATGCATTCGTCGATAACGTCGGCCGAGACCGGTATTATGACTCATACCACGACGACAGGGGCGACGGCGACTGCGGCGGCGGCAACGTTCGCGGCGGCAGCGGAGTCGAGCGTAACTCAACAAATGAGCTCTGGACAACAGCTGGTCGAGATGGTTTTGCCAGTTGACAATATCGAACCCACGGCGGGTGCGTGGCAAACCGTTACGAGACGTAAAACAAAACGTAAACAAGGTTTCTCAGGAATGACGGGTCAAGCCAGCGACGGTGATAATTTCAAGGCGGCGGAAAGGTTTATACCTATTTTTATAAGCAATGTACATAAAGATACGGTTGAATCTGATATCATTGATTATGTTCTCAAGAAAACTCAAGTGAATGTCTCGTTAGAAAAAATATCAATCAAAAGACATAACAATCATTTGGCGTACAAGTTCATGATACCTGAGGACAAGTTGTCATTATTTTTAGATGATAAACTCTGGCCTAAAGGAATTATTTTTAGGCGCTTTGTACATTATAAAAATCGCCATATTCCAAATAAAACGAATATGAATTCCGGCCGTGTGAATGTAAACAATGGATAACGGTGTTTACACTATGACAACATTTAATTGTAAAAATATTAAACGATCGTTAGATTGTATCAAAGATTTATGTCGTCACTCAGACATAATAGCTCTTCAGGAAACATGGTTGCTACCAAGCGAGATCTCATATCTTGGCAGTATTGATACTGACTTCGGGTACACGGGAACATCAGCGATGGACACATCAGCGGGGATGCTGCGGGGGCGGCCCTATGGAGGGGTGGCCCTGTTGTGGAGGAGCAGTGTGTTCAATAATGTGTTAGTGTTACCGAGTAATAATTCTCGAGTTTGTGCAATTAAAATAATAACGAGTGATCGACCCATAATCGTAGTGTGTGTGTACATGCCTACGGACTCGCAGGACAACTTGCCAGAGTTTACGGACTGTCTAAGTGTGGTGAGTGCTATTGTTGATGAATATGGCATAGATTCTGTTTACATACTAGGGGACTTTAATGCGCATCCGTACTCGTTATTTTACTATGAACTTTTAAATTATTGTTATGATCAAAGCTGGTCATGTATAGATGTTGAGTTGCTCGGACTGCACTCTGACACTCATACTTTTGTCAGTGAGGCTCACGGATCACGGAGGTGGCTCGATCATTGTTTAGTGACAGACGCAGCCCGCCATTCCATATCAAAAGTGTATGTTATGTATGATGTCTTGTGGTCAGATCATTACCCGCTAATACTTCATTGTAATTTTAACATTATTAGTAAAAAGTTGTCCTCAATACAAAGTAACTCTGTTAACAATGAGGTACGTTGGGGTCATAGATCCGAGGAAGAAATATTGTTATATCAAAGTGAATGTAACAAGAGGTTAAAATTAATAGATTTTCCAGAAATATTTACGAATTGCGCGGGTTGTTATTGTGATAGCCCTAATCATCGATGTGCAATTGATTTATTATATAATAATATTGTTATTTCTCTTAGTGAGGCAGCCGTGACTAGTCGTATATACCCTAATAAAAATAATAGTAATAATAATAGGAATCAAAATATTATAGGATGGAACAAACATGTGAAGCCGGCTCACTCAGAGGCGAGGCTGAGGTTTAGGATTTGGTTACTTCACGGGAAACCAGAATCAGGAAAAATTTATACTGACATGTGTGAAAGCAGAAAAATCTTTAAATCACGACTAAAATGGTGTCAAAACCATCAAGATTTAATAAAAATGGAAAAACTAGCCACTTGTCATAATAAAAAAGATTTTGTTTCCTTTTGGAAGGAAACAAAGAGGCTGACGCCGCGGCCTGGACTACCAGTCAGCGTCGGAGGGTTAAGCGACTCGAAAGAGATTGCTGATCTTTTCCGAGATAACTTCTTTATATCATCTTCGCTGGGGCCGTCGCGAAACGAACTCAGTGCTGTACCCATCGGTGATAGGGTAAATATTCAAATTAGCGCCAAACACGTTAGAAGCGTTATATGTTCTATGTCGAGAGGAAAGTCCCCTGGTCATGATGGGTTAAGCATTGAGCATATACAGTACGCTGGTTCGCATATATATAGGTTATTAGCCATGCTATACTCTTTGTGTATAAGTCATTCATATCTGCCCTATGATCTTATGCGAACATTAGTTATACCCGTTGTAAAAAACAAGACAGGAAATTTGGCGGATAGTTCAAACTACAGGCCTATATCGCTGGCGACTATTATGGCTAAGGTGTTGGACGGTTTGCTTAATACTCAGCTGAATAAATATATACATTTGCACGATAACCAATTTGGGTTTCGGCCCAAGCTGTCTACTGATAGTGCTATACTGAGCCTTAAGCACACCGTTTCATACTACCTGCGTCGTAGGACAGCGGTATATGCCTGTTTCCTTGATCTTTCCAAAGCATTTGATTTGGTTTGTTACGATCTCCTATGGAAGAAGCTAGAGGATATAAGTGTTCCACAAGAACTTCTGAACGTATTTAAGTTTTGGTATGGTAACCAAATCAACAATGTTAAATGGATGGGTGCTTTTTCTGAGCCCTATACGATGCAGTGTGGGGTAAGACAAGGTGGACTGAGCTCTCCATCTCTCTTTAATTTATATATAAACGCGTTGATTGAGACGCTTAGCAGCGAGCGTGTCGGCTGTCACGTGGACGGTGTGTGCGTTAACAATATCAGCTACGCAGACGATATGGTGCTGCTGAGCGCGTCGGTCTGCGGGGTTAGGTGCAGGTGCTTGGTGCGCAGGGTGCGGGTTAGCGGTAACAGCATTCTCCGCATGATCGCGGACCGAGTCGATTGCCCATGCCTCAATCACTGTTCCGCCATTTCATGCGGAATGATTCGGGTATGAGCAGTTGAAGCGGTATTAATGTTTCCTGTATTTTTGTGTAATAATGTTCTATTTTTGTGTAATAATGTTCTAATATGTAAACGTACTAACCCTTAGATTTAAGTTATTAAGCTGTAATTACTAACTAATATGGAACCATGTTTTCTGAAATAAACAATTTTTTTTTTTTTATTTTTTTTTTTTTTTTTTTTTTTTTTTTTTTTTTTATTTAATATTAAACTGTTTTCATTAAAAAAAATTGTGTTAGATATCGACAGGCGAGCATAAGGGTCCCTATATGGTAGGTGATACCGTGCCACAGAACATCAGTCAACGATGGGCTGCCGATTTATTTTTTACTTCGATCATTCGAAAATCCATAGACTGAGACCGAAACACGCAATATGCACTTCACGGTGCTTCCGTTACCTGGTTGGAATTTAGATATTACTCCCATCCGTTTTATTGCTCGAAGTGACCAAACCTGAGGAAGACATATTTTATTCAATCCGGTACCTCCGGTGCTAAACGCAACACTACGCTACAATTGCACCAAGGAAGTGGTCGATCAATATATTAAATAATCATCTATATCTATACTAATAATATTATAAATTGATTTGTTTGTTTGTTACGATTTAACTCAAAAAATACTGGACCGATTTTAAACATTATTTCACCAATAGTAAGTTACGTTATCAGCGAGTAACATAGAGTGTTACTATTTAAATAACCCAAGAAAATAAAATGCCTAGGACTTCTTGTATTAACACTTTTGCCAGAAATTTTAAATTTCAAATCTGGTATCTCTATCCGCAACCAAATCGGAACAAAACTTTCCAGAAGCCACGTAAGTGGATTTCCGCCTGAACTTGTGCAGGATTATTATGTATACACCCTCAGTTGACGACGTTTATTGAATTAAATAGTATGATATAGAAATATTTAAGACGATTCACTTGGTTAAGGAGTTTTTAATATAGCTTCGTACTGAGTGTTAAATTTAGTTCAATAGCAGCAGGAATTAAATCTGCTGACAAACTTTGGTACAATAATAGTTGTAACTAAAATGTTTTCTATATATGTATCATAATATTTTTTTTCAATACCTCGGTGCAACAACATACATATACCGAACCGATACGACTTGGGAACCTTCAAGAAGCGAGCCTACATCTTTCTTAAAGGCCGGCAACGCACCTGCAAGCCCTCTGGTGTTGCGGATGTCTATAGGCGGCGGTAATCACTTACCATCACGTGAGCCACCTGCCCGTTTGCCCCCTATACTATAAAAAAAAATACATCACACCTATTTTTCATTGGGGTAGGCAGAGATCACGGAATTACATATGCTCCGATCCTTACATACCATTTTCGCTTCGTCTATATTCATCATGCTTTCGGTGCAACAACGTTTTTACCAAATACGTTTTTTAGGAGTAGCGAGAGTAGTTTTAGATGTACGGTGCTTATCGAGTGAATAAACAAAAAAAATTTTTGACTAAATTCCTGCTAACACAACATTAGGGCCGATGGCTGGCCATGCATCATGTTCGTGAACGGGTGCTACTTGTGGTGACAGGTCGGACTTGAATTCGTGTATGCGGTGATATTAGTTATTTCGACTATGTGTTTGCGTGTTGTTCCCACGAGAATGTAAGTGCGTGCTCCTATTTCACCATGCCTGCTGCTGATAGAGGACAAATCTTTGTTTTTTTTTTCTGGTTTATATTTTTTTTTATTATTATATTTAATTACACAAAGATGTCATGTGGAACATGGTGTAATGGTTGCAGCGCCTTACAAATATTTTGTAAAACAAAAACTTGGCTATTAAAAAGAGTGACGATGAGTTTCTTGCCAGTTCTTCTCTTCCGTTCTACGCCCTTGATTTGAGAACTGGCGGTAAATGTAAAATTAGAAGCATTTAATATGTATTTTTTATTGACGTTCTTATGACATACATTATGTTACCTAAATGAACAAATAATGATTTTGAATTTGAATTTGAGTATGAAAATTGTGGTGTATATCCAAGAGTAATATTACGAAATATCCCATTTCGCAAGCTCTAGTGCCTTTTAATGGACAGAGACAGGCTTTGAACTAAAATGTTACCCGACAATTTTGTAGAGGACATTGAAAGTAGAACAAAATTGCTTTCCATATTCTCAGCACTCTTTTCAAGAAGCGCTTTTTCGCGTAAAAATTACAGTAAACAGATTAATTCCAGTTTTAATTTCATAAAGGTTGCTGCTTTGTTTTTTTTTATATTTTACCCAGTCGTATGCGTTTTTCGTTTAGGACCGGAGGTCTCGAGTTCGAATCCTGATATTTATAAAAATAAATAAATGTCGGTCTGATAAGCACATGAGAAAATATTTTAAATTGCATGGAAATGACGAATCGACGATACGAGAAAGTTTTCGCGTGTAGGAAAAAGACAAAAAAGTGATCACTTACTTGTAAAAAATGATCAGTGAAACAGACACAAATATGTCTATAGTTGTCATGTGGGACTTGGGAATTCACTTTTGACTGGCTCGTTAGCGCGTTTGATAGAATTTCTATCTTACGCTTCGATGGGTCACGGGTTCGAATCCCGGCGTCTCGTCTTCCAAACGTCTGGGCACTTCGAGAATATCGAAATGCTGACTGGGTAACGAACCATCGTTCATAGACGGAAAAATCGTGAAGTGCTCATTGCGCTTTTCGGTCTCAGTCTAAGGATTTCCGAATGTTCGAAGTAAAAAGTATGTTGACAGTGCATCATTGACTGATGTTCTGTGATTGGGGTATCACCTACCATCAAGTGAAACTCATGCTCGTCTATGAATATCTAACATAACTAACATTGTTAATATTTGATCAAACATTGAAAAAATACTAAACTATATTAACCTACTTTACGAAATCCCTTCGCCTCATTCCCCTACAACATATATAAGATGCACATTAAAACAGATAAGACATTAAAGAGATAGCACGCGCCAAATGACATAATTTTAATTATTATAGTCACGGTTTATTCAGCATAAGTATAGGTCTGTCATATACATTTACACATCATAATTTAGCATTGGTTATGATCATATACAACCATTTGGCGCAACGGCCGGTTGTTCTAGCTGAAAACATCGCGTTTGGCAAATAAACTAATGAGAGCATACAGTTTGGCGGACATTAACCCAGATTATCACGTGACTCACTAACGCATTTACGAATTACGCTAAAACGTTTTTCATTTATTTTAATGAAATTTGATTAATTCAATTTTATTATATGAAGTTGGTATTTTGTTCAGTTACTATTATAGGTTTATTTTACTTAATATATGTATAATATATAAACATAAATATAACGTCTCTTTCCCATTGGAGTAGGCAGAAATCAAGGAATTTCATATGCTCCGATCCTTGCATAACACTTACGCACCTAATACATAATTCTTAACATTAATGTAAACGGAAATAATGACGTTTTGATAAAACATACATACGTAAGTTATGTATTTATTAAATTTTTATGTCAGATATAGACAGACAGGTTTTCATGGTAAGTCACAGAATATCAGTCAATGTTGCGCTGTCGACCTACTTTTTACTTCGAATTCGAAAATCTATAAACAGACCGAATTATGAATGATGGTTCGTTACCCGGTCGGAATATCGATATTCCTCCCACTCGCTTAAAGCTAAGTTATCATCTACCATCAAGTAAGCTTCAAGTTAAGCACAATATTATAGACTAGCAACACGCCCTAACTTTGCACGGGTGCAATGTAGATCCTATGTTACTCATTGATAATTTAGCTTTCTATTGGATGAAGAATGATTACATTCGGTCCAGTAGTTTTTGAGTTTATTCGTTACAAACATACACAAATTCAATTATTTCCTCATTATAATATTAGTATAGATAGGTGTTATACATTCTAACACTATATAGTTAATATAAACTTAGCATATACCTAACATATATTAAGAGCTGAAACATGAAACTGCACAAACAATTTTCTAATAACCTTTGAGATTACGATATAAAACCACTGAAGTCATATAAAATGTTCCTCACGTCGAGAAAATAACTAATTGCTAAGAGTCGAACATGTGGCGCGTAGTGCCTTGAGGCACCCCAGAAACCTTATATAGCAGCCTGAACTAACGAGAAAACTTTTCTTATAAAATCACCGTATTGAATATTAACATGTTCTTTATAGCCTATAAAAGGCGTAAGATGAGGAGCGAAGTAGATGCCAGAACTTAATATGTGAAGACTTTGAAAGTTTAACTTCAATATATTCATTACTTTGGGGGCAGGCTTTGTAAAGTGAATTTCCTAGTCTCCATAATAAGGCATAGGGTAGACACATTCTGTGTACACGAATCATGTCTCTTTAGCCTATTAAGAGTGACTAATCTTTGTCCCCGGTATTTCAAGCCGGGAATTTCGGTGTCAAACATATTACTGAGCCACCGCGGTGGTAATTATTATAAATTCCAATTAAAATTAATATAATAAAATAATATTTAAGTATATATTTATGTATACATATATTTCAAGCCTCTATCCCATTGGTGTAGGCAGATATCATGAATGCTTTAGTCCAAACTTATTTCCTTTCTTCCACTTAAGTGATAAACATAAAAACGTTGTCCCTTTAATGACGATTCATGTATATCGGATTAATAGAATAAATAATTAACTAATTATTTATCCTACTTTTTCTATTAATCCGTAGAACTCTAAAGATTTATTATTCAGTTAAATTCGATATTATTTTACCAATTTACAATAAACTATAATAACTGATATTGTCTCCCAGCAAGTGATCCCTAGACCTACTGTAGAAAGTATTTTGTGATTCACAAAAATAATGATTTGAAAACACCAAAATTATAATTTTTGCATAGAATAATGAAGATACCCATAATTTACCTGCAAAAGCAATTGCAACATGGAACATGAGTTTATTTCCTCTACTATCAGTATATTAGTTTTGATTGCTAAAAATAATGCTATTTATAAAAGAAGAGGCAAAAATATGAAACTGATTAGTCTGACCTACATACCATGATGCTTGGCTCTTTAAAAGAAAATGCAAATATGTAAAATAAATGAAACTGAGTAACAATATGTATGTCCTATGTATCATGACGTATGCAGACGACAGGAAGGAACCTCCACCGAAGTATTCATAATGTTGAAATGAAGCTATGGTCTCTTGACGTGACATCTGTTGACATACATACAGTGTTAAGATCTTAGCTATAAGTTAAACTTAAGGTAGATAAAATGCTAATTATAATTGACGTTTTATACTGTACTGATAAATTTTGTTTAAAAAAAGAAATGCAAGTCTTTCCTAAATTTGCAAGAATTGGAGTATCTGGAAATAATTTAGGAACTTTACGTACCGTAATTGGAAAGAGGCATGTAATATAGCTACATTTTAGTATTGTATTGTTTATATGTTTTTTTTAAATAAATAAATTTTCGAAAACATTGTTAACTTCAAAACAAGACAATACAACACTAAACACATATTCGGAACAAACTTTAATTAAATTATACAAATATTCTAACAAATGCCCAGTACAAATGTGAAATTGTTAACATTTATTTCTAAGATTTCTTTTTGACTTTATTTTTATGGCGTCTTGAGTATTTCCACACAATAGTTTTTTTTAAAGAATGCGGTTACTACAAATCACGTTGTATATATATTTTTTAATAAAGAAAATAAAATATGTATGTAAGTTTTATCCGTCTCTCACAAATGAAAAACTGTTTTGAATGTAATGGAAAAATTTCTTTAAAATGATTTTAGTATTACAATATCGCAAAAGCTTTAAAAATGATTAACCCGAAATTACTTTTTTTTAAATTAAAATGGTATAAAAATTCAAAAGGAATATTTTTGCCATCATCAAAGATTGTGTCCTCAACATCCGTTTGGCTTTTGGCGATATTTGCTCACAGCAAGAGGGGATTCGTCTTTCACTAAACTGAATTTTGATTCACGTTCTAATAGAACTCTGAAATCGTCATTAATCGGTTCCGAAAACCATTCATTCATTGGACATGCGTAAATCGGGATTAAAATATACCGACGCCATACAAATTGGGAGCTCGCAGTAGATACGCAGTTAGCGTAATCCATCTTTGTAATTGGTTTGTGGCTAGTTATGGTGTCGGAAGCGATTGAGTGATTGCTTTTTTCTGATAGTTTTCCTTGTTCGTTGTTACTTATGAATATAGATTTATCTTCATGAAGATTATGCTATAATGGATTATATTATGATCGGGGACGTTCTTCAAAATGGCCAGGTCAAAAGTACTTACGAAATTGACGAGCGTGTATGAAAGCATAGATGAAAGCGGAAGAAGCGAAAGTTGTATGAAAGGCATATGGAATTCCGTGATCTCTGCCTACCCCAATGGGAAAGAGGTGTGATGAATACGTATATGTATGGATTAATTATAATACGATTTTACATTTGGTATTTAAAACATACACAATAAATATGTAATAAATAAGGTTTAAAACTTATTAAAAGAAATTGTGTCAGCTTGAACAGGTAGCGATTCAGCATACGCTGTGTTGCTGTCGTAAGTATAACACAGCGCTGATATTCTGTTTCAATAGTGACACCTGCCTGCCTATCATGACCATCAAGATATATCTCGTGGACGAGTGAAGACAATCGACAATTTTGAAAGAAAAGATATTATATAGCGATTATTTTTTTTTTCTTTGACATTAGAAGTCGAGATTTAAGTGTAAGTGTCATGTCAGACTCAGAAGACATAAATAGATAATCGAGCAAAACGGTCGACAAAATGTTGTCGTGGGTGTCATGCTAAGCCGGCTGTATCATACCGGCTAGGAGTCATACTTTCTCCTGCTAATTAATATGATAATTTATGTTTGTGTTTTAAGTTAAGTTAATAAAGGTCCATTTGCCTACTGACTTGAGTTAGTGATCGTTCAAATTGCGCTTCACACATTATTTACAATAGTTCGAAACAAATTAAAACTTTACACCACTTAAACAATAATTCAAAAGAAATTTCACTTAACCCAAGAACAAACCAAGTTCTAATTAGTTGTCAAGTTAAATAAATAATTCAGGACAATTAGAAGATCAGACAACACTTTCCACATTAATAATGTACCGTGTCTCGTAAATGGAAGGGTGTGAAGACTGTTTTGATAGCAAAGTATTTAAGTATAGTATCCTTTTCATGTCACACTGCCCTAATTTTATATTGCACGATAACTCAATGTAATCAACTTAATTCATTTTCAGACTTTATATCCGGTATTCATTCTACATTACTTATTTTGCATAGTTACATTCAATAGTTTTCTTATAATACCCTTTTCCCAAAGGACTGTGCAAAAAATTTCTAAAAAAGTAAGAATTATCTTGCATTGTATTGTTATTCGCGTGTATGTTACTAGCTTCTAACTGCTATCACTGGGGATATCCCTTTTTCGCGTAGTGCTTAGTGAAATAGCAAACATTTTAGCCGCGCCCATCGTTGAGTTCGTCTAAGCGGCATGCGTACTCTTAACGACATGGGAAACAAGCGTTACTCTTGATAAAGTGACCTTATCTTAGTAATAACGGCAAGACTTCTAATAAAGTCAAAAGTTACCTTTATACAAAACATTATTTGTAACTTAAACGTATAGTACAATTATAATTCGTTTAGATTATTTATATTTAACAAATTACACGACTATAATTACAATGTAAAAATTAAATAAGTGTTAATTATAAATATTTATGTATTTATTTACCTTGTGTTCTGATGTGAGTCATGGATTCGAATCCCACCGGGGTCCAGGAAGACTTGTTTTTTATAATAATTTTCATAGTTCGATAGTCCTCCCATCATTAAACAGATGGGAAATTTCTACCTGGTCACGAACCATCAGTCATTAATGGAAATACCGTGAATGCATATTGCATATGGTGCCCCTTTTATCGAGAAGCCTTGTCACCTATTCCAATACCTAAAAGAACTAAAAAAATCATGCTAACTCATAATAACCTGATATATTTTCTTACTCTTCCATATATTATGATTAACAATGACACAAAAAGTAATGGCTTATTTTTCTCGAACTCCGAAAAAGAAAAAGATTTTAACTCTCAGAGGAAATCATGTTTATGAATATTCATAAGCGATATGATTATAATTATTGTGTTTATATATTATATGATTTATATAAAAACTTATAATATTTATATAATTTATATCCTTGAATTACGGCCATTAACTTAACAATGGCACGTTTAATTTTTATTTAATTCTTTCAGCTTTGATCCTTAATTCGTCTTTATGAGAGAAATGTCAATACCCTCATAAACTTCATAAGATTAATTAATATGAACATATTATTTAACACTTTTATAAAGACAAGACCTATTATTATTATTTAAGTGATTTGTAGTGTGTACTTCGTATCAAAAACGGAATCCTTATAGGATCACTTCGTTGTCCGTCTATCTGTCTGTCTGTCTGTCCATCTGTCTATCCATCTGTCAAGACCCCTTTTTTCAGGAACGCGTGGAGGTTTCAAATGTCAAATTATAAAAAAAAACAGGTATGCAATCCCTTGTAGCAGTGAAACAATCAAACTTCTAAGTCGACGCATTCAAAAGATATGCCTTTTATGTTCCGATTATTCCATATATCTTGACACTTGCAAGGGAATCAAAACCTATAGGTCTCTAACCTATAACCTCTCGTTAATCTAGAATCATGAAATTTGCAATGAAGCAATGTCATGTAGCACAAGTAAAGGAAACTTTCAAAAACCGTAAATTTGTAGTTTTTTTTATGGGAAAATCATAATACTTAACTAACATTTTGTACAGAACCCTCGTTTCAAGACTCGCTCTTAGCCAGATTTTTTATAAATTAAAATGCTCTTTAAAATCAGGCATAATATCTGCTTCACTTGAAACCTTTGCTCAAATTTCTATATTCTTAATAGCCTCCTAATCTTAACTTTCCTTCGTTCTCAAGTAAAATTGGGATAATTTATCTATCTTATTCACAATCTACTTAACCTTCTATGAAAAACATACCTTTACTACCTTTTTGAATGAAAAAAATATAAATCAACAAGAACGTGAACGTCCTAACTATGATATCCAAAGTTTTCAATATCAACTCCCAGGAGTCTAGAACATTATACTACGAAAAGAAAAATAAATCTTGCGAAGAGGGAACTATACCAGCTGTCATAAAATATTTAAAATTAATGTTTGTTCATACATATGTATGTTTTGATGTCGATGAATTTACAAAAAAAGTTATTTATAGTTAGTAATAGATCATCAACAGGTAAAAAATTCCTAAGTTAACCACTAGAGTTTAATTAAAAGTGAAAACAGGGCAAAGGAAGAAACGTAATAAACAAGACGAAATAAAAAAATTGGAGACCTTCGATCTATATAATGCTCAAAAAATACTATAGGTATACCTTTGATTTGCATTGCATGAAAAAACAACAAATTCAAAAGAATAGGTATAAGTAATTAAATAATTATAAAGACATTTTAGACTTCATATTATTAAGAAAAAGATGGAGAGACATCTTTGGCCGCACTCTTGGCTCGAACTGCCGGACTAGCATGACAACCGCGACAAAATTTTGTCGACCGTTTTCTCGTGTTTTAATCGATTAATTATCGCTTTATTTCTTTCGGGTCTAACATGACAATTACACTTTAAACGCGACTTTTAATATCATAAATATATATATTTATCAATCGAGATATTTTTTCTATCAAAATTGTAGATGTCGAGATATAATATATCGAGATATCTTACATCTTAATTTGTCTTCTCTCGTCCGCGACATATCTCGTGGCGGTCATGCTAGGCCGGCTGGATGCAGAAAGCCATTCAAAGATGCCTGCTACGCCTTGGCGGTTCGGAAGATAAAGGAGAAGGCGTACCGTTTCTTACGAAAATATGATATAATTTTTATTTATTTATATTAATATCTTACTAGATAACTATTATTAATAATCTATTTATAGAAACTAATTACTATTAATTCAACTGTTTATATATTATGTTGCTTGTAAGCGATGAGAACGGTAATTTGCTACTTGAAATTCGGTTACCGTTCATAAATTACCCTTCACCATAACTGTGTCGCAGACATTTAAAAATCCATCATTGGAGCTGCAAGTCACCTCCGAATCATAAATAGCACGTCAAGGGAATGACAGTTCCTTTATAGGAATTAAAAAATAAAATTAAACAAATGCGTCCCGGTAAAATAGGCTATTGATATTCACATAAAGTGAGTAGTAAGTGATATAAAGGTTCCATATACAAAGCTTTAACTACGGTAAATTTTGACGGGCATGTTGGCGCGTTTGGTATCTATCTTGCGCTCCTATGGGTTGCGGGCTCGAATCTTGCCGGGACGATATATCACAACTTCACGTGATGTGCGCGATTCGGTCTCAGTATATGGATTTCCGAATGCTCGAAATAATAAATAATAGTTTAAAAAAACTAAAAACACGCTTTTTATAGAAAACTAAAGTAAAAAATAGAAAATTAATTTAAATTAAGAATAGTGTTAAAAAGAGTGTAGCAGTATAAGCACGGGTCAGATGCCCCTGGGTAAATATATGTCACAAATGTCGAAAATGATATCGCCGTCTTAAGAGAAACATTTTCCTATGCTATCACATCTCTGAATGCGCTAAGCTTTTTAAAAAAAAAAATTTAAATTTTGAAAAAAAAATTTTTTTTTCCTTACAACATAATATTTGTATGACAAAGGACGAATCGGTGGGCGTCCATACACACTTTCAATAACAATAATTAGGTACAATATACCTAGGTACATACCTCAAATGTTCGGCGAATATATGCATCTTTGTGGTATGTCAGTCAGTATTATATTATATTAAAGGGAGGGCGCCCTTAAGAGGATTTTAATTATTACAATTTAAAGATAAAGGAAAAAGGGAAACTAGAAATATGTACGTCACCACAGCAGCAACCAGAACATTCTTCTCCGTATATGAATACAAGTCCATTACAACACTATTACACTATTACACGAAAATTAAATAACAATGTTCAACATATATATCACGGCGAATATATTAATTGTTAAGCGACTATTAAACTTCCCTATGAAGCGCTTTTCACAATATAAGAATACACGAGCACGACTAAATGTTGAGGGTAGTAATATAACCGCGATACTCTTGTCAGTCGAGCCGAGTTTGACATCGTGGTTTTTTTTCCTAACCTGGTTGATTTAGTCGTGCTCGTGTATTCTTATATTGTGAAAAGCGCTTCATAGGGAAGTTTAATAGTCGCTTAACAATTAATATATTCGCCGTGATATATATGTTGAACATTGTTATTTAATTTTCGTGTAATAGTGTAATAGTGTTGTAATGGACTTGTATTCATATACGGAGAAGAATGTTCTGGTTGCTGCTGTGGTGACGTACATATTTCTAGTTTCCCTTTTTCCTTTATCTTTAAATTGTAATAATTAAAATCCTCTTAAGGGCGCCCTCCCTTTAATATAATATAATACTGACTGACATACCACAAAGATGCATATATTCGCCGAACATTTGAGGTATGTACCTAGGTATATTGTACCTAATTATTGTTATTGAAAGTGTGTATGGACGCCCACCGATTCGTCCTTTGTCATACATATTTTTTGGTAGCAGAGCGTGGTTTTAATAACTAATTTGTTAATATAAGATAATCGGTTAAGGTAACGATAATTGGGTGCATTAGTCCTAGGTTCATAACCTATGTGGTAATTTTTATTTTTGATGTGTTAATGATCTGTTGTTTTTAAAATCGGAACAATAGAACCGTGTTTGTTTTTAAGTTCATTTTTTGAAATTTCATTATTTTAATTGTTTTTTACGGTCTAATTTTTTATTTTATTTTATTTTTTAAAAAATCATTATGGCGGCTTCACACAAGGCACAGATAGCTAGTGTGTTAAGGTGGCTCGGTTCGGCTGTGTTGAATATATCGCGAAGAGATCGTGTACAGGCCCTTCTGGCTAGAGGTGAGGCTTTAGGAGATAAAATGAGTGATTTATATAAGTCTTATCAGGCGTTGCTTCAACTGGATTTGGAACCTGAGGTATTTAATAAAATTAGTGCCGATGTAGACCAAGCTGAGGACTTGGCGGATCAATTAAGGGAGGCCGTGGGGACTATTAGGTCCGCTGCTTCCCCTTCTGATGAGTTTCATTCTAAAGAAATTTTATGTTTAAAACCGGGAATCATAGGCAGGTTACCTAAATTAGACTTACCTCACTTTAATGGCGATTTAACTCAGTGGGTTGCTTTCATTAATTTATTTGACAGCTTAGTACATTCAAGACAGGATCTAACATCTGGACAAAAGTTAGCATACTTGTTGGCTAGTCTCACCGGAGAGGCTAAGGGGTTGGTCCAACACTTGGAACTCGTTGACAATAATTATGATATAGCTAGGCAGTTACTTATGCGTCGATACCAGAACATCCGTAGATTGGCAGATAGTCACGTGGCTTCCATATTAAATTTACCGAACCTTGTACGGAACCACAATTTAAGAACACAACTTTTAAATCCTTTATTAGTGGCCTTTAATGCATTGAAAGGATTAGATTTACCTGTAGACAGTTGGTCTTTTATTTTGTTACATATAGTGTTACAAAAATTAAGTTTAGATATGCGTAATCGGTTTGAACAGCAGTATAGTGGGGATTCATCCACTCATCTACCGTTGTTTGATGAATTAATTTTATTTTTAGAAGATGAGTGTCGCAGGCAGGATAATGTCCCTACACCAGCTCCAGCCCCAGTGTCATCCAGTCCTCGGGTGCAGCCGATACGCATGGATCGCCGCTCTGACCAGCGTGTATTTAATGTTTTAGAGGAACAGCGTGTCGACAACCGCTGCTTGTACTGTAAGATCCCTGGTCATAGGATGATATCGTGTCACAGGTTTTTGGGTTTGCGTTTCCAAGCGCGACGTAATATTGTACGTCAGCGCAAGTGGTGTTATGGTTGTTTGGGTAATCATTTAGCGGCTCAGTGCAATACTTCTCGTCCGTGCAAGCAGTGCAATGGTAATCACCACATTATACTTTGTGGTAACAGGAATGGTACACCTCCACCGGCTGCTCCGGTGCAGGATGATGATGATCAATCAAATCAAAATGTAGGTCGAAATGATCAATGGACTGGTGGTGTGCAGGTTAATAAACCTCGAGTTTTTGGTCACACTTTTAGGCGCCATAGTCATAATTACCGGAGGCAGGCACAATTCTCCAGGGGCGGGGGTAATTCTCAATCCAGTATTCCTCGTGGAACAAATAGACAACCTTCCAGGGACCCTCGTACCTCGTCCTGTGCTGCTATTGAACCACAACATAGTGATTTTGTCAGACCTTTGAATTATTCTGAGTGGCCTCGTTTAAGTAAACGGGGTTCTCAAGAAGATTATTGACTAGGGCACATGGCCCTTTCCTCGGAAACCTCAACTTCTCCTCTCACTGTTTTGTTGCCCACCGCTCAGGTTTGCGTCGGATCTCCATTGGGAGAGCAGGTATCCGCGCGCGCGATATTAGATTCTGGGGCACAGGGAAGTCTGGTTTCGAAAAATTTAGTTAAGCGATTGAAATTGCATGTAGATCCTGCCAGTGACAGTATTCGCGGTGTAGGCGGAGTTAAGGTGTCTGGTTTAGTGGGACAGGTCTCACTCACTTTTTCTCCTCTCCAAAGTTCTCATCCACGAATTACAACTTCGGCTATTATTTTGGATAACGTTATGGGTAGGCATCCACTTGTTAAGATACCATCGGAGGTACTTGGTCTTACATCTAATCTTAAATTAGCTGATGCCAATTTTAACATTCCAGGTCAAATTGATCTGTTACTCGGTGCAGAGGTACTAGGATTATTACGATTAGGAAATAGTACACTTCTACAACCTGGTGGGTTAGTAGCAGTTTCAACTGACCTTGGTGACGTCATCATGGGCCCTGTATATTTAAGATGCTCTGTCAGGGAAGAGGATGGTAACTTGTGCGTGGGACTCTCACTTTCTGAAGCTGTTCAACGGTTTTGGGAAGTTGAAGAAGCCCCTACTGCACCTCGTGATAACCCAGAGCACCTTGAATGTGAGTTGTTCTTCCAGAATAACACAGGTCGTCTTTCTTCAGGTAGGTTTGTCACGCGCCTACCCTTTTTAGCTTCTCGGCCTCCGTTGGGTCAATCCAAGATGTTAGCTGAAAAGAGGTTAGCGTCTATGGAGAGACGAATGAGAAGGGATTCAGTATTTCGTTCAAAGTATATTGAGTTTATGCGAGAGTATTTAGAGCTCGGCCATATGTCAGTGTCTGATTTTGATTGGGTTTCACAGGAGCACTATTTTATACCACATCATGCCGTTTTTAAGGGTGGTAAAATTAGAGTAGTTTTTGATGGTTCGGCTCCCAGCTCTAATGGCGTTTCTTTGAATCAATGTTTGCATTCGGGTCCAAAGTTACATCGAGATATCGGTGATATTTTAACAAATTTCCGCAGACATCAGATTGTGTTTGTTGCAGATATAAAGATGATGTTTCGTCAAACTGTCATTCATCCAGGTGATCGTCGTTTTCAACTAATCTTGTGGCGGGAGAAGGAGTCCGATCCTATTACCGTATTTGAGTTGAATACCAATACATACGGACTTCGGTCAAGTCCTTTTATTGCAATTCGTGCATTATTAGAGTTAGCAGAGCGAGAACGTGTGCGTTTTCCTAGGGCTGCTGACGTTTTAACAAGTGATGTTTTCGTTGATGATATCTGCACTGGTGCTGCTAATGAGGAAGAAGCCTTGATACTGCGCGATGAACTGATTACTATTCTAAAGGCAGGTGGCTATGAGTTAAGAAAATGGGTCTCTAACTCGCAAGCTGTTCTTGCTGATTTACCGGAAGACCATCAACAAGATCCTTATATTTTTCAAAATATGGATAATCCTGACGCTATCGCTGTTCTAGGTGTTCAGTATCAGCCTATATCTGATGTATTTACTTTTCGGGTTCAGGATTTAGATGTTATTAAATCTTGGACAAAGCGTGTGGTACTTTCGACTGTAGCTAGGATATATGACCCCAATGGGTGGTTAGCTCCAGTCATATTTTGGGCAAAGTGCTTCATACAAAAGCTTTGGTTGCAAGGTTTGACGTGGGACGCACCATTAGTTGGTGAACTATTAAGTGTTTGGGTTAAATTTATTTCGTCCCTTCCTGAAATTCAAATGGTCACAATAGATAGGTCATTATTACCACCGGGTAGATGTGAAGTAGACATTCATGGCTTTTGTGATGCCTCGGAGAGTGGTTATGCTGCTGCGGTTTATGTTCGCGCTACAAACCAATCTGGCTTTGTATCGGTTAAACTTATCATGGCAAAAAGTAAAGTTGCTCCAGTCAGGACTCGACTTACTATTCCTAAATTAGAATTATCAGGGGCTGTACTTTTGACTCGTCTTATTAATCATATTAAATCGACTTATGGTCAGAAAGTTAATATAAGGAGGATTTTTGCTTGGACTGATAGTCAGATTGTTCTTGCATGGCTGCAAGCATCAGTTCATGCACTTGAGGTTTTTGTGGCTAATCGGGTGTCTCAAATTCAACAATCTGCTGCTACTTTAGAGTGGAGACACGTGCCAGGAGAAATTAATCCTGCAGACTGCGCGTCACGAGGCTGTGAGGCTCCAGTATTACTGGATCATTCGTTGTGGTGGGGTCCTGGTTGGCTGCTCCAACCAGAGAATTGTTGGCCTCGGACTGCTGGTGAACTTGTAGAACCTCTTCCAGGTTTGAGGGTTTTTTCTGTTGTTCAGGAGCCTGTTAGAGATTTAGATTTTTTGTTACAGCGATTTAGTTCGTTGGATAAATTAATAGGTGTAACCTCATGGATTAAAAGATTTATTTATAATTCGAGGCATCCATCGAATAAAAACAGTTCCAAAGTGTTATCTCCAGATGAAAGGAAGAAATCATTTATGTTCTGGGTTCAATATGTTCAGACTCAGCATTTTGAGACAGTTCTTACTAGTCTCAAAGAGGGAGACGGTAAGTTGAGAGGTTCTGTTGCTCGTCTGAATCCTTTCATAGACGATGAAGGTTTGCTTCGCGTAGGAGGTAGATTACGCCATTCAAAGCTGCCTTATTATCATCGGCATCCGCTTCTTCTTCCTAAGGGAAGTCCCTTAGGAGATTTGATCATTAGAGATAGGCATGAGAAAAATGCTCATGCTGGGTTGAATACACTTTTAGCTATCCTTCATCAGGAATTTTGGATTTTGTCAGCTAGGAGAGCTATAAGAAGTGTTATTTTTAAATGTATTCCTTGCTATCGACTTAAGGCTTCCATAACTCAGCCCCAGATGGGAGATTTGCCTCCAGATCGAATCTGTGCTGCAAGACCTTTCTCTGGAGTAGGTACAGATTTTGCTGGTCCGTTTTCTATTAAGGTTTCTTCAGTGCGGAATGCTAAAGTAGTCAAGGGTTACCTATGTGTTTTTGTTTGCCTCGTAACGAAGGCTGTACATTTAGAGGTAGTCTCATCTCTTAGCACTGAAGCTTTTATTGCTTGTTTGTCCCGTTTTGTCAGTCGTCGAGGGTTACCGAGTTTGATTCGGTCCGACTGTGGAACAAACTTTAAGGGAAGTGAACGATATCTCACAGAAGTTTATAAGTTTTTATCTGAAAATCAAGTCTCAATCGAAACTTCTCTTTCTCGTCGAGGTATTAAATGGCAGTTTAGCCCACCTGCTTACCCATCTTGGGGTGGTATATTTGAAGCAGTAGTGAAGGTGGCTAAGACTCATCTCAGGCGAGTTATTGGCGAAACAGTTCTTACTTTTGAAGAGCTATCAACGGTCTTTTGTAAAATTGAAGCGGTTCTTAATTCCAGACCGCTTTGCCCCATATCTTCGGACCCAAATGACCTAGAAGTTTTAACTCCTGGGCATTTCTTGATTGGAGGTCCTCTTAATGCACTTCCTGAGTATCCATTTGTAGATACTCCAGTTAATCGGCTCTCACGTTTTGAACTGCTGCAACAACTTTCTCAGAGTTTTTGGAAACGTTTTAATTTAGAATATCTTCATTTGCTGCAGCAGCGTGTTCGCTGGACAGACAAAACAGATCCACCTAAGATTGGTGACCTTGTTCTTGTTAAGGAGATGAATATGCCCCCACTGTCTTGGAGACGTGGTCGGATTTTGAAGCTATTTTTAGGCGCCGATGGTACTCCACGAGTTGCTGAGGTTCTGGTGGGAGATTCTGTTTTGAAGAGAGCTGTCGCAGGGTTGTCGCGGCTTCCGGTTTTATAGATCCTTTTCCTCTGATTTTGAATTCAGTCAGGTGGCGCCTGACTGGGACGGGGGACATATTGGTGATTTTTCTTACAAACATTAGACACACTAAAGAAGCATTAAATAAAGCATTTTCAAAGTCTTTGCAATGACTTATACATCGGAATACTTTGTCTAAAAAAATTATTTTAGGTTTTGTTTTATTTGGGTATTTTTTATATAAAGTTCATTTATAAGCATATTTTTGCTTTTCTAGTTATCGCTTTATTGTTACATTTGTTTCAAGTGAGCATCTAGTCGCAGCCCCGAATACGCGACAAGTTAATGCGTGTTTGTTTACTTTGTTGTTTTCATTTTTATGCCACTTGAGTAGAAATACTATTGAATGCATAAAATAAATAAAAAATTATTAATAAGAGTTATAAAAGATTTTAAAGATAAAAAAAAACAAAAAAAACGTACCTGAAGTACTGACTCTTATAATTATTGAACATTATAATTATTAAAATTACATTTAAAAAATCAAAGCAGAATTACTTGCTCAGATGCTCAAATACATGTACTATATATTAATATCAGAATAGCAATAAAATTGTTTTTAACACTGTTCTACCCTGGATAAAATTTCGAACAAAATATATGTTATAGAGCATTGTGAGAGCTTTTTATAAAAAAAAAATCGTGATAGTGTCTCTTAAAATTCCGAAATTTTTTTAATTTTAAAATTTTGAATTGATGATATTCCGATTTATAAGTCATTGCAAAGACTTTGAAAATGCTTTATTTAATGCTTCTTTAGTGTGTCTAATGTTTGTAAGAAAAATCACCAATAAATATTATGTTGTAAGGAAAAAAAAATTTTTTTTTCAAAATTTGAATTTTTTTTTTTTAAAAAGCTTAGCGCATTCAGAGATGTGATAGCATAGGAAAATGTTTCTCTTAAGACGGCGATATCATTTTCGACATTTGTGACATATATTTACCCAGGGGCATCTGACCCGTGCTTATACTGCTACACTCTTTCAGTAAATATAAATAAATAATAGTGTAAATAGAAAAAAATATATTTTATTTTAAAAATCAACCTTTTTCACTTTGTAGCAATATTGAATGAACCGACCACGATCTATAAATTAACGAAACAGAAATAAACAGACAGACCACTGAGAGGACTTTAATTACAAATTGGGAGTTTCCGTCTTAATAAGCTCTTTGAACGTTTCCGCTTCGGCATTAAGCTCAGAATTAAGGCAATAATGGCTCAAAATGAGCTATATACTTTACACTAATTACCAAAAAGTGTAGTGTTAACATTATGGAAGTGTAAAAGGATAGTGTAATATACGAGTGTGTATAAGACTGACTGAAACAGCTTATATGTATGTATATAATATATATCTATACTATAATATAATAAAGATGAAGTTTGTTTGTCGCGATTTAAATTAATTCAAAAATTCGATTTTTATAATTCTTTCACCAATAGAAAGCTACATTATCAGAGAGTAACATAGGTTATTTTTTTTGTGTATAGTACATCTACATTGCACGCGAGCGAAGCCGGGGAGTGTTGTTAGTATGTATATAAAATTACCCCTGTTTCCCATGGTCACGCCCTAACTTGAGAACGACTTCACCGATTTCACTCATCTTTTTGTAAGTTTTCTAATACTTTGGAAAAGGTTCTTACGGAAAGAAACGTTAAAAATATTGCGAAGAAAATTGAATTATTGATTTTCAGTTATTCCTACTGTAAAGGGGAGATTTGGTTTCATTTCCTTCATTGCTATAGCCGTGCAAAGCCGGGTCGGGGAGCTAGTATTATAATAAAACAAAATACAATCGATATATAAAAATAGTGTCTAGAAAGAGGTTTTATATAACAATAATAATTTAGTCTTGTACAGGAAGTAATACTTCACTTGAAGTAATTCTTAATTTACTGACGCCTTATGCTTTGGTCTTGTAAATATAATATTGTCTTCTATTAAGAAATAAAAAACTGTTCCGAATAATCGCTATTTATTAATTATATTATTTATATCGACATCTTCAATGTTTTTCATCAAGCGTGGTCACCGGTAGACTGAAAGGTGACAGCTGTCTGATTTGAATTTTCACAAAGTTGCCATACTAACGCCATCTATACATACTTCTTCAGAATCGATACATTTTATTTATTTTATTTTTAATTTTACAAATATTAGTAAAACGTACAGCTAAACAGAAAAAAAGTGAAACAAAATATATACAGAAGGCCATTTACAAGTTTCACATATTACACATTATAGAATAAGACAGGCACACATGAAAGTTAAGCACAGATAGGCATAACATATGAATTACAATAAAAGTTAACACAAATTATAAGCGTGAAGCCCTAATGTTGCCTGTTCAAAAAGAACCTGTCATTCATTAGCTTCCTTATACATGCTGTAATTTTCTATATTATGGCAAAATATGTAAATATGTATGTAGTCAGTGGCGTGACTACCATACAAGCCCAAACGCCTGTTTTTCCTTATAAATGTATTAAAAAGAAATATAATAATGTAATTACTCATATACGGTATAACTTATACGATTACGTAATTGTATAAGTTATATAAATACATAATAAGATAGTATATTAAAAGATGGGCTTTTGGGCTTGTACCTATAGTAGTCCCGCCACTGTATGTAGTAGTAGTATGTTTGACTTGGGGTTTAAGATTTTTAACAACGCATCATATTATTAATCCATTGCGTTTTAATCTAGTAAAAGTTATTTTATAGAATAGAATAGAATAGAATATACTTTATTGTACACAAAAACCAATTATACAAGCAGTAAAAACTAAAGCTAAACATTGTACAAGAGGATGGCCTTATCGCAATATGCGATCTCTTCCAGGCAAACCTCAGTTATTTTATTTCACTGTTAAAAAGGTTAAAGTATGAGCGGTTCAGTTGTTGTCAGAATTTAAAATAAAAATCCTGTAAAATCTTTTGTTAATACTTATATATATTACGATATTATTTATTCTTTTCATATTCTATTTGCAGGCTTCGTTTAAATATAGCTGTATAACATTGGGCTTCACAAAAACTTTTCGCTAGGAAATTTAGGTGATATTTAATATGTTTAGCTCGAACTTTTTTTATATCGGGTATCTATCCGGTTTCCCCGTATTCTGTTTAATAGCCAATGTGAACAGTCGTAGGCAAAACTTGTATTAGTTTTTATTTTTATGTTAGATATCGACAGACGAGCATGAATTTCACTTGCACTTTCACTTGATATCTCAGCTACAGAACATCAGTTTATGATGACGCTGTCGACCTACTTTTTACTTCCAGCATTCGGAAATTCATAGACTGAAACCGATGCACTTCACGGTTTTTCCATCTATGAACGGTGGTTCGTTACCTGGTCGGAATTTATATATTCCTCCCACCCGTTCAATGCCTGAAGTTACCAGACATGGGGAAGACATGCTTACAGAAAATTATAAACATGTCCCGGTGGGATCCGAATCCCCGACCCATCGGAGCGCACGGCAGGTGTTCTACCGAACGCGCCAACGAGCCCATCTAAGCGTATGTGTGTGTGTGTCAGAGAATTAATTATTATTTTATAGTCTTAGTATCGGACCCAACAGACGTTGTCCTGCACGAATGTTGGTGGCTTGGAATGGTATATTTAAATCCAGGCGGAGATTATCAATTAATACCGCAGTCACTTCCATTAAGAATTTTACGAAAGTGTCGCTGAGCACTTAGCCTCATTGAGGTCAACACTTAAGTGTGATTTCAAAATGCAGTTCACAACATCGAGAGCAAAATTCGATGTAGACTTACGTACTTTTAGAACAACAACATCTGAAAGCAGCTTTGAGTCGAGCCGAGCAGTTTCAGCTCTTATAACTAAAACGATAAAAGCGAATTAAAATGCAAATTTAAATTGTCAGCCTTTGTTTGACAAACGAGGAAGAGGTGACTCGCAAATTTATTGAGAGTTTTTTTACACCTAGAACCGGTCTGACAAAGAGCAATGATAAATTGCGAAAGGGGTACGTTCGGAATTTTTCGATTATGCCCGAATACTGCTTATTTATCAAAAGATTAATATTTTAAAAGCGAATTTCACATTTTTAAGTTGAAAGCTGAATATTAAGCATGGTAAATGGTTGAATTATTTAAATTATATTATTGATGCGATAGCTATAGGAGAAAATAGTTCAGGTTGCATTCAATCTAAGCGGAATCGCAACTGAACTGGTAGACGTTTAAAAAATATTATACAGTATAATAAATTTTCTCGAGTTTAGAGTTATTGGGGCATGGGGAAGGCCTATTTCTGTGTCTGTTTCACTGAGAAATCTTTACCGGCACGTAAGTGATCACCCTTCTAGTCCCTGTCCAAACGAAACAATTTTTTTAAATATTTTTTTCTCGCGATTCAAACCCAAGACCTTCAGCGCTAAAAGCATCGCACTAACCGCTGAACCACGGTAGCTGTCGAAATGCATCTCTAAAATTAACTATGTGACTTCTAAAATAATTTATAAAAAATTTAATCAAATATAAATTTACTTAATATCAATTTCTTCTTAATTATACAAAACTAGCAACGCGCCCCGGCTTCACACGGGTGCAATGTAGATGTACTACTCATATATACAAAAAATAGCCGATAGTGTATCTTTCTATAACATACGTAACATACAAAAATACAGATCTTTCCTCTTTATAATATTAGTATAGATATATATATATATATATATATACATACGAAAGTTGTTGTGGAAAATTTTAAATTATTTCACCGACAGGGTTATTCCTAATTTTAAAATTCGAAAGCATTTCGGCACAGCAATATACGAATCCAGAAATGAGAGATTCTGTAAAGGTGCTCAAAACTAACGCGAAGTATACATTAAGCTAGAAAAAACCCTCTTCATACAAAACTAGCCCGTATTTTAAACAGATAAGGAATGAAATAGCCTAATTGGTTATGTCAGAGTGTTCTCACTACGATAATAACTGTTTTAAATGAGATCTGGTTAGTTCTTTACATAATAATACTGTTACATTGGCCTCTGTATAGATTCAAGTACATAATATATTATTGGATTTTTCCATACCAAATACCTTTCAATTAGGAAATAATTTTTGACGTTTGATTATCTTAATAAAACGACTATCAAAAATGTTTAGATCATATTAAAATAACCTAATTTTTTTAAAGAAAAACCATTTTAATATCAGACTTAACCGCCTCCTTGGTGTGCGCGATGCGTTTAGCACCGGATTTCCCGGATTTGATTCCCGGGGAAAATATAAAAAAATGATTTCAGTCGTATAGGAGACAGAAGGCTGTTTTACTTACCTGTAAAAAAGTAAAATAATTAGTGAAATAGCCATGCCTCATTAGGAGACTCGCGAATCGTTTTTTTTACAGTTCGAGGATCACTTTATTATACACTAGCAACGCGCCCCGGCTTCACACGGGTGCAATGCACAAAAAATAACCTGTTTCTCGCTGATAATATAGCTTTCTATTGGTGAAAGAATTTTTAATATCGGTCCAGTAGTTTTTGAGTTTATTCATAACATACAAAAATTCAAAAATACATAATATTAAGTATAGAAGTATAGACTAGTGATACTATATTAGATGTACCATACAAAAATTATTGTTTCATAACACCTTATGAAGTACTAAAATTATTTTGTACTTAATACGCTGGGACTTACGGATTCAGGAATAGTTCCCACCCGAGGCGGATCTGAAGATTTGAACCTATTTAAACTAAATTGTACGATGTATTAAATCAATAGCAACACTTCATCCTGAGTTTATAGTTAAGTCGACCTTCGTTATATTATATAGTATATAATCCAACAGCCTGAGTTAATATGAAGGGACCGGCTATTGTACAGTGATGTACGTTTACCCTCGCTAAATTACGTGACACGAGGCCTGTTAATTTTAGATATTCTGTCTTAAGTCTTGATATGGGTATATCAATATTCTTAAAGGTGCTATTGTTCAGAATTTCAAACTCACATGTTTGCTAATCTATACTAATATTATAAAGAGATAAAGTTTGCGAGTTTTGGAGGTTTGGAGGAGGTAATCTTTGCATCTACTGTACCGATTTTTACACCAATAGAAAGCTACATTATCAGCTTACATAGGCTTTTTTGTATAATTCATTCACATTGCACTCGTGCGAAGCCGGGGAGTGTTGCAAGAATAATATAAGATTGTATTCTTCATATAAGATCCTTTAAATTTTTAAAATGTTTATTGGATCAAATTTATTTTTAGGACCAAACAAAACTATACAATTGAATGTCGCCATTAATTTTTCTGGACCTAAAAGATGAAGAACATATTCCTTCATCAAAGGCCAGCGAAGCAGTTGCAACTTGTTTGGTGTTCATCTGATCATGAGCATCGTGTACCCTTCTACCAGTTGAACTGATTGTATATAAAATAAGAAATTTAACCGTTATTGTAATCTTAACACATGCTACTACAAAACTTGTAATTTTCCATTTCCTTTCATGAATATGGTGGTAGGGAAGAAGATTAGTCGACAACATATCGTCGGACACATAACCAAAACATTATTTGTGTTATGTTCTACAGGTGGCAGAATTGTTAAGTAAAAACAATACAAAGAAGGATTTTTTAACGTGCAAAGAACAATCATTTGACTGCATTTCTATGGATCATAGTCGCTCTTTAAGAAGGGCCTATTCACATTCGCCTTGAAAAGAGATATGTATTATACTTTTATATTATTTTTATTTAGTTTAGATCTATAAGGAAACAATTATTTCTACAGCGTGCCCTGCCTCATACGTTAAGTCTAAGTCTTGGGGATTTATGGCAGACATTCGTCTACAATATCAAATAAAAATATTTTTCTTTAAAGAAAAAGAATAAACAGGTAATGTTTTTAAAGTTATGTGTTGAATTATATAATAGAGAATAATCAGTAGGTAAGGAGAGACTCATGACTATATTGTAGGTATATATTTTTTAAATATTTGCATTACATTATTTAGTTAGATGTACCTGCTCTATTTTCTTTTATTTTCATAGAATTTACATATATTCAAGATAAAGACAAAGAAATTCATTTAAATTTGAATTCGAAAGGTCTCCTGTATTACGCCAGATTGAATTTCAGAGTTTAACAAAATAATATATTTTTACGAGCTATTAAAACGCTAACTAAATTGTAGTTTTGAAACTCAATAAAAGATTATATTAATTCAGCCATTCCCTTTATCTCGGTAACTCTAAATTATAATGCCCCTATTGTTGGTTTATTATAATAAACCCACTCCCCTTTATAACGGTCATTAAGTCCATCGAAAAGTGTCGACTCACGGCGACTCTATTTAACTAACTCGCACGCAACTGTCTTGAAGATCGATCGATAGTTGGGTATTTTTGTGAATACACGAAAGTTGGAAACAAAGGAATCACAGGTACGAATATGGAAGGCTCTATTATGTAAGAATATAGCCTTCAACATCGTATGTACGTTGTAGATTAATTACTTACACTTCTTTTCTAATACAATTCTTTTGCCACATTTTTTAATACAAGGAAAGAAACTGCAATATCTTTGACACTGGTCACATCCGTCGTTTCATGTTAAGCTTAGTGTGTAGTTGGAATTCAATTCTTTGTTAAAATGACATTAATATATATTTATTTTTATTTTGATTTATTCGGAAAACAAGCAGTGCAAGACTTGAATAATATGCACACATAAAGCTTGACAAAACTATGACTCATATAAAATCTTTTTTACGGTCACATATTGAGCACAAATTGCTAAAACACTACTACAATATGGGATCACAATTAAACCAGAAAAAAGAGGAATATTTCTAAAATAAAAAATTTAAAGATCTCATCCTTATTATCTACACGTATGTTGTATATCTATACTAATATTATAAAGAGGACAGATTTGTATTTTTGTATATTTAACTCAAAAATTACTAGACCCATTTTAAAAATCCTTTCACCAAAAGCTATATTATCAGCGAGTAATATGAGCAAGAATAATGAATATCAGTAGTACAGTATCAAAATATAATATGACCTCGTAAGTTCTGTGTTTTTTACGACGCGAGTTTTAACTTAGAAAGTACATACTAAAAGTAGAACTTCAGACTGAGATCAAATCTGACTAGTCTGATCGTTTATGTATATTTTGTATTTTCAACATATTTTATGCTAATTTATTTAGTAAGTACTCGTACTTTAAGTTTTTATAAGGGTTTACAAAAAATGCTTTTACAGTTTAATGTTTTGTACTCCATAGTATATTAGGCAGTTAGTTTTGCTACATAATGCAGTTGTCAGGTCTGAAATATTAGCTATGTTTTTTCTTTATAAAATACATTTAACAGTAGGTAGGTCTTGCCCTATAATTAAAATTTCAGGACGGACATATTGATATTCATTTGTACTTTATAAAGTGTATTAGACAGTTTTGATATATAGTTTAGTTGTTAGGTCGGAAATACTATTATTCTGCTTTATGAAGTCCGCTAGGACTTACGAAGTAAAACTAAACCATTTATTATCTGTCTGGTAATGTTTAAAGCAGTTTACGCTGGTCACACCTGTCGTCTCGAGTTCGGCTTAGTCCACACCGTACCCAATTTGCTTATGTAAATACAGTGTTTCCGTTTTACCTTGAATTATTCATCGCCCAAAGCGAACGTTTGTCCTCCAGCTTTTTCAAAATCAACACAACTTCGATATAGAACGCAATCAAGCGGAAACCATTTAACTGACCCGGAACGAACAACTGTTTTCAGAGTAGTAAGTTAAAGAGAATGGTATATAATATAATATATTTATATATTCTTTGCAACTTATATATAAAAATATGAGTTATAAGATTATATGTTTTAAAATACACAGCATAATAATATACATATGGTGAATCGCTTTCGCAGCTCAATCTCTACTAGCGAGACTCGCGAATATAAAAAAAAAAATTCGTTTAAGCAGTAGACTAATTAAAATAAGCATACGCGAAGAAACAAGTGAAAAAGAAACGTGTCTACCCCATGTCCTACTAAGGGATTCCGTATTGCACTTTTTACAGGAATTGCTACGAAGATTTCGTCTCAATTAGATCAAGTAAGGATCCGAATTACTAGAAAAAAATGTGACACAAAAATGGCTATCAGCTTGTCGTTAGTGGTGTTCAAAATGTTTTAAAATCTAGAAAAGAAGTTTTTTAAGAAACAAACGTGCTGTTTTGGTGCATTTTCATAATAAACAAAGAAAATATGTTCTTCAATTATTTTTTATTCGACAGTAGCCTTTTTATACTAAAGCAATCCCATAAGAAGATCAAGGATTCAAACTTAAGGGATATTGAGCTATAAATAATATTCCGAATCTTAAAAAAAGATTTATATAAATTAGACCATTCATGTACAAATATATTAGGATTATTTCAAAACTGTAGGAAGACACAATAGGAGTTAGAAATTCTAATATGTCTAAGGACTATTCGTGCGGAAAAGCTATTACTAGAAAATAATATCAATAATTCATATGGAAATGTTTCCTTCAGTATCATATTATATTAGGTTTAGATTACTAAATTTAATGCGCCAAACTTCATAAGTAATAGCAAAACTTAAATTGAACACTGTGTAAGAAAACCAGCCGTGCCGACACGAATGTAACCACGCAAATGGAAATCCTTTAACTCGATCCAAAATTCATGTAAACATTCTAGAACTTTCGGTATCGAGTAGATTCATGTTACCGTAGCTCATTCGCCGCCCACACACACTTATTTTTAAACTTCTTTACGTTTTAATTATACGCGATATAGTACCCACGCTCTATGTCATCGCGAAAATTCGATAATTATCTATAATGAACATAACTAATAAACAGACAGCATTTTTCACATTTATTTTTTGAAGTAAAAACTTCATTAGGCGCGATTGGCGTTTTGGAGGGGTAACTTATAGATTCGCGTCACCGACACGCTAATGGGAACAGTACATCTATAGCTATTATAGCTAATACGTTCTAAGTATTCACTTCTTTCGGCAGTCCCCATGACTGAATGAATATTTTTTTAAGTAGACAGATACACAGACAGAAAGTAGACAACCGAGCAGGTGGATTATTCGACGGAAGTTTAAAAGTTCACCCCCAAAAAAGGTATATGTCTTTCTTAGTCAGCTTTTTATACATAGTAAAATAAATTGTATCCATCCAATGAAATATTTGTAAGAAATTTATAAAGGACGTCCTTCAACAGAACATATAAGAAGTTTTAATAAGAAGAGAATTTGCTAAGTTAATAATTTATTCTTGTATTAGTTATATAGATGGAGAGATAAGTGCATAAAACTAGAATTTATATGTATGTAATTTTGCATTATGTTATGTTATTATTTTAGAGTTTTATACAGGATTACCTCATTCAGGCGCCTGTCTAAGCAATACCTATGTAAATATTGTAGTTTCTATTTTGATTACCTACAAAAGAGCAGTTAACTTAAAATGTACCTAAAACAAATAAACATATCGCCGTTATAGATTCGTAACACTCGTTCGTAATGTTCACACGTACAAAACCCTTTAGGGAAACAGCAATATGCTACACTGAAGTAAAGAAAATAAAATCGCTATGATATCCCCAGACGGTCCGACGTAGCAAGGTGCCTCCAGTAAATTGGGATTCTAAATAAAATAACCGTTAGAATGCGGTGTACGAGGTTCTCTCTTAAATTGAATTGAGACGTTTCCTTCGAAAACATAGATTTGTTCCAGATTCGTGTAGATTGTTGTATATACACCTACCTGAAGCTTGATTAAATAAAGAAACTGTACCTAATCATAATAATTTTGAATTTTTCAAATAAATCCAGTATTGATAATCATAAATTGTTCTTATTACATAGCAATTTCATGAAGAAGAAAGTGATACTTTTAAGTATGTTATTTGTTTAAAATTCCTGGATCTAACCAAACCGTTCTTATGCGAAAGTTGTTTTTTATCTTGATTGCATTTATTATCTTGATATAATCAACTGAATTTCATGCTTGTGCATAAATAGTAGACAAAAAATATAAATCATGAGACAACTTCCAGCGAGCTAAACCGCTTAGAAACATGAATAAGAAAAAATGTACCTAACGACCTAACTCAACTATTTGAGACTATAGTTCAAACTGCTAGTGACTTCCTGAAACTCCTTAAAACATTCAAATTGGATATTGTTATCCTCAGCTCACGAAATATTCAAACAAAAGCCTTTACATGCGGTCATTGCGACCAATTTGCTTATGTAAAGAGAACTTGCCCCGAAGAGTCAACGAGGCCGTTATGAATCATATATGATACGTCTAACCCGAACATTTTTCACTCGCTTTTTTATTTGAATGCTTGAAACATTAAAATTTGTCACCCTTTTTTGGTGAGCTTAGGATATGAATTCGTAAACACTCTTTTAATGCTTAATCTTTCTTGAGTCTGTCTGGAATTTAGTATTTCAAATTAATTATAAGTTGCCTCTTCAAAAAATATATTTGTTTGGTAAATGAATCGTCGTTGTCGTTGGAAATAAAACAATTTATTTCTCTTCTTTTTATAATATACAAAATAAATGATATATAAACATTGAATTAATCAAAAGAGCCTTAATCAATGTTAAATTAAGATATTATTCACAGCTCACCTCTTCGCTTCCCCATAACTGTGAGTGAGTGAAATGCATTGCGTTCCCATGAGCCCCACTACGGCGTATGACCTGGAGGTCAAGAGGATTTTAGGGGGTATGGGTCTCTAGGCTCTCTGGTTAGCAGAGAGCCGAGGAAAGACCAGGAGGCCTATTACCAAAACAAAATACGAAGTTTCGGCTGACGGATCGTACCTTTTCCTATTATGAATCCGATGATCGATACGTCTTTCGCAATAAGATTTTATGTCTTTCGTTTGACGATGATTGTAAGAATAATCGTAAATGGAATTAAAAATATTTTCTTAATAAGTTAAAATACGAAGTTGTTTGTTCTTTCGTTTCGTTCCGTTCGTTGCGTTCGATTTAACCTTCGTTCGTAATAGACCTACAGAACCGCTACACTCCCCCTGTATTACACAACCGCGGGGGGGATAGAAGGAATAAGGGATAGATCTCGTGCATAAGATACTGCAGGAGATCTATCCATTTACTAGGACATGAGGAGTCTTTAACCTCTAAAAAAAGAGATATTATTCACAAAAAATGTTGTAGCTATGTAGTAGCTTCAAAAATCAACCACATTTTTTCATGTCGATAGGTATATATGTGAGTTTTATTTACAATAAGAAACGGATATTCATGCAAAGCAGCGATTTGTTCCGTAAAACATTTTGCGTATTCTTAACGCTATTTATGTTCGAACCTAGCATTGTTTTATGACATCGACTATCATTGTTTGAACAGAACCTATAAAGGACGCTGCGTTTAGCTCTTTTTATTCGATTAAACGGTTTACGACATCGTTTATAAGAATTATGCGATTGTAGGCTATTTTATTGAACATCTTTGTGATTATTACTAAGTATATTTTAAAATTAGAACTACATTATTGTACGACTATTTAAATTAGAAAGCGAAGGTGGAACGATTGAAATCTATGAAAGTACATGATCTCTGCCTACCCCAGAGGGAAGGAGGCGTGAATTATATTACTAGAGCGCTAATCGTTGAGTATTATTTAATTATATTTTCATATATTCTGTATGTGTGTACACTAGGATACAAGGCCTATCTAGAAGCCACATTTTGAATTAAGGATCGTGAAAAATCCTAATGCAAATATCGCTCCGTCGCGGTCGTACGGCATTGAATAATTACTTGTTACTGAGGTCCTTACCTGTTCTAAACTGTTATCAAAAATAGGTAAACTCTCTTTTATTCTTTTTCTCAAATTCCTATTTATTTTGTTTACGTCCTTTAAGCCCGAAGCTCTCTTTGAACAAAAAGCAAGGTCTCCACGAATAAAAAATATCATTGATCCTTAGAATGAGTATCATCCCCGAGTCAACGCGATGTTGTGCATACGAAATTGTTTAGGGTCGTAAAGTTTGCGCGATGCGGTGGAATGACAAATGAGACATAAAGAAAGTGTTTCCATATTTTCATAACAACTTTTTTTACTCAGACATGTCATAGTTCTTATTTTATTTAGAGCATATATATTTTTATTTAAAGATTTTTAATAAAACTTTGTATAAACTATTTAAAGAAGTACTTAGATTGATTTGGATGGTAATATAAAACAAAAAAAATACGAGTGAGGCATGGGACAGACACATTTCTGTGTCCGTTTCACTGTTCATTTTGATCTACAGGAAAGTAGGTAATTTTTAGTAGATCTGTGCCCTGCCCGGTCGATTTTTTTTTTAAATTACTTTTCCCGGGATTCGAACCCGGAATCTCCAGTGCTGAATATAACCCGCATACCTCTGAACCAACCAACCAACATGCTTTAAAAATATGCAAGTTGCACGTTAATTTGGAAGTGTTAAGTAGAGTTATCGAAATAGGGGTATTATTAAAACGCTCTCTACTCATATTACGGCTTTAATTTAAGAGAAAGCAAGAATATAAACTACAAATATTATACAAAGCATGCATTAACTTTGAAAATTAACGTCTAAACCAGGGACTGAAACCGGTTAATTTTTATTTTATAAAATACGTTTACTCAGTCAGGATATTACTTTTAAAGAGTTTTACACACTAAACTAACCACACAATTTTTTTCAGGAAATAAGAATAAAAACGAAAGAATATTAACAAAAACCTTTATTATACCGGTATAACTCCCATAGTAAATTAACCGGTATTCAGTACCTGGTCCAAACGACTATGAATGCTTTCGTTTATCTAAGTTGATTTCATACACCTGCAAGCTAACCATACTTTATTTACATGCTCAAAGCTATTACATTGTCTTGCGATCAGCTAATTATAGTATTTTTTTATGTTAGATATCGACAAACGAGCACGAGGTTCCCTTGATGGTAGGTGATATCTCAATCACAGAACATCAGTCGATAATGCGTTGTTAATTTTTTACTTCGAACATTCGGAAATCCATAGACTGAAACCGAAATGCGCAATATACACTTCACGGTTTTTCCATCTATGAACGGTGGTTCATTATCCGGTCGGAATTTCGATATTTCTCCCACCCGTCTAATGCCCGAAGATACCAAACATGGAAAACATGCTTACAGAAAATTATTAACATGTCGTCCCGGTGAGATTCGAACCCATAGTCCATTGGAGCGCACGGCAGGTGTTCCACAAGGCGTCAACGATCTCGTCAAAAATTAAAGTATTTTGTTTGCATTGTTATGAGCGATATTAAAAGGCATAATTTCCATTGACCCAAAATAATAAGTTCGCCCACAAATCCGTCTACACGAATTTGGTCACTATATCGACTTCACCAAATTGCGAAGGTATTACAGGTAAAAGTCTTTAACACTCTCGCGAGAATGGATTGAGAAAACCTTACGGTCCAATGAACCGAGTGGTTTGCGAAAATCCATATAAACTTGGACAGAACCTGTCTTTTGCGGATTTACTATTTCTTGAACTAATTTTATACTCAACGGAAGAAATAAAACAATATTATATCGTACTAGTTGACCCGTGCTCACCTCTCTGGTTAAAGTGAAAATTTGGGGTAATAGGTAGATATTTTTTGATAAAAAAAATAATCTGGATAGGAACACCCTAATCACCTAGTGTTGTGTAATGTACTTTACGACCTTTTCTCATACCTAACAAATAACCATAAAAAAAACATTAAAATTGATCGAGCCGTTTGCGACCGTCAAAGGTGTCCGATAACAAACACCGTATTACGAGATTTTTATATAATATATAGATTATGTTGTTTACATAAATCCAGATCGCTTCCGTGGTTTAGTTGCGTTTGACTGGAAGTTCCGGGTCAGAATCCTGGCACAAACGACTGATCACTAGTATGCTTGTCTAGTATCTTGAAAATTAGCTTCTCAAAATAAAAATCAAATTTACCATTAACTTCTTACCAACCTCACCCTTATAAGGCTCTTAGGAGATCTCCTTCAGATCTAAACACGCCTTGATAATCCATCATAGTTGTGTCAATTCGGGCAGGCTCATTGGCGTAGCGCTACGATGGGTCGCGGGTTCGAATTTTCGATAAGCACGTCTTCCCTACGGCTGGTCATTTCGGGCATTAAACGTGTGGGAGGAACATCGAAATTCCGACGGGGTAACGAGCGAACCAACCTTTAAATGGAAAAATTGTGCGTTTCTTAGTTTATGGATTTTCGAATCGTTCTGTGGCTATCACCTACCATCAAGTAAATTTTATTCTCTTCTGTAGATATTTTTTTACCCTATTATTATTAGTTTTCTGCGGCTAAATATTTAATTCATTCATTCAATACCATTTCTAAACAAAAACACAAAATCTGTCTATCGTAATTAATTCTTACGCCTTTAAACTTCATCAAACCGACAGATGGCGTTACATTTATAGTAAAGTGAGTTTGAAACTACGCTTCACGTCTGAATAGAGCGATGCAAGTTTGGCGGCAACTTAGGTGCATAGAAATGGGATATAAATAGGTTACTTTGAATAATGTATACCATACCCATTGATTTTCGATTCGAATTTGCTTTTGATGGACTTAATCGACTAAGTTTGGATGGAATTTAAATTCGGTGATCTTGGACTTGATATGTTCGTGGACAAACGGTTATTTTTTTATTTGTATGACTTTATTATGAGGGGAAAAAGACATGTAAGTACATAAAAAAGTTTTGAATATGAAAGTGGATGGATATAAAGGAAGAGGGAGGCGGAAAAAACATGGAATTACTGTGTGAAGATATGTGTTTGAGAGGTGTGACTGATGATATGGCGAGTGAAAGAAGAGAATGGAAAAAGAAAACATACTGCGCCGACCACAAATAAAAAAAGGGAACATGGCAGGAAGAAGGTGAAGAAGACTTTATTAAAACATATTATTAATCTGATAAAATAATTATAATGCATACAGAAAAATATCTTTCTAAGAAATTATCTCTCTTTAAAAAAAAAATCATTTTTTTATTTCCATTATGAGAATCATATTCGAAAGTATGTTACAATGTTTCTATTAGCATTTCATCAACTTGATACTTAAAGTTCAGAAACAACCAGATCTTGCTAACAAAATATTATGTTACTTAATTTTAAAAGCTATTCAAGTTATAAATCTGATATCGTTTGTATTTTACAATAGCATACTTTGAAACTTTCTGATAATCTACAAAACTCTAACAAAAGGTATTTTGTTTGAGTTTGTGTTGAGAAACTTCAACTAAATTTATTAATAGAGATATATATTTTTATTATGGTTTATAAAACCTGTATTCTTGACGGGCTTGTTGTTCGGTAGAACACCTGCCGTGCGCATCGATGGGTCGTGGGTTCGAATCCCACCGGGAGCACATGCTTATAATTTTCTGTAAGCATGTTTTCCCCACGTCTGGTAACTTGGGCATTGATCGGGTGGGAGGAATATCTAAATTCCGACCGGGTAACGAACCACCGTTCATAGATGGAAAAGCCGTGAAGTGCATATAGCGCGTTTCGGTTTCAGTCTATGGATTTCCGAATGCTCGAAGTAAAAATTGGGTCGACAGCGCATCATTGACTGATGTTCTGTGGCTGGGGTGTCACCTACCATCAGTTACTTTGCTGTATCATGCTGGGTACAGCTAGGAATAATTTTATATGAAGGATCATTTCAGAGATTACCACTGTAATTTCATATGAAATCTTATTATAAATTTTAACTTTTAAGTTAAAATAATATTTGAAAGTCGTTTCTTATTTATTTTATACTTATTTAGCATATTGTATGTCTATTCTAATATAATGCATATTATTTTAGCGATGATGAAAGTGGAATAAATGAAAGAAGTATGCAAGGATCAGAGCGTATAGAATACCTTCTGACCTCTGCCTACTCCAATGAGAAAGAGGTAAGAAAGAGTGTAATATACGTATATATGTATGTTATTTTGTTGCCAACAGTACAATTTGATCTAATTAATAGAAGAAAGTATTTATGAAAATTCTTGTTAAAGTCAATTTTTCCTTAGGACATCAAAACTCAAACATAATGTAAGGAATTTGTTGACTCTCAAATTCTAGGAAAATTTTCCCAGCGCGTCGTGTCGGTTCGAAATTCAAATTCAGCTATTCCGTTACGAATAACTATACAAATTCGAAATTGTTTTTTTAGGGAATGTATTTGAAGTTTGCGAAATTGGTTTTCATTTGAATTGTTTATGAAATAAAATTACAAGTTTTGGTATAACGTTTATAATTATTTTCTATTAAGGAAGACGCAAAGTAATTCTACAAGAGTAGATACTACTAGGGTTTATACTCAATGATTAAAGTGACACGCCCATTTTTTATTTATTTTATCTTATACTAGCGGAAATGACGTTGTTCTTCCAGAAAGTTGGCTTCGAAAATAAAAAAAATAATTATATCTAGATTTGAATATGATATTTTCCCACATCTATTCTATAATGTCTAGTATGTCACTGATTTGCAGTGGACTTCAATTAAATATTATAATAAAGTAAATAAGGTATAAGCGTGCGTGACGTGAACTGTCCACTGAGGAAGATGGTGGATTTCTGAACCTAATTTATTTTAAAATTAATTTTTCCGATATTTTAATAGTTATTCGGTTATTCGAGATATACTAGGTTCTATCTCGAATAACCGAATAACTATTAAAATATCGGAAAAATTAATTTTAAAATAAATTAGGTTCAGAAATCCACCATCTTCCTCAGTGGACAGTTCACGTCACGCACGCTTATACCTTATTTACTTTATTATAATATTTAATTGAAGTCCACTGCAAATCAGTGACATACTAGACATTATAGAATAGATGTGGGAAAATATCATATTCAAATCTAGATATAATTATTTTTTTTATTTTCGAAGCCAACTTTCTGGAAGAACAACGTCATTTCCGCTAGTATAAGATAAAATAAATAAAAAATGGGCGTGTCACTTTAATCATTGAGTATAAACCCTAGTAGTATCTACTCTTGTAGAATTACTTTGCGTCTTCCTTAATAGAAAATAATTATAAACGTTATACCAAAACTTGTAATTTTATTTCATAAACAATTCAAATGAAAACCAATTTCGCAAACTTCAAATACATTCCCTAAAAAAACAATTTCGAATTTGTATAGTTATTCGTAACGGAATAGCTGAATTTGAATTTCGAACCGACACGACGCGCTGGGAAAATTTTCCTAGAATTTGAGAGTCAACAAATTCCTTACATTATGTTTGAGTTTTGATGTCCTAAGGAAAAATTGACTTTAACAAGAATTTTCATAAATACTTTCTTCTATTAATTAGATCAAATTGTACTGTTGGCAACAAAATAACATACATATATACGTATATTACACTCTTTCTTACCTCTTTCTCATTGGAGTAGGCAGAGGTCAGAAGGTATTCTATACGCTCTGATCCTTGCATACTTCTTTCATTTATTCCACTTTCATCATCGCTAAAATAATATGCATTATATTAGAATAGACATACAATATGCTAAATAAGTATAAAATAAATAAGAAACGACTTTCAAATATTATTTTAACTTAAAAGTTAAAATTTATAATAAGATTTCATATGAAATTACAGTGGTAATCTCTGAAATGATCCTTCATATAAAATTATTCCTAGCTGTACCCAGCATGATACAGCAAAGTAACTGATGGTAGGTGACACCCCAGCCACAGAACATCAGTCAATGATGCGCTGTCGACCCAATTTTTACTTCGAGCATTCGGAAATCCATAGACTGAAACCGAAACGCGCTATATGCACTTCACGGCTTTTCCATCTATGAACGGTGGTTCGTTACCCGGTCGGAATTTAGATATTCCTCCCACCCGATCAATGCCCAAGTTACCAGACGTGGGGAAAACATGCTTACAGAAAATTATAAGCATGTGCTCCCGGTGGGATTCGAACCCACGACCCATCGATGCGCACGGCAGGTGTTCTACCGAACAACAAGCCCGTCAAGAATACAGGTTTTATAAACCATAATAAAAATATATATCTCTATTAATAAATTTAGTTGAAGTTTCTCAACACAAACTCAAACAAAATACCTTTTGTTAGAGTTTTGTAGATTATCAGAAAGTTTCAAAGTATGCTATTGTAAAATACAAACGATATCAGATTTATAACTTGAATAGCTTTTAAAATTAAGTAACATAATATTTTGTTAGCAAGATCTGGTTGTTTCTGAACTTTAAGTATCAAGTTGATGAAATGCTAATAGAAACATTGTAACATACTTTCGAATATGATTCTCATAATGGAAATAAAAAAATGATTTTTTTTTTAAAGAGAGATAATTTCTTAGAAAGATATTTTTCTGTATGCATTATAATTATTTTATCAGATTAATAATATGTTTTAATAAAGTCTTCTTCACCTTCTTCCTGCCATGTTCCCTTTTTTTATTTGTGGTCGGCGCAGTATGTTTTCTTTTTCCATTCTCTTCTTTCACTCGCCATATCATCAGTCACACCTCTCAAACACATATCTTCACACAGTAATTCCATGTTTTTTCCGCCTCCCTCTTCCTTTATATCCATCCACTTTCATATTCAAAACTTTTTTATGTACTTACATGTCTTTTTCCCCTCATAATAAAGTCATACAAATAAAAAAATAACCGTTTGTCCACGAACATATCAAGTCCAAGATCACCGAATTTAAATTCCATCCAAACTTAGTCGATTAAGTCCATCAAAAGCAAATTCGAATCGAAAATCAATGGGTATGGTATACATTATTCAAAGTAACCTATTTATATCCCATTTCTATGCACCTAAGTTGCCGCCAAACTTGCATCGCTCTATTCAGACGTGAAGCGTAGTTTCAAACTCACTTTACTATAAATGTAACGCCATCTGTCGGTTTGATGAAGTTTAAAGGCGTAAGAATTAATTACGATAGACAGATTTTGTGTTTTTGTTTAGAAATGGTATTGAATGAATGAATTAAATATTTAGCCGCAGAAAACTAATAATAATAGGGTAAAAAAATATCTACAGAAGAGAATAAAATTTACTTGATGGTAGGTGATAGCCACAGAACGATTCGAAAATCCATAAACTAAGAAACGCACAATTTTTCCATTTAAAGG
This sequence comes from Anthocharis cardamines, assembly GCA_905404175.1. Classification (NCBI taxonomy): domain Eukaryota; kingdom Metazoa; phylum Arthropoda; class Insecta; order Lepidoptera; family Pieridae; genus Anthocharis; species Anthocharis cardamines. The sequence continues at coordinate 8,118,709 of FR989963.1, forward strand.
TTGGTTCGCTCGTTACCCCGTCGGAATTTCGATGTTCCTCCCACACGTTTAATGCCCGAAATGACCAGCCGTAGGGAAGACGTGCTTATCGAAAATTCGAACCCGCGACCCATCGTAGCGCTACGCCAATGAGCCTGCCCGAATTGACACAACTATGATGGATTATCAAGGCGTGTTTAGATCTGAAGGAGATCTCCTAAGAGCCTTATAAGGGTGAGGTTGGTAAGAAGTTAATGGTAAATTTGATTTTTATTTTGAGAAGCTAATTTTCAAGATACTAGACAAGCATACTAGTGATCAGTCGTTTGTGCCAGGATTCTGACCCGGAACTTCCAGTCAAACGCAACTAAACCACGGAAGCGATCTGGATTTATGTAAACAACATAATCTATATATTATATAAAAATCTCGTAATACGGTGTTTGTTATCGGACACCTTTGACGGTCGCAAACGGCTCGATCAATTTTAATGTTTTTTTTATGGTTATTTGTTAGGTATGAGAAAAGGTCGTAAAGTACATTACACAACACTAGGTGATTAGGGTGTTCCTATCCAGATTATTTTTTTTATCAAAAAATATCTACCTATTACCCCAAATTTTCACTTTAACCAGAGAGGTGAGCACGGGTCAACTAGTACGATATAATATTGTTTTATTTCTTCCGTTGAGTATAAAATTAGTTCAAGAAATAGTAAATCCGCAAAAGACAGGTTCTGTCCAAGTTTATATGGATTTTCGCAAACCACTCGGTTCATTGGACCGTAAGGTTTTCTCAATCCATTCTCGCGAGAGTGTTAAAGACTTTTACCTGTAATACCTTCGCAATTTGGTGAAGTCGATATAGTGACCAAATTCGTGTAGACGGATTTGTGGGCGAACTTATTATTTTGGGTCAATGGAAATTATGCCTTTTAATATCGCTCATAACAATGCAAACAAAATACTTTAATTTTTGACGAGATCGTTGACGCCTTGTGGAACACCTGCCGTGCGCTCCAATGGACTATGGGTTCGAATCTCACCGGGACGACATGTTAATAATTTTCTGTAAGCATGTTTTCCATGTTTGGTATCTTCGGGCATTAGACGGGTGGGAGAAATATCGAAATTCCGACCGGATAATGAACCACCGTTCATAGATGGAAAAACCGTGAAGTGTATATTGCGCATTTCGGTTTCAGTCTATGGATTTCCGAATGTTCGAAGTAAAAAATTAACAACGCATTATCGACTGATGTTCTGTGATTGAGATATCACCTACCATCAAGGGAACCTCGTGCTCGTTTGTCGATATCTAACATAAAAAAATACTATAATTAGCTGATCGCAAGACAATGTAATAGCTTTGAGCATGTAAATAAAGTATGGTTAGCTTGCAGGTGTATGAAATCAACTTAGATAAACGAAAGCATTCATAGTCGTTTGGACCAGGTACTGAATACCGGTTAATTTACTATGGGAGTTATACCGGTATAATAAAGGTTTTTGTTAATATTCTTTCGTTTTTATTCTTATTTCCTGAAAAAAATTGTGTGGTTAGTTTAGTGTGTAAAACTCTTTAAAAGTAATATCCTGACTGAGTAAACGTATTTTATAAAATAAAAATTAACCGGTTTCAGTCCCTGGTTTAGACGTTAATTTTCAAAGTTAATGCATGCTTTGTATAATATTTGTAGTTTATATTCTTGCTTTCTCTTAAATTAAAGCCGTAATATGAGTAGAGAGCGTTTTAATAATACCCCTATTTCGATAACTCTACTTAACACTTCCAAATTAACGTGCAACTTGCATATTTTTAAAGCATGTTGGTTGGTTGGTTCAGAGGTATGCGGGTTATATTCAGCACTGGAGATTCCGGGTTCGAATCCCGGGAAAAGTAATTTAAAAAAAAAATCGACCGGGCAGGGCACAGATCTACTAAAAATTACCTACTTTCCTGTAGATCAAAATGAACAGTGAAACGGACACAGAAATGTGTCTGTCCCATGCCTCACTCGTATTTTTTTTGTTTTATATTACCATCCAAATCAATCTAAGTACTTCTTTAAATAGTTTATACAAAGTTTTATTAAAAATCTTTAAATAAAAATATATATGCTCTAAATAAAATAAGAACTATGACATGTCTGAGTAAAAAAAGTTGTTATGAAAATATGGAAACACTTTCTTTATGTCTCATTTGTCATTCCACCGCATCGCGCAAACTTTACGACCCTAAACAATTTCGTATGCACAACATCGCGTTGACTCGGGGATGATACTCATTCTAAGGATCAATGATATTTTTTATTCGTGGAGACCTTGATTCCATACAATTACGCATTGTAATCATGTAGCTAAATCGCGTGTAATTCACTAACTACCATGTTTGTAATCTCTCACCTGAAGTAAACTACAGCTCAATTAACATAATAGGAGCATTGTTCGATGCGGTCTAGCGTCTCAGGATATGTAATTATTGAAATAGATTTTGCTTTCTAATTGACAAGACTAAGTCGACGATTCCTTCATTTAAATATACTTTCAAACTATCGTCGGATGTGTAAACCGATTATAATTGATTTGGTACGATTAAAAAAGAGATTTCTGTTTTTTAATATGTACTTACGAAAAACATAAGAGTAATATATTACAGTGTTATTAATTCATAAACATATATTCAATTTTTAATATAAAAAGAAAATAAAAATTTTGATCACAAGAGTTTTAATAGGGATAGGCGAAATACTATACCAACAACTGGAACCCAGTAATTAAAAGTCCTAAAACGCAAGTCACACATACAACAAAACACAAGAGGACACTGTTAGACATCATTATCATAAAAAAAGAAAATTACAGATAAAACTACACCGTAGGAATAGATGGCGATAATATAGCACCTTTGTGTTATTTTAAAATCAGACAACTGTCACCTTTTAGTCTTCCCCTGACCACGGTTGGTGGAGAGCATACGAAACGTGAGAAAAATAATAAATCGCGGTTTCATACTATTTTATTTAAATTTGTGATACTAGATAAAAGACAATATTATTTTCAATTGAACAATTTTAAAGGCAAGGTATAGTTGAAATAAAAAGACCGCGGAACAAATACCTGGGATAAAACTGTCAGAAACAATTTATAAGATACGATTCACCTTCAAAAGCGAAATATAAGAGCAGATGTGTGGAAAGAAAAAGGAATAACGTAGAACATTTATCATTAAGGATAACAATGCTAGTTTTTCAAGGATTCTTAAGATTTATAAAGGTGATGAGCAGCATGAGTAGCCATTGTTTAGTTAAGTAAAATGAATTTCAGTATAAAGGGAAAATATTTAGGTATATCTAATATATAAAATTCTCGTGTCACAGTTTTCGTTGCCATACTCCTCCGAAACGGCTCGACCGATTCTTACCAAATTTTATATGCGTATTCAGTAGGTCTGAGAATCGGCTACTATCTACCCCTAAGTGATAAGGGTTGTTCACCCTTAAAATTTTTTTTTTATTTTTGGACGATTTTTTTTGTTTAAATATTTTTTTATTATGTGGCATTAAAAATACATACAACCCCTGCTTTTTTGTCAAAAAAATCTAGACCCGTGCGAAGCCGGGGCGGGTCGCTAGTCTAATATATAAACAACAACATCTATTTTTCATACCCTTAAGTGATAAGGTTTGTTCACCCTTAAATTTTTATTTTTAATTTCTGGACGAAATTTTTTGTTTCTATTTTTTTATAACGTGGCATTAAAAAATACATTTTTTACTTTTGACCAACCCCTGCTTTTTAGAAATTATTTACATGGCAAAACAACGATTGCCGGGTCAGCTAGTGTACATATTTATTGTTGGATCGCCTCCGTGGCTCAATGATAAGCGCAACGTGTTTAGCACTGAAGGTCCTGGGTTTGAATTCCGGGGTAACAAGATAAAAAAATGTTTCGGTCAGGCAGGATACAGAAGGCTGATCACCTACTTGCATGTAAAGATAAATGATCAGTGAAACAGACACAGAATTGGGTCTGCCCTATGATCCACTAGAGGACTCTGGAATTCACTTTTTTATATATCGTTGGATATTAATATATACAAATAATGTATAAAATATTTGCAATTCTATAGTTACTCAATAATTGATCTATGGACTACATTTCTCACTACTAGTTATACTGCCTAACTTATAAATATACTATCGATCGCCCCGGCTTCGCACGGATGTACTAATAAATATTGATGAAAGAATTTTTGAAATCGGTAAACTATTGTCTTTTATTAACGCGAGTATCACACATTTAAATAAAATACTGTATACCGGACCACGGTTGCTGAAAAGCATCCGAAACGTCGGGATAAATAATTTAAACAATAAATCGCGTTTTAATCCGGTATACAGTATTTTATTTAAATCGGTAAACTATTTATATAAAATAAGTATTTCTTTCAGACAATAATTGCGTAAAAAGATTCATGTTAAAATTCTTTATTACTTATATATGTTGGTGGAACGATAAAGAAATGAATTACGAGTATAATTTTTGTTAAACCGTAGAGGCACACATAGTGGTAAGGTCCGTGAAGGCGTACGGGGAGACGAGCCGGAGCTGAGAAGATAATCTTAAGATAATTCAATAATCTCATAGATACCGCTTTTGTAATGTAAATTTTAATTAAAACTAATGACTTCATACATCCTTATTTAATGTTATAAACATTGTCATAAATCACTTTTGACACGAATTAGCGCCGTATTGTAACGTTGGATTTATTAAATTCCAACTTGGCTGCAAAATTACCCGCAATCAAGTTAATGGACAAGTTATTTTATCGTACGCTTGTCCTGGGAAGCGGATTAAATAAGTTGCTAAGTACTGCGAAGTATGGCTTTTATACCACAATCAACTACGTTGATGCTGTCGTCTCTACTGGAACCCCAGCTTAATAAGCCTGCCTACAGCGCCAATTGTAATGTTTTAAAGGGTTGCTTCAATTAAAAAAAGTTACAGAATTCTCTGAACTGCTTGTATTCTTTAACAGTAATAACTTTTACGAATAAAAATGTATTTTTATAATTATAATATTATTTATCTCTATATACAGCCGGCCCAATGTGGTCAGGACAGAGATACTTGTAAACCTTTTACCATGCTGGAGTACATGAAGAATAAATATTAATCAAAATTAACAATTCGAATAAGCTACAAACACACTATTTAAATTGATTATTATAAATACTAACCTTTCCATAATACTAACAATATTCCTAAGAAACAAAATTTTGTAAAATAGCAGGAAATAAAAGGCTTTTATTTTTATTTTTATTTATTTTCTTGATTCGAGAGCTTTTCTGTAAATAGCAACTGTCACGGGCAAACTGAAAGGTCTGTCTGAATTAAAAACTCACAATGATAAATAATATAATTAATAAATCACAGTTTTCGGTAGAAGTTAATTCATGGAAATGTGTAATAATTTTGTGAGTAAAAAGAAATTATATTTTGTTTCCTTGTTAACTATTAGTATGAAGCAATTTTCTTTACGAATATTATAATCGTATATCAAAGAGCTAAAAATAAACTCGGAACACGAAAAGTTCCTATAAGAAAGAGTTGTTAGAACGGAGCAGCTGTTTTTGTAATAAATCATCTCACATATTCATTATTAATCACTTTCACAGAAATAAATTAACTTTTATTTGCTCTTTGCGGGAAATTCTTTTCATCTTCATTTAAAATAGATCATTTCTAAGGAATTGGTAGGGATATTGAAATTACGACACTTGCAACTAAGTATTATTGATTTTCTTCCCACAGATTGAGAATTTTTTTGTAAGAATGCAAGAAATAATAATAAAAATATGTCAGAAGCGCATATATCATATTGTACCAAGTAATCTTCGTGCTTGTCTGTCAACTATGATTAATAGAAAGAAAAGAAAAAAAACTTATATAGTTATATATGTTTAAGTAGTTACTTAAACATACAAAAGTCGTAGAAAATCAAACTAGCCGCGTTACTAATCAACCATGGATTTACTTTGAAGCGTAAATTACTTGTTTTTGTATTAGTCTGTTTCTCAGAGATAAATATATGTAAACATAGTTACATAGAAAAAGTTAAACAGTGAACGGATTTTTTTTTAAATATGTGAATTCCCAGTCCTCTCATGGGGTATGAGTCACATCTGTGTCTATTTCACTAATAAATTTTATTACCAAGTGATACTTACATACTGCCCGACAGAAACATTTTTTTCTCGGGATTTGAACTCAGAACCTCCCATGTTAAACGCAACGCGTAGGTATACCAAAAAGCTGTGGGGTCGGTTATTTAAATATAACGGTTATAAAAATTTGTTTGGCCATAGTTACCGGCACAAGTGATAATTTCCTAACAGTTATTTAGAGGTCCGAATAGTATAGATACCACACATATACATATACATAAGCCAGAGAAACCCTCATGTAAAACACCGTGCAGTTAGAATTTGTAGACCGATACTAAGATAACCTCACCGGCATTTGGAAGCAGTATGTTATGGTAGCTTTCACAAATTCCCGTACAAGGTTTGAGCCGAATTATTCACATATTTCACTAATACGAGATTACAGATTTCATAACCATATTCCTAAATGCTTGGAATATGTTTCCAAGTATGTATTTCTAATAGTACTGGGGTATTAGTATAGCTTTAAGGCTGACACTAATTTGATTATACGGGACGGCGTATAGTTGGACTAATGCAGACTGTGTTATTTTTCAGATCCTAAGCTTATTTTGTCTTCTTCTAAGTACTAAATCTATCTATATAAAACAAAGTCGTGTTCGTTACATTTATAACCCAAGATCGTTTGCACCGATTTTAATGATCACTTAATTGTTGGATTCGTCTGTGGAGGAAGGGAGGTGTGGTTCCCTATACCTATACCGATCCTAGAACTGATTGTGATATCGCAATTCATACGGATGCATCAGACAATGCGATTGGGGCCTTAGGGCCGGCCAGTCAGTGGTTCGACTGGTCGAGGATCCTCCCTTTAGGTTGGAGGAAGACCACGCCTCCCTTCCTCCACATTGGTGCCGACGTGATCTTCACCCCGACGTGATTCAGCCACCTTCCTCCACATTGGTGACCCCGACGTGATTCAGCCTCCCTTCCTCCACATTGGTGACCCCGCAGAAGAACACCTACTTCTGAACATCAAGAATCATGACGTCATCTCTCCTTCCTACAACATCATTCAAGTCACAGCCAGCCAGCACCTTCGGCTACAACGGGTATCCTGTCCACTAGCATGCAGCGAGTGCGTATGCCTGGTCAACACCCTCAGCCACCTTCAGCACAGCACACTGCACTTCGGCCGGTCAGCAAGCAGAGCACATCTCTCCTGGTCGACGCAGCAGCCAGCTTCGAACACTGCAGCACTCCGACTCACTGGAGCAACATGCAGCATCATCGCACACAGTTCCGACTCACCGCGAACTCTGCGACATCCGATTCCGACTCACTGGAATCTAGGGCAATCTGGCACTGGCAAGCAACACTCAACACAGCTGTTTCAACTACTCGATCGACCTCCGGTCTTCGGGGGGGAGTACTGTAGCGACACCTATGATCCGCTACAAGAATCAATACAAATACGTCCATTCCTGAATCGCGCTATCAAAGTTTCTGTGCGCGCTGAGTATATATACAACATCTCGACATCAACCACTGGGGCCTTAGGGCCGGCCAGTCAGTGGTTCGACTGGTCGAGGATCCTCCCTTTAGGTTGGAGGAAGACCACACCTCCCTTCCTCCACAGACGAATCCAACAATTAAGTGATCATTAAAATCGGTGCAAACGATCTTGGGTTATAAATGTAACGAACACGACTTTGTTTTATATAGATAGATTTAGTACTTAGAAGAAGACAAAATAAGCTTAGGATCTGAAAAATAACACAGTCTGCATTAGTCCAACTATACGCCGTCCCGTATAATCAAATTAGTGTCAGCCTTAAAGCTATACTAATACCCCAGTACTATTAGAAATACATACTTGGAAACATATTCCAAGCATTTAGGAATATGGTTATGAAATCTGTAATCTCGTATTAGTGAAATATGTGAATAATTCGGCTCAAACCTTGTACGGGAATTTGTGAAAGCTACCATAACATACTGCTTCCAAATGCCGGTGAGGTTATCTTAGTATCGGTCTACAAATTCTAACTGCACGGTGTTTTACATGAGGGTTTCTCTGGCTTATGTATATGTATATGTGTGGTATCTATACTATTCGGACCTCTAAATAACTGTTAGGAAATTATCACTTGTGCCGGTAACTATGGCCAAACAAATTTTTATAACCGTTATATTTAAATAACCGACCCCACAGCTTTTTGGTATACCTACGCGTTGCGTTTAACATGGGAGGTTCTGAGTTCAAATCCCGAGAAAAAAATGTTTCTGTCGGGCAGTATGTAAGTATCACTTGGTAATAAAATTTATTAGTGAAATAGACACAGATGTGACTCATACCCCATGAGAGGACTGGGAATTCACATATTTAAAAAAAAATCCGTTCACTGTTTAACTTTTTCTATGTAACTATGTTTACATATATTTATCTCTGAGAAACAGACTAATACAAAAACAAGTAATTTACGCTTCAAAGTAAATCCATGGTTGATTAGTAACGCGGCTAGTTTGATTTTCTACGACTTTTGTATGTTTAAGTAACTACTTAAACATATATAACTATATAAGTTTTTTTTCTTTTCTTTCTATTAATCATAGTTGACAGACAAGCACGAAGATTACTTGGTACAATATGATATATGCGCTTCTGACATATTTTTATTATTATTTCTTGCATTCTTACAAAAAAATTCTCAATCTGTGGGAAGAAAATCAATAATACTTAGTTGCAAGTGTCGTAATTTCAATATCCCTACCAATTCCTTAGAAATGATCTATTTTAAATGAAGATGAAAAGAATTTCCCGCAAAGAGCAAATAAAAGTTAATTTATTTCTGTGAAAGTGATTAATAATGAATATGTGAGATGATTTATTACAAAAACAGCTGCTCCGTTCTAACAACTCTTTCTTATAGGAACTTTTCGTGTTCCGAGTTTATTTTTAGCTCTTTGATATACGATTATAATATTCGTAAAGAAAATTGCTTCATACTAATAGTTAACAAGGAAACAAAATATAATTTCTTTTTACTCACAAAATTATTACACATTTCCATGAATTAACTTCTACCGAAAACTGTGATTTATTAATTATATTATTTATCATTGTGAGTTTTTAATTCAGACAGACCTTTCAGTTTGCCCGTGACAGTTGCTATTTACAGAAAAGCTCTCGAATCAAGAAAATAAATAAAAATAAAAATAAAAGCCTTTTATTTCCTGCTATTTTACAAAATTTTGTTTCTTAGGAATATTGTTAGTATTATGGAAAGGTTAGTATTTATAATAATCAATTTAAATAGTGTGTTTGTAGCTTATTCGAATTGTTAATTTTGATTAATATTTATTCTTCATGTACTCCAGCATGGTAAAAGGTTTACAAGTATCTCTGTCCTGACCACATTGGGCCGGCTGTATATAGAGATAAATAATATTATAATTATAAAAATACATTTTTATTCGTAAAAGTTATTACTGTTAAAGAATACAAGCAGTTCAGAGAATTCTGTAACTTTTTTTAATTGAAGCAACCCTTTAAAACATTACAATTGGCGCTGTAGGCAGGCTTATTAAGCTGGGGTTCCAGTAGAGACGACAGCATCAACGTAGTTGATTGTGGTATAAAAGCCATACTTCGCAGTACTTAGCAACTTATTTAATCCGCTTCCCAGGACAAGCGTACGATAAAATAACTTGTCCATTAACTTGATTGCGGGTAATTTTGCAGCCAAGTTGGAATTTAATAAATCCAACGTTACAATACGGCGCTAATTCGTGTCAAAAGTGATTTATGACAATGTTTATAACATTAAATAAGGATGTATGAAGTCATTAGTTTTAATTAAAATTTACATTACAAAAGCGGTATCTATGAGATTATTGAATTATCTTAAGATTATCTTCTCAGCTCCGGCTCGTCTCCCCGTACGCCTTCACGGACCTTACCACTATGTGTGCCTCTACGGTTTAACAAAAATTATACTCGTAATTCATTTCTTTATCGTTCCACCAACATATATAAGTAATAAAGAATTTTAACATGAATCTTTTTACGCAATTATTGTCTGAAAGAAATACTTATTTTATATAAATAGTTTACCGATTTAAATAAAATACTGTATACCGGATTAAAACGCGATTTATTGTTTAAATTATTTATCCCGACGTTTCGGATGCTTTTCAGCAACCGTGGTCCGGTATACAGTATTTTATTTAAATGTGTGATACTCGCGTTAATAAAAGACAATAGTTTACCGATTTCAAAAATTCTTTCATCAATATTTATTAGTACATCCGTGCGAAGCCGGGGCGATCGATAGTATATTTATAAGTTAGGCAGTATAACTAGTAGTGAGAAATGTAGTCCATAGATCAATTATTGAGTAACTATAGAATTGCAAATATTTTATACATTATTTGTATATATTAATATCCAACGATATATAAAAAAGTGAATTCCAGAGTCCTCTAGTGGATCATAGGGCAGACCCAATTCTGTGTCTGTTTCACTGATCATTTATCTTTACATGCAAGTAGGTGATCAGCCTTCTGTATCCTGCCTGACCGAAACATTTTTTTATCTTGTTACCCCGGAATTCAAACCCAGGACCTTCAGTGCTAAACACGTTGCGCTTATCATTGAGCCACGGAGGCGATCCAACAATAAATATGTACACTAGCTGACCCGGCAATCGTTGTTTTGCCATGTAAATAATTTCTAAAAAGCAGGGGTTGGTCAAAAGTAAAAAATGTATTTTTTAATGCCACGTTATAAAAAAATAGAAACAAAAAATTTCGTCCAGAAATTAAAAATAAAAATTTAAGGGTGAACAAACCTTATCACTTAAGGGTATGAAAAATAGATGTTGTTGTTTATATATTAGACTAGCGACCCGCCCCGGCTTCGCACGGGTCTAGATTTTTTTGACAAAAAAGCAGGGGTTGTATGTATTTTTAATGCCACATAATAAAAAAATATTTAAACAAAAAAAATCGTCCAAAAATAAAAAAAAAATTTTAAGGGTGAACAACCCTTATCACTTAGGGGTAGATAGTAGCCGATTCTCAGACCTACTGAATACGCATATAAAATTTGGTAAGAATCGGTCGAGCCGTTTCGGAGGAGTATGGCAACGAAAACTGTGACACGAGAATTTTATATATTAGATATACCTAAATATTTTCCCTTTATACTGAAATTCATTTTACTTAACTAAACAATGGCTACTCATGCTGCTCATCACCTTTATAAATCTTAAGAATCCTTGAAAAACTAGCATTGTTATCCTTAATGATAAATGTTCTACGTTATTCCTTTTTCTTTCCACACATCTGCTCTTATATTTCGCTTTTGAAGGTGAATCGTATCTTATAAATTGTTTCTGACAGTTTTATCCCAGGTATTTGTTCCGCGGTCTTTTTATTTCAACTATACCTTGCCTTTAAAATTGTTCAATTGAAAATAATATTGTCTTTTATCTAGTATCACAAATTTAAATAAAATAGTATGAAACCGCGATTTATTATTTTTCTCACGTTTCGTATGCTCTCCACCAACCGTGGTCAGGGGAAGACTAAAAGGTGACAGTTGTCTGATTTTAAAATAACACAAAGGTGCTATATTATCGCCATCTATTCCTACGGTGTAGTTTTATCTGTAATTTTCTTTTTTTATGATAATGATGTCTAACAGTGTCCTCTTGTGTTTTGTTGTATGTGTGACTTGCGTTTTAGGACTTTTAATTACTGGGTTCCAGTTGTTGGTATAGTATTTCGCCTATCCCTATTAAAACTCTTGTGATCAAAATTTTTATTTTCTTTTTATATTAAAAATTGAATATATGTTTATGAATTAATAACACTGTAATATATTACTCTTATGTTTTTCGTAAGTACATATTAAAAAACAGAAATCTCTTTTTTAATCGTACCAAATCAATTATAATCGGTTTACACATCCGACGATAGTTTGAAAGTATATTTAAATGAAGGAATCGTCGACTTAGTCTTGTCAATTAGAAAGCAAAATCTATTTCAATAATTACATATCCTGAGACGCTAGACCGCATCGAACAATGCTCCTATTATGTTAATTGAGCTGTAGTTTACTTCAGGTGAGAGATTACAAACATGGTAGTTAGTGAATTACACGCGATTTAGCTACATGATTACAATGCGTAATTGTATGGAATCCTTATCCGTTTCATTGCTTCTACGTACTTGTAAGTATGAAATAACGACATTATTAGTAGCTTTTCTGGTAAGATTACTCGTATTAAGTAACATGTTATTTTTCAACTAATCCAATGTAAAGTAAAAAATATTAATTTGTGCCTTTGGAGTGGTCTTGACTATGATTCTCCATTGTGTGCAATATAAACTCAGAAACTAAAGTACGTTAAAAAGTAAAATTGATTTATTAGCAAAAACTCTAAAATTAAGATGAAATTAACGTTAGTAATAGAAGTAAATATGTACTTAGCAACAATGGTTGCAGCAGCTCCTTACAAATATTATGTAAAACAAAAAACTCGGCGCTTAAAAAGAGTGAGAATGGTTTATTGCCAGTTCTTCTCGTCCGCTCTACGCCCTTGATTTAAAAACTGGCAGTAAATATAAAATTAGAAGCATAAATTTTTTTTTATTGACGTTCCTAAGTGGACATGGTACCTAAATGAATAAATAATAATTTAATTTGATTTTAACAGCACCAATCTCAGCTTTTTGCTATCGAATGTTGGCTTTCGGGTAGCGATTTTTTGAGTGATCCAGGGATCGCGGTTCGTTCACTTAACAGCTGAGATAATTATCTTATTTCTACAATAATGTTACAACCAATTATTCCCAATCAAGAAGTACATAACACGTTGAGTGTCTTTGCATCATATGTGATACCATCAAAGACATAATTATACGCTCAGCGCATCGTCTGTCGTCATAAAGAATCTAATTATTATCAAGATTTTATTAATCTCTATTTAATGATATAATGTAATACTTTTATATCCGCACATATTCAAGGAGAATTTCAAAGGAAAGAAGTTATTAAGCGAGATGAAACGCAAGAAATTATCTGGTAAAAACATCGAAATTCTCTCGTTAAAAAGTTGAGTTATCGAGAGTGGAGTAATTTTTGAGAACACCTTTGAGATTAAAGAAATTTAACGATTTGTTCGATAAAATTTGCTTATCCCTATTAAAACTTTTCGAAGGTAACTTTGAAAATAATTGGTGCGAATTTTTATGTTTAAGACAAATTTTTATATTCACTGTAATTAAAGAATTGTTAATAAGTTACGTATAAAAGCTTTTTGAATAGAGACTATGTTTTGATAAATAATAATATTTTAGGCAATGTTAAATTTTCTAAAATGGGTTAAGAGAATACTTTAATTAGTATGGTTTAATGTTCGATAGTTATTTAATATAATGTTTAAATAAATCTGAAGGATTGAGGTCAGTTATATAGTTGACATTTTCTATAAAACTACCCCCACTTAGATTTAGTTTTGCTATGTCATCAAGGCCAATAGGGCTAACAGTAATAATTCATACAAAAAGTAGTTAAAATTTAAGCGTATTCATTCGATATAACAAACATAACAGTAGTTCAAGATCGAACTATTATTTCGTCCTAGCCCCTGTTACTAGAGACATGATCATTCAGATTTGAATGTTTATATTATTATAAAGGTTTATACCTTTAAATGCGATTTTTTATGGAAAACTGCTGCTACTCATGTTCTGGCGGCCTGGTGTCACTTAGAAGCTTTTCTTGAAAAGATGTGCCATTTGGCTCATATGAATCTCCGATCTAGTACAAAAACGGTTACAGGCTCTTGACCACAAAATGTGCGCTAGCCTATAAGTATACTTCAGATTATATTTATAATGTGCCTCAGAATTACATAAACTGTATGATAGGGTTGTATTTTATTTGTTTCAAACTATGTATGTATATACTTACATTTTCATTGTTCCAACCAGTAAAGAATGGAAAAATAAAAATCATCAGCCTGTTCTAAGCTTAAGTGAGCATACCTCAAGCATCCAAGTTTTTATTAAAAAAAAGACGTACTAACAAGTAGAATCTACTCTTACACCGGATATATCAACGCAAGAAATAGCTTTGTTCACTCTGTGACGTGGTTTTCCGCTCGCTTGCGGTGTGCATATAAATAAACAATGCTACTCGTAGCAAAGGAGTAGTAACGTAGTATTTGCGTCCAGACTGCATGTAAACGTCATCCAATCTAAACGGTTATATGTTAATAGTTTATAATCAAGCGTATTTCAAGACCTACTATCAAGTGAACCTCATGCTCATTTGTCGATTACTAAAATACAAAAATATTAAACAATTGAAGGTTATTGTTTTAACATAGTAACCGGTTATGAACCCACATATTGTTCTGTTGTAGATTCATAAATTTTGTTTGACGTTGTATGAATGAGATGCGAGTTATGCCACTTTCGTCGTCATGTGGACAAGTATTATCGAAGGATGGTTTTTTTAATCTTCATAAAAATATATTCATGCACTATTTCAACTGAACGTTAGTGGTAACCACAGTCACCAAATGGTAATAGTCTCAAGTTATGTAGCTTTGAGAAAACGGAAAAGAGAGGCTACCAATAAACGACGCTAAGTAATAATAGTAAACCAAAAATGTGTTGCGTGTAAGCGTTTTGTGACGTCTTTGTATCGAATCCAAAGCCTCCCCAAAAATACATTGACACCCCCCACATAAGTTATGGAATCAACAAAGTTAGTGCTATGTTACGTAACATTTTTAAAAACGTGAAACACTTGTTGGTTATCACAATTTATGTGCGGGACATTGACATAACTGCGTGCATAGTTCAACCTACATCA
Organism: Anthocharis cardamines; assembly: GCA_905404175.1. Lineage (NCBI taxonomy): Eukaryota > Metazoa > Arthropoda > Insecta > Lepidoptera > Pieridae > Anthocharis > Anthocharis cardamines. The sequence continues at coordinate 8,133,754 of FR989963.1, forward strand.
AGCAATGCATGGTTTTTTTATAAAATTGGAAATATAAAAAGGCAGTCTTATAAAGTATAATATAAGCAGTAATTTCTTCCAGTAAATCATTACACTATTAAAATAATATAGACTTTATACTAAAACTCTTTTAAATCAAAACTATAGGTCACAAACCTATATTTTAGCTAAGATTTTTGAAAAATGTATATTTTAATATAATTAGTTTTAATTTTTAATTTATTATTAAAAAATATCAAAACAAACATCTTCCTAACTAGAAAAATTGATATAAAATTAAAAAGATCTGAAACCGTTTCTCACTTGGTTCACACCACCACACCATACCTCTTTTGTGACGTGGAATAGCTGTTGTGATAAATACACCCCGGCCTAGCATGACAACCGCGACAAAATTTTGTCGACCGTTTTCTCGTGTTTTATAATTGATAATCTCTTTATTTCTTCCGGGTCTAACATGACAATTCCACTTAAAACTCGACTTATAATATCTTAAATAGATAGATTTGTCGATTGATATATCTTTTCTATCAAAATTGTCGATTTTAAGATATAATATATTGAGATATCTTACATCTTAGTTTGTCTTCTCTCGTCCGCGTCATATCTCGTGGCGGTCATGCTAGGCCGGCAGGAGTGAAGATTTATATTAAATTATACAAAATAGCAACCCCATCCGGCTTCACACGGGTGCAATGTAGATAAAAATAGCTATGTTACTCGCTGATAATATAGCTTTCAATTGGTGAAAGAATTTTTAAAATCGGTCCAGTAATTCTTGAGTTCATTCATAACATACAAAAATACAAAGCTTTCCTATTTATAATATCAGTATAGATATAGATATAATATTGCTAGCTATTTATTTCTGAGTGAGAATAAAATATCTTTAAACCAATTTTGCTATCTTCTTGGAAAGACTTCAACAATTAACAAGTAAACTAAATTGTTCCATTTATCCTCAGTTTTCAAGAAAACTAACTATTATTTCATTCTTTATTTCCACAGTGCATTTAAATTGCAACAATATCTCATTTAATTGTAAACGACAAACACAGCGCAAATAAAACCCGACTACAGACGTTGTTGCATTATTTAAAACGGTTATCACACCCAGGAGTTCCCGAACAAAGAATGTTAGAAATTATAAACTTAAAACGATATGAAAATCATTTATTTGTACAGAGTTACCTATCTAAGGAATTCTTATAATTCTTTTATTTCTTGTTCAAACCCTCGAAAGCAATTTTATCCAAGAGCCGTTTTATTAATCTTACAAAGGTAAGGGACTCTTTCGTTTCCAAAAGTGGATTAGAACATCATTCATCATTTGATTTCAGTTATTCTGAGTTTTTCAGAGGTCACAGACAACTAATTTAATTTTTTTAAATATCAGTTCCTCTCTTAATAAGGAAGAGGTTATATTTAATTTGATAGATAATTTTACCGATAAATAATTCGTTAAATTGTAAGCAGTTCATAAGGTTCACAATCTTTCGATAGTTTACAATCTCGTGAGATAGATTATAATAATCTAAAGGTACATTTCACGGTGATGTATAAAGCTATTGTTAGTTCGAAAATTAATTTTAAAATTTTAAGTAAGGCTGTAGCGATTTGAACTAACTAATTATTAAGTTGCAAAGATTTTTGCGGCTTTATTAGCGTCATTTGATATGTTTTTTGTAAAATTTACGTTTTTAAGAAAAATCATAACACAATATTTATCTTAAATTGATGTATAGCAATACCATATCTCTCTAATCAATTTGTGTTTATTATTAATTTTTAAGCTTTTTAAAATTGCAAATGACATTGAGAGTTTTATAAAAACATTAAACAATTTTACAATATTACTCCCAGTATGGCGAAAACATTTTACAGTCAAGAACGTACGATAAAATAAAAAGACAGTAAAATACAAACAATTAATTAAAATCTCCTACAGTGTATTGTCACAGTTGCAATCAAGAGATTTTCATTAAACGTCTTTATTGGCATAGTTTTAATAAATGCAAAACAGTTTTTCATTTAGAAAAGAAATGCCGGCTTAAAACGCAATCAATTTTAAGATGACTCAAACGGAAGTGGGATAAAAAATGTTCAATTAAATGCATTGGAACTCGCTTTGGTGAAATAAATGGCGATCGGCGATTACAAATTGTTTTATTTTTCCTGAATTCAGCTGAATTGCCACTTTCATGTTGAATTAAGCTTAAGTTATTTTTAAGATAAGAATTGAGATCTTTTCTTCTTTCAATTTGATTACAATATATATTTTTTTTCTCATAAACTTAAATTGTATTCAAGGGTTGTTCAAGAGCTCCTTAGCGCGTTGACTAGTATCTACATTACGGTCGTGTGTTCGAAACTTGTCAATCATATTGACATGATTCTATGTTATGTTAATAACATTAATATTTTTTAAGGGGGATAAAATGGGTATAGTATTCTATTAGATTGATATAATATTTTATATAATATATGTTTTTCGTTTCACATCTGTTATCATTTCTTCCTTCCAATAATTGTTCACGGGTTAAACGCAAACGCAAAACATAGCCTATAATACTCGTTGATAATGTAGCTTTATAATGGTGAAAGAATTTTTAAGGTCGAGTAGTTTTTGAGTTAAATCGAAACAAACAAATAAATCTTTCCTCTTTCTAATATTAGTATAGATAACAAACTAACTTTGGCATATAAAGCAATGTGAAATCGCTTACATAATTATTATAGCCCACATCCCAGGTATCCCATAGGCGTGCTTCGGTTACAAAGTCTAAGTTTTCTCAAGGACCATTCCTGCGGTAAATTTTCCAAAGTCGTAACCCACAAGGGCTTAACATTCTCCAAATTTATGTTCCTTACATAGGTACAACAAAGTCAATTCACTATTTTAAATTCTCTTGAGTTATATAGAGAGCTTATATTACTTAAGTTAGTAAAGTTTAATGCTGAATTATACTTAATAATTTAACTCATATTATCTATGATAGGCAACTTTGTTAAATGCTGAAATTAAACATAATATTTTAACATTAACATAAAAATAACTTAGGATCATTTATGTTATAAATAAATCTGTTTATAAATTAGTTCTAACTTGGAATAATCGTAATATAAAAACATATTTGAAATCAAATATAAACTGTTTTGATTGTTACAAAATAGGTAAATAATGCATCATTGGTTGATCTGTAGATAAGTACCAATAATAATTAATTGAGACTAATGTCGACCTAACGTAATGGTCAATAAAAAAAATACATTTTACATGCTTTTAATGTTTTTTTTATATAATACATTACAACCGAGCTATAGATTGACTTATTGTATTGTACGAGTATATACATATATGTAAAATAATAATATTGTTTATTTCTCGAAATATAATCTTATATACATTTGATATATTGTTGATCGAAGCTTATATATAAATAAAAACCAATGTTTGTTTGCCTCCTGTGCATTGCTAAACTTTTCAACCGATTACGATGAAACTTTAGTGAGTTATTTTCAATTTCTGGCCCACAAAACAATCTCTTTTTTACTTTACGTGGAATTCCCATACAACGGACATGAATTTTATGCGGTTTTTATAGATAACAACGTTCCTCAGCTTCACACGGGTGCAATGTAGATATACTATACACAAAAATAGCCTATGTTCCTCGCTGAAAATGTATCTTTCTATTGGTGAAAGAATTTTTATAATCGATTCAGTACTTTTTGAGTTCATTCATATAATATTTTAATATTATATAATTACATATTGTACAGATATATAGATGATACGGAACCTTTCGAGTCCGATTCGCACTTGCCTGCACTTTATTTTTATATAGTTTCCTTTTTATCAAGGAAAATATTTAACGAATTTATTACATACGAAAGCAGCCGCGTTTAATCTCTAGTTAATTAAACGAAAACATTGTGTTCTAAAATTTTAAATGTTATCTAATGTTTTTTTAACAAAGCTATATTCATTTTCTTTTAAAACAGAATCGTGAAACAAAGAAAGAAGCCCGTGTTAACGAGAGCCGTTCCGTTTTACGAAGGATTTACGACACATGAAAAATAAAAGTAAGCTTTCCACATTTTGTGCATACTTTATAAACATTGTCGCTCTATTTGTAGGATACGAATACTTTTCTTGTTTAATTTAATTCATGAATAGTTAAACAGTATGTAACCCACTTATACCGTGGCTGTTTTTTGTTTTGCTACGAGTTGCGACTAGCGCTACGAAAGAGCTACGTCGTAGCTAAGCTTAGCTGTGATTTGTAACTATACTAATATTATAAAGAGGAAAGATTTGTATTTTTGTATGTTTGTATGTTATGAATAAACTTTCACCTATAGACTTACTCGTTGATAATGTAGCTTACATTATCAACGAGTAACATAGGCTATTTTTTGTGTATATTGTGTACATCTACATTGCATACGTGTGAAGCCGGGGCACGTTGCTAGTTTGTTATAAAATCATTTTAAAAGTTACACTTGAAATCAGACAGATGACCAATTCCAGATATAATTAACGCAATATAAAATATTTATATTTTCATGGAACCGTTTTTGACATAATATTATGATATCCGATATCGTAATGTAGCTTTCTATTGGTGAAAGAATTTATAAATGGGTCGAGTAGTTTTTGAGTTAAATCGTCACCAAGAAATCTTTAATCTTTATAATATTACAGTTCTTTTTTTATATATGAAAAAAAAAAATCTTTTTTCTAATTGTTTTATGTTTGCAGGTCCAATAATATTCTTATTCATACATCTTGTTACAAATAGCTTTTAGACTGTTTATTTTATTTGCGTTAGTGTAGAGCTATCAATCTGACACTCTGAACTGCAATTAAGCCTTGATCGCGAGCATGCACGCTACTATCCGTTATATTAACAATCAATTTCCTACTCAGAGATTAACTGTATTTGATTTTTTTATAGGAAAATCTATTTATGCTTCTTACGTTACACATAATTATTGTTGAAAGCATTAAAAATAGGTCTGAAAAATTATTTAATAATGATGTACCAAATAAACCTATAAGTTTAGATCAGAATATTTTTTGTTGTTTGTTTTTGGCACTTTGGAATAATTATTGTCTTTTGGTATAATGTACATTGTAATTGATAAAAAAATTGTTCAATTCTAAGCAAAATTGTAATTTTAATCAGATAGTGATATTTTTTATTCATTATGAGTAAGCTTTTGACACTGTTTAACGAATGAGTGATAAGATACAACGCGCTTGCTCATTAGACACCTATGCACAATGCACATTTGTCCTGAGCCGACCCAGATTATAGCTCGGCAGGAAGATGGACGCCGGCAGGGAATTCATTCCTTACAAGTCCTTACAATAAAAGATGATGAGATGACGTATATAGATATGTATAATGTACATATTCTATAATATAATATAAGAAACTGTGGTCTGTGGCATAACGTTTGTGTTATCAAATGTAAGTTGTCAATGTTAAGTATCCGTCCGTTGTGAGTTGGTCTTTCAATCGAGCTAGAGTTGCTCGAGAGACAGCGCCTGCGCTGGGTGTGCGAATGATAAGAAAAACATTAGAAGACAGCGAATACAACCACGTGGATGCAAATCCACTTCAATCTTCAACATATATCTAATATATAAAATTCTTGTGTCACGGGGTACGTGATCGAACTCCTCCGAAACGGCTCGACCGATTCTCATGAAATTTTGTGTGCATATTGGGTAGGTCTGAGAATCAGACAACATCTATTTTTCATCCACCTAAATGTTAAGGGTGGGTGGATTATTATTTTTTTGTTTTTATTTTTTTATAACGTGGCATAAAAAAATACATACAACCCTAAATTTTTACTTTTTTATCACCAACCCCTGCTTTTGAGAAATTATTTACATGGCAAAACAACGATTGCCGGGTCAGCTAGTACATATATATATTTAAAGACAGTGTAAAAACCTTACTAAACGATTCTTAGTAAGTTTGTCATTTTCATATACTATATTTATAAACTTTCTTACGTCAGTATTCAGAATTAAAAAAAGCTTGAAATATACTTCACAACGAATTTTTCATTGCGTGACTGTACGTCGTTGGATTTAATCGTTACCACTCTGACAGGAGTATTTACTGAGCGCGCTTCTAAAACAGTCTTTGTTATTGTGTTCATCGCGATAAAAACTTGTACAACGTTATATAAATAATAATCAGATATTGTGTGGTCTGTATTTTTTTATGTCTGATATCGACAGACGAGCATGAGTTTCACTTGTTGGTACGTGATACCTCAGCAACCTGTATCAAATACGAATTATTTCTAGCAAGTCATTTGAAGTAGGCAGAGATCACAGAATTCCATATGCTCCGATCCTTGCATACCACTTGCGCTTGTGCGTAATTAATCGATTGAGTTTACGTAAAAGTTATGTTCTATTGCAATAGTGCTCGGATTATCATCCTGTTATATGTAAATGATAAAAACCCAAAAGTATGAAATAATGATAACTAGAGGAAAAATCGATATAAGTGACCGAATTAAAATGGTTAGCAATAGCAATTTTAGTACTCCAATTACAATTAATAGGTAGATCACCGTTTCCTGTTAATCTAAATATATTTATATCGGATAGAACGAGTTGTTGATAAATTTAAATGACCATTCATTTATTTCATCGGAAGCGGACACTTGAACGCGAAAACTCCATTATCGGTTTCTGATTGAGGCTCAAGCCACAGTTTCTATAATTAATAACCTCAATTAAACGCACGTCATTTTCTTCTCATTATTGAATTTTATGTCTGTGGAAATAAGCGAGTCAATTAGAATATTATAATTAATACCTATAATATATTTTTCAAGTGAACAATTATTATGGCCAGTGCTAAGTTTTATCTTTGATACTCGTATAAAATTAATGAGATACTCTATACCGGATTAAAACGCGATTTATTATTTATATTGTTTGAGACAGGGTCTCTGTCTACCCGCGACCACGGTTGCTGAAAAGCATCCGAAACGTCGGGATAAATAATTTAAACAATATAAATAATAAATCGCGTTTTAATCCGGTATACAGTATTTTATTTAAATGTGTGATACTCGCGTTAATAAAAGACAAAATTATAAAATTAATGAATTGGTGGTGGTGCTATGCAGTGCCGAGACCACCATACATTGCTTGTCCTATTAATGCACAATAAGAAAAATAATAATTCCCTTAATGTAATTATATATATAAGTCTACACGCCCTGGATTCGCACGGGTGCAATGTATATATACTATATTAAGTTAAGCCTATATTACTCACTGATAATGTAGCTTTCTATTAGTGAAATAATTTTTAAAATCTTTTCAGTAGATCCAGAGATAACCCTTAAAAACTCACAAACTTTACCTCTTTACAATATTAGTATAGATATATAACTTACATATAATATGATTGTTATTATATAAGTTATATATAAACATTAAAGTCAGCAAGCTGGGCTTTTGGGCGTGTATGGTGATCCCGCCTTTCGTTCTGTGGTGTTGCCTTCTCTGCTACTTGAAGGTAGAGTATTTACATATTAACACAGTCACTGTCACTGATTCAAAATTATTGTTTTTAACTAACATAGTAGTAGTAATAATAATCTAATATATAAAATTCTCGTGTCGCGGTGTTTTTGGTTAAACTCCTCCGAAACGGCTTTCCCGATTCTCATTAAATTTTGTGTGCATATTGGGTAGGTCTGAGAATCGGACAACATCTATTTTTCATCCCCCTAAGTGATAAGGGTTGTTCACCCTTAAATATATTTTTTTTAATTTTTGGACGAAATTTTTTGTTTTTATTTTTTTATAATGTGGCATTAAAAAATACATACAACCCTAATTTTTTACTTTTTTATCACCAACCCCTGCTTTTTAGAAATTATTTACATGGCAAATCAACGTTTGCCGGGTCAGCTAGTAAGAATATAATTTATTTGACACAGACAAAACACTGCTAAGTACACAAAAAATATTAAAAATAAAAAAGAAAACAAACAATGATAATCGAAACTAACCTAGAACATATTTAAAAAAACTAAAAATTAAAAGGAAACTAAAACTGACTTATACATAATATACATTTTCCAAATAAATATAGTGCAGTGTGGCAGTGTTCGTCAAAAGGGATGCTACTCAGGTTATCAGTGACCATTGGTCACAGCACTGATTTTCAGTAGCTCCCATTTGACGATTGACGTCGCGGTGCTCAGTAAAATATTTCCTAAAATTCTGAAATTGTATTTCTCACATTTGAACTTTACGCGCACGTTTTAAATTGAATGTCAGTCGGAAACTACATATATGTATGCAATTTTCGATACAAATGTTTCTTGAAATAAATGAAACAGTTACTGACGATCGTTTACTTTTATTATTTTCAATGCATTTCCTATGTACGTTTTTATATGTCGAAATAGGCAGGAATTGTAATTATTGTCAAATAGAATTCCATTGGCTTTTCTTCAGTTTAAAAATTTATAATATAAAAATATTTTAATGTATATCGATTTATATACTTTATACTTTTTACGTGTGTTTCGTCTATAAATAAATGTTAATACATATGTCTATAGTCGAAATACATTTTTATTAAAACCTATTTTGACACATAAATTTGAATTCATTTGAATAATACTCAAACATGCGTAAATACGTACCTATCTGAAATAATGTTAATGAACAATAATACAAAACAGGCTTCATTTAATTAAATTTTAAATAAATCTATATTCAGTTTATATCGGTCTGATCAATTTCAAATTTTGCACACAGTTGTATTGATATTAATTTTAACTACATGTTTTGTTGTAGACCATACTTTATCTCAAATACATAAATACATTTGAAGGTAATTAAGATTACTGAATTCACTACTGTACGACAGATGTGGTGTAAGGATGGGGCTTAGAAAATGTAATAATAAATAAAAATTTTGTTATTTAGATTTATATTTGACCACAATGAAAAAAGCGGGAAAAAATTGATTTAGATTTAATATTGTCTTTTATTAACGCGAGTATCACACATTTAAATAAAATACTGTATACCGGATTAAAACGCGATTTATTATTTATATTGTTTAAATTATTTATCCCGACGTTTCGGATGCTTTACAGCAACCGTGGTCGCGGGGAGACAGCTCCATAATAATTTAAACAATATAAATAATAAATCGCGTTTTAATCCGGTACACAGTATTTTATTTAAATGATTTAGATTTTTTTAACTTGATGTTTCGCATCGTTAAAAAGGAAGGGGATACGGATATTTGGTGTCAAGATCCGTGGATCTTATCTTTCTTACTCAATCGGCGTTGATGCGCGTGTATTAAATTTCATCTATATATGTACCTATTGTAAATTAACGAGGTAAAACATCCGTCACATAGTAACTGGATACGGATCTATCTATCTTCTCGCCGGATATCTATCTGCTGATACTGATATCCGGAACATCACTATTACGTTATATGGTCGTTCATAGTTGTCACCTTTTAGATGGTGCCAGCTGTAGTCCTTTTCCCAACACGACGTAGAATTTTAATATTTAGCTATTTTCCCGCATCGATAAGCAACGTACAAACCCCATTCCTATAGCCGCATATACCATGCTCAATAGCATAGCCCGTAAAAGCCAAGAACTTAATTAACGTCCCACAGTTCTTGCTCAACATTTATTTGGGCATGAATTCGGTTCTCGCAATAAAAATAAACAATGAAAGGCGCTCAGGTGTGTTGGTGCGGTACTCATATAGCGTAGAATAAAACGGCTACAGTCTTAGTTACGTGGGTCATTTGAGGAAGCGGTCGTAATAAGGAGCAGTGTATTATGAAATCTATTGTAAGTTTAGGTAACTTGGTATTACGTACTTTTTAAGATGTCAGTAGAAATTTAAGCATAAGATTATAATTAGGCACTATACATACAATAAAAAAATATAAAATAATTTAAAACTGGGTGTTTAATAATGTTGTAGTAATTTATTTACATAGTATTGAACTATGTCAATGGTTGTAGTATATGAGTTACCTGTCGCTTTGGTTCCGCTGTAGGACAGGTGACGCGTGACTTTTCGCTTAATATCTATATATATAAAAGAAAGTTGTGTTAGTTACACCACTTATAACTCAAGAATTAAAATATTGGAAAAAATCAGGAAAAACTTATATGCATAAAATAAATTAGATTCGGAACTCCGCCATCTTGACAGCTCACGTCATGCATTCTTAGCTTTTTTGGAATAACAGATGTCCAATGCAAATCAGTGACATATTAGACAATTATAGTGGGTAAATGGGCATATTCAAATTTAAGAATAATTATATAATTTCGAAGCCAAAATTATGGCAGAACAACGTTTGCGGGGTCCACTAGTAAATAAATATATTTTCTTTACAGCCTTGATCAGTATCATTAGTATTATGTACCCTGCCCGACCGAAACAATTTTCGGTATATATTTTCCCCCCGATTCGAACCCAGAGTCCTCCGGTATTAAATGCGATGCGCCTTTCACTAGTCACGGCAACAACTTTGCATCATGCAAAGTCTAACAAACAAACGATAGTAAAATGAGAATTTCGATTCTTCAATAAATATAATATACAGAATCAACTTACCAAATAACAATTTTCAGGAAGCTGGTAGTCCCATTACGTTTTACATTACATTTCATTCACAGATGGACAATGATGACCACAAAGTGACAGCAGTTTCAATTAAATGCCGGCATTTCGAAGCGTCCATTAATCTCCGCCATTGAAATTATGAAAGATACGTGCATTCCTGAACTATTCAGGTGAATTTAATGTACCATTTTAGTATACGAAATGTCCCTATATGCATACATTTATCAACAAAACCATATAGATGAATCAAAATCTAAACGTAATTGGACCATAAATGTATTCATTGAGATAATTTTTTAACATATTCTATCTCGCGAAGTCTGTTTGACTATGAACGTTGTCAAGCGTGCACATATTCATTGTGTGCGTACTGAGTTACTGAGCGCTTCCGAGATTTTTCTTCTTCTTCCTGCCCTGTTCCCTTTTTTTATTTGGGGTCGGCACAGTATGTTCTCTTTTTTCATTCTCTTCTTTCACACGTCATATCATCAGTCACAGTCGACTCGATTCGATTCGACTCGACTGAACTGAACTGAACTCAACTCAACTCAACTCAATTCAACTCAACTCAACTCAACTCAACTCAACTCAACTCAACTGAACTGAACTGAACCGAACTGAACTGAACTGAACTGAACTAACTGAACACTTAGATTTGGATTAGAATAGAAAACAACACAACAGAGCAGAACAGAACAGAACAAAACAGAACAGAACAGAACAGACCAGAATAGAATATACTTTATTGTACACAAAAACCAATCATATAAAGAATAAAAACTAAAGCTAAACATTGTACAAGAGGATTAGATTTGCTGACAAAAAAAAATATTTTTATTTTGTCTTTTTAAACGCGATAATATAAAATTGGAGATGATCGTGTGAACTAGAATAAAAATAATAATCCATTTCTGCTCTCTATTGAAATTAGAAACTGTCTATTTGTTATGATTTAAGGTCCAAACTACTCAACCTATATTTATATGTGGTTTGAATTCTTAATTAGAAAATAACATAGAGCTGTTTTTCCATGTCACGGGATTACGGGAGAAACTTAGTATTAAATAATATTAAATAAAGGCTCGTTAAAATAGAATACATAAGAAATACGTAGGTAATCTCAGAGCTTCCGTGTATGGTATGTCACACAATATAAATTCATCGAAGCTATCTTGGAGCATAGGGTAAGACGTGTACAAGGCATACCGATTATATATCACTTCGCCGAGCTTGATCGAGGCTTGCTAGGTATGCAGCGCTCTCAGATATCAGGGAATTATGCTTTTAATATGTTGAGGCAGAATATATGAGCGAATTCAGTCATGATTCTAGACATAATCTTTACTAATATAAAGAGGAAAGATTTGTTTGTTAGACGATTTAACTCAAAACTACACGACCGATTTTAAAAAATCTTTCACCAATAGAAAGCTACATTATCTAGTAGCATAGGCTGTTTTTTGTGTGTAGTACATCTACATTGCACCCGTGAGCAGCCGGGGCATGTTACTAGTTTTTAATACATACATACATAGGTACATCACGCTGTTTCATATTGCGGTATGCAGAGATCACGGAATTCCATATTATGCTCCGATCCTTGCATATCACTGTCGCTTCTTCCACTTTTATCAATGTTTAAGTATCAATAAGTAATGATTTTGATTACTATTGTTTATTTTTATATAATATTTCTATCTGAATAGTTTTCTTACAGATTTTGTCCGCAGTATCAACCGTCTTAGAACATAAAATATTTGAATAGTTACTCATATAGGTATTATGCCGCTGGTTACAGTTTTCACAATGGAAATAGTGCACGGCGTAATAAACAATTAATTTCTCTTTTTCCAAATTAAGAACTCCAGTTTTTATTAATAAATCAGTCAGCCAACTTCAATATTATAGTACATATTTTAAACATCTCTTATACCACCTATGAAATATATACTGGTAGCTAAACTGGTCGGGGATGCTACCTTAAGGTTGCAGGAAGAGTACACTTTCCTTCTTACATCTACTTATCAACTATTCAACGTTTTATATATGAATATAATGGTATAAAATGTTTGAAGTATTTGTATACTATTATAATGGTTTGCAATTTAGAAGGGAAATTGACTCGAACTCAATCTGTATTAAGCCACGAACTATTTGGCCATTAAAAGTTGACACGAGCAATTTGTTTGGCTACAATATTTTAGTCTTTTCATCGTGAATGTAATCCAATTTGCGTGTGCTCGGACGCGTGAGGACCGTACTACCGCGACAATTCTCGATTTACACACGTCGAACGGGCTATTTGATTTGATTTCAACGTTTAGAGAGGGAATTGTTTTGCTTTTGTGCTATCCCAGTTCATTAGTCGCGGATGACCTGTTTGGAAACTATTGTTTGGTTGATTTTTTTATTGGGATACTTTGTTGCGTGCAGTAGGTACGTCATGCGTGATATTTTTTTAGGCACGAAAAAGTTCCGTTATTTTAATTGTAACAGTTTGTTTGTTTGAGACACATATTCTTATTTGGTATAACCTTTTTTTGATGAAATCCCATTCAACGAAGCCATCCCATGATTATTGTTCCGCCAATAATGCATGGATTTTGATATATACATAATATATTATGTATATATATCGATCCGACTCTCCCCTTTACCCTCTATTCGGTAGAACACATGCCGTGCGCATCGATGGGCCGTGAGGGACAACATGTTTATAATTTTCTGTAAGCATGTTTTCCCCACGTTTGGTAACTTCGGGCTTGATCGGGTGAGAGGAATACAGAAGTAAGTGAAAGATATTAAAAAAGTGATTATATTAATATATTATTTGATATATATAGTTAAAAATAAAATTAACTTTCTATTTAAACAACGTAAGCGAACTACTATTAAAGCTATAAATAAAAGTGATGCAAATTTTCTTAAAATAGAATCTCATGAACATTTTTTAATGCAAACTACTTACCGCGAATAATATCTTATGGCTGGTATACACTTTGATTAGTGATTAGTGCGAGTGGCTTGTTTAGTGTTAAGTGTTTAGCAAAAAACACGTTCGGACAGTTCTGTTAAGTGTTAAGTGTATAGTGTTTAGCGAAGTACAGTATTTACAAGTATGTTCTATTTTTTCTGCGAGTAGCTCCTCCCGCGCGTCCCGCCTTCACCCCTCGCTTGCACTAAACATGAACTTAACACGTCGGGACGTGCGTGACTGTTAAGTCAACAGTGTCGTGTTCGTTTCTTCTGTTGTTGTGAATGAAATACTAGGTGGATCGAATCCGTAACCCACAAATTTGTGGAGTTATATGTTTTACATGCGTGTTTATATAATGTAAATGTTTATATAAACAAGCCAGAGACGCAGCTCGGCAAACCATAGCTACTGAAATGCTTTTAGAAAATTTTAGGGCGAAGGAGGCTTATATCTGGAGAGAGAGATCCTAGCTATCCATAATCGAGGTGGTCTCCTCAATTCCAACTCAATTTCTTCTCGAATGTGTAACGCAAGCACATTCAATATTTCATTAACTACATTGCGAATGGGCTCATACATATTCACTGGTTTTTTTTTGTTAATTATTACTATAAGTGTGTATACAGGCAAAATATTGTCTATTTTTTAAATGAACTAAACACTGCCTAATAAACAGTATAGGACATTACTAATCACTTAACACTAATCACTCTACATACTAAACACTAAACACTTGACACTTGACTAATCAAAGTGTATACCAGCCATTAGAATATAATACTACGAAAATTGTTTTGAATCACGCAATCCCACTGGTGTACGGAACCAACGTAAACAGTTAAGACTTTTACTCGAGAACCGGAAACTTTTACTTTTTTTAAGCACGAAAACGAATACCCATAAGTGAATACTTCGAAAGTTAAATATTTGGTATAATATTTTCGATATTATGAAAAGCTATATCATATTAAAGAATTTCTTTTGAAATCTTACAATATAAACAAAAATATGCTATACAATATAAACAAAAAATCACATACTTAGAAACGGCCTCCGTGGCTCAGTGATAAGCGCGATGCGTTTAGCGGAGGTCCAGGTTCGAATCCCGGGGAAACACTTGTCTATAAAGAAAATGATCAGTGAAACAGATACCAAAACGGAACTGCCCCATGCTCACTAGGGGACTCGGGAATTCAATTGTATTATAATTTCATGATTTATATATAGTTTAGTTAAGGCCAGATGGAATTTTTATTGTATACTAGCTGATGCCCGCGACTTCGTTCGCGTGGGGTTCGCTTTTGAGCAAGCTTTCTTCAAATGACATATCCTCCATCCTCTGTACTTGGTGATTTATTTTGGGAAAGAGCTATCAAATTAGTCATTGACGGTTGCTTTTGCATCATATTATCGCCACGTTTAATGGTGGTTGAGATTGGGGTTCGAAGTATGATTTGAAATTCTATAGAAATACCATTGTTAAAAAAATGAACCTGACTTTAAAGAAATTTACTTATATTTTTTATAAATTTAATTAGTAGTGAAGATACTGTATCCACCTCGATATTTATTTCATTTAATTGATCATTTTCATTTTGAGACATTTTTTTTTAAATTCCCTTTTCTCGGGATTCCTACTCGGGTTTCCGGTGCTAAATGCGGAAACCTCTAAGATACGAAGACAGTCCTTAAGAAGCAATAAAAAATGTCGAATAATCGTAATTCTGTAGAGAAAGGATGGATGAAAAGGTGAAATAAACGATCTCATAAGAAATACTTTTTTTCATATAATATTTCAATAATACATTTTCTATTTTTATAATATAATTCTTTAAAAAAATAAATAAATAAATACAAAAAAAAATATTTCCGTTCAACTTCAGATTCGAACTCGCATCTGAAGTTACGCAATGGGCCTGCATATCCACTAATCTACGATTACATATATCGGAAATGGCGAAATAATCAAAGTATTTCATTTACATATCAAACTGTGATTGACATCTGACAATTCGAAAAAGTTCAACGCGAGTCAGTTTGCATTGCAATTTGGTGATATGGTGCCTTTAAAATTATTTTTAAATGATGATAACTTTTCTTTCTGATAACCGATTTCGATAAAACAAAGCCTATATGTTGCCCCGGGCTTTACTTAATATATTTGTGTAAATTGCATGAAAATCCGTTCAGTATCTTCGGAGATTAGCGTGAACAAACAGACAGACAGACAGACAGACGGACAGACAGACAGACAGACAGACAAGAATCTTAAAAATTGCATTTATGCATTCTGCTACCCTTCTTTTATCACCCCTCTTAATTTCTGGTAAAAATATTTAGTGAAGCGTAATTTCGATCCTACTCTTTTATTATATGTATAGATTTAATCACACAAAATACCTAATTATATACAATTATGTATGTTTAGCTATTTTAATAGGGTATAAAAATACCTTGCCCGTATATAAATAAGAATTTCATGCAATAAACAATATTTGAATTATAATTAGACACATTTCTAAGAGTACTCAAACAAATGTCGTGAAAGGGTGGTTAAAAATAGTTTAACTAAAAGTGAGTCATGAGAGTTATAACTTCCTCATGGTTAATTTAAAAAAAAAACAAAGTGTTGAATTTCCTGTGAGTAAATAATTAATGTGCTGGCTGTTTTATTTACTTCAAAGAGAATTTTTTATACCGCTAATTTTACTTTATCGAAATTTTATAATTCCGTTTTTTGGTTTCCCGAAAACCTTTCATGGTTTTTTTCTATTTATTATTCGGTAAATGTTTTTTTTTAATTTACAAAAGAAATACATTTATTTGCTATCTCCATAAAAATGTAATTACAAATACCAGTTACAACAAATTGTACTTATAAATAAAGTTAAAAAGAATCAAGCAAATGATTAACCTCAATCAAATGTCAATAAAACGCACCCATTCCAAAATTGTAATACTTTTATCAAATCTTTTATTTAAAATCCAGTTATATCAGAATTCTAATTAATATATGTAAATGCAATATAAATCAAATTCAAAAAAATATTTTTTTCCATCCTTCATTACTTATCACAAAGTAAGCATGACTCTTATAAAAAAGTGTATTGTAGTAATGTAGGCAACTTTTGTCCACTATCACTATCACTACATAGTATAAAACAAAGTCGCTTTATCTGTCCCTATATCCCTATGTATGCTTAAATCTTTAAAACTAAGCAACGGATTTTGACGTGGTTTTTTAAATAGATAGAGTGATTGAAGAGGAAGGTTTATATGTATAATAACATCCATTAAATAGTGGAGAAATACTGTTATTTTTGAGGTTTCTAATGTGATGTCGTAAATAATTTCATTTTTTCCGCTTACATTGCAAACGCAGGCTGAACCCTACGAGATTTATCAAAATAATGTACTAAGTATTGTACACATTGAAAAGGTCTACAGAAAACTCCGTGATGGTATATGTCTATCTCTTATGGATATCCCACAATAACATTTTTTTGTTATTTACTTTTTACGACAAATAATGGCTAATTTAAATAAAATACTGTATACCGGATTAAAACGCGATTTATTGTTTAAATTATTTATCCCGACGTTTCGGATGCTTTTCAGCAACCGTGGTCGCGGGAGACTGAAAGATGACAGTTGTCTTATATTTGAAATGTCACAAAGTTGCCATATTTAATTCAATTAAATTAAAAAATAATTTATTAATTTAGGTAACACAATGTACATCTATGAACGTCAATAAAAAATAATACATATTAAATTACTAATATTACTAATATTAAATGCTTCTAATTTTACATTTACTACCAGTTCACAAATCAAGGGCGTAGAGCGGACGAGAAGAACTGGCAAGAAACTCGCCGCCACTCTTTTTAATCGCCAAGTTTTTGTTTTACAATTATTACATATTAACGCCATCTATTCCTACGGAGTTGATATTTACTGTAATTTTCTATATTATGACAATATTGACTAACGGTGTCCTCTTGTTTTTTAGTATGTTTGATTTGGGGCTTTAGATTTTTAATAACTGGATCCCAGGTGTTGGAAAGTCTCAAACCATCTTCTCTATTGAAGTTAGGATATTTTTTAATTTCAATAGCCTCACGTACTAGTCTGGGAAAGAATCTACTTTCTTTAGCAAGGATTTTTGGTTGGTCGAAACGTATGTAATGGTTTGGTTTATCCAGAGTGTGTTCACATACTGCTGATTTAGAGTGACGTCTGTTTTTGATATCCGCAATGTGTTCCTTAAGTCGGTTTGAAATGCTACGTTTAGTTTGCCCAATGTAGGATAAACCACAGTCACAATCCAGTTTATATACACCTGAATCTTGCAAAGGAATATTACTTTTTATTGGTCTCAAGAACTGTTGAATCTTCTTGTGTGGCTTGAAAACTGTATTAATAGAAGCTCGTTTTAAGATTCTTCCAATCCTGTCTGTAACACCCTTCACATAAGGCAGGTAGGCTGGTTGACGTTGTACTGTTTGTGGTTTATTCCTGTTTCTGTGATGCTGTGGAGGCACCCGCAGCTTGTTGTCACGGAGTACTTGCTTAACATGCTGCAGTTCCCCGTTGAGGTGGGCAGCATCACAGAGGCGGTGGGCTCTCTGAAACAAACATACACCGACAGAAGAGAGTTGGCAAGGTAAGCTTTGACATTGAGTCTCTTTTTACTAATATTCCTGTATCGGACTGTCTAAATATTGTTAAGAAAAGGTTATCAGAACACAACATGTCACCAGAATATGCAGATATTTTAGAACATTGTTTAACATCTGGCTACCTAATGTGGAATAGTGAATTCTATATACAGGTTGATGGGGTGGCTATGGGCTCTCCAGTCTCCCCTGTTGTCGCTGACATTTTCATGGAGGACTTCGAAGAAAGAGCCTTGGCCACAAGCCCGGTTAAACCGAGGCTTTACAAGCGATATGTAGACGATACCTTTACTATTCTGCCCACGGAACACATATCTGTATTTCTAGACCACCTTAACTCCATACATAGTAACATTAAATTCACTATGGAGAAGGAGAATAATAACTCACTGGCCTTTCTAGACATTTTAGTGGTTCGGGGAGGGGATGGTACACTTGGCCATACTGTGTTTAGAAAAATAACCCATACTGATAAGTACCTCAATGGTGATTCCCACCACCACCCTTGCCAACTCTCTTCTGTCGGTGTATGTTTGTTTCAGAGAGCCCACCGCCTCTGTGATGCTGCCCACCTCAACGGGGAACTGCAGCATGTTAAGCAAGTACTCCGTGACAACAAGCTGCGGGTGCCTCCACAGCATCACAGAAACAGGAATAAACCACAAACAGTACAACGTCAACCAGCCTACCTGCCTTATGTGAAGGGTGTTACAGACAGGATTGGAAGAATCTTAAAACGAGCTTCTATTAATACAGTTTTCAAGCCACACAAGAAGATTCAACAGTTCTTGAGACCAATAAAAAGTAATATTCCTTTGCAAGATTCAGGTGTATATAAACTGGATTGTGACTGTGGTTTATCCTACATTGGGCAAACTAAACGTAGCATTTCAAACCGACTTAAGGAACACATTGCGGATATCAAAAACAGACGTCACTCTAAATCAGCAGTATGTGAACACACTCTGGATAAACCAAACCATTACATACGTTTCGACCAACCAAAAATCCTTGCTAAAGAAAGTAGATTCTTTCCCAGACTAGTACGTGAGGCTATTGAAATTAAAAAATATCCTAACTTCAATAGAGAAGATGGTTTGAGACTTTCCAACACCTGGGATCCAGTTATTAAAAATCTAAAGCCCCAAATCAAACATACTAAAAAACAAGAGGACACCGTTAGTCAATATTGTCATAATATAGAAAATTACAGTAAATATCAACTCCGTAGGAATAGATGGCGTTAATATGTAATAATTGTAAAACAAAAACTTGGCGATTAAAAAGAGTGGCGGCGAGTTTCTTGCCAGTTCTTCTCGTCCGCTCTACGCCCTTGATTTGTGAACTGGTAGTAAATGTAAAATTAGAAGCATTTAATATTAGTAATATTAGTAATTTAATATGTATTATTTTTTATTGACGTTCATAGATGTACATTGTGTTACCTAAATTAATAGATTATTTTTTAATTTAATTGAATTAAATATGGCAACTTTGTGACATTTCAAATATAAGACAACTGTCATCTTTCAGTCTCCCGCGACCACGGTTGCTGAAAAGCATCCGAAACGTCGGGATAAATAATTTAAACAATAAATCGCGTTTTAATCCGGTATACAGTATTTTATTTAAATGTGTGATACTCGCGTTAATAAAAGACAATATTAATGGCTAATTTTCGAAGCGATTTAAAGAAGTTACTGATAAAATTGGGAAGGCACAAACTCCTGTAACACAGTTTTAACTATTTCAGGAGTCTGGGTTTAAATTATTTTATGCAGTAATTAATAAAGATTATTATTATTATTATAATACAGCATTAATCCTTATCCAATTAAATACATTAAATACATTGTTGATTTAATATAGATCTATATGGCCCTTTACAGCATATGATTTAAATGAATATTTTCGAAGATATTACAGTTTTAAAAATTGTGGGTCGTAGCGTTTACGACGGTACCGGCCGAGCGGGAGCGTGCCTACATTATACAACGTTCACAGTTTTTCTGTAGTGTGTTTAGTATAAGCATTGCACCCGTGCGAAGCCGGGGCGAGTGGCTAGTTCTAGAATAAAGACTAGTTATAGCAACACGCGATAGAACGCCCTGACATTGACCAACGAACGTATGAACAATTTTATCGATAATTTTTCGCCCACGAATTATTAGAATTCTAGGTTACGTGTTTGAGTAAAATAAATATACGGGTTATTTTGAGGAATTTTAATGGAATTCCCAAATATTTATAAAAAGAAATAAATTCTTTTCCTAATTAGATGTTACCTGATTTTCATAAATATACAAACTTAAAATCCATATTCTATTTCACTTACTTTGGATTTTCTTAACATTTATTATATTAGATAAATGAAAAAAAAAACATATACAGTATAATTTTCTTATTCCTATATATCATTACTATATAGGTTTATATCCGTATTATGACTGCCTCTGACCATGCTTCGTATAAACCAATTACAACGTAAACAAAACCATGAATAAATCGCGTTTTAATCAGTTAATTGCTAAGTTTCCTGATTACATTAAAGCCCTGCCCCTAAAATAACTTATTCAAGTTAAAAAATGCAAAAAGCTTTATATATACCCGCAGTAATACGAAGAGTATGCACTTATTATAAATTTAATGGGTAAGGCTATCCCTCATACTTTGGCTGCCTCCGACGAAATCTAACACCTTTAATTTACCCCAAATCCCTTTTAATTTCACGACTGGCACGTTCTCTTTTACGTCCCGCTTTGGTTTTATAACGAAGATTAATATTTTAACACAGTTTTCGTAATCCGAAGCTTTATGCTTATATATTCCTATATTTTGAAGCATGTATATAAAATGTTCATTAAATTCCTAAACTATATTATGCAGTACCTATATTAACAATCAATATTTTCATTACACAGAACCAGTAGTTAATAGATTTTAGTCTGTAATCGCACTCGAAATTGACTTTTTTAAGACGTAATTAAAAAATAAATGTAATAATTTCAATATATTATTTAAATTCATTCAATTATATAGAGTAAGTATATGTGTCGTTCACGACTGAACGATTCAAAAGAACCAGATCTTCAAATCTGCGCAATCGAATGAGTCACTTTGTTGAAAATGTCCATTCGATTACAGTTAGGCATGGTTGCGGCGATCCGAGGGATACTGAGAAAAACGATCGAACAGTGATCACAGATCTCAATCAATATTTACTATTGCTTGCTATGTTCGTTATTTGAAATTGAACCAATCAAAAGGTATCGAATCAGCGTAACCAATTAATGAACATAATTATTAAACTCTATTCAATCTGAAATAATATAAACAACGCTATAAAGGATGACATGAGTTCCTTGAATCAAAGGATTTCATTTCGGACAGCATCTCCCGGAAACCAGCTAATTCAATTAAATTAATTCATATCAAGTATATCCTTTGTAAATTACTTTGATGGGTACGGGATTTAGTAATGAATTAGCAGAACCCTTATTTCTCTGTTTGTCCACGTCGCTTTTAACAAAGGGTAAACACGTAAAAACTTTCCGCAAATTAAAAGCTTTATATGCCACTTTCCCTTTATTATCTCAGGCCTTTTTAAAAAAAAAGGTTTTAAATGTCTTTATATATATTTATATAGAGTAAAAACAGCCTTTCTCACTGGCGCGTTGAGCGTTATGGCACCTATTTTGCGTTCCGATGGGTCGCGGATTCAAACTCCTACGAGAAGTTACGTTTATTCTGTTCTGTAAGCATGTTTTCCCTATTCTAATTTTACATTTACTTCCAGTTCTCAAATAAGGGCGTAGAACGGACGAGAAGAACTGGCAATAACCTATATCTACTCACTTCGGACATTCAACGAATAGAGGGTATATCGAAATTCGACCAGGTAACGAACCACCGATCATAAAATGAGAAATCGTATTGCGCATTAATGTTTCCAGTATATGAATTTCCAAATACTCGAAGTAAAACATAGATCTACAGCGTATTGTTGACTGGTATTCTGTAGCCCAGGTATCACCAAACTAAAAAATCACATAAAAAATAAATCAGTGTGTTGGTTTTTAGTTAAGTTATTTGAATAATATTCCAAATTCATTGCTATTACAATGCAATTTGTTCTGGACATTATGCATATTTAGGTGAAAATTAACCAATAAAAGACTAGATAACAAAAGTTCTTTTTATTTTCCAAACAACCTCTCCACTTATATGTCTAGCGTTTAAAAACAAATATCGCATAATAATAATAGAAGTACATCGCATTATCAAAGTAATACAGAGAATATATTTTGACACACATCTCTCACGTAAAACAATTAAAGACAATTACATTTTGTTATTAACAATGCAATGACATCAAATATACGACTTAAATATTTATTTTTACACTTTCAACAATTTAATTTATCAATCATAAAAATCATTTTAATAAATGCAACTTGTTATTAGCTAAATCTTATAAGTATATAAATACAATTATTTAACTCAATATTTACACTGACTTATTTAACGTAGCCAAGTGATTTGAAAATTTATTTTTCTATACATTTTTGAAGTGAAACTTCTTTATCGACGTATGGGAGTGTAAGTATCGTCACGTTTTTCGGTTACGCGCCATATTGCTTTTTTATCAAAGTTTAGTATAGTGACGTAAAGAATATAATGTAATATATTATAACTAGCAATTGCCCCCGCAACCCCCCTTGTGGGTTGAATTTCGTAAAATCCGTTCTTAGCTGACCTCTACTCGGCGAAAGGAATATTCCTACCATATTTCAAGTTGCTACTTGAATCTCTTTTATATATATAGATAACAACATTATATTAGTTTTGAAGTTTGGTTTGAAATAAGAATAACAATAAATATTAATTTGAAAGTGATAAAATCTTTTTTCTTAAGGCTTAAGCCTTATCTACCCCATTTTCGTGAAGTTGCAAATAGTACAAAAATGATATGTCATAAAGAAGTTTCACTTCTTACCTGTGTACTCTGGTACACACACACAATTTTTTTCTATCTTACGAAGTCCGTTTGTTGTCAAGCTGAATGTTGTCAAGTGTGTACATATACCTACACATTGATTGTTTTAGTGTGCGCAATGTGTAGCGTTCACTCCTGACATTACGCACACTCAAATATGTATATGTGCACGCGTAACAACATTCATAGCGAAACGGACTTCGTGAAATAGAATATTTATACAAAATCAAATGACATTTGATTTCATAAGTGTTAAACGGTTATATAAATATGTATGGAAACTTCATTATTTTGATGAAAAGTTAAAGTAATATTATCATTTCAAGTCACATTGTATGTAAACATAAAACTAATTACTGTCTAATACAAATTGTAAACAATCAAAATTATTATCCAAGTGCGAATTTATGATTTCAGACTGTCAAACTTTGTATTAAATTTTAGTTAGATATTTGAATGAATTTAAAACCTAACAAATTATGTAAATATACATGTAATCTAAATAAATAAATCAAAGTCGGATTAGTTACACCAGTGGCGGATTTACACATTTTCGGCGTAAAGGCTATCAAAATTTTGCCGCCCTAGCCTCTATAAATGTAAGTTCCTAAATTTTCTAAAATACAATAATAGGAATTGTCTTGTAAGTACAATTCTCAGTAAGTCTTACTTTTAGACTATACTCTGTAAGGTACAGAAGACTGTCTTAAAAGTAAGAAAAGTAAGACTTGATTTTTATAAGATAGCTAAAAGTATCCTCAAATTTGCCGCCCCTAAAATCTGCCGCCCTAGGCTGAAGCCTACTCAGCCTGCTGGTAAATCCGCCACTGAGTTACACTATTTATAACTCAAGAACGGCTGCACCAATTTTAATGATCTCTATCTTGAATTGTAATTAAATTATAGCTGTTAAAGGGGAAATTGGTTTCTTTTTTTTGTAAGGCAAAGGTTGAAATCATTGTTAATAACGTTTAAGACTATTATAACCATAATAATGATTGTTTACAAGAACCCCTCAAAGATAAAAGGTAATTAAAGCGAGCTATTTACAATGACTATGATATAAATGGGAACGGTTTCCGACTACAATTTTACCTCGTTTTATTGTATTCACAGTTTTACCGTGTAATCTGATGATTAAACATAGTTAGTGATTTATTGATTTTAATTTTAAGTAATTAGTGAGCTTAAAGGATTTTTACTGTATATTTAAAATTGGAATCTAATCCCACTAATAGTATAAATGTGAAAGTTTGTGAATCTTTACGCAAAAACTACTGAACGGATTTTGATGAAACTTTACAGTTTATTATTGTTTATAATTTATAAAGATATTGAGATTATTGGCTAAATTATAAGTATGAGTGTCAAATAAGTCGGAAATGATCCTGCTATCTGAGATTTATTTTGGCGTGCGGGGCGTAAACCGCGTTAGAGTAACAAGAAAAAAACAATTGGGATAGAAGTGTGAATAGCTGTAAGTAAAAAAGGCCCAAAAAAGATAATAATCGAAATTTGTATGGATGAGGTCACGGATAGAAACTAGTAAATAATATAAACTATTTGTAAAAATACATAACATTCAAAATATTGTATAAGAAAAAGATAAGTTTGATTAAGAATAATGTCCATAAAAACTGCGAGACATAATAAATCTCACAGCGTAGACAAAACAATGAAAATAAACGCAAAGTTTCAACGAAGCGATTTGTAACGTTACAATATATCTTCAGATATATTCGCAAGAACATTCATTTAGTAGTTTTCAACTACAAGAGTCCACGGAGACAAAACAACGAGACCTTAAAGTTGCCCAAAACCTAGAGCTATAACTTTGAAACTTTCGACCCGAATTAATGCTAGTTTCTTGAAATTAATTAGCCGTTGAAAGATTGCGTTTCCTCAGGAAACCGAGAAAATTAAACAAGAATTTAAGCTGATAGCAAGTGTTTGTCTTTTTTGGACAACCATTGATTATATTGAAATATTCGGTTTTCTTTTTTCGGTGTTAAGAAATATGCATAGGTATTTTGATATTAATACTTATATCAAAGTTTTGCTTCGCATAAAATTAAGATACAGATTAAACTGATTTAAATGTGTGAATAATTTTTATTCAAAATGGGCATTGGAGGACTTCAGGTGAACGGTAAAAGCCTCAGAGAATATATTGAGTAATTCAGCCATCTCGCACCTCAACCGCTTCAAAATCTTTAAACAAGGCTTTTTTAACACTCCTATGAAGGTATAGATTGTAGAGCTATCGCCCTCTTTGAAAAAATAGAAAAATATATATGCCAATATTTAAAAGCGGATGTACCTACCCAGTGGAGGGACCACAATACAAGCCCAAAAGCCCGGCTTGCCCTTTTAATGCAATCATAAAATAACAATAATGCCCTTTATTAAGTCATATGTAACTTATATGATTACGTAATTATATAAATTATATATAAACACGAATTACGTTAAATCCAGTAAGCCGGGCTTTTGGGCTTGTATAGTAGTCCCGCCTCTGTACCTACCACCCTATGTATCAAGTTAGAAGTTACACTTATAAATATATGCAGGAGCAACTAGAAGTAAAATCAATAAAGTTTTTAATGAATCTTAATGATTACGTGTAGAGTTCATTACTTCCTCTTTGTAAGTATGTTTTATTAAAATACAATTCGGTTAAATCGTAGTCGAAAAACACATTAATAAATAAAAGAGCGATTCGTATTGTCGATATGCTCCACCGGAAATGTCATATATTGCCTACATTATAAAATATTTACAGTCTTCGCAATTTTCATTATCACCATTGTGATTAAAGAGCGAGATTAAAACAAACACCAAAATGATATTTTTGTTCAGTGAACACCGATCATTTTTCATTCAACTTTCAATGAAAAAATATAGAAAAAAAATTGAGCGTATTCGATTTTTAATATAAATGTTGATATAATAAAAGTAATTAATACCATAATAGCGCAATCTAAGAGCAATATTATTCTATCAGTTTCCTGCGAATTCAATTATACAATACGATTCCATTTAGTTCTCAGACTGTATGTACAAAAACAATTTTCTAACAGAAAATTTAATGTTGTCCAAATAATATTTAATCTTCATTAGGGAGGATAAATATTAAAATATTACATTAATAATACTGCAAGAGTTTTTCACATTACTGACTACAATCAAATTAAGAAACAAAGACTCTTTTATGTTGATATAAGTGTAGCCAAATGATTTAATATCTATCCCCAAGAAATATAACATAAGATGATTATTGTAATTAAGAAAACACATTATAGCGCTAGAAAATACCTATCGATTTTCTTTTTATTGCGATTCATACCGATAACAATGCAATAACTAAAAAAATATTAAAAAATAATTGTAAACGCTTATAAAATATAAGGTAAGGTAATATTTATATTTTTTTTATATTTTGACACAACACTTACATACATACTTGCCTCAAAGATCAATGGGCGGTGGTTATCACTTATATACCATAACGTGAACTCGTTTGCTCTCTATTCTATATAAAAAACTGCTCAAGTACGAGTCTGACCCGCGCACAGAGGATTCTGTACAAACTTTAAGTTAAGTAAAGATTTTCCCAATAAAAAAATACAAATTTATTATTTTCGGAAATTTCAAGATTCTAGGTCAACGGGAAGTTTTGATTCCCTTGCGAGTCTCAAAATATGTGGCATAAACTGATCATAAAAGGCCGCATCATTTTATTACGTAGACTTCACTACTGAAAGAGATTATAGACCTGATTATTTGATATTAATTTCAACTTTAAACCTCCACGCGTTCCTGAGAAAAAGAGTGGTGACAGACGGACAGACAGACGGACAACGAAGTGTTCCCATAAGGATTCCATTTTTGGTACGGAACCCTAAAAAATAAAAGATTAAGAGTTCATTTTCGAATTATATAAGCTTTGGTGTATCAAATCTCGCTCTTAAACCACAACAGTAAGAATATATACATATATATAAAATAAAAATTCAACATTTATACATCTCTAGTTTCGTTCCGCTGTTCGATGTCTTTCAGGAAATGTAATTTGTCTGCGCGATACCTGTCAGAGGAAAGAATTTCATTATTTCGCCTGAAATGAATTATGCTAATGGCAAAACGGAAATATAGCATTGTGTATCGCTTCCGTAGTATCGGAGTACATTTCATTTTAGTTTTATTGTTTGCGAAAGAAAAATACGCGAATTGATTCTTTATTTTCAAGAACAATAACCTTTGAACTGAACATAAATAGGAAGTTAAAGTTTGAAAAGTCATTGTATAACTTGTTGTTTGATAGACCTACTTTGCGCGCCGATGGGTCGCGGGTTCGAATCCCACAAGGAGACATGTTTATAATTTTCAATAAGCATGTTTGCCCCACGTCTGGTCACTTCGGGCATAAAACGGTTCGAAGGAATATCGAAAAACCGTAAAGTGCACATTGCGCGTTTCGGTCTTAGATTATAGATTTCGTATCGACAGCGCATCATTGACTGATGTTCTGTGGCTGGAGTATTACCTACCATCAAGTGAACCTCACGCTCATCTGTCGATATCTAATATAAAAAATAAATTCTTTATTCTAACAGTACATACTTGGATCGTTTTTTTCTCCTCGCCGTGTCAACTGGAGTCGCTTCAATACATAACACGATAAGTTTCGAACTACAGGAATATCTGTGGAAAAAGTTTTATGTATTATTTGTTATAAAAAAAAGACTAAAGAGGTGGATTACGTATATTTTATTAAGGTTTTTAGAACTGCTTAATTATTGTGAAAACTGTCTGTTCAATAGACACAGAGAACTGAAAATTAATGTAGCCGTTGAGGAGTAACATACACTGCTTGGACATGAAAATGACAACCGTTTACTTCAATAACAGACAATTTATTTTAATTTTATATGTATAGTTATATTATCAATAATCAATTATATTTCATTTGTATGCTATAAATGAAATCAAAATAAATATAATATTAATTTAGTTGACCATTGCAACAATTCAAAAACAAATGGATACATATGTGAATTATAATTATAACACTTTTGTTCACTACACTATTTAATTCATTCCAACATCGACATTTTGATCGAAGCATTCCAATAATTACCAGTACCATTTTAAGTATTTACGAACGGTAGCTTAGATAAGTTTCATTGAAAATATTAGATTTCTTTCTATATTTGCTGCAACTGGAAAATATTGGATTTAATTTGAATAAATAAGAGTTAACTCACGTCTCTTGATCTAGCAGTTTATTGGAGCGCAGTGAGGAGGCGAGGCCGAATTTCTCAGGGCTGCTGCTGTGCCAAGCATCGCAGTAGGCGTCCATAGCCGGTTCGCCGTTAGGGCTAGCACCGTGCCATACCGCTTTTGATGCCCTATATACAAATTATTAATAGTAGATTACTTGCTAAGGGAAAAAAAACTATTTTTAAGGCGATTGTTTTTTCAATCAAGAGTGGAGCGAGGGATTCGAAGTACGTTACTCGAGTTTAAAATAATGTCGCTCTCGAGGTGGAAACTCTACTTTTAATCATCTCTATGAGAAAATAAGTATGTGCAACTAATGAAGTAGAAACCTTTATTTATTTATATTCAGATGGGAACAATAAGAAACAGAAATAATTAGATGCTAATGTTTATATTTGAATATTTATGAAAGTGCATTGTAACTGCTATCTTAATTAATCGGAATTTGAACAAACAATAACAAAAGAAATAATGCGTTTGCGTTTTTTACATAAACGTTTTTTTACTTGGTCCGCAGACGGATTCATTTTTGACAACTTGTAACGTTTTCATACAATGTTCGATCTCTTTGGTGATTGAAACGTTTACTAACAATATCCACATTCCAAATTCAAATCACTTTTAACTCCTAGGGATTAAAAATCTATTTTATAAGGAACCAACTAGCTCTTTTTGAATTGATGTGATAAAAATTATTATTGATAATGAAGTGTCCCTTACTGTGCCAATATAAAATTTTCAATCAGTAGAACAATGGTTCAGTACACTTGTATGCGATCGTGAATTCGATAACCACCGGGTCTAACATGTTTATATACACTGGTTACTTTATTAATAAATAGACTCAGGGGATATTGAACCACCGATCATCGATGGAAAAGCGATGAAGTGGAAAATATGCCTTTCGACTCTGAGGATTTCCTTATGCTCTAAAAATGACATTACGTATGATAGTTTGATGTTTTGAGGCTGAAATAGTATATATCATCAATTATTGACCTTAAGTTACTCAGTGGATATTATATATTACATTACAAAATTTAAAATTAAAGTATATTTGTTCTCTACGCATTTTTAAACTATTAATCCGATTATGATGAAACTTTGACGAGATTTCTATATACGCCTGCGCAAGTTCCTGCTCTAAAAAATCACTTTTTTATTTTACGTGGTACTACAATGTATGCTGAGTACAACTAGTTACTAGTAAAAATTTAAGGAACGATTTAACATGAAAAATATTCTCATATCGCAAGTTAAACAAAAAAATTACGAAAATATTTGTTTCATTCCAAATAGAGTACTCATGAAAATAACAATGTTCTCGAACAAATGCCTCAATCAGTAATATATCCATTGACATACCGAAAGTCAGTTACATACAAACAAATGTAACAAACCTCAAAACCTATATTTATAGAGGAAATAATTCCCGAACAATCGTCTTTTAACGCACGCAACTCGTAATATTTCAGCGTACGCTTTGAATAATGTCACACATTACACGAACCTACTTCATAAGTCATCATAACTTCTATCCACTTTTCACAACATATAATCAAAGTAGAAATTACACTGGTACAATGTTTACTTTCCTAAAATTAGGTCATCATAAAATTGTAAGCGAATTTTACCTTCATGAATATAATAATACGTACGAGCCAAGCTGGGATTTTGGTCGGGGTTAGGGTATATGGAATAAGTAATATGAAATATAGTTATATTCAGCTTGCATCCTAATTTGTATAATTTTCACACTTTTCGTTTTTGGGATTATATATTTGTATTTAAAATTCAAAATACACATATATATTATGTTGATGCGCGATGGATGGAACAGCTATCTTGCATTCCGAATGATTTTAATAGGAGGTTCGAATCTTGCCAGAACGACATGTTAATAATCTATATAATATGATAATATTATAAAGAGGAAAGATTTGTATTTTTGTATCTTAAGAATAAACTCAAAAATTTCTGGACCAATTTTAAAAATTATTTCGCCAATAGAAAGCTACATTATAAGCGAGTAACATAGTGAGTAGGTAGTACATCTACATTACACCCATGTGAATCCGGGGCGTGTTGCTAGTTTTCTATACCATATTCCCTACATTTAGTCACTATGGGTGGGAGGAATATCTAAATTCCATAGTTCCATAGATGGAAAAAATAATCCGATACTTCTTTAGAAGACTTCTTAATACATATCGATGCATCCCATGTAAATTGTAGTAAGCAATGTTATTAGTAGGTTAAGTTTTTTAAATATACATATTTACTTACATGTACTTTATTTACGCACTAATTTGTAAATAAAACAGACATACAGACGAAATCGGACTGTTATAAAATCGTAACCCAACGTTAAACACTACCTATATTAGATAACACAGCCTACGTAGCATGGAATGTATCTATAGTAAGTATAGAATTATAATTAACACAAATATTCATGTAAATCTCAATCAAAATTTCATATAATACGAATTTTAGTGAAACTGTAATAAATTAGGTAATTTAAAATATTTATTAATGTTTTCAATTACTGAATCATATTTAAACACTAAAATAAATTTTCCATTCACTTCCGCTACACGTTGACGCAAAATTAATATTACCGTCAACCTTAATCCTGCAGAGAGAATTAATTACAGAACACCTTCGCTTTCACGTGAAACGTCCTTTGATACTGATGACGAAATAACAGTATTTAAGAGGTAAGAAACCACAATTGACTGAGAAATTAGTTTACATGACCTGTTTTCAAGACTAAAGGCGCCTTATTACAAAACGCAGTTTAACTAAAAACCCAGGTTTAAAAATCTAAAAACTACAGTTTAAGCAAAATTGATATTACAAAACGAGTTTTTGCGCTAAACCTTAGTTCAAAGCATGGTCTAACGCTAAACTTCAGCAACCCCTAGTTTAACGATGGTCTAAATCGTATCTGTCAAAGTTTCTCTTTGTCATTGTGATTTGTGTTGTGATGTTTTTACCCGAAAATGGATATTAATATGGTTATTGGTTGATTTAATTGATATTGAGGATGGGAAGACATTGAGTTGTTGAAAACGCCCCGCCAACACAACAGAAACCGTGTTCGAGTCAATCCCTTCATGGAATCATTCGATGAAGATTTCATGCAAAAGTATAGAAATACGTTATATAATAAAAAAGGGGACTTATTAAGAGAAGATTTAACTAAAGACATGCTACATATAGTAATCTGTGACTAAAGATGCCTGTAACTAGAGAGGATGTCCTGTGTCCCCCGAAATACAAGTGGTTTACTCGACATGATGAAGTAAGTAGATTCAAAGTTTATATTGCATTTATCAAAATATTGTTAGCAATTTATACTAAATTTTATCCTTCTAAAGTAATGTTTTGTTTTAATAGATCCAGGATGACACCGCCGATTTCAACGGAGTATCACAACCTTTTATAAGCCAGATATGCAAAAAAATTGCAGAAGCCATAGCCCGAAAATCACATAGATTTATAAAAATGCCTGCCACATTAACAGAGCAAGAGTAAGCAATGCAAAAAGTTCGCAGAATAGCAAATTTCCCTCCAGTAATTGCTGCAATTGACTGTACTCACATAAAAATAAAAAAGTTAAGTCAAGATGGTGGTTAACTGTAAAGGATTCCCATCAATTAATGCCAGGTATTATTGATTGATTCTACTCATATTTTTCTTGCAAAATAAAGGAACAATGACTTGTCTATTGCCACATCCCTGATGAGGCGTTGGTTGTTGAAAAGTAGTTTAACCTACCACAGGGTTAAGGTGTCCATGTGGAATGTGATTAATATACAACAAATAATAAGAACCCTGCATGGCTTTGCATGGAATATGATAGATTCAGTGGAAAAGTATAATTAGGATGTTTTGTGCATACAAAACTTTTTTAAAAAATATTAAAATAACTATGAAAACTAAAACTTTCTATAATATGTAGTGATGATGATAGTCATGCTTATTTATGAGTAAGAAATACTAACCTATTTTACTATTGTTTCAGGTAGTTTGTGATGCTGATTTAGAAAATAATGGAAATTGTTACTAGGTGGCGTGGGACAATTCATTGAAACACTTTTAATTGAAATAATATATTTTTAACCTTAAATAATTGTATTTCTTTAACATTTTACAATAAATTTTCTTTCAACCATAAGTTTTTCTTGTTAGGAAATAACATTTTTATTTCACCCATTATTATTTATATAATATAAAATATTTATATCACATAAAAGTTTTGCTTTATCACATTTGTATTTTTGATATTTTTGTGAAGTAAAATCTCCCCTAATACATACCTGTTTTAACATATAATATTTTGGTTAAGATTTTTATGATAATAGTAATTATAAATAAAAATAAGATAATAAAATACTAAATAAAGTTTATTTCTTTCTGATTTTAATCTTTGTATTTCATTAGAGTAGAAAATATATAGATTTAAATTTATGAAGAAAATATGTATGTTAAAACCAAATTTCTCTTTCTAATATTTGCTAAGTACTAGAGTTCTTCCTGTTTTCTTATATTTCTATTTCTAGTTACAGTTTTTTTTTATTTTTAATTCAGCAATTTTAACATTAAGCTGATGCTCCACTTAATTGTTTGTTTATAAATTGAGTATTGCTCAATATTGTTTCTTGCATTGTAACTTTTCTGTAAAGTAATTTAAATTAATTATAATAATTGAAACAGCACCTTCTCACTCAATTAAATCCAAAATTATGTTAATCACTATTATAATGTATTGTATTATATGGATATGTATTTATGTAAGTACTGGCATGTATGTATTATAATATGTTTGTTTATATAATTTTCACCACCCCCGTCTGCATCTGATGTTGCCTATGAGTGGACAAGTTAACTTTAACTTCACCATCAGTGATCAGACCTTTTCTTTCCCGTGAGTTCATTAATTCTGAAAATATTTCAATAATATTATTAATTTGCGTATGGGTCACTGAATAATAAAAAAACTAAACACTTACTTCTTTGCTATATTCTTCCACTCTTGAGCCTTTTTAATATTGAAGGAAGCTTTAGTACTTTTGTGCTCTAACTAGTACTAATGTGGCGTGATTGTGAAGTCATCTCACGTAGTATATCCTATAACATTTTCAATTTGGGTTAACAATAAATTATAGAAGGATTTCAAATTCATCGAAGTAATTTAGCTTTACTTACTTTTTCCTCGGTACTCCAATTCTCAGATAGATTTTTCTTTTGTTGGTCCATCACAATATAATATTAAAATTACCAAAGACAGACACTTCGATAATTTAAAAATTCCAAAACTAAATGAACTTTTTTTAACTTGCGATAGTTTTGTTTACTAATTAATATTATAGTTTTAAATTACGCGAGATAATGTTACGATTCGTTACACGTGCTTAGATGTATTAGTATTTAGTAATTAATATGATGTTAATAATGTACCTAAACTTAAACAAATCTACAATCGACGAAATGTCATGCTTACATTTATGCAAAATAACAAATTCCCAATATTTTTAACACTCCTAAACATTATTTAATCATTAGCGTATTATCAAAATGTTTTCTTTTCTGGGCATACGGAACGTTGCAATAGAAAGTCATTATTAATCTGTGGTTGATATATAAACAATGGCACAAAAGACAGTACTAAGAAGACCACTGTTTTTTAATTTTTTGTAATACGAAAAAATTTAGAACTCGGTTTTGCAGATAAGCCTGGACTTGTTAGGCCAGGTTTAAACCAATGTTTATTTATTTTTTTGTAATAAGACCGAAGGAGTTTAAGATCAAATTATTATGCGGACCTTATTAGTTGTCTATATAAAGTCTATAAGAACAACAAGAATTTTCCTTTTGTCAAACTCAATGGTTATAATAATAAATATAAAACGGTGTATTAGTACTTTATATGAAAGAAACTCCATTGTACTGTTGTCACGAAACAAATTTACATTTTTTTTTATAAAGGATTGCTTTTCTTTGAAATAATAATGGGGGCGGGATTTAAGTAGACGTTTTTATACAATACAGGTTCATAGCCATCTCAGAAATCGGATATAGAACATCTTTGAATATAAGAAAGAAAAATTATCGAGTTCTACAAGCCTCAATCACCCAAATAAGCACTTCTTTTTCTTCTTCCTGCCCTGTTCCCTTTTTTTTTATTTGGGGTCGGCGCAGTATGTTCTCTTTTTCCATTCTCTCCTTTCACTCGCCATATCATCAGTCACACCTTTCAAACACATATCATTCTTCACACAGTCAACCCATGTCTTTTTTGGCCCATCCACTTTCATATTTAAAACTTTTTTAGATAATAAGCACTATGTATTGAAATATATTGTTATACGACTAAAATATATAAATGTATAGTCATTTTTAATTACACATTATTGTATTATATGTATTTAATTAGGTACTTTATTATCCTTAATAGAAAAACAAATAAAATAATGTCTTTGACTTGATTTCATGCTTCTCATCAAGGCTTATCTAGCCGCTTAACCAATTATGTAATGTAGGATGCAGACTATATAATATGATGACTGAATGTCATGTGTCTTTATCAAAAAAAAAAAATGTCAACTAACCTTCTTTTTTTTTAAGTAAAAATAATGGACATTGGCAGAATCCGTCTTTGATGGAAATTGCCTTTAAAAGAAGAACTAAATATAGGAAAAACATTGCTTTTAAGTGTTAAAATATACTCACCATCCAGGATCCGTTAAAACATTTTTCCCGCTAAAGCTGTATATTCTCGGCGCATGCGCAAACAGTCCCCCGGAGCCATCGAACATCTCCCCCCAGGAGTTGAAGAGCACGTCTCCCCGGATATTCACAACTGGTATCTCGCGATCAACCCAACTCACTATTGAATCTACATTTTGGACCCTAAGAGAAAACAACCCAATTATTATCAATGTGTATTGAATAAACTAAAAATAAATAAAAACATGGTAAAAACCAAAGTTCGTAAAGGCAAAACGAATTGTTGGCCTAAAGATAAATTCCAGTCATCAAAGACATAACTTTAAAAAAAAAACCAAGACTCTCAACTCAGTTCTTCTATCGTAAATACATAGTTGTATGATCCATACAATACCAAGTAGGTCAATTTATTCAGTCTCTACTTAAGGATCCTTCTGTCTTAAGTTTTAGCTAACCTAACAATATCTTATAGTGACCATATCAATATTAAAAATCTTTTATGTTTTAAATAAATAGATTCTAGTGTCTTAATATGCAATATGTCTTCCTAGTTATCGTACCTAAGTCCTCAAGAAGATTCGATTAAATTTAAATAATATTACGGAATTATAAATATTCAACATAGCTGATGATATTGAAATTTGCCAAGAAAAAAGAACAGGGCCGTATAAAGTCTGCACTTGCAATGAATATGTATCAGCGTTCAAGGACGGATTTCAAATTCATTATACCTTCAACTTTGTTTGCTATCCGTCGTTACAATTTACGTGCTATTCATTCGTAGCATAGAGGGAATAATGGCGGGTTTACCTTGAAGAGATGAACGCACGGAAAGTACCATCCAGACCGGCTCTCTGAGCCTGTCTGTGGCACTCGTAATTAGTACTGCTTACTCCGTGCATGTCACCCGTGTGGGGTTCATTCAACGCGGCTAGACGAAGCTGTGTGAAATGAAACTCAAATATAATCATGCTACTATATTATACAATATTTTTAGTATATAAGTACTAGGGGAAAAACGGGCGGGTGATAAACGTAATCATAAATCATTTATTGCACACATCAGAAGTACCATACAATCTAATATTAAAAATTTCCATGTCATAATGTTAGTTACCGTACTCCTCCGAAACGGCTTTACCGATTTTTTCCAAATTTTATATGCGTATTCAGTAGGTCTGAGAATCAGCTACTATTTATTTTTCATACCCCTAAGTGATGAGGGTTGTTCACCCTTAAAACTTTATATATTTAGACAACTTAGTATTGCATTTGGTGAGCAATTGGTCCAGACTCAGCTATTGTGCTGCGGGTGTGAGTGCCACAACCATACAGCGCTGATTTTCAACCTGAAGCATTGGTTTGAGGTCTACAGCATTAACTACATTAAAAAAAAACACTAAAAAAATCCACACTGTATACCTAGGTATAATATAAACTTATATTTACCCCACGAAACAGAAGGTTATAAGACTAAAAATAATAAGAAAAGGATCAAGATATACATGTAGGGGAGACCAGGGATGAACGTAACAATTTTTGGTTTTTTCGTAATATATCCCAGATATTTCTGAATATTAAAATTCTAATTACTACACATGTGAGATTGGTCTTTCAGCTATCATTTTACACCAGCTTACATGCAATGTGTTTTATAGATTTTGAGAAAAACGAATAATTATTTGAAGTGGGATTTGTTACAACCATCCCAACCCCTAGGGTTGGTTGTAACAGTGTAAGGGGATAGATGTAACATTGTAATTAAAAATAAAGTAACTTTCATAATCAACATATTATGTAATCATAATCAACCTTTTGGGTTTCACATTACTATTACAATCCTTATAAAAATAAACTTTTCTAGGAAACAATAATAATTTCGAAAATAATCAACATTATTCAAAATTGAGATCTCAATCAGACAAACAATTATGACACACAAAGCTTATTTATTTATTATATTTTATTTCTAGTTGAAACGCCAGCTTTCGTACTTCTTTGTTTGTTAATCTGTAATTAATTTGAGAACAATGGATTAAATACTCGGCCAGTATTTTTTCTTCCTCGTCGGTACAAACTCTTCTTTTCGATTCGTAGCCTACATTTGGAAGACTTGTTGAACCTTTTCAAGCATTTTTTTCTTCTTTTGCACTATATAAAGTTACATGGCACAGTTGATATGAATTCGCACCGTCTCTAAATGGTACTTTTCTGAGCAATACTTCTTCTGCAGCCAAATCCATTATTTCTGTATTTTTTTAAATTCATTTATGTTAGATATCGATGGACGGTGGTTCACTTGATGGTAGGTGATAACTCAGCCACGGAACATTAGTCAATGATGCGCCATCGACCTACTTTTTACTTCGAGCATTCGTAAATTCATAGACTGAAATTGAAACGCGCCATATGCACTTCACGGTTTTTCCATCTATTTCTTATATTATAGAATTTCGGTATTTCTCCCACCCGTTCAATGCCCGAAGTTACGACATGTTTACAGAAAATTTTCAACATGCGTCCCGTTGGGAATCGAACCCACTACCCATCGATGCGTACGGTAGGTGTTCTACCAAACGCGCCAACGAGCCCGTCAATAGTTTGTAGTAGCTAAACCTCTACTGGTCGTACTTTTAGGCAGTCTGAGATAAGAAAACGTATTTGTTTTACTTTGGAATATAAAAAAAACGCAACAGAAACATACAATATTTAAAATTTCCCGAATACGACAATCATATGCCTATAACCGAAAAACCATTTTAGAAAGATACCATTTCAAACACAAAAATAGAGAGATGAATAGTTACGCTACTTCACTGACAGTTTAAATGCATGTTAGAACCTACTACAATAAAAACAAACGCAATTGAAAAAAAAGGTTGTAAGTTACTTTGGGGGTATTTTTGAGGCTCTGACTAGCTACGTCATACACCTGTCGGCACAGCGCCGAAAGCGCAACTGAGGTGAATTGGGATCCAAAATGGGCCATATTAGTGAATCAACTATCAATGCAGCTAGCATAATTCGTTCAAAAATTCATTTGTTACGTTCATCCCGTGTTACTTTCATACCTGGTCTCCCCTACACGTGATACTAAGTGATCAGCTCTGATCATAACTGCAACACCGTAAGTCGTTTGTATAGAATTCTAAAAATTTATCTCTCATGCGATATTTGATTTTTCTATAAAATGTAGGTACATGTTTTTACAAGACTGAAAACTTGATTTTGTTTTCTGAACGACATATTATACTCGTAGGTATTCCAACTACCAAGAAATCCTTATAAATAAAGAGAAATAGGTATATAATATTCAAATTGTCGTAATATTAAAAGTCTTAAGTCTCTATAGTGACTAATGGAATTATATTTTTTGATAACGTAATAGGCAGTTGTTTTACCCGTGTGATAGTAAGTGCATGCAGTCTAGATAATTACCTTGAAGGAGCCTATTTACTCTAGTTTTAAAGAGAACCAAGTTATATGTATTTGGGTTGTATATCCCTATTAATCGAAATATAAAATAATAAGTTATTATTCATTCTGTATCGGTACTAAGGTCTTTTTGTACGATTATTTGTATAGACGACTGTGTAGGTTCAATAACCTTGCTTGGTCTTTATAAATAAGTCGGTAAATAAAGGTCTATTGTCAAAAGGATTTCACTGTATTTATGGAATCCATCCAAGGTCTCCAGACGTCTGAAAGACATATGTTTTACTGAATACACTCTCTCGTACACCTACGTTCATAGATATTACTTAGACTTATCTGTGGCCTATTACCACGAAATACCTTCAATATTTGGGTGGGTTATCATATAACTCGAAAGCATCGTTAGCGTCATTAAGCACGGAAGCGTTATTTGATATCTTTACAATTAAAATTATTATAGTTATGTTATAATTTTCTGTAACGTTTATAATTATTTAGTCATTATAGATGCTAAAAACTTTGGACAATATACGGCAATTAGAAAATTATATACCAAATTTATTTAACGCGAGTATAACACATTAATATACTAAAGTTTTTATTTATTTATATGAACTTCTCGGCAGTTAGAATTAAAGAAATTTAGATAGTGTTATAACACCGTAATCATATTCGATAGACATTCAATAATATATTAGAAACAGTAATAAATCACATAGGTTTCGACATCAGAAATCTCTCCCTACGGACCTGACACATTTTTTATGTTATTTTTTCCAAAGAGATTTCAAAATTACGACCCTCTTCATTTTAAGCTTCATAGAAATTGAAACAGAATGTTTGATGATACAGCTAATATGTTAGATTAGTAAGTCTTTATCACTAGCATCAATTGTTAAGCGGTAAAATATCCTGTTTAATTTATTAAGTAGTTTTATAGCCTAATTATAACTTATTAGCCGACCTGGCTGACCTGACCGAAAAAATGAGACCAAATTTTGCTTTTATAGTACTCATAACTGAAAATAGAAGAAGAAGCGAAAGTGGTATGTAAGGATCGGAGCATATGGAATTCCGTGATCTCTGCCTACCCCAATGGGAAAGAGGCGTGATGTATATGTATGTATGTATATATAACTGAAAATCAATAGGTCTATAATATGTTTAAAGATCCCTTTTTTCTATTAAATTATTCAATTTTTTGTGCAAATTTCTTAACTTTTGAAACCTTTAAAAAATATAACTCAAAATACCTATACCTCCAGTTCCGTTTTTAAATCGCGATTTTAGTAAAACACAATACATTCGTTATTTTTAATTTAACAACCCTAACAGTCACAGACATAATTTCAATTTAACGTCAGTTACTTTTTAAATTATATATATGCAGCCATACTTTCGCTTATCTCATTTAGTTACAAGATACTTACCACCGGGCCTTCTCCCACAGGATTCTTGTGATGCACTAAACTAGAAGTTTCTAGAATATTCTGTAGTGGCGTCCGAGTGGGCCCGTTGCCAGGTGAGTCGTGCACAGACAGTAGGGACCCCATCTGTTCGAACGAAAATCGAAACGTTATCAAGCAATACAAAAGTTAACCTCAACTTTTGTATTGCTTGATAAAACTATGTCATGAATATCAAACATTTTCGGATAGAATTTAAAAATCCATTGGTACTTTTTTGAATTTACTTATGTATGGACTATAGATATAGTGTTCCGTAAGTACAGGTTTTAAGTTTGAATTCGATTAACATGTTTTGTATCTTGAAATAAAAATTATTATTTTTATACCACTTTTCAAAACTCTAACCTAACATACACGACCATAATATTATTATTTTTAACCGATAAATTATTAACTCTAAAATTAGTACAAAATAGGCAAATTTTAATTATACTTAGATTTTAATTTTCACAAAGTTGCCATCTAATCCTACTATTTTTTTATTTAAATCTTATATATAAAATTCTCGTGTCACAATGTTAGTCTGCATACTCCTCCGAAACGGCTTGACCGATTCCTCTGAAATTTGGTAAGCATATTGGGTAGGTCTGAGAATCGGCTAACATCTATTTTTCACACCCCTAAATAATAAGGGTGGTCCACCCCTCAATTTTTTTTTTTTCATTTTTTTGACAAAATTTTTTTTTTTATTTTTTTATGATACGATATTCA
Organism: Anthocharis cardamines; assembly: GCA_905404175.1. NCBI lineage: Eukaryota > Metazoa > Arthropoda > Insecta > Lepidoptera > Pieridae > Anthocharis > Anthocharis cardamines. Next base: position 8,174,715 of record FR989963.1, read on the forward strand.
AAAATACATACAACCCCTGCTTTTTTGTCAAAAAAATCTAGACCCGTGCGAAGCCGGGGCGGGTCGCTAGTATATAAAAAATTTATAATTATAAAGTTTCTTTTATCCTAGATATTCTTCACAAGATACATATAATAAAAGAAAATTTCTTTCCATCTTTATAAAGTTCAATATAAAGCCCTGTTATTACTTCACCATCCATTCAACAAAGCTGAGCAGAATTTTAAATTCAAGGATTTTCCTTTTATGATAGAGGCTGATCCTTGAAATGAATTTCCTGAAACTCAAGATGTACGTAGATCTTAACTAAACAAGTATATGAATTTATGAAATATTTAAGCATGTATTTCTGAGTTTGATAGCGAGCGAGTCTGTAAGTTTCCAATAACAATTTGATCGCCTCCGTGGCTCAGTGGTAAGTGTGATGTGTTTAGCACCGGCGGTCCCGGGTTCGAATCCCGGGGAAACAAAATTTAAAAAAATCGGAGGGCAGGGCACAGAAGGATCACGTAACTACTTGCCTGTAAAGAGAAATGATCAGTGAAACAGACACAGATATGGGTCTGCCCCATGCCCCACTAAGGGACTCGGAAAATCACTTTTACTAACAAAATGGGTTATTTTTATTTTATCTTACATGAAATGAAGTTTAAGTTCAGAAATATTTCTTGTGAGAATGTATGGCAACACAGCCTAGGTTTACCCAGCGAAAAAATAGGGTTACCACACTTTATAAAAAACAAAACAACACTACGTAATTGGCGTATAAAAACATGAAGAAGCAAGAAGCCTAATAACGAAGTAACTGTTTTATTGTTGAATAGTTTTATAAAAATATATCCGCTTAATACTTATGAACTTAAATGTCATTACAAATAGGTAATTCAATCGAATTACCTACATAAAAATCCACTCAAACACACATAAATACACACACTCGTACATACATACATTAAACACATAGCTACAAAGTCGCTTTTTTCTGAAATCTATATTTAAGTTTATTATTTAATTTTTATGTTTTTTCCACGTCAGAGTAGGACATTCTGGCACAGGAAGTCTCTTAAAAGGATGTCCTAATAACGGTATAAATCATTTTTCATTTAAGATACAAAATTCAGGAAACACTACAAAAATAAAATAAAATAAAAATTTAATAAATATAATAATTATAAACATTTTAATTCAGATATTACAAATAAAGGTAAATTAAAAAGCAGTATTAAATGACAGTAATAATTAATTAACAAAGCTAAATATGATTCAAACAATTCCAAAATTGTAATTAGCTTAGTTACGAGTTACACTAGTAGTTTATATCACTTTCCCGTTATTACAAAATGCCACTCCAATTATCTAGCCACGGTTTCAAATTAACTATATATTGAAACCACATAAACCAGCAGAGTTAGAAGCGGAAATTACGAAAACTGTAATACAGTACGAGTCGCGTGTGGTTCGCGCCGAATTCACGGATTTAAATTAAACTGGTATTTAATTCTCACTGTATTACGTACGTGATGACGGTAACTCCAAGAGTTATAACTCATTAGTTATAACTAAAATTATTAACTGTTAGTATAGAATTTGATTATAACGCGTCTTAATTTGAAATTCAATGTTTGCAAAGAGAACTATTTGTTCTAGAAATATATTATTAGTCCAAATATTGGGATTTATTCGTATACGCGTTTAAATGGAGGTTCTAGAAAAGACATATACTAACGCCTATTAAGTCTGTTTGATCAATGTGTGAACGTTGGCAATAAACAGAGAGCCACAATACTTTGATTATTTTTCTACCCTCTTCTTGAGTGAGGTGAAAGTCGCGGAAGCTCAACGGCTGTGCCGCGCTCACCAACCAGTGCACGTTCGACGTTCGTACTGAGGGGTGAGCACGAACAAGTATCGAAAGAGTATTCGTATCGTCGAACTGTCAGTTGTATGAGAAATCATTTGAAATTTCATACAAATGACAGTTCGACGATACGAATACTTTTTCGAAAGTTGTTAGTGCTCACCCCTCTGAAGAGGTTTTGACATCCGGATCACTAAAACTATTCTCCTGCGTTATATTGTGATAATTTCCAATAAATTCTTTCTTTCGTTCGTAACGAATTCTTTAAAGTTAGAAGTGCCGTGCATCGAAGCTGAAGGACTGGATCCAAGCCAGGAAAGGAGGAGGAGAATTATTAAGGTTAGTGGTAACGGTTTTTTGTTCAACTGTTCACACTTTTTCAACGTGCCTCACTTCGATTTCAATACATTTTTTATATTATTATTCTTATTATAAAGTCCACTATTAAAAACAAAAATTATCAGCGACAGTTGTTTTGTACAACAAAAGCTAATAAGGCCTATAAAGCCTAAAAGCCCTACCTCACTATATAATTTAAAAAAAATCGTTTTGTTATTTAAATACTTACCGCATCTATTTTATTATAAATATAATATCAGAAAAATACGAAAGATACATGCCTATATTCAGGAATACATTTCAATTCTTAAATATGCATATCCACCATGAATTTTTTGTGAGTATGAACTCAAAGTATGAACTTTGATGTGAACTACCAAACGTAATATAGTTGTGAGAGTACGGTAACATTTCCTAAAGTTGTATAGAAACCAGACATAAATCTATTGTCAAAATCAAGATATCATGTGGTATACTTACAGAAACATACTGCCAACCGTTATTGACTCGAATCAATAGCGCCTGCTCTTGGATGACGTAAGCCAGAGTGCCTCGAGGATTCTTTGCGCCTAGCTGTATGAAAAAAAAACAATATAATATAGTTATTATTGATATAATTATTAATAAATATTTAATAGATATTTAAGATTTTTTTTGACGGGCTCGTTGGCGCGTTTGGTAGAACACCTGCCGTGCGCATCGATGGGTCGTGGGTTCGAATCCCAACAGGACGACATGTTTCTAATTTTCTGTAAGCATGTCTTCCTCACGTCTGGTAAAGAAATATCGAAATTCCGACTGGGTAAGGAACTACCGTTCATAGATAGAAAAACCGTGAAGCGCATATTGCGCGTTTTGGTGACAGTCTATGGATTTTCGAATGCTCTAAGTAAAAAGTAGGTCGACAGCGCATCATTAACTGTGTCTGTGACTGAGGTATCACGTAACATCAAGTGAACTTCGAAAGCTCGTCTGTCGATTCCTAACATAAAAAAGAAAATATACAAAAATTGAAGAAATATACATTTAAGAAATCAGCTGAAACCCCAAATGTAAGTCCTAATTGTTCTAAATTTTCAAAACAAAAATTATAAATGATTTAAAATACGAATCCCCCTTAGGTCCGACATGTACTAAGTTGATTTGTTTATATGAAAATAAGCTTTAGGAAGAAAGATAAAACAATATTTCTTTGTTAAAAATTAAGTTATATAAAACTGAAGTTGTCAAAGACCATAAATACATTTCAAAGAGAATAAACATTAATGCGAGAAAACAACAGCAAAAATGTACTTTGTTTTAAATTTCACAGAAAATATCTTATTTGACATCACTCGGTTCGTTTAATTGTGGTTGGTTCGGTACGACATATTTTTTATGAAAGTTCTAACCCTTTCATAATTTATTTGCTGTTTGGCGGGTACATGTTCCGTGGTTTATTTGCTGTTTCGTGGCTACAAGCTCATTATAACTAACAACAATGTATTCAATTCGGTTACATAAAATGAAAAAAAATTTGAAGGCGAATTATGAATTCAATATTCTTGATATTAATTTCACATAATATCATATTTTATAAATAGTAACGGCCTTATTCATAAACATTTTGTCTAATTTAAAAAGACTACAGAACGAAAGAAACAAAACATATTTTATCTATAAATCAAGATTATAATACGTTTATGAATAAGGCCGAAGGTTCATACCTAATTTTACATAATAGTAAATACTAATTTACAACAATATTGCTCAAAGGAAGAATAATATCTAACGACACGATGGTATTTCTCTTACTATCGTCATATACTCACCCTTAGTAAAGAATCCGTAGTTTTGAATAAAACGGTACCAATAATTGTCCTCCCATCTTCTTCGTCATCAAAATCCCCATTTCCATTGAGCGAGTCTAATGGCTCCGCAAAATCTGTTTAAAAAAAAAAATTTAGTTAAATCTTAACCGAAAAATCAAATATGTAGCTGATTTACTATAATGTATTATAGAAGTGCTTTTTACGAAGTCGTTTTAAGGAAAAAAAAGTATGAACTCTTATTTTATGTAATTATATAATGGGATAAAAAAGCAATACTTACGATAGGATCCTTGACGATGCATTAAGTTGTTTAGGTTTCTTAATACTTGGAGAGCATCTCGAGGCTTGCCTAACATAAAAAAAATATATTTACAATATTTTTTTTTCAATATAATTCTATAGTACTTGCAGAGGTATTTTAGGGAAAGTACGTAACACTTGAATGATTTTATTATTGTTAAACCTTAACAATTTAATAATTGTACTGAAACTATAAGTGCTAGAATGTAATAAAATGTCTTAGTTTGAAACAGAATGAAAGAAAATAAGTCAGCTACGAGTGCTACGACGCACGTAGCTACGCGTTATTAACGCTACGGCTACGTGCCACCTACGATTCGTTTTCGCTTCGATGTATATAAAACGTCAGATGAGGAAAAAGTTTTACGCTAACAGAAAACCTTATCACTTATTAAAGATTTGCTTTTGACAAATGGGTATTTCCACGAAACTTTACCCCACCATGACAAAAATTCAAATTTGATATTTAACAAAACAAACACTATCTCTTAAGTCCTCAGTAATCATACTGTCGAAGTTATGTAAAATAAAAAATTTAGCCCTTATCCAAAATTATTTACATCAATCTATTTTTACGTCAACTTCCTCTGTTCTACCACAGGTATTAAAGTTTGCATCACTATTACGTCTTCTTGTCATAGCTTGGGATTCCGTACATTAGTGTGGTGTGAAGTACAAGTTTTTGGGATTTCTGTGCAAGTAGTTTGGTAATTTCAAGTAAGTAAAATTTTGAGTTTTCTATGTTTTTATCAGTGAGGGTGATGATGTCGCACCCGTTACAAAAAATGTGCAAATAGTTTAATTGCGACGTAATTTATAACATCTATATCTTCGTACTTTGTAATAATAAGAAGTGAGCTTTAAGAATAAACGCGGAGCAGTTTCAATACTTCGTAGGATATAAAAATATTTAATTTTCGATGATAAATATATGTCACACCCGTTACAATTTTTTTTTGTACATTTTATTGTTGGTTTTTTTTTAGTCATAACTTGAAGTTTCTTTATTGTCAGATATGGAAAAGACCTACAACAAAAGTATGGAAAAAAAATTAAGGAAAATAAAGAAAATTACGAAGCACATTTAATAAAAGAAAGAGATAAGAAAAGAAAAGATGCAAAAAAGGCATCAGCGGAAAGAAAAAGAGCACTAAGGTTAAAGAAAAAGAACAAAGTCTGCCTACTCGATCAATGTTTTCGCCTACTAGTGCCTACTAGGCCCTCTAAAAGAGATGTATGTAGTTTTAAAAGAATTTCTGCTGTTTTAAAGGCAAAGGGTGGACCCATAAAATATTATTTTTTTATTAATAAATAGTTATATAAATCTTTATAAATCGTTTTATTTTACTTCGGTTTAATATTTCTTTCAAAAAATTAAAATATCAGGGGTGTTCAATACTTTTGGCCAAGGCTGTATTATTTTCAAGCTAATATTTCAAGTTAAATGGGAGGACTATGCTATCGTCAAGGAGTAATTATTGAATTTAACCAGATTTCTTTTATGTTTAACTGTTTATTTTATCCTGAGTGGTTTTTAATAAAGCAATGTTTATGAATACTATTTTTCTTTTCACCTAAAATCTTGAAAAATCATACAGTGTCGCGCCCGTTACGAAGACTTGTCGCACCCGTTACATTTTGAGAAAATTGCAGCCAATTAATATTAAAATATTTGTGCTTTTAAAGTACGTAGTTGTTTGAGATAACTATTAAAGTCTTACATAAAAAAAATGACTATATACTTTCATCCAAAATTTTACAGAATCAACATTGTAAGATAACGGGGTCGCATTTCCCGATTTTCTAAGGTCGCACCCGTTACGCGATTCATTACATTGTGTAAGGTTTTCTATTAAAGTTTTTATAGAGATTTTGTTTGAATTAAATATCTAATTTTTTATACTATTTTAATTAATAACCTAACTTTATATATTTTAACAAATACTTTATATTATCATGAAAAGAAGCAGTATCATTGTCGCACCCGTTACAATGGAAATACCCAAATTTAATTAAAAACATTATATGAGTCATTTATTTGTACTCGCTTTGTGTATTTGTTTTTAATAAAAGGAGAAACTGACTAATCTTTCAACAGCGTACAGTAGATACATTTTATATTACAACAATGCTTTAGACGCTAAGGGCAAAAATTTAGGTATGGAATTAGGACTTTTATATAGAGTTGGAGACGCGTATTAAGAGACTAAAAGAGTACAAGTAAAATAGAGTTTGGAAGTCTGAGATCAAACAAACAAAATAACCTTAATTAAGTTGATTGATTTTCAATAAAGGCGATTTCGAAGTATTTTACAATTTGAATGTAACTTGACTAATTTTATAATAAATGTTATTTTATACGATTAATGGCTCTAAAATCTCTCTATTTTAATAAATTAATTTATAATAATAAATCTTTTCTACACTTACCCGACGCAGTTTCAAGGCGGTTAATTCCCGGGCTATCTGTCAGAGTATCCAGCGGAAGTTCATTCGCATTAACCATTCCCGGTGGTCCAGGTGGACCAGGTGGTCCCGGCACGGGGACGTACTGGACATTCGTGGATGGTCCTGGGGGCCCCGGAGGCCCTCGAGGCCCATCCTTTCCTGGGGTACCCGGAGTTCCGTCTAAGCCTTTATCGCCTTTTTCACCCTTAATCTTTGTAAAACATAAAATATTAAAGGCGGATCAATATTTGAAATAAAATCATACATTTTTATTTGTAATTAAAAACGAGGTAAAATACGTTAGATGGTACAGTTTGATTTCCGATGTGTCGCAGGTTCGAATCTCACCGGGACGACATATATTTTTTTTATAAACATATCTTCCCTACATCTGGCCAATTTGGACCGCAAATAAAAACGAACCACCAAACTTGCATTACGGTTTCATTGACGGATTTCCTGAGGTTGAGGTATCACCTACCAAGTGAGACTAACGCTCGACTGTCAATGTTTAACATAGAAAAAATAGAAAGAAAGTAACATCTGGAACTACCTCATAAATAGAATAAGAACCACCATATGAATAAATAATGAAAATACCCTAATACACAACCTCCTTTCTGCGGCGCAGATATAATTTTTCGCTTAACAAAACAAGACCATATTCCAACAATAAAAAATGTGAGGCACGCCTCCGTTCTAAAAAGGCGATAATTAATGGAGTAAGGTAATTTATTCGTTTCTGCTCAATAAACGTGTTCGAATTTCAGATTTACCTTTTCAAGGTCCGCTAAAGCGATTCCCGAATCCCCTTTTTCACCTTTTGGCCCCTGAGCGCCCGCGGGGCCGGCTATTCCAGGCGGACCCTATTAAATACGATTTTATATGACTTAGGATTTACGACGCATAGTTTAGAATAAATGGCTTAATTAATGGATTGCGGTTTTATTCCGTCTATGTTACCAATTGAGAATCTATTTAATAAGTCAATTTAAAGTTATTATAGATAATTATTTGTTAGAGAAGATTAACTTTATTGCACTTAATTCTGTAAATACGTTATTTAATCTCACATGAATTACAAAAAAACTTGAGATTAATATCGACCCATGCATTAAAATTTAATTTTCATTAATGCTTAAAACAAATTAAACAATATTTTACTCTAAATATATGTGTTTAAAAATTGACTTTACATTATTACTTCAATAGGATTCGTAAAAAAAATATACTAAAAATTAGGCTTTTGGCTAAGCGTTAAAAACATGTTAAGTTGACAAAAACCATTGCTTTGAGTAGAATATACTCGATCTTATCTACCGAACACACGGACACATGTGTCCATTTTGTTGCTCTTTATCTTTACCGGTGCTTTCACTGTGTATGTTGCTCCGGGATTCAAACCCCAGAAACTCCGATAGTAATTATAAGTCATTTGAGTCGGGATCCAAATCAAAATAACTTTTCAATTTAAATAAAAGTAAATAAATAAATATTAAAACATACGTGATTAAAATTTTTAATCAAAATATTCATACACTGTCATTTTCATATCTGACTGCATTAATTTATGACTGACTGCTTTTATTTATATTAAGTTTTTTGTTAATTAGCTTTAAAACTTTTCTATATATTATTTATTATAAAAGTTAAAGATTCATGACTAAGTAGTATTTTCTAAGCTTAACATTCGTCTCCGAATCTTTAAAATAAATAAAAAAACGTAAAACGTAGAAGTGAAGAGATTACTTACAGTCCAACCAGGAAGACCAATGTCCCCGGATACTCCATTAGTCCCGGGTATACCTGGTGGGCCTGGAAGGCCCGGGGCTCCTCTAGGCCCAGGAGGACCAGGATGGCCTCGTTTCCCTCTAGGACCCGTTTCACCTTTATCTCCCTTAAAAAAAGTGTATATAGAATATCTATTTCTCACATTAATGCTGACGAGTTTCTACATAAAAGCAAATAACATACACGGATACTAGCAGCGCCGTGGTGGCTGGGGTAAGAACTATTCTTGCCCCAGAGAAACCGTGCCAAGCGCGCCTATAAGGCCTGTGCTTCTATGATATTTGATAAAGGTTAACGTAGTGATGTTACTATAGCAACAATACTTAGTTGTATATTAACTACGTTGCTATACCTAACAAAAGGTTATACATAACATAAATATTATAATTATTATAATTTCAGACATATTTTATAGCCAAAAGTGTGAATGTAAGCATTGATGAAAGTGGAAGAAGTGCAAGGACGGAGCTTATGGAATTCTGTGATCTCTGCCTAGCCAAATGGAAAAGAGGTGTGAAATATATGTATGTATGTAAAATATCGAAATGAGTATGAAACTACCTCACTTTAATATTATACTTAATTAAGTTTTTTAATTACTCTTACTAAAAATTCATTCCGAATATGAATATTTTGTGCGACAAAAATGAAACAAAATCATTTGTATGGGACACGGTTGCTGCAATATTGCCGCAGCTATTTGAAACAAGTAACAAACTTTTATAGTAGATATTATATTATAATACTTGTAACATTATTTTAAAAAATATTAAGACAAACGAATTATACAGATATTTTTATAATGCTACGTTATTTTTTTTTGTAGACAGATATTTAGAGAGAATATATTATAATTACAAGCAAAATTTTACAGTAACGTATTTCGTTCAGATAAAGAAAAAAGTATTTTAAACTGAAAAATGTATCGAAATACTCTTAAAAATTATGTATTCATCAGTTAAAATATGGAACAATAGATTTAGGTCTTCTTTAATTACCTTGGTCATAATCACAGCTTCATCTCTGGAAATTGCTACAGGACCTGGTGGTCCTGAATCTCCCTTATCTCCTTTAGGACCAGATAACCCAGGAGGCCCTTGCGTCCCAGGAAGTCCAGAAGGTCCAATATCGCCTCGCTCCCCCGGTTTGCCGTCATTACCCGGAAATCCTTGTACACCTTCAATTCCTCGAGTGCCCTTTTCACCCTAAATAAAAAAAAAGTTTTTATGTGTGCCTGGTTTTATGAAAATTATTCGCAAGCTTTTTAATGAATAACATACTCGTATTATTTATATAATAGTAGAGTCCTAAAATCTTATTGTTGAGAGAAAAAAATAATATCTAAAGGAGTTTGTAATGAATCGGATCAAAGATAAATAAATTATTGAACTACGTTTGTCATAGATAAAGGATTTTGAAATAATTGTATTGTATTATTCCGTATACTTATTCACTTGACACCTTTTGAAACATGAACTTTATATCTTTTTAATTTTAAGTAATAGAAATATTTAAAGCGGCGTTTATCGGATTTCACTAAAAGAATCAAAGAAACTCGTATTCGAAGGAATAGGTTAGAAATATTATATCAATTGAGGTATCTCATACTAGAGAACGACAGAATTCAATTCCGTGATGACTATGTAATGTTACAGAGACTATTGCAGATATTCGCATCAGCATCAGCAGCTAACTCGCCATATGTTTTATGCATCTATTAAGAAAAATAATTTATTTTTATGCATAATAGGCATACGTCTCTTTAACGCGTTTAGTAAACCGCCTAACTTGCGCACCGATGAGTCGCGGGTTCGAATCCCGCCGGGACGACATGTTTATAATTTCCTGTAAGAATGAATCTCCCACGTCTGGTCACTTCGGGAATTAAACGGGTGGGTGGAATATCTTAGTTTCAACCGAGTAACGTACCATCGTTCATATGTAGATGGAATAACCGTGAAGTGCACATTGCGCGTTTCGGTCTCAGTCTATGAATTTCCGAATTTTCAAAAAAAAATTAAATTAGGTTAATAGCGCATCATCGACTGACGTTCTATGGCTGGGGTATCAACTACCATCAAGTAAACCATCCTTAAGAAATTGGGTTTTTTAGAAGTCATTGTACAATGCGTCAACATGCATATCGTAAATTTTTAACACCTAAATATTTTGTATGCGGCCCGCGACACCATAACTGAACTGTGTTTGTGGCCCTTATAAAAAAAAGTTGAATATGGCTTCTAGACTCTAGAAGTTGCCTATATACCCTGACCTAAATCCTACACAGGGCTTAATAAAATACCAAAACTAAATATATAGTCAACTATTAGTTACATCTGACTCATAATTACCTTTTCGCCTCGTTCTCCCTTATCGCCCTTGAGTTTAGCGATGTCTCGTGGCCCTGTATATAACATACATTTATATTCCGTGTACGTTATGGAAAAGTCGTAAACAAAGAGTTATTAGTGAGTGCGGTAACTTGAAATTTCCCTGATATTGCGTAGGTATATACTGAATACATTTATTGCCTCTTAAACGGTTGTGGTTTTGAGTCAAGTTCAATACTCATGAATATTGAATTTGTTTTGAATAATTGTAAGGGAATTGTTAATAATATTAGGGTAACTAATTCTGTTGTTCACTGAAATAGGTTGTGGTAACTGTTTTGAAGGCTGAATGAAATTCGTATTGAATTAGAAACTAGCAAACACCTCTGTGATTCACTGGTGCACAATGTTTTTACCAACGAATGCTCGATTCAAGGCAATTAATATATTAAGAATTATTCAGGCAGAATAATGTAAAGAATAAGAAATTGTGGAACAGACGCTTAAGTGTGTCTACCTAATGCAAGAGACAAGAAGATTGGTGTTTGGTAGACTACCAAACTGTAACAATGTTTTATAATAGACAAAGCCCAAGAATACTTCTTAGTTCTGGTTTTTTTAGTATGCGACACACGGCACGCGCCGAAAAAAGAAACTAATTATACATTTTGACACTTATGCACGCAAACATAGTCAATAGAAATCATAGAGAAATGATTGCCATAATATAACATAATTAAAAGGCGATATGCGCCGTTACAATCGGCTTTTCACATATTATTATACATACGGTGTCGATTTTTATACGTATATTTTATAAAATAATGGACTTTTTAGATGCCTATGTTAGTCACTGATAGTTAATGTAGCTTTCTTTTGGTGAAATTATTTTTAAAATCGATCTAATACTTTTTGAGTTAAATAGTAACAAACAAACAAATTACTCCTCTTTATAATATTAGTATAGAAGTATAGACAAACCTCTAAATAATTTAATATCTTTACTAATTTCCATACCACAAACTCCCAGTAAGTCACCCAAACTCGTTTATGTATGAACACGTGTTGGAGACTTGAATATTTGACATTGAAGAAAACTGAACTTTCGAAACTAGTTTGGAAATTCTACTCGAAGCCATTACGAGAAACACTAGCAATCAAAACTTTTGCCTTTCCTTGAAGATTTTCGATGAGATTTCTCGATTTTATATTTTAGAATAAAATATTATAACGTGATATTTTATTTTGTGCTACGAGTACTGTTGTTACTATCATAACAATATTTAAAATACATATCGTAAAGACGCAAATTGATACTTGGTAGGTTTACTATAAAAAAAGAAATCATCTCTTATATTTTTCATCCGATTAACTTATTAAATAAATAACGTTGTTCAAATTATGTTCTATCTACCTCTGCAAATGAAATATGGTGTTTTTCTATTTGGACTTTAAATACAATATTAAATAGAAATAAAATACATTATAATATACAGTAGGTACATAGGGGACAGACATATTATCTCTTAACAGCGATTTGTTTCAGGCAACCCATTAGGCAGCATTAAGGAATGTCATATTATATTTATTGAATTCAATATTAATTTTCAATCCTAAAATCTTCCTAAATATACGAGATAAATATATAAAGGTAATTGTTATTCAATTGAGATATTCCTTACGCTATAATCTCTTGAGCCATAACACGTAATGTATTGTACGATATTCTGATACTATGGCGGTATTGTATAAGTCCAGGAACATATAACTGTAATATTATATTAATGAAATAAGTAGTCTTAACTGGCTCTTTGGAGCGTTAAGTATACCTAATAACATTCTGATAGGTCGCAATATCGAATCCCATCATTTCGATATATGGAAAAATAAACATGCATTTACTTACGTTTAACTGGTTACTTTGGATGTTATCTGAACAGGTAGAATATCGAAATTCGAAAAACTGATTCTAGGATAATTAGTGACAAAAACCGTAAAAACGTCTCTAAATGCACATTCGACAATTTTAATAGGGATAGGCGAAATGCATATTACGCGTCTCGGTTTGAGATTCTGATTAAAGTCAATTTTCGGCATAAAGGAAGCATAAAAAGCCACATCTTTTGATTGCGACTCGACTTAGAAGTTTGATTTTTTTCACTGCTGCAAGGGATTGCATTTGATATTAATTTCAACTTGATACCTCCAAGCGTTTCGGATGAAAAGGGTCTTGACAGACACACAGACAGTCAGACGAACAAATATACAGATAGACGGACAACTAAGTGATCCGTTTTTGGTACAGATTACGGAACCCTAAAAATAGGTAAAAAAGTAAGTCGCTATATACTTAGTAATCTAATAATCTATTGTTAATTAACTAATCCATATTAGCGCTGATAAATCCGCCAGACAGCGCGTTTCCTTCGTCTTAATTTTTAAATATTTAAACTTCGAACTAAAATCTAAATGGTATCATAACAAAAATAAATCTCTTAATGGATGGATAAATCCATATTAGGACTAGTTACAATTTTTCTTATGACTTGTCAAATTCGTTAAGTAGTTTCAGCGATTAACCTCTATAAATAAACATGCTTAACCTTTTATTCAATTCAATATTCTCTATGGTATAAAAATAATATGAAAAGAGATAACTTCTCTAGTGAAGAGAATAACCTTTTAAAATGTAAATAAAATAAAATGAATCTCTTAACATTTGTCTATACAAACTAGACTTATTTTTCAGTCTTGTGTATTAATTTACCTTAAGATCAAGCAATAACATATGTCGTATTCGTTATCGATTAAGCGCGATCAACTGGCGTGAAAGTATTATTATCATCACTTGGTCATTTGTATGAGAAATCCGTTGAAACTGCATACAAAGACAGAGTATATAAAGGTCAGCAACGCACCTGCAAGCCTTCTGGTGTTGCAGATATCTATGGGCGGCGGTGATCACTTACCATCGTGAGCCACCTACCCTTATACTATAAAAAATATTGACGGTATAAATAATTTCTCGCAAGTTACAGAAGGCCTTAGATGCTCTGTAATTCTTTTCATATGGATGAGGATTCATTTATAACATTTAGCTATGAATACTAAGGCATGGTATGTGTATATAGCTGAATTAAATCTAATGTGTTATGCAAATGTTATTGTATAAAAGCTAATGTCCCTGGGGTTCCGTCCATTCTGATATGGATTAGTTAATTAACAATAGATTATTATATTGCTAAGTATATAGCGACTCACTTTTTTTACCTATTTCTAGGGTTCCGTTTTGGTACAGAGTACGGTAAGTAAGTAATTAACTCAGTACCGTTATCAATTGTAGCCTATATATTATTTTAATAATTAAAAATTAAGAAAAATAACTTTCATCTTTCAAAATTCATCCATGCGTTCTCACAAATTTTCATAGTAGGATATTTTATATGAAACGTGTTATAAAGGCTTGATTTGGGTGCGAATGCCAAGCAGAATTGCTCAAACATTTATAACCTATATTATGTTGCCCACGGATTCGCGTGGGGTTCATCTTACGCTGAGCTTCTAAGCAAGCTATTTAAATGAAAATAGCTTTTCTTCCCGAAATCATTCTCGATGAAACAAGGTTTTGATGTTGCCCCAAACCAAGCTCTATATGTTTCACAGCTACAGGAAAATCATCAGCATCTTTAGAGATAAGCGTGAACAGACAGATAAAAACGTTCAAAATGATTTTTATGTATTCTGTTTCCTGTCTTTAATCGTCCCCACCCCATTTCTGGGAAACTTTACGTTTACGTTACGTTTTATTTTATACAAAAAATAATAATAAAAATGTTTAATTTTTTTTATATAAATATGATGTATAGACTGGCCGCCTTGGTTATTAATCAACATTAAATGTATTTTGAAGAGGATTAAAACTGAATTTAATGAAATAGCTTCGCCAAATAGCCTTTCTTAATGAAAACTTTAAAGATAGCAATGGTTCTTGTAAACCGTGGTATCCCACGGTTTACAAGAACCATTGCTATATATATATATCTATGGAATTGCAGGATTTCTCCAAGATTTTTAAAGATCTACAATTTTCTCTTAAGGTTTATCTATTGTAAGCCATGACCTCCGTTTCCTCGTTTTTGGTGGCTTGATTATAGAACAATTAATTTATCTGCTTTATGCTTTAAAGCAATTTACATAAATATCAAAATAAAAATATTTACAAAAAATATTTACAAAAAATAAAAGTAGAAACATACCAAATTTGAGAGCAATATTGTTTTACACTATTTAGAGAAGAGAAGAGATAGATAGAGATTTTTTTATAAGAAATGAATCACTTTAATATTTATTAATTTATAGAGAAGACAAACCTGCTCGTGCGAGATCTCCTAAGACAGAGTTTGTAGAAATAGCAGTTGTTGGTGGTCCTGGTGGGCCTGGAAGTCCACGTGCACCTAAAAGAGTATCATTTCTTGAATACAAAAGTTAAGAACTGACATTTTTTATTATAATTAGAAGAAATGTACGTATGTCTTAGTAAGAATTATGACGAGCTTGTTGGCATGTAGGGTACACTTTTGGTTAGGATGGATCGCGGGTTCGAATCTCGCCGGGATGATATAGTATTTATAAATTACTATAAGCATGTTTTCCTTAGGTCTGTTCACTTCAGATATTAAACGGACGGAAGGAATATCGAAATTCCGACCGGGTCACGAACCACCGCTCATAATATGTATATGGAAAATCTTGAAGTGCATATCGCGCGATTGAATCTCAATCTATGAATTTACGAATAATCTAAGGAAAAAATAAGTCAACAGCACATAATTGGCTAAGGTAACCTACCATCAAGTGAGCCTCACATCGTCTGTCGATATTTAACATTAAAAAATATCTACGTACTCGTAATATTGCAGATAAAGCAAACAGCTGTTAAAAGAAACAATGAAAGCACTAGGTATCTTAGCTTTATATAAAATGTAAAGCAACAGTTTATTATATAACAACATCAATCTTGAAACGCATGAAAGTAAAAAATGAGACGTTTATATCGCTATAAAGACGGAAATATTCCAAACAATACAACTCTTTGAAGCTAAAATAAAACAAGCGGTACAATTGAAGATATAAAACGACGTATAACAATAAATAATCTGTACGTACTGTTACGCAATCCTATCTCAAGGGTCCGGTAGTGAAATAAAGATTTTCCGAATCGTTGCAATAAAGCCCTAAAATCTTGCGAACGCGTTTCACTCGCATAAATAAAAGGCATAGTGAAACATAAAATTTGATGGTTGAGTTAGTTTGTTACCTTTCTCGCCTTTTTCTGCGGGGCGGCCGTTTGAGCCTGGCAAACCGGGTATTCCATCTTTGCCGGGTTGGCCGCGTTCTCCCTTCACACCGTGCGGGCCTCTCGGACCAGTGTAACCCTATAACACAGTCATAACGCATAACGGTCTAACAGGGTTATAACGTAGTTATAATCTTCGCTTCCAGTAACGTAATGTAACTTTACGAGGGTCAAATAGTCCGTTATTGCATTTGTGCGGAGTTTATTTTCGGGGTTCGTGTGTGAATTTGATTTTGTATGAATTTCTTTAAATTATGCCGTTTTTATACATATATCAATTGATTCATTCCATAATTACAAGTTGGCAGTGGCAACATTAAATTTTACATTGAATTCAGAAACAAATTATCAATTCATAAAAATTCAATTACACAAGAAATTTAATAACCTTTATCACTTTCGAATTTGTTTTATGTAACATTAAAATATATAAAACGGTTTGACATCAAAGATTCTTTAATTAAAATCGGACGGATATTTGCACTGAGGAAAGTGAAGGGCGAATCTGAACTTAATTAGACGCTAGCAATTATTTGACATTATATTTTCAGAACATGGCCCTTTAATATTCAATTCTATTAATTAAGTGAATAACTGAGTGGGACATGGGCTAGACACATTTTTATGTGATCACTTTTCAAAGGAAGCGTATCGATAAGGCTTCATTTCCACCCCAGAATATCGAAAAAAAAGTCATACGATTTTCTTTATATATCGGGAAAATATACTATGTGCCTGATAAGAAAATATGCTCAAAGAGAAAAACAAACAACAATGAATATTACCTATGGGATACCAAACTTTGGTCTAACTGTCATTTCGTTCAAAATAATACATTTTGAGTAACATTTCAACTTTTTTATACGATATCCTTCCTTTGTTTCAGTTGTGCACTGACTGATCAAAACAATCTTTTTTCTTAAATCTCGTTTCCCCGGAATTCGAACCCGGGATGGGTGCTAAACGCACTGCTCATACCACCGATTCACGTAGGCAAGTTTGCCTACGGAAACGAGCCTAATGGATGAGAGATGGGTAATGGGTATCCCATCCACTTTCTCACTACACTACAGAACAATTATTTGTGACATAAATTCGAGCTATATAAAACTAAATGTCTGTCAAATAAACACGAAACTTCTAAATACAATCATTAATATGCTGTAAAACGTCACACGGTGTCATAATGATAAATTGCTCACCCTTTCCCCTTTGTCGCCTTTGGATCCGTGTAATCCTTTCTCCCCTTTATTGCCAGTGTAGCCTCTTTCCCCTTGCGGACCCGCGAGACCCATCGGACCTCTATCTCCTGGAGGTCCAACCACGCCCCTATCAGTCCCGTATAATCCCGTTGATTCCTGTGTCAGAATAGTGAGGACTATCTTATGAGTTATGTTAAGGGGTGATACTTGATGTTTTATGGTAATATGGATAATGTTATAAATATAAAAAATAAGAAAATATATTGAGTTAGTTTTTCGTATCTCATAATTTATTTTAATTCACAACAAGTGAATTTAAAAGCTTCCTAGTAGAGCATAGGGTAGACATATTTCTGTGACCATGGCGATCTGAGGCCTTGTCCGACCAAACAATTTTAATTAAATTGTGTCTCTGGTACTTGAACCAGGGACCTTCTGTGGCAAATGCAGTGTTGCCAATGAAGGTCCCAAATGAATTTGTCAGACTATTATTTTTGATTTACATATATTATTATATTTAATAGTTAAAAGAACATAGTGGCGGTACCATTATACAAGCCCGAAAACCGGGCTTTTGGGCTTGTATGGTGGTTCCGCCATTGTAAGCACAGCCTATTGTTTTAAACATTTTAAAGGTAAAGCCAAAGTGGGGACGAAAACACCTTGCTAGAACAATCAATGAAGAATGTTTCTAGTACATGTTTTAAAAATAATTAAATAAATTTTAGATTAAAAACAAACGAAATAACATGAATCTCAAAATAAAATAATGTTCTATACTCGACCGGAGTTAAGCTCGCTCATGGAAGTTTGTTACAAAAATTCGAATATGAATTATTCATATAAAGCCTTATTCATATCCATTTTGTTTGATTTCTAAGCTAAGAAATAAAATGTTCAATTATTCAAAGAGACCGTTTTATTAGAGTGGAGGCTAAGTAGTAAAATTTCAATCGATTCCAAGGCTTTCTTATATCATTCGATATAATTATAATTCTTAGGAATTTCAATAGAAACTTAATTTTGCTCTCGAAACAAAGAATTTAATTTAAGGTTCAATTTAGGTAACGAAAATTATAAGTATGAGAGGTGCTTACTAATTATTTTACTAGCTTTGTTGGCGGCTTTGCCTGCGTTGGAATTATTATAATTAATCGGGATAAGCAGTTACAACAGTTGCATCACGGCAGCTAATGAAATATTAACTCGGGCCGAGTGTCAAATAAAATTATGTTTGAAATTGCAATTCATTTATTCATTCATTATTGGATGTTGAACTTTTAATTCTAAACTAAAGTAATATAGTTACTTTATTATAAACGCGATTGTACAAACTAGCGAAAGTGAGTATGTCGTTTGTAAAATTATAAAGAAAAGTGAATTCTCGAAATCCCTAGTGGGGCTTGGGGCAGAGACGTAAATATCTATTTATTATTTTCTTCACAGGCAATAATTGCCGTATTCATTAATTAATAATAGATTAATTATAATTAATCTATGACTTGCTCGATACGCATACCATTGAGCGACAAACTGTCAACATTATAATTTAATGTCATAAGATTTTTTTAATGCACTGAGAACTATTTGACTGCGTATCACGTTATGGTAAGTGACAACATAGTCTAGGATGGAGCATGATCATTCCCTAATAAGTGCCTATTCACATTCATCTTGAAAATACCCAGATTGTATCTTGGCGGGAATAAGGATGCCGCCAGTGAATTCCAATTCCTACAAGTTCTAAAGGAGGTAAATACCTACCATAAGCGCTGAAGATACGGGACCAGGTGGACCTGGTGGGCCAGATGGTCCCTGGAGCCCCGGTGTACCATCAGCCCCAGGTTCGCCCTTCGGACCAGGTTGCCCTTCAATACCGGGCGTGCCAGGCTCACCCCTCTCTCCTCTATCACCTTTAACTCCAGATGGCCCTGGTGGTCCTTGTTCTCCCATTTGTCCCTACAAATAAAAAAATATATATTGTAGGACCTATCACAAAAAAAATGATATTGTACTCATCCAAAAATAAATTTCATACTATAAATAGTTATTACGATATTTTTGTATTTTTTAATATTTACTTACAGTTTTACCTGGAGCCCCAGTAGTACCATCAGCTCCAGTGGGGCCCTGAGGCCCAGGCGGGCCTCGAACGTTTGGGATTGCCGCTAACATGACTGATATATCGTTGATACTACACTTGCATTGAGATGATACCTGAATAAGAGACAATGTGTTGAATCGTGATCGTATTCAAAAAAATCGAATTCTATTAAAATATTACGGCTGATTATTATTCAAATAGAAAATATTATAGCCGGGTAGTTGCCCCACTTTTCTATAATTTTATACTAAAATATTATAACTAAATTTTTTAAATTGTAAAGAAAACTTTGTTTGTTTGTTTGTTACGATTTAACTTAAAAACTATTCGACCGATTTTAAATTTTAGAAAGCTACATAATCAATACATTATTTTTGTGTAGTACATCGACATTGAACCCGTGCGAAGCCGGGGTGGATCGCTAGTAGTAGTACTAGTTTTGCTGACACGGACAAAACTAATATAACTAAGTACTGCGAAGCAGGAGGGGCACTTTTAATTATAGTAGACCTCATCCCTCACATAGTGTATTCAAATCCAGGGCATGTATCCCACCGAGGCAATCCGGCTTTTACCCTAGGTGCATTTAATACGATAGATAGTATGGCGTCCTGTTACATTTTAGTTAACTGTTTCAATCTTACTGCTGAAGTGAGATCACATATCGCAATGATACGTGATCCTTAGAGATTTTGAAATTGGAATATGATATTGCTGATACGAAGAATGTTTGAGGATAAGCTTTAGGATGCCAGAGAACAAATGTTGATACGATTCACGTTATAATAGTTTCAAACAATTACTCCTATAGATCTCTTTTGTTTAGCTTGAATATTGGAAATGTTACCAGAATAAAAATCGCATTTTATGTCACTCCCCAGCTCGCTTATTTTCTGAAAGTGATTCTAATAAAGCAAAAACAAATTTTCGTATCTATATAATGTTTTAAAGGTGTCGTTGGCATGTTGCAAAGTAAACCAATTCGATCCGATAGGTCGCGGGTTCAAAACCTTATTAAATATAATGTATATATTAAAAACCTTATTATACTCGTATTATAATTATAATAAAAATATAATTTTGTATAATCGAGTATTTCTCTACATATAGTACATTTAGCCCAAAGTGACTAGATGGGAATAGGGGTAGACCGAAAATTTAAATTCCAACCGAGTAATGAATCACTATATTATATGAAAAATCTGTGAAGTAAGTATTGTGCTTTTCGGTTTTAATGTATGGATTTTCGAATGCTTGAAGTAAAATTATACAAATTCAATATAATTTAATTATTCTATAGAATGCCTAATAATTATATATCAGACCAGCTATACCAAATGTGTAAAATAATGTTTAGTAAAATTACATTATTTGTGGTACTTCAAAAAGTTTTTCGATTTCAAACAATCCGAACTTAACTAATTTAACCTTCGCAACTGTATTTGTATCTATGAATATTTAAGAAAAGGGGAAGTCTGAACCTGCTAACACTGTATAATCTAATAGCAAATAGACAATGTAAATAGAAACATACAACATTAGGCCGATCCGGTTTCCCCGTTTCGCCGGAAGTTCCCAAATCTCCGTCCATGTTCTCGGCTAATCTCTGAACAATACAAAGTTTTCAAAGCGATATTATCATCTTTTCTATTATACATACGGGACAAGAATGCTGTTATCTCATGAGAATTTATTGAGCCGAATTCCGGTTTTGTTTTGTTGTTGGTATTACGCGTAAAGTATTGTTTAAGCTTTTGTTGACTTCTAACATCGTAAAACAACGTAAAACTCCTTATAAAATATATAGTATAGTATTTTAGATAATATACTTTTTAATTCTCTTGATACTCACATTATCTCCCTTTTCTCCTTTATGCACAACTAAAGGGATAAAATACACAATCAATAACTAAATTCAAACAATTTTGTTAAAACTGTATCTTAATTTAATTTCTTGAAATTACATCTTTATAGAGGAATTTTATATGAAATTTGGGATCCAAAAAGTATTAATTTGATTTAAAATATCGCCAGAATGTGAAGAATTATGTTTATTCTAAAAAAAATAATAACATCTGTGGTATTTAAAAAAGTTAGGTTAAATTACATTTTCAAAGTAATTAAATGATTCTTAATTCAAAATATAAAAAAGTTTTTAGGTGAAAAATGATAACTTATTATTTCCTTAATGTATGGACAATTGTACTCACATGGCGTGGACTGAGATACTATGGGTAATCGGTTTTCATCTGGATTCACCTGAAACAAAAATAAATCTCTATAAAAGCCTTTGCGGATGTTTTATACTGCCTTTTTTATACATTGGCTAATCCTTGAATAAATGAGTTGAAAGTTTTTCATTAAATTTAATACAACTGATGGAATGAATTTATAGTGCTCCAGAATTTGGCCGGGATGTTAATGATTTACACCTTAGATTATTTATATGTCATCTAAGATTTACACGGATAAAATTTGTAAACAATTGGCTATATTCTTGCCTCTGGTTTAAGCCTTCTTTGTAGCAAATTTATGGTTCGAATCCCGCTGGGAAGATATGTTTATAATTTTCTACCCACTTCTGGTCACTTCGGGCATTAAATGGGTAGGATGAATATCTCAATTCTGACCAAGTAAAGAAGAATCATTTATTATTTGTAGTGAGTACACATTGCGCGTTTCGGTCTCAGCCTATGGATTTCCGAATTCTCGAAGTAAAAAGTAGGTCGACAGCGAATCATTGGCTGATATTCTGTGGCTGGTATATCATCATCATGTGACTGATTTTTGAATTATTGAACATGCAAAAAAATATATTTTTTTTTATGTCAGATCTCGACAGACGAGCATGAGGTTCACTTGATGGTAGGTGATACCCCAGCCACAGAATATCAGTCATTTAAAATTTATAATAATTCTGTAATACTTAATTTGATTCCTCGATAAAATATATCTAAGAACATAAATTTTAATAAATTTTATATTTCTTAGTATTTTATATGTACTTATTTCATAACATTATCATTTTTATGCTCTTTAAGTCAAGAATCAGGCGATGAGTTATAACACGAAGCATACGCCGCGAAATTATGACATTTCCCAGGGGATAAAATTTAAGAATGTCAACGTAAGTAATGTCGCATGTAATATGGCTTAATATTATTTATAAGGTCAAAGTCTAAGCGTCTTGGTGTAATAATTTAATATATGGATTCAATAAATTTACTTTGCACTGGTTATTATTTGAATAATTAAATTTATGGTAGTGTTGGACTTCAAAAAGAGTTTGTAAGAGTAGCCTCTTTTTCACTCTGAGCCAGTACAATGTCCCACTTCAAATGAGGCGAGGCGTATGAAGCTCGAAGCATAATTTGTACTAGCGAGTATTAATATGACATTTGATGGTTTTTTTTATGGTTATTTATCACCCAAATACATCGAGAAAAAACGAGCGCGACATAAAATTTGAAGTAGTACATTTTATAATTTCGAGCCGCTCTTACATTTTGACGTCATGTCCGGGACAAATGTACCGCCTCTTGTATGTCCTACTCAACACTAATTTATGGTGAGAAGTATGTTCTTAAAAGCATGCAGTTAAATACAGTAAATAGAAGTAATACCAGACTTTACAAAAAATACAAGTAAATTGTTAACAAATAAGATAATGAACAATTGAAGAAGAAAATATCATTACAATATAAGGATATTAGTAAAAATTACAAACTACGGTTATTTAATCCAAATTCATGATTCGTCAGTTTCCAGGTACCTTTATTCAACATACCCGATCGATTCTCACTAAATAATTTTTAAATGTATACGTCCACACGTGTGCTGTTTTATACATCAACCTTAACACACGCACGTGATTTTAATGTTAACGTTTACGCGCATACGAGACTTTAAAGCTGTCTATCTTTATACACGCAGATTATTTTAATACTGTCAGGTTTACACACTAGCATGATTTTAATACTGTCAACATTTATACACATAAAAAATTTTAATACTGTCAACCTTTATACACGTAAAAAAATTAATACTGTCAACCTTTACACACTTAAACGATTTTAATACTATCAACCTTTATACGCACAAACTGTTTAATACTGTCATTATTTATACACGTAAACGATTTTAATACTATCAACCTTTATACGCGCAAACGATTTTAATACTGTCAACCTTCGCGCAAACGATTTGAATACTGTCAATTTTTATTACGGAAAAGATGTCTTGTAACATGCTGATATAAAAGTAATTCTAATGCCTTTTTGTTTCGATGGATTAATTTACCATAAATATGTCACTAGTTATGGGGGGTGACGATTGTAAAAATTAAGATCAGTAATACGGAGCTTCGTGAAATTATAATAACAAGAGTTTCGTGCGTGAAAATATGGCCAGTAAAACATAAACAGAAATGTACGTCCAATGTCTACTAAATACGAATGAACACGGAATTTTATGAATATGTTCTTTGATTGCGTGTTTATGTTTCTTCGTAAAATATATTATCACGTTCAAAATGAACGAGTAGAGCTCTCGTTAAAATCACACATTGTAATATATTGAACTAGAATCTAGGAATATTGTAACATCAATCATAGTATAGTCTCAAAAAGCATCATCAAATTATCGCGGACACTGACCACAGGTCACTAATGAGTGTATTCCGTGATATACAACGGTCAATTATTTTAGTACTGTAATTTGTTTTATAACAAAGATAAGGTGGAGAAATTTGTTTTGTGGTCATCTATCGCAATTTATCTACTAAATTGCCTTAATTCGTCATTTATACGTAATGGATTCAATAGCAATATTTATAAATTAATGTCAACAATTAAGAAACAGTCAATTTATTATTATCGTCGGAAATGCTATTTGTAACTTCAAAATTTCAAATAACAATAATAATATTTGAACTATAATTCTTTGACTACATTTTATATTTCATGAAAGTATTTGACGAAAAAAACCCATCTACTTTCAGAATTCCTGCTAAAGATAGAAAAGCATTTTTCGCAAAAACTTCAAGAGCGCATAACTGAAACCTTTTACAATTTAACGAATACCAGACTTATTCGCGAGAGAATTTTTTATTCAATTAATTATAATCATAATAAAAGTTCCTGTAAATAATAATACGAGTATTTCTTAGAAAGCTTTCCATTATATTTCAACACTGACACAAGATTAATGAACTGAGACATGCGATATTAGAGAAAGAAAATATTTACTTAAAAGCAAGTCACGCCCGCGTATTCGGCAACTTAGATAAATATAAATAATTCATACTGTCGCTTATATGGTATTGAAACAATCCAAAACCGAATGTCCTCCAACTGATTCTTTTCTGCGGAAACTTTTAGAATGTGGAACAAATACAGAACGAATAGCCTAAAGTTTTCTCTAAGCATTTTGTTGAATATTCGTATGCCAGTAGATCGTTATACTAAGGGATAATATAAATGAGATTTTTCTAAACCGATACGGTTCGGAAACACATCTGCAAGCCCTCTGGTGTTGAAGGGCGGCGGTCATCACGTGCCCGTTTACTACCTATTCAATAAAAAAAGTGATTGCTAGACAGAATTATCTATCTTATATTCTATAATTATTTATGATTTTATATCGGGCCTTTTTGTCAAAGAAATCAACCTTTGGCTTTTTACTCCGGAAATTAACGTAGTTATGACCTAATGAAACTATAATATAATATTGGCTACGATTTGATACTGTTAAGTTAATTTAAAATTTAAAAATAATACTATAGTATTATGAAGTAATAATACATAATTATTTACATACATTTACATAATACATTTTTCTTTAACTATCAGCGTAATCTAAACCCCATAATTACACTTAAGTTTGTTGCTACATTTTAATTATTTATTTTTTAATTACTATTTTTTGAAGTGATTTAAATGATATATTTAGGTAACTATACTAACAAATATAACAAGCAGTTCCGATGTTGAGTGACACACCAGAAATAAACCTTTAATATAAAGGATAAATAATTTTATCAATATATTTATGTGGTATGCAAGGCGGAGCATATGGAATTCCGTGATCTCTACCTACTCCAATAGGAGGCATGACGTATATGAATGTATGTATATATGTGTTTACGAGCAATATTGTTTTAGGACCATGCTTTCATGCAAACTCAACCGTTTAGTCAGCGCACGCCAATTAAGTTACCAAACAGCGTCTTTTCTTTCGTGTTTATTTATAAATATTTAAATTTTTAACTAAAAACTAAACGGTATCAACACATATAATATACACTTTAATCTTTTTTTGCTAATGATTAGAGAAATAATTCAAATCAAATTGAATGAACTGTTCTAGAGATTGTCCTTTGCAAACGAACAAACAAGTTTCTATATGATTTTTAAAGCAATACAATAACTTTATTTAAATATATTATTTAATTTTTATAAAGGCGAACTGGCTACATATGTATTTTAAGTGAATTCCCGAGTATGGGATGAAATTCACTAGGGGAGTGTGGTATGTGGCAGAGCCATATCTGTGTCAGATCATTTATTTTTAATGTAAGTAGGTGATGCTGTGCCCTGTCCGATCGGTTTTTTTTTAAATTTTGCTTCGCCGGGATTCGAACCCCAGGACCTCGGTGCTAAACGTATCGCGCTTATCACTGAGCTATGGAGGCGGTCATGTGTTATGTTAGCAATTAACATGTGTGTCATTTATTTTGTATGTTTTAAAAAAACACTGAGTATTTATTGTCTTTTCGTGTAACTAACTAACATGTTTATCTGAATACATTCTAATTCTGAATTGGAGAAAATAGCTTCGTATTTTTTTAATAACCAAGCACTTACTAAGTAAGCACTAAAAAAACATTCAATCTAGCCTTACACTTAAGCTTAATAAACAGTACTTTATTCCTAAACTAACTAAATTATATATAACTTACTAAGATTGTCCTTTAACACTTTTCTTGTTGTATCATAGGGGGACACATATTTGTTGTGTTCCATGCAAAGCACTACACTTTTTCACTGTCACTATACACTAACTCGAAGGGTTATGTCCTTTTAATTACAAATATGTTTACTATGAGTATTCTATCTAGCTATGTAATTCTTAAGATGTATCTATATCATACAACAATATAATAATATATTTCGATGAAAAATGGTGTTCTTGTTTTTTAATACTTTTTACAAGAATCCATTTCAGAAATAGACATTATGATTGTCATTGAATACTCAAAAATACTAACGATTGTCGTCACGAACATTATTTACACGGTAACCATTCATCATACTGATACCTACCTTATTATAACATAATTTATTTATGCCAACTTACATTTCGTGAAGCCACGTTAATGGTGCTTAGATCATTTACTACTTGGCTTAGAATATTAAACAAGAATTATGCAACCATTAATAATCATTAAAGTTAATTTTAATCCTTTTGTTCAATTACATTTTTCGCGCCATTGGCAGTTTGCACATTAATAATTGTAATTCGTTTACGAAGTGCGCGATGCACGTTTATTTTTTCTGTGACGTTCTAAATTCGAATTTCAAAAATTCTTAGTGGCCAAGTTAGATATGTCACAAAAGAGATTTATATCGTTCTATTATTTTATAGGTGTATAATAATCTTCAATATCCTTGTTGTACCTTTGGAGTTTTTAAAAATTCTTCAACATTTTCCGATTAATGACTGATTAAGAATACAGCACAACCAGTGCGAAAGTCCGAAGTCTTACCCGAATGGTTAAGGAAAATCTCTTAGTTTTATTTTTATTTTAAAATAATATTATTTTTAATAATGTTTTGTGTGATACTAACATTTTTTAAATAAAATGGCTAAGCGATAAATTTTGAAAAACACAGAAACAACACACTCACAACTCTATGTTTAAACAAACGAACGTATGCGAATGTAGTTTCATTGTTTAAAACTAGGTCACTGTGTCAAAAAAACCTTCAAACCGTCTATTTAAAAATACAATTTAATTATGTCTTATTTTACCTTAGAATGTTGTAAGCAAGTCCATAATGTAATAAATTTATATGTAGTAAAATTTATTTTTTATTTTACAACGTTATATACGTACTGAACTAAAAGTAAAATGTTGAAATAATTTTATAGGCAAGATTTTCTTCCGTGAACTCGTTCTAAATTCAAAAATATACAGATGACGTAATTGCTAAATTACCTGAAAGCTTACTTTCGACTTATCTTTACCGTCTACGAAAGTACGGTGAACATTTAAAATTGTTTTAGGGGTTTCTGTTGGTATATAGGTATTTATACAATCGTAGCGTAAATATTCATCGTCCAAGTTATAATTACATATACTATTGTGTAGTTATACGTAATTTATACTGTACGAATAAAACTGAAATACGAAAAAATACTACAGTAAAATTATTTAATTTAGTAACCAATATGTTGTACCATTTCTCTCGATGATAGATTCATATCCAAGACACTCGATATCTATAATGTAGAACTCCTTTTTTTTACTTCGAACAATATCCATAGACTACAACCGAAATGTATATTCTGCACTTTAATACTTTTTCACCTATGTACGGAGATTATTACCCGTTTGGAATTTCGATTTTCCTTTCACTCGATTAATTTCCGAAGTAGCCGTGATACATCCAAACGCAAGGATATCTAATATTATAAAGAGGAAAGATTTGTTAGTTACTATTTAACTCAAAAACACCTGGACCAATTTTAAAAATTATTTCACCAATAGAAAGCTATATTATCAGCGAGTAACATAGGCTTTTTTGTGTATAGTACATCTGCATTGCACCCGTGCGAAGCCAGTACGTGTTACTAGTAGCAAAATTTATATACATTGATAAGTTTTAACAAGCGTGAAGAGAGGACAATTTAAAAATGTGAATAGTATACATAATACATTTTGGACGTTTTCGTATGTCAGTCTGTTTATTCACTCTAATCTTCGAAGATACTGAGTTAATTTTCATACAGCTTTAACACAGATTACTGAGCTTTATATATTAAGCTCTAGTCTGGGGCTACATCAAAACTTCGTTACATCCAATTTCCAAACTGGATATCAGCTAGCCTAGTATGACAACAACGACAAAATTTTGTTGACTCATTTTCTCGTGCTTTAATCGATTATCTCTTTGTCTTCCGTCTAACCTGACACTTACACTTAAAACTCGACTTTTGTGAAGACAAACTAAGATATAAGATATCAATATATATCTCGACATCGACAACTTTGATGAACTAGACAAGATATATCGATCGACAAATATCTCTACTTTTGACATTAGAAGTAGGGTTTTAAGTGTAATTGTCATATTAGACTCAGACGACATAAAGAGATAATCGATTAAAACACGAGAAAACGGTCGACAAAAATCTTGTCGTGGTTGTCATGTTAGGCCGGCAGGACGAAATTTTATCTTTATTTAAATAACTAACGTAGCTCAGCTTATGAAGAAGCTCATGTGAACGTAATCGCGGTCACCAGTAATTAATAAGCAACTAATAATAATAATCTCAATACTGCTGAAAGTACATAGAATCTGTTTTTAGGTCAAAGTTAACGTAGCCTGGTTACGCTCTATCTGTGTTGCAATCAAAATGCTTAGTAATGCCCGCAAATTACAGCCGTAGTTTTGCATATTAAAAACTTGACTTTGGACATTATCGTTACTGTTTAGTTCGCTATATATTCACGACAAATCTTTAGAACAGATTTGGATGACATTCTGTGTCAAATTTCGAAAAATATTAATACTAACCCCTAACGATTGTATTGTGACCGGAATTCCATATCTAAAGGTGAATTAGATAAAAACATTTCAAAAGCGTTGTTTTATGCCTTTTTTTGCTTTGATCAAGATAGTCGATAAGATCTAAGAAATTTCGTCATATACACTTCGACAGACGAGCATGAGATTCACTTGATGGTAGGTGATACCTCAGGCATAGAACATCAGTCAGTGATGCACCGTCGACCTACTTTTTTACTTGGAGCATTCGGAAATTAATTGACTGAAACCGAAACGCGCAATATGCACTTCATGGTTTTTCTATCTAGGATCTTCGTTACCTGATCGGAAGATCTTGTATCGTCAATTCATAATAAACGTTCGTTTTTCACTGCAATGGATGTTTATATTTTTTATTTGAACAGAGGCCTTAAGAGTGTCTTTCCAAAGCTTAAGATATTGCAAGAATACTCACGGCACGATGCGTAACGAACGAAGTCCTGCCCTGAAGCCTCGCGCTAATCTTCGCTGGAGTGTCTTCATCCTCCCTTTTCGGATCAAACCACCCAAACGCCGCTCCAACTACCAACACCGCACCCAAAATCATCAACGCCAAAAACCCCCCAATCGCCGCCTTAGTAGCTTGAGATATAACCATCGCCATCTTGATCACCAATTATCATCTATACCACATTTTGTCCCGTTCAATTACAACTATCTGTCACACGTTTTGTTCCACATATAGGGAGTCACTGGACCGTAAAATTTATTCACGCTCGACCTTTACAAGTAGAATTTTTAAATTAAAAATCGTTGAGTCGCTCTTTCAATGCTGAACAATTTGGTTTAGGTCAACTGATTAATTTTTACAGGCTTTTATTTTTAATATCGGGGATAACTTTCGAATTCTCGCTGGATTCTTGATTTCATTTTAAATTTTATATACCTAAATTAGTTTTTAATAAACTAAAAAAAAAACTTTTAAATAAAATACTCTATACGCTGTATGTATATTAAAACGCGATCTAAGTATTATTTATATTGTGTAAATTATCGATCCTGGCGTTTCGGATGCTTTTCAGCAACCGTGGTCACGGGCCAGACTGAAAGATATGATAGTTTTCTGATTTTTGAAATGCACAAAGTTAACATATTAACGCCATCCATTCCTACGGAGTTGATATTTACTTATTTTTATTTTTTTAATTGATATTTACTGTAATTATCTATATTATGACAACATTGACCAATGGTGGCCTCTTGTTTTTTAGTAGTAGTGTGTGATAGTCGCGTTAATAAAAGACAATATTAAAAACTTATATTGCCTATATTTTACTGTAATGTATTCACTCACATTTCCACTCAAGCCAATAATTGTACATATATTATGTACTCGATAAAGATGCATCATTATCATAGACATTTAAATGTATAATTTTTTTTTATCCATCATCTCTATCAAGTCATTAAATAAAATTCAAGTATCAAATTCATGAGCTATTAGATTTAGTCTGTTGATTAAAAATGTAGATGATAGTCAATAATAAAGGCTAACTAACTTAAAAGTGAATTAATTTGTCTCGTGTTGCAGTTATTCGTAGGCAGTATCCGCTTTCCGAAATGAGTCGCATGCCCGTTTGCAAAAAAAAAAGGTAAAAACAGTAAAAAATATGATATAAACTAAACATTGTTTCTAAAACAATATTGCTTATATTGTGACTTCTTAATGTGTGTATAACAACCGAACGTAGCAGTGAGTCAACAAAAAGGTGAAGGCTAAAAAACACCTTTACCAGAACGGAACTAGCGCTAACGTTAGGTCGGAAGAGTTGAGAGACACTTGACGTCAAAGTATTGTACAATATACACGATAACCTACATCGATGACTGAGAGGAAAATTGCTATAAACTACAATGGACTGTGTCGAGTTGCAATCGTTTGCGATAAGTCTCATTTAGTATTGGTTCGCTTCACGATTGACTCATTTGTTTTAGCAATGCTTTGTATTTCTTGTGAAATGAAAACCCCTTGTGGGGTACATACACATTTCTGTGTTTGTTTCATTAATTATTTTATATTGCAAGTAGGTGATCAATTATATTTGCTCCGCCCGACCAAAATATTTTTAACTTGATTCGCCGGTATTCAAACTCGGGACTTCCGGTAGTAAAGGTAGTCCACTATGCCAAGAGGTAGTTTTTTTCACACTCTTATTTTATACGGTTGATAGAGTGAGGCTCGCTTAATGTTTCAACCACAGGAAATTATCAGGATTTTTTTATCCTTGCGATTCCATATATACCTACAAGCATCCATTTTTATATATATATAGCTTATATCATCCAATCCTATCTCAATCAGATCGGGGACATCCTTCAAAAGCGCCTGGTCATAAGTACTCAAAATCGACGAGCGTGTATGAAAGCATTGATGAAAGAGGAAGAAGCGAAAGTGGTATTCAAGGATCGGAGCATATGGAATTCCGTGATCTCTGCCTACCACAATGTGAAAGAGGCGTGATGTATGTATTTTAAAATTTGTTTTTATTTTTTTATTTTTCTACTGCACTACTAAACTACTCTCCACAAAACCAAGATTAACATTCCTTAGGCATTAAGTTAACCATTTTTGTTCAATAAAGACTTTTGAATAAATTATCTATGAAACATTTATTGATGTTTGATAGTAGCTGAATTTAAAGGAGCTATATGTGATTGAGATTTATCAAAATCTTACTATAAAATACAAGAGTTGTTACGGATTGATATTAATTTGATAAGAAGTCTACTCAAATCTTACAAGTTCTCGAAACTTATTAAGTATATTATAATTGTGTTTAACTTGGCCGCTGTTCCAAACTGAATTAATGGTACAATAATGAAAACTTTGTATAGAAGACAAATAGTTAAAATACAAAGTATAATAAATATATAATAATGTATAATAAAGGGAATAAGTTATTTATAAGAAAATCGATTTATATTCACTGAAAGTATTTTTTTTGAAATGATTTTTGTGTTGTATTTAACATACGAGATTGAGGTTCACTTGATGGTAGGTGAAACCTCAGCCACAGAACATCAGTCAATGATGCGCTGTCGACCTATATTTTACTTGGAGCATTCGGAGATTCATAGACTGAAACCGAAACGCGCAATATGCACTTCACGGTTTTTCCATCTATGAACGGTGGTTCGTTACCCGGTCGGAATTTAGACACTACTCCAACCCATTAAATACCCGAAGTTAACAGACGTGGGGAAGACATGCTTACAGAAAATTATAAGCATTATCATCCCGGAGGGATTCAACCTACGACCCATCGATGCGCACAGCAGGTGTATAATGCGCCAAGGAGCCCGTCAAAAATATTTACAATACAATTTTCAGTGGAAGTCTTAACTCAAATTACTGACTGACTGAAATATGACCTTACCTTGTTGTCATACTGTATTATTGACAACTAGTTTGGGCAACCCACGCAATCGAATTATGGTTGTACGTGGGTACTTATAAATATGTTACGGTTTTCAATATTATTTATTAATAATACACTTGAATTACGATAATATTCCTCAGAGGGCTAAGTATTTTATTAAAGTAGTCTTAATATAAATAAAAATCAATACGTAAGTATGTAAGTATTATACGTAATATAATATGTAAGTATTTTTGTCATCTATGCACTCCTAAACACGCCCGCGAAGGCTTTGGAACACATGACGGGTACAGCTAATTATAAAATAATGTTGACGCTAACGTTTGTGCGATAGGTCATCGATTTGTTCGAATCGAATTCTATCAAGTAGGACATATATATTATTTACTATACGTGGTTGTCATGCTTTTTTTTACTTGGGGAAATGCATTTACGCACGGAGGTGCGTAAATGCATTCCACGCTGGGACAAAAAGAAAGTAGCGCAGGGAGTGTGGGGATCGGTCCTGGTGTGCAATGAACCCGTACCCACTAAAACCATAAGGTCCCATCTGCTCGCTGTGGACATGGACAAACTAACAGTCGCCCTTATCCTTGCCCCCATCAGAAGCGTCTAACGCACGTAAACACAGTCAATCTCTGGTGTTATACACCGTTGTCAAATTCTATTGAGAAGTTAGGTCAGTACGCGTGGTTGTCATGCTAGGCCAACTGGACCAATCCAGAAGAGATAATATGAGGTAAATGTTTTAAAGTAGCACGTACAGTTGTGTGCAACAACTTGTTCACATAGTAATTCTTAGTATAAGTTAAGCTGCTTATGTCTTGTACTACATCTTTATCTACCATAGTAGACTGTTATAATAATATAATCCTTATTAGGTTTTATATGTATTTTATTATATTATGTTTTATTCATTCTATATTTTATTAGACATTCTGACATGTTTTAACTTTGACATCTTTATTTGTTCTGATTAATATGAGAATTATTAGAATAAAATGTAATTAATAATTTTATTTATATTGTTTCACAGCAATCGTGAACAAGGACAAAATAACATTTTGGTGTCAAAGTATATAGATGAATGCTACTTGCTGTATAGATAATGGTTAAAACATGGTTAACCGTGTCCTATATCTTAATGTGTGATTTTATAAACAAATAATATTTTTAGCGTTAAAAAATGACGGTATATTTATGACTAGTTAAATAATATGTATTATTAATAATATTAAGTAGATGGAGCTAACATTTAGCGAATAAAGCCCTGTTAAACAAAATTATAATAAGTAATAGCAACTGCACGTATTAAGTAGGTAATTTGGAAAAAAATTACATTAAATATTGATTAAGGCTCATACCAATATTTTGGTTACCAAAAGAAAGTAGGTGGGCAATTATATTTTGTTTTAATTTTGAAAGTTAAAATTAATAACTTTTATACTTATAGATATAATATATATACGTTTTGAAGAGGGATTATAAAAACTAAATATAATAAAACGAGTCTAGAAGTGCTACGTGACTCCAAAATGAACTCAACTCTGCAGTCAAGTTCTGCAACACTGATTTTAAAAGAACATTTTGGTGATTCACTATTTGTATTTTAGCAACCAAATAAGTCTCTTTCGTTATAGATACTGAAGAAAGGCCTAAAATGGAATGAAAATGCTGTCTATTGTCACAAGTCCGCCATATTACTAAAAAGCATTTTGAAAACTTATTTAAATATTACAATTTTATTTGCTATTGTTTGAAGAAAGAGATGAATCAATAGTTTCCTTTCCAAAAACTAGCCATATCATTTTTAAAAGTATTATTTGAAAACAATTTATGAAAAGTGTGTTTTTTCCTACTTTTTAAAACTGGTTCTTTCATAGACACTCTCCTCTACAACTTTATATTTTTTATACATCAAAATCATTCATTAATTTTAATATCAGCGTTAGATAGGCGCAAGGGACTGCTTTTTTATCGCTTCGTTCGTGTCTACACCAGGTGGTATTCAGTTGGCATGGCTTCCTCATTTTCTTTTCATATTAAGATGAATGATGACGTATTGTTTAAAAGAGCTCGAGGATTGCTATTGTCAAGAAAGCGAAATGCTTGCGTATAACAAACAGGTACTTCTGTATTCTAGTGTTGCTCTTTTAAAAATTCTGACAACATTTTTGATGATGCTACTTTATAGATAACTTGCTTCTACACGCGATTTCGTCCACTCAGAGTTCGATTATTATCTGTTTTGCCTTTTCTACTTACTGAAATACACTAATTAATTATCTATCCCATTTTTTTTTTCGTGTTACTAACGGTTTATACACCGCACGCCGAAAAAGCAATTAACTCTATTTAATTATAAATTAAAGCATATTATGTTATTCTGATATATAAACAATAATACTGTAAAGTTTTATCAAAATACGTTCAGTAGTTTTTGCGTGAAAGAGCAACAATACACCCTCACAAAATTCACTTATAATAATATTATATAAGTAGAATATAAGCTGCTTGAGGATAATTTTGAGAGGAAATTAAAGAAAGAATGAGTCGGATATGAATTTATAAGAAATAATGAATTAAGTGACAATCAAATAACTTGAGACGGAAATTATATATTGCTTTGGTGATTCAATATTGAATTATTAGTTTAGCGAGCAACTTTTATTAAAATTTTGTTAGGAAGAGATCTAATAATTAATCACACCTGAACCTTTTTCTTAAATGTATATTGTATTCATGACAAGTAGAAAATGCACTATTTTTTAAATTCTAATCATCTACCATACAAACGTTATCATAGGTTTCTTTAATAGCGAAATCATGCTTAAAATCATACTCTACAATTTTAGATGATTTGAAATCATGTTACATATTAGTAAACCTATTAGTTTTTTTTATGTTTTTCATGAAATTTAATGACAATTAAGATGAGACTTTTCAGTTATAAATTATAATGACATGAAATAAACTTTCGATGCAGCGGTGAAATTAGAATAAAGTACTTCTAAATCTGTTCTTAAATTATTACTGCTCTACTCACCTAATACTCAAACGTTATTCAACATTAAGATTTACTTATAAATATTACTAACACTTCTATCAATATACACAATATGAGAGATTTTTTGTTAACTTACTCTTAATTTAATATTGTATATTACGCTATAAGAGATGCAGAAATGATTACTCTGCTTTTAGTATTTTATGGTACGCTTCTAATTACTGTAATAAAGTTTATTTTTTTTTATAAAGTAATATAATAGTACGAGTATTTTTATGCCATGTTTGATGACTTCAGCATTTCCTTGGTAAGTGCAACATATTCATGATTTTCACATATCTTCCAAGTTGTTGTATAAATTAAAACATAAATACCTTTATTTACCTTTTTATACAAATATTGACAAGCGAGTAAGTCATATAATGTCATATCATGACATGCTGAATCTGAAATGATTTCTCAAACAACTGACAAACACTGTTTACAAATACTTTCTCTCAAGTTGTTCTTGCTGAGGTTTGAAAACAATGTTAAAGGTAAATTATTACTGAACGGAAACGCAAAATCGACTGATTCACACATGCGGGCGTATCCTCAGTCTTTACGGTCAACATTGGGTAATAATTTTGCTTTTTATCATTCGAGCCGATCAGCTGAGTCAGATTGCGATTCGAACAAACTATTCGAAGTACTTATGTATATTCTGAGGACGTTTTCGGGACTGATCGATGTAAATGTAACTCGAGTGACGGGAACGATTTTTTGTCCCTGATCGAATCTTAGAAGCCTTCTGAATATATTACCTTTTTGGTTGCTTTAGTTACATTCTGAGAATTTCTGATTTATCACAGGATGTTATCAAACTATTTTATTTTATAAAAATAATCAGAATACTTGAGAAAGAAAACGCTAAATATTATTTACGTTACTTATTATATTTGAACATCTATTTATATACTAAGAAGTCTAAGAACATACCTATTTCATTTTTATTCATTTAATTATAGTATAAGTATCCGGTTTAATTGATGCAATATGGCAGCAACTAAGAAAACGTATGTACATATTCTCTTTGACGGACTCATTCGTGCATTAGGCAGTATACCTAACTTACCCTCCAAAGGTTCGTGGTTCGAAACCCGCTGGGTCTGACTTCATAATTTTCTATAAAGATATTTTCCTCAGTCTAATCACAAACGACCTGGTACCAATATACAATACAATTCATAGGTGGAAAAAACCCAGAAATGCATTGACATGCAGAAATGGATGGACTATAGATTTTCAAACGCTCGTATAGATATCTGTACGAAGTCCGTTTAACTATTAATGTTATCAGGCGTGCACATATAGACATTTTTAAGTGTGCGTAATCTCGCACTCTAAACATCACGCACACTAAAACTATATATCTATATGCGCATGCTTGACAACATTAATTGCCAAACGGATTTTACGGGTAGAATATCTGTAGTAAAATATGGGTCAAAAACACATAACTGATTTATGTCCTGGGGCTGTGATACACTGTTTGTCGATACATAACATTAATGAGTCTTATTTAACAATTTTAAATAAACATTACTATAAAGTAGAGCATACAAAATAGTCAAAACACTCCACATAAAAGAACTAACAGCTAAAAGGGATATTCCAACGTGGAACATAATATTCTAAGTCGTTCAAACATTTGCATTTCACGGCGCTAACCGGCCATGTTTATTTCTAGATAACGGGTACTTTTCCGATGTTATGTAACTATAGCTGGCTTAGTACTTCATAAATGTGTATTTTGTTCAGAAGGACGGGAATGGTTACTGTACAACAAGATATTATCGGTCAGAGAAGCCTATTGAAGAACGATAAACGTTTTAACAGAGAGCTTTACATTCTAGTGCAGTTTTGTAGTAACGAGCATAACAAGCATAATATTGTAGTTGATTCTATGCTTGAAGTAAGATTATCTTTTAACGAAAATTCAATGTAACAATTCGGAATTTCTAATAAAATTTAAAACAAAAGAGTATAGGTGTGTTTTGTTACTTACCTAGTCATTATTTTAGTTGCTTCTATGAAAGTGATAAAATTATTAATTAAGTTACTTGTAATTAGATTTGACATTTAAATTAATTTAGGGCCAGACACGAAACAGCTGATTAATTATTAATTTATTTGACTTTGACGACTATCACTGAGAACTTACACAAGTTACGATATTTATATCAATATTTTTTTAGAACTTTAAAGATATTACTATATAGTATTTTTTAACTAGCACATAAAACATTAAATATTGCGTGTTTTCCTATAAATAATTATTTAATTTTGTCCATCAAAATGCTAATAAATATTAATATGAGTAGTCGAATGAAAGTTAATTTGTTTATAGAGCGAGAATCTTAGCGGATTTGAAATAAGAAAGAAAGAAAATATTTTTTTTTTATAACGGGGCAGAACAGACGTTATAGTCGTCGCCGAGAACGGGTTACAAAGTTGTATGAAAATTTCTAACGCGCGGCATACAACAGCGGCCTTGCTGACTTATCGTTTAAATATAAGTTCTTAATTGAAGTTCGTATGATAGTCAAATACAACAATATGGCAAAGTAATTTTGTTGTGTGTTGTGACACCTTTCACTTTTTCATTAAAACAAATTACTTCTCAATGATAGTCGAGAAACGAGGTTGCCAACCTTAAATATTAACTTATGTCTTCAACATTCAAAAACCTTGATTCTATTATTTTATTAAAATATAGATAACAATAATATCGTTTTTTTGCATAAATAATTCAGAATGATATGTTAGAAATAAACAATCCAATATATTTATTTTATTTTCGAAACAAATAATAACATATGTGTATAGTGATGAATCTTGAAAGACATAAATACAATAGATACAGACATTTCTTTATACTGTTTCGCAATATACATAAATAAAATCTAGGTATAGACTCAAGACGCATCTTATACACTTTTCCAATACTAAAGTCTATCATTCATGGAGAGGCCGATCGGATAAGGCAAAATGCTATCAGCTTGGCCTGTAGGGTTATTCACGATCATTCGAAAACTTTCCGTTCCGATATTACAAGATTTCGTACCGATATATCTAGCTTTCTATCATTTTATACTAAGATTCTAATCGGAAACTCCCGAAGAATGCCGATGCTCAATCCTATGGGAATTGTGAATACCATTTTCATATCCGGTAAATACGAAACAACTTTCAGTGGGAGAGCGTAGCTTTCCAGGCGGATCGATTTCGAATGATCGTGAATAGCCCTACTGATCGGATTTGTGCACACACACGAAAGATCACTTCAGCCGGCCTAGCATGACCGCCACGAGATATGTCGCGGACGAGAGAAGACAAACTAAGATGTAAGATATCTCGATATATTATATCTCGACATCTACAATTTTAATAGAAAAGATATCTCGATCGACAAATATATCTATTTTTGATATTAAAAGTCGAGTTTTAAGTGTAATTGTCATGTTAGACCCGGAAGAAATAAAGCGATAATCGATTAAAACACGAGAATACGTTTGACAAAATTTTGTCGTGGTTGTCATGCTAGGCCAGCAGTTCCTTCTGGTTTGAGTCAATTTGCTGTCGCGAATTATGTATGATGTTATGCTGCCTTAGCATTAATACATAAAAAAGAGGGACAACTGAAATAATCTGTCAATAGTCAATACACGTTTCGATCAGTCATACCGGTTAGGCCGATGTGATCGAATTGCTTCAGTCGCTCCGGCCGACTGACGTGAATACGATACGAATTTGCATCCAGTCAGTTAAAACTAAAAGGAAATCTTTCCATATATGGGGCATGTAAGAAGGTTTAAGAAAATTCCGAAAAATTCGAGTCCTGTACAAGTAAGTACAACTTTTCCAAAGGCTGAGCTATAATAATAAGGACTTAAGAAACTTCTCAGCCGCAAACTAAATTTAATATAAAGATTAAAGAAGATTGCTTAAGATTTCGGGAGAAAGAAATCAAATTGACCTTGCTCGAGATCCCCGTAATAACGTCGACCCTAATTGAATAAGCTTGAGTTAAAATTACTGTTAATGCAAAATGAGTTTTAAATTCACCACATAAAGGCTAATTTTGAATTTCATTAGTTACTCAACCATGTTCATTCATTGTTTCAAAATTGAATAAAAACGTGGTTATGATAAATATAGCTAAATATTTTTATTGTAATTCTAAAATAAGTTTATTTTTAACGTTCGAAATCGAATTATTAAAATGAATAAACTTTTAGTTAATTTAATTTGTTTATTTTTTTTAAAAACTTCTAAAAGGTGTATTTAATTTAAGTGTTAGTAGATAATATTACTAAATACATAGTATTTAGTAGCAACCAAATTATATAAAATATTTATATTATGGTTTTTTTGGCTTACTTGATGGTAAGTAATATCTCAGCCACAGAACATCAGACAGTGATTTTTTTTCGAACTTTCTAAAATTCAGACTAGACTGAAACCGAAACGTGAAACATCTACTTGACGGTTTTTTAGCGAAAATTATAAACATCCCGGTGGGACTTGAACCCGCAACCCAAGAACGCAGAACGCAAGGTAAAACTTTTTTAATATTGTATAAATGTAAGATCTAAGTAATAATTAATAAATAAATAAACAATTTTCGATCGATAATCGATTTTAAAAATTCTAAGAAGCTAAATTATCAGCGAGTGACGTAGTATTAGAATTTTTTATTCTTTTTTTAGTATACATAACATTGCACCCGTGCGAAGCCGGGGCCGACCGCTAGTCAAAGATAAACCATAATCGTCAATAGGGCTTGACTTGACAGGAACATAGAGATCAAGAGACTACTAAGTACTGTTGGCGTTGAACACGCTGATACTGGGTTCGAGGATTGAAAAAAATGTTAAGAATTCGGAAAATACGTGTAATCGTTTTTAGATAGTGACAAGAAGAAAAAGCAAAAATCTAAACAAAGAACTACTATAATAAAATGACATTATGTACAAAAGAGTTTTTAATAATATTTAGAAATAAAACACATCATCATACCAGAGCCCTACCTAGGTTTAGAAGCAGGTCAAATCGGTTGCTTTTCTGATGATTGCTTCTTGTAATTCCAGACCAGCTTGATTTAAGTTAATTGTATTTATTCTAAGCACTTAAACTAATTAAAAGTTGCGTGCCGATTCTTATACGCATCACGGATATGTACTTTTCATAGAGCTGTATGAAACCTTTGGAATACTTACAATATTATTATCATTAAGACTTATTTAATTTATTTGCTTGAAATATGTACAATTATTAATTATCAATAAAATTGACTTGATTATTATACAAACATTTCTTAAGAATGATTCTCGGCGTACATTTGAATTACAACAGACAAACAACAACCAAAAATTATAACAGACGATAAATTGCTATAACTTTACTGAGAATAATTTAGAATAAATATGTATTAGATAATGTAATAGATTTTTCAATGTATTCATAATTTAAATTTATGAATAATGAATGAATGTGAACGATTATTTGATTTATGAATAAATTCTGGAAACATCTTTATCTTGAAAGAGAACTGAAATTATTGTGCAAATTGTCGAATCAATTGGTGTCGCCCCGGCTTCACACGGGTCTAGATTTTTTGACAAAAAAAGCAGGGGTTGAATGTATTTCTTAATGCCACATTATAAAAACTAAAAACAAAAAATTTCGTCCAAAAAATAAAAATAAAATTTTGGGGTGGACTACCCCTAACATTT
Organism: Anthocharis cardamines; assembly: GCA_905404175.1. Lineage (NCBI taxonomy): Eukaryota > Metazoa > Arthropoda > Insecta > Lepidoptera > Pieridae > Anthocharis > Anthocharis cardamines. The sequence continues at coordinate 8,216,248 of FR989963.1, forward strand.
AGGGGGATGAAAAATAGATGTTGGCCGATTCTCAGACCTACTGAATACGCATATAAAATTTGGTAAAAATCGGTCAAGCCGTTTCGGAGGAGTATGGCAACGAAAACTGTGACACGAGAATTTTATATATTAGATATTGCTACATAATGCAAATGGTGCATGTAATAAATGTCTCATTTAAGCAGAGCATAATTTTGTGAGGTTGTAGGGGTCAGTCTTTGGATCTACTGAACCGAATTTAAAAATTCTTTCACCAATAGAAAGCTACATTACAGTATAGTACATCTAGTGCGAAGCTGGGGCGTGTTGCTAAAAGGTTATAAAGTTAATTCCTAAGTTCCTTAGTATCTATGTGGTAGTAGGCAAGACTGGCAGGTAGGTAATCAACCTTCGGTGCCGTGCCCAACCGAAACAATTTGTTTTATTTCTACGAGATTCGAACCTAGGAGCTCCAATGCTCACGTAATCACGTTGAACCACGTAGGCGGTCAATAAATTACATACTATACTTTAATAATAATTCATTATTTCTATCGCACAGCATTATGACACCTAAAATCAAAATCATTAACAAGAAAAATATAATTTTTTTATGAATCTTCCATACTCGACTTTAAAAAGGAAAAACTATACGATATATTATATTGCATGTGGCATAGAAATGCGATGCATTAATACAAAAAAGGTTGTACACAGAAGTTTTTTAACTTGAGTACCTACTTTAATAATTACATTATACGTTGCATGCAAAATCTAATACCGGGACATTTGCAGGTTTTATGGCTCTCAGGTATAGGTTTTCCATCCCACTAATCTGTAAAAAGTTTTTATGAGGCCAACTTGTAAATAATATTATGAAAATTTCGGCCAGGTAATGAGATGTTCGTGCCATGTAGTGCATATTGCGCGTTTTGGCCGAAAACTAATTTCTAAATGATTGAAGTAATATTGATGAATCATTCTGTAATTTAATTAAATATCAAGTGAATTTTAACAAAAATGTTTACTCCATAACTTTCCAAGTAAATATTTTTTTCTTTACTATAATGTTACATAAGCCTAAAATAACGCGAAATTTGCGTTTCCACACGTTTAACTTGGAATCTATATGGACTATTGCATACTACAACTTAAAGTAGAATATCTGATATTGCTTTGTCTCTCTTGACAGATTTTCATCAATGTTTTCTTGCACGCTCGTTGGTTTTGGATACTTTTAATATGGCCCTTTTCCTCACCATCGCATTTTCATACAATTAGATTTAATTATATATTTTAATAATTTTAATCACAATTTGTTGTAATGCTAATTTTACTGCAGTACCGTACTGTATCTAAAACTGTTAGAAGACTGATAGTACATCATGATAAGAGTTATATAATAAGTCATTTCGAATGAGACCATTTATATATTATTACTTACTCATATATAACATTACATTACTTACTATTATATTACATCATTATCATATTATTGGAACTGACGCAAATAGAAAAGAAGAATTATAACAATGCTGCAGATAGCATCAAAAGCGACATAATATAAAATTAAAACGAAAAATTATTATAAAAAACGAAAAAGCTAAAAGCATAAGCATAAAGCGTTGTATAATGCATCTTCTAAAACGAGAATTTAATAGGCTCTCAAACAAATATTAACATGAGGAAGAACGGAAGACTACTGATGCACTGCGAGCTGAATGCATCGCTGAAACTGCGGCAGATAATAAATCAAAACTTCACCGAATTTAAACATTTTTCATAGCTCTACAATATCTGTGGTTCATATGTTTTTTTTTTTATTTTGGATTATTGTCATATTTTTTATTTAAATAATCGCAATCAGATCCTGTAACTGATTCGGTTATGTCTGTTCCTACTGTATGTATTCGCATATACTGTAGGCATCGATTATTCTCGACATTATATGATAAATATTGGGTTTATTATTGCGAATATCCGAGTACATTTTAATAAAATAACTTATAAGTGATTAAAATGATATCTGTTCGTGATCAAGTTTGCTGAAAAGCATTCGAAATATTGGGATAAAATCGCGATTTAATATAGTTATAGTTTTTTTATATAAACATTGTATATTTATTGAGCAATGTGAGAACTAAAGGAAATAGAGTTTGTGATTTTTTTGACTCCTCTTTTAGTAGAAAGCGGTCAAAATTTACGGGAATTTGTGGAATATTTATATATAAACTATTGTATTTAATTGAAATATACAGCATATTTGGAGATATCTTACTTGGAGGTTTTTTATTCTTTTTTTTTATTATTATAATAAATTACTTCAAAATGTCATGTGGATCATAGTTTAATGGTTGCTCATTACAAATATTTTGTTAAACAAAAAACTTGGCGTTTAAAAGAGTAGCGGAGAGTTTATTGCCAGTTCTTCTCGTCCGTTCTACGCCCTTGATTGGAGAACTGGCAGTAAATGTAAAATTAGAAGCATTTAATTTTTCTTTTTTATTGACGTTATAAATGAATAATTTAATTTAAACATTATCTGCAGAGTAATTGAAACGTAATGAATACATCTAGGATCTCTTCATTACCATGATACAAATTATGATTACTAAAGATCGATAAGAATTAATAATGGTTAATGGATATCATTGTTTATAATTTTAACTTATTTTTTCACTATAGTAGATAATTTTAAAAAAAAATATATTAAAATTACTGATTCAATTTAAAAAAATAAAATTATCCATCTACATGATTAAAAATTCTAATTATTTTTCGACAAGACATTTTAATTAAGAAAATTTTAGAAGCAGTTGTGTGATATAACCAAGATAGACAATCAGCCGACTTAAACTTAACAGACCATTAAATTGGTACGCATTACCGTATTTCGAATAAAACGAAATAAACATCTTAAGTACAGTTTCCTCAACATTAAAAGAGCACTTTTACGATCACATTGTTTTACCTGGACTATAAAAACCTTTCACAATTAAAGCTGCACTAATTTATTAGAATCACATTTTACTTCCGTATTCACATGATCGGTATTATTTTCTTTTTGATATAATAACTCACGCGGAGTTCAATATTTCAGGCGTGAATTATTTCGTAGCACTCGTAGCGCACGCGTCCGGCTCGCTACGCTGATGAGACGGTACTGACTACGGTATGCTACAATCTGTTACGTTACGAATATTCGTAGCTGAGATTTTGGAATTGATAGGTTTTGCAAATAGTTAAAATTTAGTAGTATTTATAATAAATGTTAGTTGATCTCGAATTTTATTCCGATATATCATTCTGTCACTCAGTCAGCTGTCTGCCACAGTTTTACTTGGTACGCAAGCGAGAACGAAAGGAGAAAAGAATCTTTTAGTTTTACACAAAATAGCAGAATATTAAATGCCTGTCTAAGTGACTGATTTTTTATTCTATACATTTTTATTGTTTATTCACATTCATTTAAATATATGAATAACAAAGTTATTATCATTAAGGAAATATCATTTAAATTGTTTTAAATGTTAGTCGCCAGAGACAGTTATTTTTATATTTTTTGTTATATTTTTGATGTTATACTCGTAAAATAAAGTTGCTTATTACACCATTAGAACGAACACGAGAACTAATATGATCGATATTAAAAAGCTTCAATTACCCCGTTCAGTTCCGAAAACAATTAACCGACTGACAACTCCGACTGCATCAAACGCTAAGCCAGTTTCAAATTTCCTTTAGCGAGAATCAATTGGGTCGAGTTTCAATATAGCTGGTAGAAAGCTTTAGAAATGTGTTATGTAATATTGCTATTGTCATTGTGTTGTTCTCAGACTACATTTTTGTTTTTTTTATCGTTAAAATTGTCATAAAAAACAATCACAGGATAGTTTGAATATTCATAGATGGAAAACCGTGAAGTGCACATTAAGCGTTTCGGTTTCAGTCTATGGATTTCCGATTGCTCGAAGTAAAAAGTAGGTCGACAACGCATCATTGACTGATGAGGATGAGGTATCACCTACCACCAAGTGAACCACATGCTCGTCTGTCGATATAAAAAAATGTTTGAAATTAAAGATGATGATATGTTTTATATAATAAAATCCTTCAATATATGTTTATTTAAAATTCTATGCTTTTATATTTTAGATTCCGAAAATGTGTAACCTGTAAATTTTAAATTCAAAATATTTAATTATACATTGTACGCAAAATGTTATCTCAAATCTTTCTAAGTCCTGGAAATATTTTGTGTTCTCAGATTATTTTTTGCTGGTATATTTTTCGAAAATTAAGACATTTTATCGACTAAAATGTTTATAGACAACCTAACTTATAATCTAATCTAACATTGTAGATACACTATTTTTTTTAAATATTTATAATCGATTTAGCCATAAAAATATACATAAGAGTATAGTTAAATGAACAATTAATTAATGAATAAACTAATTTATTCCTTTTTTTTAATATATCATTTTCTATAGGGAAATTCAAATAGGCTTGAATTACCCAGAATATCCTAGTATAATCTTCCTTAATAGCTATTTCAGAGAAGCTATTGGCTTAGCGGGCTTAACCATCACTAACGGCTACACGTATCGCTGCTTTGTCGGATGTCAGTGTGTGACAACGCTGTCATAATAATTAATGCACAACCTTAGTGCATGTATGCATACTACCCGTGTTTGAAGCTTAAGCCCTACAAATATTATAAATGTGAATGTAAGTTTGTTTTTTACGCTTTCACACCAAAATTCCTGCACCGATTATCAGGAAACTTTGTACACATATTTTTAGAGGTATAGGAAAGGACATAGGGTACCTTTTAATTAAAAAAAAAATGGTAAAAAAAGTATTTCAGCAGAGAGAAGCTTGCTCAAAAGCTCAGTTAAGATGAAGCCCACGCGAACGAAGACGCGGGCATCAGCTAGTATTAAATATATATTGCTAATTTAACGCATACTTATCACAGAACAGATTTCCCTGTTCTATGATACTTATCATTAAAGTAATATTTATGTGACGGGCGGAATAAGAAAATAATTGTTTCTTGATTATGAACAAGTAGCAACACGCCCCGGTTTCAAGCGGGCACAATGTAGATATAGACAAAAATGTTACTCGCCGATAATGAAGCTTTTATTGGTGAAAGATTTTTTATAATCGATCCTATAGTTTTTGAGTTTATCTGTTACAAACATACAAAAATATAAATCTTTCTTCTCTTTATAATATTAGTATAGATCACGCTAACGTAACCACGTCGTAATTTAAAATATATAGTTTCTTCAATTACCAATAGCTTAATAATAATTAATAATTATTATAAATATAATTTTGATAGCTCAATTACATTCAAAATCAACATCCTAAAAGTAAGTGAAGCCCACCAATCACATGAATAGTTATGCATATCATAATAAAAATGATATAAAAAATAAAATTTACATCTAAATACATGTCTACGGAAGTCAATGAAGATTTATATTCATGACAGATATGTCATCATAATTCACATTTCAAATAAACGTCGGTAGATTTTATCTACGATATTTTGGGGAAAAATTCGCTCGGTAGCCGCAGTATTTGAAAGTTAAAAGAGTTATTTTTGTATGTTCTGTTCTTATTGTGTAGTAAGTGATAAATAATTGAGTATCTAACCATACAAGTGTATGTAACAACACTATTTGAAATGACTTCTTTTTATTTAAGAAAATATATATTTTCATATAAAATATTAAACTCCAAATGTAAAGGATATAATTTATTAACTTCAGTCATATCTAACTGAAATCAAATCTATCACTGGTTAAAAATATTGCCTACCAAGAAGAGCCGGCAAAAACTCTAATACAAGATGGCGAAAGGCAAAAAAGTGTATATTTTGTTTAAACTTTTATAAAAGTGGATTCGTCGTTATATTTTTATGAGTTCAATGATTTCGATAACTATTCTCCTAAGAATAATAAGATATAGTTACACAAAAGGTACAATATTAATTTTCTATTTACATACATACTTAATTAGTAATTTCATTTGGAGAAATCCAATAAAGATAAGGAAACGTAAGACTATAAAGGAAAATGTTTGCCTTCTGCTTTTCGTATTTTAGGTAAGGTTGTATTAAATGTAAGGAGAAATGATGTCGTTATTATCCTCTCAAAGGGAAAATTGATTTTTTTTATGGAGTATGGGGCCAAAATACATGTGTTGAAGATGAATAAATGAGGATGCTATCTTAAGTGATTTATTTGACTTTTTTTATTAGCTTTGTTAAAACATAAATAAAGTTAGTAATTTTTCTGATCAGGTATGGTCTAAAAACGCATGTTCCTGGTAATTATACTTTCTAGTTTCAGTAATAATGTGAAAATTGGTATCTGGTAAGTCTTCGATTGCGGTTGCTCGGTTATTGTTTTGTGTATAATATAGGAAAGTATATTTAGGAAAATACAGGATCCATTTATCATGTCAATTATCATATTACTTGAATCATATTTATTCCGAATTCGCGAAATAAAAATAGTTCGACAGCGCATCATTGACCTATCCTATATATACCTATCATCTAGTGAGCCTCACGGTCGTCTGACAATATCTAAAATAGAAAATATCATCCAATTTAAAACATATTTTAACTAGATATAATTATAGTCACTCATAAAACTGCCTTGTAGGTATATTGTAAATAAGTATCATGAACGTCAGATATACAATTAATTATAATTGGTGTGTGGTGTGGGTGTGTATGGCTATATCAAGACAATAAGAATAAAATATTCGGGTGATTAATATTTTTTTTTTAATATTTAACGTACATCAAACAGTTTCATATTCGACGAATGTCTAGTAAATTCTATTCGGTTAAGCGTTTTAATTTAAAATACCCTTACGTAAACTAAAGGCGGTAACTGGAAAGGAAAAAGTTCTATAACTTCTAAAGCACCAAAATGATACTTGTGGGAAATGAGGATTGAATTTTATCGGGTGTGAGGAATATCGAAATTCCGACCGGGTAACAAACCACCGTTCATAGATGGAAAACCGTGAAGTGCATATTGCGCGTTTCGGTTTCAGTCTATGGATTTTCCAATGCTCGAAGTAAAAAGTAGGTCGACAGCGCATCATTGATTGATATTCTGTGGCTGAGGTATACCATCAAGTGAACCTCATGCTCGTCTGTCGATATTTTACTTAAAAAAAGAGGATTAGTTTCTTTGTAAAAATAAATCATATAATTTTATCTGATTTATTTATTTTAAAGTAATAACATTGTTAAAATTACTTTCAGTCTACCTCTCGAAATGAAATATAGTATTTCTCTATTATGTACGAATTTGCGCTATAGGAGTTTTGCCTTTCCACTAACGATTATATTATCTGTCCAATTTAAATAACGCATTGAAGGAAATTTTAATTTAAATAGTCTCAATTAACTAAATCGAATCGATTTCCCACATATTCCAAATAACTATTGTTTCTGACAGCTAACAAATTGTAACACGGGAACATCGATTGATGCAATAATGATCTACAATGACATAAAATAACTTAATGCGGTTGTTTTGCTGAATTTCAATATACATATATCATGGACAGTTCAATCGGTTGCCTGCGGCGCTTTTAATTCTTTATTAAGTGCGGCAATCCACAAGCTTTTGTGATTAAAAATATTCATGCAATCTCAACTTTCAATTCTGAATTCTATTTGTTTTCGAGCCTGGGGTATTAAGTGATCAGTGTGGCTCAGTGTTTAATAACAAACGAATTAATTAAGAAATGGCATTTCATTGTTTCGTTAGCTCGTATTTTTTGCTTCTATTTGGTAACTGAATGGAGTAGGTTTTTCAATACTTTTAGCAGACTAGCATGAGTATTTTTAGGTTTGATTTCTTATACTATTTTTGCATATAGTTTTTTCATTTCTTACATACATATACAATACGCGTCTTTCCCATTGGGGTAGGCAGAGGTCTCGGAATTTTATATGCTCCGATCTTTGCATATGACTTTCGCTTCTGCCACTTTCACATTTCATGACATGCATTAACAGGCACATTTAGTTTTTTTTTTAAATTCCTAAGCTTTGAACCCGAGACCTTGAGTGCTAATATTATAACATACAAGCAACGCGCCACGGCTTCACACGGGTACAATGTAGATGTACTATACACAAAAATTTATTAAAATCCATTTTACCTACTCATAATGTAGCATTCTATTGTGAAATAATTTCTAAAATCAGTCCAGTAGTTATTGAGTTTATTCATAACATACAAAAATTCAAAAATACAAATCTTTCCTCTTTATAATATTAGTATAGAATAGTATTACCCCCGGAAGCGGTAAATATGAATAACTAAGTGGTATAACAATGCTCCACAAATATGAAGATTTATATTGTTGTAAATAATTTCCGAAAATAAACTTTCGGAAAGTAACCGCCTAAATGCTAAAAAAACAATTATTCAATACGGAATAAGTTAGCAAAACTTCAAAAAATAGATGTTTAGCATTCATTAATTCATACGTAAAGCTAATTTAAAATTTGTATGGGATTCAAGAAAAGAATTACGACGCAACTTGAAGCACGGAGTTCGTTATAAGAAATTTAATAAAACTGTTCTTAAAGGTTTTCTTCAAATATTCCAGTAAAATATGCAAATGACTAAAAAGAAGTTTTAATCTTCTTGAATAATGAAATTTTAATTATTGCCTTCGATAACGATGGAAAGCTGAAATAAGCTGTTTGAAAATTAGTTTAAAGTCATTTGAGCAAATAATTTAACTTCTCGTATGGCTTAATATTCCGGCTGCCTCCGTGGCTCAGTGGTAAGCGCGATACGTTTAGCACCGGAGGTCCTGGGTTCGAATCCCGGGGAAACAAGATAAATAAAAAAAAATGTCGGGCAGGGCACATCACCTACTTGCCTGTAAAGATAAATGAACATTGAAAGACACAGAAATGGGTCTGCCCCATGCCCCACTAGGGGAATCAGGAATTCACTTATGGCTTGATATTACCTAAATATATGGCTATTGAGTAGTTTATTTTTTAAATTATTGGGTGAAAGTATATTTTGGTATAAAAAGCAGATACATATGGCGACTGCCTTACCTTGGAATCGTTCAGGAAATCGTCGCAATAGTCTGAATATTTTAACATATTTTGGCCCAAAGAACGTTGTATTTATTAATTTGCATTACATACACAAAACCTCTGTAGAACTAGCTGTCACTTGCGGCTTTTCCGAACCAATAGGACTTGGGAACCTTCAAGAAATGAGCATACACTTTCCACAAAGGCCGGCAACGCACCTGCAAGCCCTCTGGTGTTGTGGATGTCTATGGGCGGCTGTGATCACTTACCATCACGTGAGCCCCTTTTTCCCCTATTCTATAAAAAAACCCAAAAAAATGTATTTAATATTTTAGAGTTTTTGTAGGGGGCCAAATAAAAACACAAAATACCTTCCTTAGTAACTACATGTTCATGCGTATATTTATTTTTGAATGTTGTCTACATTTCTGCAAAGACCTAATTAAAGGGAATTGAAACGTGTTTAATATCAAGTTCAATGAGGCAGCAGTGTCCGCATTAACGTGCGGTTACGGGGCTAAAGGTTTAGTGACAGCCTTTGCATTTTAATTAAATCGACAAGGTTTAATATAATTAAAGGACTTTCAAATAATATGAAAGGTCACATATCGTGAAATTACATACAAGAGACAACGAATTTTATTTGAACATATTGATATTTTCTTTGAAAAAACTTAAATTCAAAACAAATGAATAACGTGATATAAATGATACGTTCTATTACGTTCTTCATTTGTTTTGAACTATGTTCAACTACAAGTTATGCAGGTTATGGGTTCGCATCTTGGGGTTTATATATAAACTTAATATTTGTCTTGTTAAATAGTTATTATTTTCTCAATAAATGTATGTTATGTATTCACATTTTTTGTAATAAGTTGTAACAATTTTCCGTAAACTATGGTCACTTTGGACATCAAACTGGTATAAGCCAACATTCAGAAATGATAAAACCCTGAAGTGCATTTTGCTTGTTTCGGTTTGTTAATGAACTTCCCAATGCTTGAAGTAGGTCGACGTCGCTCCTTCACTGATGTGCTGTGACTGAGACTTTACCAAAAAATATCATTTTACCTTAATAATTTCCCATAGAAAAGTTTTTCGTCTTAAATATCCGTATAAGTTTATCTTATCCTAATGTTCCGTAGATTTAGCCCATCATTCTTCAAATTCGCGGTACATTAATCACAAATTATGGTCTTAATATAATTGAAGGGAAAATCGCGGTTGTCAAATACGCCAACTTTGAGGGTTTGTCAGCGAATTGAAGCCATCATGATTGATGTATTGTTAACGGTTCGTATCTGTATTATAAAAAACGTCGAAATGAAAAAAATTTTTTTTGGTAGACTTTTTATTTCATCCTATTATAACGCTTAAACTGAAAGATAAAAAGATTGACGCCAAAACAAAGCAGAAATTGGAATTTATATTTATTTCATTTTATACATTTTATTAGAATTTACATTTTACCTTATAATACATAATTGTAAAATAGAATTGGAATCAAATGTGTCTTTGTTCATTTTTTTATTTGATTGTACATTACAAGGTATTTGAAGTTTGTGATTGTTTCTACTCTTTAAAATTGAATAAAAAAAAGTAAAGTAAATAATTCCTACAGTATATTTCTTAAAAATGGTAATACTCAAAAATAATTTTCTTAAAATCGAAACTTTAACAGGTCTCAGCCACCTTCTATGCCCTGCCTGACCGAAATCTTTTTTTATCTTGTTTCCCCGGGTTTCGAACCACCTGTGTTAAACGCATCGCGCCTATCACTAAGCCTATACAACATTCAAATAAGTCCAGAAGGATTCAAATAAGACCCTAATTTTTTCTAAAATCACTCCACAAGCATTTCTTAATTAAAGATAATGGGGACGGTTACTGGCTAAAAATTCTAACTTAAACCATTACTTACAAGTAATGTTTACTTAACTGTCATAAATCGTTACTTAAATTTTATTTTACTTAAGTAAAAATGTAGTAAGCAAGGATTGAATTTATTTTATGCACGAATTTATTAACATAATATATCAGTTGCTTTAGTATCTTCAGACCGTCTCCGTGGTTCAAAGGTAGGTATAGGCGTAGCATCAGATTTCCCGAGTTCGAATCCCGAAGAAATAATAAAAAAATATAATATCGTTTCGGTCGCACAGAGCAAAGAATACTATCATATAATTACCTGTAAAGAACAATGATCACTGAAACAGACACAGAAATGTGTCTGCCCCATGCCCCACAAGGGGACTCAGGAGTTCTTTTTTATAAAACCTTTATTAATGTTAAAAAATAGCTGGAATAGATTTATTTGTTGAATTCTATGAGGGGATTCAGGTAATGGAAAATTTCAATAAAATATTTCAAACAATATGTTGACTGATAATATAACTGTTATAGGTTTGGAATGTTTACCATTTATTGGTGATTATATTCTGATGAGATACAAAAACGGAACTATATAGGATCACAATGTCAAAATGTCAAGATCCTTTTTCTCAGGAATGCGCGGAGGTATCAAGTTGAAATTAATATCAAAATTATTAATATGAAAAAATCAAATTTGTATGTCGACGCAATCAAAAGATACGGCTCCGCTTATGTCGTATAGTATTACTCGCAAAGGAATCAAAAGATATAAGGTACTTCCCGTTGACCTAGAATCATGAAATTTGGTATGAAACAATGTCATGTACTACATGTAAACGAAAACCATACATTTGCAGTATTTATATTCAGAAAATCTTTACTAAACTAAAAGTTTGTACGGAACCTTGGCCAGATTTTATTACAGAGCGAATAAACGTGCTCGAGTAATATTTTTTAAAATATTTTTAAATCTACAAGGATCGGAAAAAAACTTGAATCTTTGACTAAATTGAAATTCTCCGCTAGGCAAAAATTTGTATAACAACGTTTAATATCAATAAAAAATTACAATGAAGCTTCGTATAAGAAATATTATTTAAGCCTTTTATAATAATTTATGTGAAAAAAAAATTATTCAGTATGAGAGCATCTAGTAACCTTTGTCTGCCTTTTATATAGTTAAGTCAATTTCCAGTAAAATAAAGGTTAAGTGACTCTATACTAATATTATAGAGAGGAAAGATTTTTATTTCTGTACTAGCGATCCGCCCCGGCTGCAATGTAGATGGTCAAAAATTCTAAGCTATCCTATCTCTTAAGTTGGACCAGACTGCTCACGGTGTGCCAATTTAATTTAAAATCGGTTAAGTAGTTTAGGAGTCCATCGCGGACAAACATCGTGACAGGAGATTTATATATACCTTAATTAAGATATTTTGAATAAACCCAAAAACTACTGGACGGATTTAATTTTTTTTTGCCTTGCTTTGACAATAGAAAGCTACATTATCAGCGAGTAAAATTAATTAAAAGTATTGTACATCTACATTGCACCCGTGCGAAGCAGATCGCAAGTAATTTATAAAACACTAGCAAAACGCCCCGGCTTCGCACGGGTGCAAATAGATGAAAAAAAAGCAAAGCCTATGTTACTCGCTGATAATATAGTAGCTTTCTATTAGTGAAAGAATTTTTAAAATCGGTTGAGTAGTTTTTGAGTTAAATCGTAACAAAACCCCACAAATTGAACAAAATGACATAGTACTACCCCTCGCCGTATTGCTCGATGCCCTGCGTGGAGCCACAGCGGTGCGAAGCGGACGGCGTGTATTTTTTGTTTACATTGATATTTTTAATTTCGTAATATCTTTTGAATGGAATGTCCGATTTCAATATTTCAAAAAGTAATCAACAGCTATTGAAACAGTCTTAAATATGAAACAATTTATTTGGATAAGAATTAATACAGAGGTATGGATAGCAGGGTCTGATTTTGATCGGCATTTCTATCAACTTTTAAAATGTACAAAAGTAGTTATAGTAACATAACTACAATAGTTAGACATATGGTCTCGCGAAGTTTTTTGTAGATATTTATATGTTCTATAATATTGTAGAACTTTATTTTGTTCTATCATCAATACTTTTCGCAGCGCATGCGACGAACAACATTTTTTGGCAAATTTTTTTACACCTCGGGTTGGTTTTAGTAGGAAATTCTAAGGATCTCTATTTTTTTCTAGTAATAAATATAGCCTATGTTACTCAGCGATAATGTAGCTTTCTATTGGTGAAAGAATTTTTCAAATCTGCCAAGTAGTTTCGGAGCCTATTCAATTCATACAAACAAACAAACAAACAAAAAATCAAACCTTTCCTCTTTATAATTTATATATTTTTTATAATTTATATAATATATAATAATAAATATAAATAAAACACTAACACGTTCTCAAAGCTATGGATGCAGTTTGCTGTAGTTTTCAGGTGTTTCGTATCGTAACGTTTGCCAAAACGTTGTAAATGTAACCACGGCTTCGGTATAAAGTTTTAGTAAAGCTTTATTACAATCGTTTATATAAAAACAATTGAAATACTAAGTTATAATTGCAACCAAACTATACAGAGATTCCGATACATGGAACTTAATTTTGATAATAATCATGCAAATTGAGGACTTGTGAGAAAGTAGGTATTCGTGTCAATCTGCTAGTTGTATGAGAAATTTTAATAAAATACTATATACCGGATTATAAAGCGATTTATTTTTTATATTATTTATGCCGACGCGACGTTTCATGGGCAGACTGAAAGTAATAAATAATAAATAACATTTTAATCCGATATAAAATATTTGATTTAAATGTGTGATACTTGCGTTAATAAAATATAATATTATTGTAAAAGAAATTGTTTGTATTTATATAAAAATGACAGATTGACTACACGAATATATTTCACAAGCTCTTCGTGATAGTGCCTCTGATCTCAGTATATAATCTAACCATTTATACCTCAAGAACGGCTGAAACCGAAACGCGCAATATGCTCTTCACGGTTTTTCCATCTCTGGACTGAAAGTAAACATTTCTGAAAGTAATATATAAGGTTATTACAGGTAAATATAACATCAGACCATCTATTTGTTATGGATACGGCAATCAATTATTGTTAAGATACTTGTAATTTTCAATAATTTATTACATGCTTACTTTGTTTGCATTGTATATATGTAGGAATAATTAATATTCGCAATGCATACATATTCCGTAATAACTGGAAATTTATTGCGTCATAAAGTCCTAATGACGAATACGGTGTTCTATTAAAATTAAGTTTGGGACGAGGTCCGCTATCATATTTTAGAGGTCATATTATATCAAGATATTATGAGAAGTATTAAAAATTCGTAATTGTACGTTTATTTATATTATTGAACTAATCATTGTATTTTTATGATTATAGATAGATTATAGATTTTGACGGGCTCGTTGGCGCGTTAGATAGAACACCTGCCGTGCGCATCGATCGGTCGTGGGCTCGAATCACACCGGGACGACATGTTTATAGCTTTTTGTAAGCATGTTTTCCCCACGTCAGGTAATTTCGAGGCATTGATCGGGTGGGAGGAATATAGTTCATAGACTGAAAAACCGTGAAGTGTGCGTGTTGCGCGTTTCGGTTTCATTCTATAGATCTCCGAATGCTCGAAGTAAAAATTAGTTCGACAGCGGATCATTGACTGATGTTCTGAGGCTGAGGTATCACCTACCATCAAGTGAACCTCATGCTCGTCTATCGACATCTGACATAAAAAAACAATAGATTGAGACCGAATCCCGGTCTAGTAACCATCGCGCACGTATGCAAAACGCCTAACTAAAGTTTTATCATAATAGGATGAATAGTTTAGGAGTATATAGATTGAAAATTGAACTATCAACATCTAATCTAAAACAGACCTTGTCCCGTCCCGTGTTAATCAATTTATTGTGACCCAATTTGCTTTTATTACATCATCCTTCCTAGATCGAAATATTTTCTTAAGCCAGCTCATACAATCTTACAGGAAACGTCAATTAATAAAAAAAGTTTATTGTCTTTTATTAATGTGAGTATATGTGAATTGTTAACTTTATATCGGATTAAAATGCGATTAATCTATACGAATATTATAAAGAGGAAAAATTTGCTTTTGTTACAATTTAACTCAAAAACTACTTAGTCGATTGTAAAAATAAATAGAAAGCGTACATTATCAGCGAGTAACAGGCTATTTTCGTATAGTACATATACATTGCAACCATGCAACGCGCGAGCGTGTTGTTAATTGTATATATGATATGTAGATCTATTAATGTTATGTAAAACGTACCTAAATGTCTGTTCTATCTTACTATTTATTAGTTATTATGAAAGCTATATATGTGGGTATATTATGTCTAAAAATGACCAATCCCAACCAGACATATTGTATAAACAATCTCAACTTCTAGTGAAACTATTGGGACGAGTTGATAGTTGTATAATTGTATATATGACATGTAGATCTATTAATGATATGTAAAACGTACCTAAATGTCTGTTCTATCTTACTATTTATTAGTTATTATGAAAGCTATATATGGGGGTATATTATGTCTAAAAATGACCAATCCCAACCAGACATATTTTATAAACAATCTCAACTTCTAGTGAAACTATTGGGACGAGTTGCTAGTTGTATATATGATATGTATATCTATTAATGTTATGTAAAATGTACCTAAATATCTGTTGTATTTTACTTATTATTAAAGCTATATATGTGTGTGTTATGTCAAAAAATGACCAATCCAAACCGACATATTGTCTAAACAATCTCAACTTCTAGTGGAACTATTCTGTCGGTGAGCATTCAGAAACAGTACAACTGTCAAACTGCTTTCGATTTACAATTGGATAGTTGAGATGAACCAAACTGTTAGAACCTGTATGCTGGAGTTTAACTTAATCTTGTTTGTACGTTCAAATACAGATGCGATTGTAAATAACTATAATTTGAATTCTGTTTCAAAACTGGCTGAATGTGGCTTTCCTGTCTAGTTTGTTTGTTTCCGTAAGTTCTGTTTAATTGTCGCTCTTTTTAATTTATGAAAATAATCAAGCATATTTTAATGTTGGACTAGCGGACCCAACATACATTGTTCTGCCAGAACGTTGGCTATATTTGTTTTCCTGAATGTTTCCCATATTTTAATAGTTATTCGGGGCAAAGGCGAATCCAACAAATAAGATATCAGTCATGAGTTTTAAATGGTGCAAATAACATGACTTAATTTTATATATATATGTATAATGTATATATATTATATATAGATATCGACAGATAAGCACGAGGTTCACTGGATGGTAGGTTGCTGTGCTTTACTTCGAGCATTCGGTAATCCATACACTGAGACTGAAACTCCTATGGAGCGTCTCAAATGATATAGTGTGTGTTTGTGAGCAGAACACATCAAGTTTCAAATCATTTAATTTTTCTATGTCTAAATAAACTTTATCAAGTTACTGAGGTTTTATAGAAGCCCAAATTTTAATACCTGGCACACAGATTTTATCGGTAATGTTAACTCTGCTCAAATTCTTTTTAATATTATAAAAAAGTGTGCTAAAATAAAGTGAATTTAAAAAACACAGATGTATAAGCGAAACTGAACACATGTTTAGCGTAATATCGTTTGGGAAATTGTAAAAACTTGTACAAGACAGCGTGTACGTTTTATTGTTGCAGCGCTCGTTCAATATTTATAAGTTGCATGAACCAGACGCCTTATAAGTAGCGATTTTCATCACAATATGGGTAATTTGACTTCGTTCTCACAGGTGTACTCAACAATCTTGAGAATGGCGCGAATGTTTACCACGAGAGCTCCCGAGACGCGAAGTTTTGCAACGTTTGTTCATAATACAGTCTAAATGATCTTGCAGGTAGGGGTGGTGATCAGTTATTTAATTGAAATTCGATCGTGTTTTTTTTCGATCGTGAATTACTTTTTTTGGCTGTCTGATACATATGAACTGGAAATTACGAACTACTCTCAATGGTTAAAAAAATGTGATTGTGTAGGAATTACTTGGTACCAAACGATTCTAGCCAAATGATCGCTACCTAAAACACTGTTTGAACACTACAGAAATAATAGAGTACTATTTAAACTAGAATACAATTTTTTATATTTACTGCAATTGAAAATAGAACACTTCATTAAAAACATAAGAGGGAGGCCAAAAACGACATGGATTGACTGTGTGAAGAATGATATGTGTTTGAAAGGTGTGACTGATGATATGGCGAGTGAAAGGAGAGAATGGAAAAAGCGAACATACTGCGCCGACCCCAAATAAAAAAAGGGAACAGGGTAGGAAGAAAAAGACTTCATTAAAAACATAATATTATGCATAACAATAGACTTACCACTTAAGAAGTAATATCTACCAGGCAATCACGAAGACAGAAATGTTTTATAAGTATGACACGTTATATTTGGTAATTGACATAAATCGACAGCCCTACCAGAATTCTATCTGAAATTGCAAGGTGATACTGAGGTCCACGTAAAAGCAGTCTTTATCGAACTCATCATAAATATTAGAATAGTCTGCTACTAACACTTGTTAGACAGATCGTATATCTTCTAGACAGCTGTTGAAAACTTCATGCGAGTAAAGTGAATGAACTTTTCGAAGCTAGACAAATATCGTAAATCAGAATGTTGCATGACGTGCTGTAAAAGATAATTTTTTACCGTCGCCTGGTTGTAAAAGTCAAGTTAAACCTTTGATAAGAATCGTCTGCCCGATCAAAGTTTAGTATAACGAGATAGTGTATGTTGGTTTTATTTTTATTTCATGATCCTATAGAATCGACGTGTAAAGAATATACTACCTGTAACTTTTTATTTAATTAGAGATAAGAGTTTTTTTTTTTAATTTTAACTATTATTTACTGAGAGCCTAGCCCCAAAGACTTGCACGAAAGTATTCGTTTCGATAATATGTTAGTTGTTTGAGATCTTTTGACTTCATACAAATCACGATATGAATACTTTCTCGCAAGTCGTTCGGGCTAGGATCTTAGTTAATTATTGTCACAATTAAAAGACAATTCTTATTAAATAAAAAGTATATTTTCTATATTATATTTATAGCCCTTTGATGTTTTTCGGATGGAATGCTGATTATTAAAAAGACAGATATTACCTTAACAGATGACAGAACCATAATAATTATTACATTTTCGAAGGAAAATTTTCTTTGTAATCATCCTAATTAACTTTTGTCACATGGCGTATTATTTTTTATTCGTTTTTATATTATTTTATAATTAATTACTTCAAGATGTGATGTGGAGGATGGTGTAAGTTGCACCTCCTTACAAAAACTTTGTAAAACAAAATACTTGGCGGATTAAAAAGAGTGTCGGAGAGTTCATTGCCAGTTCTTCTCGTCTGTTCTACGTCCTTGATTTGATAACTGGCAATAAATGTAAATTTAGAACAATTTTATTGACGATCATAACTATACATTGTGTTACCTAAATTAATAATTGATAATTTGATTAGATTTATATTTGACACAAAATATAATTTTGAAGTCAAAAGAATCCTTCATCTATTTGAATCGTGTGCGAGGATTCGAATGTCCAAATGGCTTTTTTATTTCTTTTTCCGTTCCAACCAAAGTCCGTAGTTTGGCGAAGATAATGGGCTACTAGGTAATAAATCTTATGTAATAGCGTAAAAATAAACAGTCGTGAGAACTTAGCTATTCCCATTTCGATTTTAGTTTAAGTGTTATAGTATTTTGTGTAAATTTGCCTGAGAAATGAAGTAATTTACTCAGAAATCGGTTCAGTCCGTTAGTAGTTTACATTGGTAATGAAACTATAATTCTCTCGATAAATTATAAGAGATTTATGATGATTTTCTTCTTGTTACTGTTGAAGTGGTTGAATTACATAGTTAAATTAGAGAAATATATATATCTATATATATAAAACAAAGTCGTGTTAGTTATACCATTTATAAATCAAGAAAACTGAACATTTTTTAATAATATGTTATTTGTTGGATTCTTCTATATCACGAATAACAGAATATTGAAATTCAGAAATTGAAGTATGGGAAAATTTCAGGAAAAGAAAAAGATATGAAAATTAATTTTAAAATAAACTAGCTGCCGCAACTTCGTTCGCGTGGGCTTCATAAATGATGATAACTATTCTTTTCTACAACAGATTTCGATGAAACAAAGACTATATGTTGGTAACTCTTTTATTTTCCGGGATGAAAAGAATGATGATTTTGAACGGGTATATAAGGTACTACCATGTAAAACGGTCCACCAGTTTCGGAGATTAGCCCGTACTAATAGACGAACAGACAAAGAAACCAAAATTTGAAAAAATCGGGATTTGTTCTATTTCTCTTCTTACATCCCACTGACTCGGTTTCTAAGCATTTTTTCTATGACCTCTACAGATTTTTTTATATGTATGTATAGATTACGTTTCAAACTCCGCCATCTTCCACAATTGACAGCTTACGTCACGCACGCTTAAAGCTTTTTGTAATAATTGATGTCCACTGCAAATATATGTATATAATAGAAGTGGGAAAATAGCATATTCAAATCAATAAATATATTTCTTTTATTTTTGAAAACAACATTCTGGCAGGAAAACGTCTGTCGGGTCCACTAGTATTTTCATAAGTGTATGTAAAACCAAAAGTGAAAGTATTAAGTACGTGAAACCGACGAGCGTGTATGAAAGCATTAAATAAAGTGGTATGCAAGGACGCATATGAATGTCCGTGATATCTACCTTCCCCAATGGGATAGAGGCGTGACATATAGTATATAATATGCTTGTAATATAAGTAAAAACAATAATTCATTAGTATATACATGGATTCTAATGTAATGCAGGTACAATTTAAATTTTTTGACTTGACTTGACTGATCACAGGCAAGCGTCTACTTTTTTCTTTTTACCAAGATTTGAACTCGTGATCTCCGCAGATAAATGAAACACGGATGCCGCTTAGCTACGGATGCAGTCTATATTAGCACTTAGGATATACATATAGGAGTATTTAATTCGATCCTGATTTTTTGTTTAGTTAGATCCTGTTTTTGTTTTTATGTCAGATATCGATATCGACAGACGAGCATTAATTTCACTTGATGGTAGGTGATACCTCAGCCACAGAACATCAGTCGATGATGCGCTGTCGATCTAATTTTTACTTCGAGCATTCGGAATTCCATAGACTGAAATCGAAACGCGCAATATGCACTTCACGGATTTTTCCATCTATGAACGGTGGTTCGTTACCAGATCGGTATTTCGATATAATATTCGACATCAATGCCTGAAGTTACCAGACTGGGGGAGACATGCTTACAGAAAATTATAATCATGACGTCCGGGTGGGATTCGAACCCACGACCCATCTATATGCACAGCAGGTGTTCTACCGAACGCACCAACGCACCCGTCTTATTTTTAACATTAAAAAACTCCCTAAACGGTTAAATAGTATACCTACCAGTTATATCTTATCTTTTTGTACCAAAAAATATAAATAAATAAAAGGGTGTCTAATCTGTATTATAGAAATGCTAACTGTATTTGTTAAGCATCTAACCGAAATTATGCCTCGCGAACCAACACCTCCCTACTTAACACGAAAACATTAGTCCGATATTATCAAGCGAATTCATCAAGTCCAGCCTAGTTAGGCGAAGAGCCAAGCCTAGTTTCCCTACAATCAATTACATTCCCTGAGACAGTTGATAACACGTTATGTTGATCGAATAACGCCTTGCTCTCACGACAAACACTTGTCGTCACCACCATACAAGCCCACCACCGCCAAAAACCATATTATATAAGTTAAATATGATTTATATAATTCCGTAACTATTTAATTTTAACCCTAGAAAGATAACCTACGTCGGATCAACGTATCCGATTTAAAAAAATCGATATTTCTCTTTCTATATACGCGCCATGGTACTGGCCTTTCCTGTCAACTCAATTCATCCAAGGAGGTTGCAGATGACACTCGTGTTGTTTAGGTAAGTCATTGACATTTGTTGATCGAAGAGGTAAGTGCAATACTTTCGTCTATAGTAACAAAATAATAACATACCGTACGTCGAAATGACGTATGGTTATCTTTAGTGTGAGTTTTTTTAACTTTTGTAATTATGAATTGTGTTGTTTTTACCGATATTAAATGTACATTTTTTATTAATTTTTTCATACATTTTAGACCATAACAAAACCACATTATGTCATCATATAAACGAGTCCACAGATGCAGAAATCTATAAATTATTACAAGAACAAAGTGTTGAAGAATGTCAAGGGTTGATTAGTAAATCCGAAGATAATATTTTAGAAGATAATGCTCAAAGTGATGTCGAGGATTGTGGATTGAGTACCGCACCACTAGAAAACCCTATGGATGGATACTGAAAGCAAGCCCCTCAAAAATTAGAAGAATGACAATGTCAACGTGCGACAACTGCAAAAATCCCATTTGAAGGGAATATAAGTCGAAAGTCTCAAAAAATAAAATGACCGTCATTTCCGCCTATTGGGGCTCACGGGATCGCTTAGCACGCAACCGTGGTCCCGCTTTATGCTATCCACCTTCACAGGCTTCCAACATCCACCAGTTTTTGTTATCAACCTTACGTGCCGCCTGTACAGGCTTCAAACATCCAGCAATTTCTCAAACTCTGATTGATAAGTGTTTCAGAAATTGAAAAACACTTAACATCAATCTGGGAATCGAACCCGGGACGCATGGGTTAGCGGACAAACTCTCGGCCGTAAGACCCCATATGCAGTTATAGCTTATAAGTCGAGCGCCTGTCCTAAGTAGATATATGGCTAAAATGAATAAAAAAAATTATTAGTTAAGGTTTATCATTTTATAAAGTGTATAAAAAGTTGATTTCAAAAAGTTTATTTCTTAAAATATAAGGCTGATCAAGAGACTCATCACGATTAAGTTTTTTAGAGTTAGAAGAGCTATGTTTGAATGATATGAATTTAAGATTTTGCTAATAAAAATGTATGTTATCTTATATATTTTTTTTGTTTATCATTAAGTTAATTGCATATATTAAAGCTAACAATCACATTCATAAGCATAAAATATATTAATTCTAGCATGTGCGCACTCAAACACTTATTATATAATAGTCGAAATGACGTATGGTTATCTTTAGTGTATAGAAAAATATGGTTATCTTTCTAGGGTTAAATAAGTTATATATGACATATAATTACGTTAAGGGCATTATTATTTTTCTTTTTATGGTTGCATTAATGCGACAAGCCGGGCTTTTGGGCTTGTATGGTGGTCTCGCCACTGCTTGTCGTCAAGCTGAAATCTATTTAGACAAGGGCTCCGGTGTATAAGGGGAACAATAAAGTATTATTCTGAGTTTGAGGGCCTTGTACCAACTTGCTAGCTACGCTTGATAGCTACGCTACTGCCAGTAATAGTTAAACTCTATCAAAGATAGAGTGGTAGTATGCTTCTTTTGTGTCACATCCGCATCACATGGAATGTAGTAAAATGCTTACTTATCCTTCAAAAAAGCAGTTAATGTTCCAACTACGTGTAGCTGAATTATGTATTTGGATGACAAACATTGATATTCCAGACACAGACTGCATTGCTATTAATGGAATGGAGACTGGTGTATACTCTAATCATAGTAAATATGTGAGTAATACAATTTATTCACAAAATATTCATATATAATAGAATTAAGAACGTTCGATATATGCCGAAAGCGGTACCATAAGTATTATAGTTATTTCTTCCAGACCATAGTTAAGTAGTTCAAAATATTTAAATAAAATTAATTACTTTTTGATTAAGCAGAAATAAGCATAGACATCTTTTTAAGCTCCGACTTTTAAAGCTTCCAAGCACTTTCTATCAATTAAGTAACGTCCTTTTGAATATTTCTTGAGTTTTTTCTAGACAGCATTATTTTTTATTAAACAGCCATTATTGTCCGCGTCGTTGATTAAATAAGAATAAGAAATTAAATATTTATTTGACAAATACAAAATTCAGATTCACTTGAACTTTAGTAATGTCTGACAAGAAAATATGATTTCATCTTTTTCTTTGTACAAAAACACAGCACTTCGTTCACTGAACGTATCTTGGAGTAATTAGCGTTTCGAGACAAAAATGACTAACCCTGAAACCGCAATAACATTAAATAACAATATAAGTTATCCTGTGAGTAATAAAAGAACTCATTATGACCCAAGTTTCATTTGATCCGAACTTTTTCTTGAGGCTGCAAGCTGCATAAGAAAGTTGGTAGCAGCCGGCGTCGTACTCTGCAAGTAATTATACGTATTTCGATGTTAGCCTACTTCGTAAAAGATGGAAAGTTTGCTATGGACAAGTAACGTATACGAAATACGGGGTAAGTGAGTATTTATTATATTACAATATTGTAGTAGTAACGTAAGCATATTTGTCCAGTCTCTCAAGAATACTGTGCTTTTTTTGCTTAAATTTTATAAATAATTTAATTTACCGGTTCTGCCATTATATTATTGATGATTATGTTTTGTTTCCAATAAAAGTATAATAAAATATATCATCTTATTATGAACTATAAATGTCATAGAATTAGAATTATAGAAGAGTTTTAAGCAAGGAGGCGGGTACAATAATGTGAACAGAGCCACATCTTATGTTGCGAAACTAGTAGCCTGAAACAAATAGATCACTGATGTTAAATAAAACGATATTATATTTTCTTCACGACATAATACCGAGCTAAAGCCCGTTTACAACCACAGCAAAAGCCGGCAACACATCTGCAAGTGTCTCTTGTATTGCCGATGTTCAAGGGCGGCGGCGTTCACTTTCCGTCAGGGATGTAGGGTCGAAGAATGGGGTCTTTTTTTATTTTGGGTCGGCGGAGTATGTTCTCTTTTTCCATTCTCTTCTTTCACTCGCCATATCATCAGTCACACCTCTGAAACACATATCATTCTTCACAAAATCAATCCATGATTTTTTGGCCTGCCCCTGTTCCCCTATACCCATCCACTTTCATATTCAAAAGCTTTTTGGATCTCTCCTCATAACATGCCCATTGCCCATACCAAGCTAATCGCTTACCTTTCAATTTTTCATGCACAGGCACTACACTCAAACTTCCTATACTATAAACAAAAAAAACAATACATATTCATTCACACCTGTGGTCTACTTTACATTTCCTATTGTTACGGAGACAGGATCAAGATAGTTACACCAAGAGGAAAAGCGATACCAAGAGATTAACTTCTGAGATATACGAGAGTTTCGAGTGCGATACAGAGGGGCGGAGTTCTAGTGTAGAGTATAGAGTCAGTGTTTTGTCTGCAGTAAATTATAGTTCGTTAAATTTATTTTGTGTTTTTTTATAAATGAATCTCAAATAAAGAAGAGAGGCATTTTTCATTCCGAACCCTCATAGCCCGCAACACAATTTTTGTGTGTTTCTGTATGTGTTTCTTTTGTAATAAATGATACGACTCTATCTTTGTCTTAATGTGTCATTGTTTAAGGGTAACTAAACTTTTGTCCGCTCCATAAGGGCAGACGGCTCTTACCTTAATTGCTAATGATAGACAACAAGTGGTGAACAAATTTAATAATTCTATATCAGCGTATTGAAATAACATAGCATTATGTTTTTTAAGATGCTACCTCCTACTTACGTGTTTGTAAATTATTTTTATTGCAGAAGAACTTTAGTTGTAAATTTTAGTTGTGTACATATCAGTATCTATGGATGACGTAAGAATTATGTAAGGTGCTAACACTGTTTCACCGATCACTTAGTAAATAGTAAATATATTCCGATGGGTAACGGTCTATATGTCGTAACCGACAATTATAGCGAAAATGAGTTAAATATACAGTTCAATTCAGAATGACAAACTGAATCGAACTGTAAATTTAACTCATTTTCGCTAAAAATTTCTGTTACGACATATAGGCTGTTACCCATCGGTATGTATTTACTGTTACCTATCGATACATATATGAACATTTACTTGACATTAGCCATGGGAGTCTTACGACCAGCAAGTCAGTTCTATAAAGGTACAGATTCTTCAATTAAGAACGATGGGTCACGGTTTCTAATCCCGCTGGATTGTTTTCTATAAGCATGTCTTTCCTACGTCTGGACTCTTCGAGCATTAAACGGGTGGGAGGAATATCGAAATGTCGTTCCGTTCATATATGGAAAAGCCGTAAAGTACACATTTCGCGTTTCGGTCTCAGTCTATGGATTCCTGAATACTCGTTTGTCTATATCTAACATAAAACAAACTTCTCCTAGTGTTAATATTTTCCCGATGTAATCTATACCTTCCTCTCCCCAAACTACCATTACAAACATACTTTTTATTAATATGTCTCATCTTAAACTATGTAAAAGAATGTTGTTATCAATCTAGGAGTTCGTCTAAATCACAAAGAAAATAAAAATGTAAAGCCAAAAAGTTTAATTCAAATTGCTTTCTTAGGAAGCGTGTAAAATTAATTAGCCCAGAACGTGTTCCTGCTAATTACCTGTTCTACGCGAAAGTTTGCGAGTCATTTTAGATACTTTTGGGGAAGTTAGATAACGAAGTTGCGCTTAATTCGGTTGGGATAATTCAATAGATATAATATAAACAGATCATGGAATATCTCTACCTACATGTAAAATCTATATCTTCAATAGATATAATAAAACAGTAGAATCAACGTCATTTTTTCACTAAATATACCTATTTACCAGAAATTGAGAGGGGTGATAAAATAAGGGTAGCAGATTTTTTTGTCAGTCTGTTTGTTGACGACAAAAAAATCCGAAGATAATAGCTGGTACTTAATAATGCACTAGATCTTTATACCTGTAATTCGAACACGATAAGTAATAATTCTAAGCGCAAAGTAAAGTAGTAATCAGAAACTTGAAGACTTTTCTATGTTGGATATCAACAAGCAAGCGAAAGTAACGAACTAACAACCTATTTTTTACTTCGAGCATTCGAAGTCTACGCTTCGCGGATTCATAATTAATAATCTAAATATATGTCTAATTAAGTAAATACACGATATAAAATTTTTAGAACTTTCTAAAGCCTATAAATGAGTACATATTCATATGTAAAATTTAGGCAAGTTTTGTATCTTTTAAATTGTTTGAAAGAATTTTGCCCATTGCTAGTGTTCATTAGTCGATGTACTTAATCATGAAATGAAACATTTTAATATAGGCGGGTCAAAATATACAAAAATAATTTATTTATTTTTGAAAACATAATTTTCTTTCAATTGTTCCCCATCAAAGCAAAACTGAATCAGGTCAACTACTTATTTAAATCAGCCAAAAATGACAATGGCATCAGCGAAACGTAGTAACTCCGTCGACATCAGCATTTCTGTCAACCATTGTGACAAGAAGACGTGTAATTAACGAATACAGTTATTATAATTGTACATTCTCGATTATAAATGAAAACTTTATGCCAATTATTTACTGTCGCAAGCATCAAATAAGATATTATAAATGCTAGGTGATGGAAAAAATAATGGTTTCTAAATGTTTTTTAATAATAATTATTATCTTCAATTATGTTGACTGTCTCTCTGGCTTTTAGTAGTGGAGATCCAGGTTCAAATCCTATGTAAATGTGAGTACAAAAAGAGTCGGTCGTCCGAAGAACGGACATAGAAATGTATCTATCAATTCCCCACTAGAGGACTCGTAAATTCACACATACACAATTGTGTGAATTTACGAGTCCTCTAAAGAATACATATATAGAAAAAAATGTTGACATGTTTATAATTTTCTGTAGTACGTCTTCTCCACCTCTGGTAAGTTCGGGCATTGAACGGGTCGGAGGAATATCGAAATTCCGACCGGGTAACGAACCACCGTTCATAGATGGAACCGTAAAGTGCATATTGCACGTTTCGGTTTCAGTCTATGGATTTCCGAATGCTCGAAGTAAAAAGTAAGTCGACATCGCATCATTGACTGATGTTCTGTGGCTGAGGTATCTACCATCAAGTGAAAAAAAAAATATTAGATTCATAGGCCCCTTAACCACTCACAGATTTTATTTTAATTGTGGATTTTAATTGGTATTGTAAAATACCTATTCTTGCGTCACATCTGAAATTAGTTCAAAGCCATAACCCGGGTGTCTATTCTAAAAGCATTAGTATGTTCGACACGTAGCGGGACGGAGGTCAATTTCCTTTGGAGAAGTTGAGAATAGGACCCTGAGACGATTAGGAGGAAGTGAATGCATGGCAATAGAAGTTGAAAGGAGATTCCTTTCGAGATTTTAACGTAAAAGGATTGCTTAATTTCTCGTTTGCGAGTATTTTGTGCTAGGATTAACTTATATGTAATTTCTCTAAGAAAAAGTTTAAAAAAGAATTGAATTAATTGACTGAACTTAGTCGGTTCATTTAAATTACAAGCTCTGTTATAAATTTTAACTAAATATCTTTAGCTGTTTCGGCATTAGTGAGTAATTAGACACACATACAAATTTTCACAATATAAGGTTACATTGTATGCTATGTTTCCGCATGTCTCCGAGACGTCAAATATTACCGAATATATATGCTATACACATCATTGATATATATTTAATACTATGTCAATGAAACATATTGGATATTATATAACTAGTAACTCACCCCAGCTTCGCACGGGTGTAATGTAGATGTACTGTACACAAAAAAAATATTACTCGCTATGTTACTCGCTGATAATGTAGCTTTCTTTTGGTGAAATAATTTTTAAAATCGGTTCTGTAGATCCAGTGATTACTCCCTACAACCATTTTTTACACCTTTTGTTACATTATTCAAGTTTTAGTAGGGATCCCTGATAATTTCTGAAAATAAGTATCTATATCTCGGTGAAGATGTAGCTTTCTAACGGTGAAAGAAATTTTAAAATCGGTCGAGTAGTTTTTGAGTTAAATCGTAACAAACAAACAAAGAAATCTTTTCTTTTTATAATATTAGTATAGATATAAATGATATGGCTTTACAACAAAAGTTTGATCGTGGAAATCAGTTCCATTTATAATTTTGAATTCTTAGCAAAGACTCTCACTTTGTGAAAATTATTATTATAATTTCAATTATTTTGTCAACTTAAATAAATAATCAAATTTGTCTTTTATTAACGCGAGTATCACACATTTAAATAAAATACTGTATACCGGAATAAAACGCGATTTATTATTTATATTGTTTAAATTATTTATCCCGACGTTTCGGATGCTTTACAGCAACCGTGGTCGCGGGGAGACCTTGCTAAAATAAAAAAAAATAAACAAATAAAAACATTTTTGTATAAATAATTTAAACAATATAAATAATAAATCGCGTTTTAATCCGGTATACAGTATTTTATTTAAAAATAATCAAATTACTGAGGCGTATTTCATTTTAATGAAAATGTTTTTCTTAACAGCGGAAATTATATATTAGTTAGCTTTGAAGGAGAAAGCTTGGATCGTGGCATTGTTATTCAGAATATATTCAAAGGTGTTTGAAATTTGCGGACGAGTTTACGAGACTTGAATATAAATTAAACTGTGTTTTTATAGGTTATTCTCTATGAAAACCTTATCGTTATTTTAATATTTGCTAGTAATTAAAAAAAATATATAAACCATGTCTTAGATAATATTATTAAAGTGTTTATCAGTCACAAATCAGCAGATTTTAATTTATTTTCTACGGAACTTGAAAGTATGTGCAACGTTAACTGCTACGTGTCGCTAACTTATGATATAACGTATCAAAAAGAGTATACCGGATTAAAACGGGATTTATTAATTATATTGTTTAAATTATTTTTCCCAACGTTTCGGATGCTTTTCAGCAACCGTAGTCACGGGGAGCATCCGAAACGGCTCGTTAGCATATCTGAGGGGTGAGCACGAACAAGTATCGAAAGAGTATTCGTATCGCCGAGCTGTCATTTGTATGAAATTTCAAATGATTTCTCATACAACTGACAGTTTGACGATTCGAATACTTTGTCGATAGTCGTTCGTGCTCACCCCTCTGGTAGAATACCTTTCGCTGCGATGAGTCGACTATTGGAATGCCGCTGGTACGACATTTTTTTTTTTAAAATAGGATCCTCGTCCGAGGGTGAGAAGAGGCTGGTCGTAAAGTCCCTTTGATGGTAATTGAGAAGTTGTATAACATATACCTTTAAAGACTAACAATTACTATCAAATTATAAAGCAGAGCCACAATATTCATAAAATCATTGTTTTTTTTTTATTACAGTAGTCTGGGTACACGGTAATTTGAGACAGCTTTTGATATAACAATATATATTACAGAAAAGGAGGAATTTTAATAAGAACAACTTTATTTTAAGATCGGTAGCGGAGATGACACGATTCTTGAATTTCCTTTAGTAAGCATTGAACTAATATTACTAAAGTATGTTTAGTAATAGTAATTCAATGTTAGTAAGTTTGTCTTTAAAGTATACTCGTACTTACATATTTAGTACTCTGTGTGAGTAAGTGAATGTATAACTAGATATCTAATTAACCAAATACAGGACCTATAGTATGTATGTATACAAACGACTCACTTATTTAAAATTCTAATGTTTCCTAATAAAATGAAAACAGCGTTAAATTCGAGGTCTCAAATAAAACAAAATACGAACTCTTCACTTGTAAAAAGTGTATAAAACATTCACAAAGCGACTTCTAAACATTTTAATGATGACACTAAAAGTGCCTTTCAAGTAACTTCAGCAACAAAAGTCACTTGGAATTTCTTTTTTTTTTTAATTCTGCTATTGATAGACGTGAGGTTTACTTGATAGTAGACACCTCTGCCTTTGGAATAAGGATGAAATAGGCGTGGTTCCACTGTGTTCCATCACCTTAACCACGACCCCTCTGTCCAGAGTATCCGACTGAAAGAAAAACTGCCTCTGGCCAGCAGTCGATGCGCTGTTACCTTCTTACGAAGCTTGCTACGAACATTCGATATCATAAACTGAAATCGAAATACACAATCCTTACGTCTTTTCCTTCCATGAACGCTGGTTCGTTACCAGGTCTTTATTTCGATGGGTCTGCCCCATGCCCCACTAGGGGATTCGGGATTTTACTTTTTAGTTTTTTAAATAATAATTAATCGTTCTTTAATTTATTATCTACAGTTCAATATTAATTTGTTGGAAGTAAGTTATTTTTCATGCATAAATATATTCTAAAACTTTGGATATCTTACTTATTTGTCAGACTGTACGTGATCTAAATTTGAAAAACTTTTGTTATTCTATTTGTTGACGCCAAGAATCTACTCTAGCTTAAACCTGTTTAATCATAAAATTATTGTATATTGTTGATCGAAGCATTTATAGGTTACATCTCAAGACGGGTTACCAAATTTCAGATAGGCTTTTTAAGAAAATGTATATTTTATACAAAAGTTCAATAAAAATTTCAAATTCCAGTATTCATGCTTGAAGACAAAACTAATTTCTCGGTTCACTGGTGTCATTCGCGGCCATAACTTCATGGAAAAGTGATTTTCTTGAACTGAACGTGGAACAAAAGTTTTGTATACAAGAGGACTCGGGGTGACTATTAGAAATTTGCAACAACTGTGTATTAGCATAGAATTTCAAGAGTAGAACAATAAAACAATATTTACAAACTTCCAAGTTTAAATTTAATAATACATAGTTGCATATGTCCTGCAGTGATTTCAAAGTGTGATAATTATTTCTTATGCTACGTAACCAAAATGTTTGAATTTAGATTCCTAAATTTCTTGCAAAGCTTTAGATGAGTCTTGACTCTTGCCATAAGGCAAGTTTAAAGTACATAAATAAGTAGGGATTTTTTTAATTAATTTGTAATAAGTAATATGTGACATAAAAAACATAACCAAATGTAGATAAAGAAGGTTCACATTGCGTTTTTTTTTTTTGAAATGTTATAATAAAATCTATATTGATGTAAAAGACTAAAGTTTTTAAAATGTAAAGGTATTTTATAACGTGATGTCTAATAAATGAAAAGGAAATTTACCATCTAAGCAATAGGAAGTATTCATTTTGGCGTTTGAACGTTGCGCCAAAGTTTAGGATGAAAAATTATGTTAGAGAGTAACGTGACGTGAATGCTTAGACTATTAGTCATGGTGTCATCTCGAAGGAGTGGGGTTTCAAAGGGAATAAGAAAAATTCTTAATAGATAAAAAACAAGAAAGCATTTTAAAGCGGGGTTTTCATGGGATAAGATGTTCGTTTGACGTCCGCAAAATGAAAATTTGAATTACGAAGGATACAATTCTTTGTATTCCCTTTTCCTTCATAATATTAATATTATCCCACCAAAAACATGTTCATGTAATGTATCGCCATAATGAGTAGGTACATATTGCATGCACTGTCAAAAACTTATCAGACCTTATGAAGAACCAAACTCCTAGCTCTACACGCCCTAACTTAACACTATCTCTCATCATAATGTAATGAAATGGCCAAGACACACATTTTGACTAAGGTGGGATTTGTAGAGAACTTACAAGTAGGATTCACACAAAACACTATACGCTATGTAGACTAATCTTAGTCTAAATAATTATTGCACTGAAATTATTAATTTACTTAATAATAAAAGAGGTCTTTTGTTGATTTTATTTATGAGTAAAATTATTTTTCAATAAATATTTTTCAAACTTTTAACAATCGTTTCCATTTTTAAAATAATATTTCAATTTTAAAAGCAATTTATAGTTGTTGTTGCAAAGTAATTTCACAATACAAAAAACTAGGCTGTCGCATTACGCTCTGATAATTTTTACTTCGCAAATTATTGTTCGAAATTTGGACAAACACTTTTGGATATAATTTTTAAATTGAGTTTTTTGTAATATTTTCTATACACGTTGAAAAGCTTTTATTGTGATGTGATACATTTAATCTAGTTATTTGTTATTTCAAATTAGTTCAACTTTAAATACAATCGTTTAAAATTAAGTTTAGGCTCAGCATAGTAGATATACCGCAACAAAAGATATAAAGCATAGTTTACAATCGCTTAGCCTGAATGTGAGTTACATGAAAGTTGGAGTGGGAATAGTGCTTATATGAAATCGGATACTATGCTACCGCTACTCGCGTACTCTACCGCTGGCATATGCAAAGGTGGTTAATTTATTGAAACTGAGACGCGAGAGGCATGTCTTCATCATAGTTACCTGAGATATAAGTATACTTTGATGGTAAACGATCATCGACGTGCTTTTCCGTTCTTTAGGAAACGAGTTTTTCTTGAAGATCATATTGGATTAGAATTATCGCAATGACACTGATTTCACGGTGTTGCATATCCAAGTACGTCAACGTCATATTTGCAATTTATAACAAAATTTTAAAAATATAACTTGGTCATGAGCAGTATATTTTATGATTTTATAAAGTAAATTATAAAATCTCGTGTCACGGTGTTTGTGGTCGCTCTTCTCCGAAACGGATTGACCGATCTTTATGAATTTTTTAATATATATTTGGTAGGTATGAGAATAGGTCGTAAAGTATATTTCAGTCTCTATTCAGATTTTATTTTTTGACAAAAAAAAAATTAATCAAAAAATAGCTATTACCCCAAATTTTCGCTTTGCCCAGCGAAGTGTGCACGGGTCAACTAATTAAATATTAAATTTATTGCCCGAATTGGCCTTTTTTTCTACTAAACAACATCATTAAATCCAAGTCTTCTAAATACAAATACAGGGAGCAGTGTGAGGCAGAAATCTTAAGAAAACTCCTCCTTTGTATTGAAATCACCTCCACTTAGTTCTAGTAACATTTTATGGCTGTTTCTCGAGTAGGTTAAGCCAAGGGACTATAAGACCTAGAACAATAAGTCGCATATTAATGAAGACAAACAGAATAAAAAGTTTTTAAGTTAATATTTAATGATCTGCATTTATATACTGAGGCATATTTACAAAGAGGCTCAAGTATTTTTTATCTCTTAGCTGCGTCATGCTCTCAAGGTTGCCAGCGCCAGCCTCGCTCATCTGACTTTATAACTGGGAATTTCTTAAGTGTAAAAGTTGAATGTATTCAAAGAGGTTCCGTGAGACTTGGACGCTCGCTTTAATTTATTTTGAGAGTTTGGTAAATATCATATTTATTTATACAGAGATGCAATTAGTGATGAAATCAGTCGTTAAAAGTGGGTTTGAGTTTGACCACTTTTCCCCTGACGGAAAAACGATGATGGAATTACGGTGGTTATGCGGTCAGAGTGATAAATCACGATGCCTTTTTTATGAAGGGAAGTGCAGTTAACGCACCCGCTGCGTCGGGGTAGTGCAAGGACGCAGGGAGTGTGGGACTCACTATCAGTCTGCCTGATATGAGCCCTCTGCTCAAGGCAGCTGGGTCACTGGGAGCTATCCACTAAAACCCCGCACCCCTCAATCCAACATAATGGGGCACACGGGATAGCGATAGCATTCTACCACAGGGCCCCGGCGGTCAGGCCAAACGGCCCCTCCTCGTCCCACTTGTGCATACTTCCCATACTAAACATGGGAGGAGTCCGCGGGACCCACCACTCACCTGTCTTGAAGACCGCCTAACCCCCGTGCCGAAGCACCACTGCAATTTCGGCGAAACCTCTAGCGCATGGCAATCCTTAGCGTACACCTCACGCAGAAGGAAGCCACGGAGCCGCTCTCTTCTAGGGCTGTTTTATAGCCCTAGACCGAAGGCACGGCCCAAACTTTCTGCCAGCCAGCCATCCCACGTGCCCAAGCACCACTAAGCCCCAGAGGGCTCCCCTCAAAGACGTCAAGTGCCTTGTCGCTTCCGACGCCCCCTCTTAAGTAATGGAGGCTGGAAACGGCCCCTCTCGATCCAATTGGCCTCTATAAAAGTATTATAAAATCTATAGTCTGAAAACAAAAAGCTAAATACTCACTTCACGGTTTTGTAAAACTTTCTTTATTGGAAAAACCATGAAATAAGAATTACGATATTCCTACCTATTGTTTCCTAAACGTGATGTTATGTAGTGATTGTTTATAGACAATAATAAACAGCCACAGAATACCAAACAATAAAGCGTTGTTGACCTATTTTATTTTGCTTCGATATTTAAGAAATCAATAGACTTAAATCGAAACTCGTAAACTGGACTTTACAGCTCTTTCAGCCATAAACGGTGATTTGTTACCTGAACGGAATTTTGATAAACGTTTAATTCTAGCTAGTGATCTGGCCAATGACAATATTGAAACATATGATACCAATGAGCCCATCAAATAAATCTGTTGAAGTATATGACTAGCGAACCGCCCCGGCGTTGCACGGGTGCAATGTAGATGTACAAAAATAAAATAATAATAAATAATAGACGATTTTTAAAATCGGTCGAGTAGTTTTTGAGTTATTCGTAATAAATAAACAAACAAATCTTTCCTCTTTATAATATTAGTATTGATATAAATATTATACCTATAATATAAAGAAACACTCCTTCTGCTGGAGCTAGCACTCACATTGGATATCTTCCCAGTGATTGTATGGCTACGAACACAGAAATCATTCAGTCGCCGTTGTACGGGCAGTTATTAAATAAAAGATATGAACGTGAATGGATATAAGAAAAGAGGAAGGCCAAAAAAGATGAATTGATTGTTTGAAGAACCGAAGAGAATAGAATATTACTATTTGAAGGATATGACTGAGATATAACGACTAAAAGAAGAGAATGGAAAAATAGAGAGTACTACCGACCCCAGATAAAAAATCAACAGGGCAAGGAGAATAAGTAGTTATATGGACAGGGGTAATTAAAATATGTTTAAAAAACTTCTTATCAGTATATAATACTAGCGATCCGACCCGGCTTCTTACGGGTACAATGTAAATGTACTATACACAAAAATAGAAAAAATATAGCCTTTGTTACTCGCTGATAATGTTTTTCTATTAGAGAAAGAATTTATAAAATCGGTATAGTAGTTTTTGGTTACAATGTTACAAACAAATAAATCTTTCCTCTTTATAATATTAGTTGGGGCTTTAAGTGTAGACTGACGGTTGATACTATCGGTGTTAGAAGTCTTAAAACTTACTATCACGAAAACAATGATTTCGCCTCAATGAACAGTGTAGTAACTGCTAGTTTACAATTAAAGTAAATTAACTAGACTCCTTTTTATTTATAAATATGCTTGTTTCCCTTATTTTACACATTTTTAACTGCCTTGTAAATGGACAGGACACACCGGTCAGCCAGGAAGCTACTGAAAATCAGTGTTAGGGAAAATCTCCCTGACTTAAGCTGAGTAGCTTTCCTTTTCATGACAGGTACTGCCGCATACATTGTTTGTTAATTTAAAATATAGGATTAAGTTTATATAATTTAAGTTGTTAATTGTACTAGGTATTTAAATCCTTCTTGTCCTTATGTTTGTCCATAGCTACTTTTGTATGTGCATGTGTTTGTTGTGAATAAATATATGTCTATGTCTATGTCTATATGTCCTAAAAAAAGTACCCGAAAAACTCTCATGAATGTCCATGAAATTCTTACATCTTACATTCATTCATAACTTAATAAAAAAAAAATTTATAGGACACGTGTTGATAAGTGCGGTATCGTGTGATCTTCCAGGTAACTTTCCTAAATAAGGTAAACATTGATAGCTAAAAGTTCTTATATTAATCGTGGATCTCTAAAAATGCATTTGGTGACCCCAAAACGGCTCCGTTGTCGGTTCGCTCCTACACGGCGACAATGGCGCTTTTGTTTCCTGACCGTTATTATTAACAAGAAAAATAATAACAACCTCGCGAATTACACGTGAGATTGTTCCATTGTTAATGTTTTGCACTTTTCACAATAAGTTTTTTAATATTAACTCGAGCTCTTTTTATAAGTGAGCTTAATAAGAAAAATGCTGATGGTATAATTAATGTTTTAATTAAATTATTTCTGCATTATGTATGTTTGTATTACAGTATTATTATTTAATAATTAAAAGGTAACCAAGCGGTATGGGCATGCTATGAGGAGAGATGAAAAACATGTATCTAAAAAAGTTTTGAATATGACAGTGGATGGGTCTAGGGGAAGAGGCCAAAAAAACATGGATTGACTGTGTGAAGAATAATATGTAATTGAGAGGTGTGACTGATGATATGGCGAGTGAAAGAAGAGAATGGAAAAAGAGAACATACTGCGCCGACCCCAAATAATAAAAGGGGAACAGGGCAGGAAGAAGAAGATTACTGCATTATGTAGAACACAACTGCCTCCATCATTCAATGATAATCGCGTTGCGTTTAGCATCGGAAAATCCGGGTTTGAAACAATCGAGAAACCACACATTAATTAAATAAAATACTGTATACCATACAAGTAATATAATTAATAAAAGTGACGTTCCCCTGGAAGAATTTTTGTGTCTTATTTCACTGATTATTTTTATTCACATGAGGAAAATGCTCAACTTTCTATGCCCTGCCCAACCGAATAATTAAACTTTTTTTTCTCGATTGTTTAAATAAAATTCTGTATACCGAGTTAAGACGCGATTTATCATTTATATTGTTTAAATTATTTATCCCGACGTTTCGGATGCTTTTCAGCAACCGTGGTCGCGGGGAGACAGTCTCCTAAAACGCGATTTATAAATAATAAATCGCGTTTTAATCCGGTATATAGTATTTTATTTAAACAATCGAGAAAATAAAGTTTAATAATTCGGTTGGGCAGGGCATAGAAAGTTGAGCACTTTCCTCATGTGAATAAAAATAATCAGTGAAAACAGACACAAAAATTCTTGTAGGTAACGTCACTTTTATGTAGGCATCGAAAATGAGGTGATTATTGAATATGGATGAAAACTTAAAGATCATGTCCACGGCTATGTCAAAAACCCATACATTTACTTAAATATTCTATCATTTACTTTTCTATTCTACACGCGAATGCCACTTGTATTAAATCTGCAGGTTAAGATTATTTTCGATTAATTCATACAAGTAGTAGCAAAAAATAGTAACCTTAACTATAATTTTAACGTAATTTAGTTTAAATGACTTTATAAAGGTAATAACTCTTTCGTGTTCGATGTGATTTCCAACTTCTCTAAATTTACCTCCAACATGTAATAACCTCTTATTTTCTACAATGGAGGGTATAAAAACAAAACGCGATAGAATTAGCTCCCATAACTTATTCGAAAAGTTATAACGGTGGGAGTGAAATGAATTTCATGAATCAAATCACAGTACTGATCTTCCAAGTGACTGGCTTAATGGTATTTTTTTCTTTCATACTAATTTACTTGCCTGATTTATGCGGAATATCACTCAATTTTATTATTTCCCGGACATTTCTCGGGGGATGAAATATTGTAAGATCTTCGTTTGGAACTAATTAAAAATGTAAGATTCATAATAAAGCATTTACAACATGATTAAATAGCTTACTTTTAAATAAAATACTGTATACCGGATTAAATTTATTATTTATATTGTTTAAATTATTTATCCCGACGTTTTCGGTATACAGTATTTTATTTAAATGTGTGATACTCGCGTTAATAAAAGACAATATTATTAGCTTACTTTTGTTTTCTTTTTTTTATGTCAGATATCGACAGACGAGCATGAGGTTCACTTGATGGTAGGTGATACCTCAGCCACAGAACATCAGTCAATGATGCGCCGTCGACCTACTTTTTTACTTCGAGCATTCGGAAATACATAGACTGAAACCGAAACGCGCAATATGCACTTTACGGTTTTATATTCATTCTAAAATTTAATATCTAATACTTCCGCAATTGACAACTCACGTCACGCAAGCTTATTTGTAATAGGTAATAATTGACGTCCACTGCAAATCTATGTAATAGATGTTATATATTAAAATCTATAAATAAATAAAATAAAATATTTTTAAAGCCAACATTCTGGCAGGAAAGTGTCTGTCGGATCCGTTAGTAAAATTATAGATAAAACAAAGTGTAATAAATGGTGTAATTAAAATTAAAATATCGGAAATTTTCAGAAAAAATATAATTTATTTTACAATTAATGTTTTGCATATAAGTATGCTTGTTAAGGTTCGGAACTCCGTCATCTTCCCCATTTAACAGCTCACGTCCCGCACGCATATAGCTCTTTGTAATATTTGATGTCCACTGCAAATCTATATAATATACGTAGAAGTGGAAAAACAGCATATTAAAATCTAGATTTTATTTTTTTTTAAACCAACATTCTACTCAGGAGAACGGCTGTCGGGTCCGGTAGCATTTTATGAAATTTTATTACTGAGAGTCAGGTTGTGGGTCGCTAACGATAGCCATGGAAACAACAAAGCGAAAAATAATTTATATATTTCTGACTAGTAGTATAGAGATTAGAGATACAAAAACCAATAGAAGAACTACCGCATGCCCAGAAGAATGAAATTTCAAAATGCTATTTTTCGATATAATTATTTTTCACCGAGATACAGCCTTCAAAACTTTGGTGAAAAATTGAGGAAAATTTCTTGTGCATTTAATTGTTTCCAGTACTGTAGTAGAGTATTGGGGTCACCCGTGCATTTCTATAGAGATCTCAGTCCTCTATAATACACTAATTAAGCCACCGAGGGGCTTTTAATAAGCAGCAACACACCATTGCTTCCATTTACCTAAGTTTATATTATAACATAAAAATGTGATAATATTTTTAAGGCGTTAATGATCACAGTATTGAATTTCTGAAATAAATATAAAGAAATATGACACTTTTTTGCTGAAAGAAACAATTCGCTGCGGAGCTCTTTACTACCAACATAAAACAGTGACTGTGTCACAAGAATTACATTTTATGGCAGTCATAAAATTAGAATTAGAAACTTTGTCAGTAAAATACAATGTCAAATACATAAATGTAAATTGTATGTATTTGAATTTTATTCCTTTTCTTATTTATTCTTAGCGAAAAGCTCCAAATTACAGTTATTACCATTACAATAAAATATTGCGTCTCTAAATGAAAAATACTTGAAAGCATTGTTCTAAATTTTTACATCGATTTTGAAAAAGGTAGAGTTATTTTATTCTCGTGTTAAATTATAAAACTTTCAAGTTTTTTATTGTCTGTGTTCATTGTTCATTGTGAAGTAAATTTGGCCTCCCCTTGACAATTATAAAAGTTTTAATCGTTTGTACTTTTCTAATTACAAAAGGAAAGTCATGAGCACAAAAATTACGAAGGGGTAACCCGAAAGTTTAGCGAGAATTGTAATAAAAAGTTTAATTTCTTGATAATGTACTTCTTTGAAATATTTTATTTGTGTATTTAGCTGAGTATAAATTAAATTTACTTCTTTTTCAGTTCCGGAGGTTTGTCGCTTGATTTTTTAAATCTTTTCATGACAAGTTTTATTCTTTTATGACGTTGGTATATCGTTTGATTTAAGACTTGATGTCTTGATATCGACCTATCTTTTTTATTCCTTCCACGCCTAATTATAATACATTTTAATATATTAAAATAAACAATTATATTAGTTTTAAATTAAAACCATTTTTTAACAATAACAATACCACAACTAATACGGTAACGAACCCGTTTATAATTTGGTAAAGAAAATGTTCATCGTGACGATGTCCGGTCACAAAGAAGATGCAAAAAGTTTTTTTTGAAATAAATTATCCCCTCAAGATAAATAGATCTATTAAGGCTGAAGAGTTTTAAAATATTCATACTCAGTTATTACTCGGCTCGGTTCAAAATATGCTTATCGCCTTAGAACGAACAAGTTAGTCCTAATCAAAAATAATCATCTTAAAAGAGGGTATAACCAGTAAAATCAACGCTCGAAGTAAATAGTTAACGTGTAATATAAATATTATTAAAGAAACGAGCCTGCAATTTCCTTAAAGGTTAGCGACGCTCCTACAAGCCTTCTAGTGTAGCGGATGTGTAAGGGTGGCGGTGATCACTGTTTGCCCAATATTCTAAAAAAAATATTATAAAATCCAATCAAATCGTCCAAGAAACGGGCAGTTCAAACATAATGAAATGTAAAACCAAAACGTTTATAGTGATAAAACATTTTTCAATTTCCATTCCTTTATTCAACTTAATCCATCGCAACGTAACCGGAGAGCTTGGAAACCTTTTTTACCAAGAATAAAACTAAAATCCCACCATCTGACGCCATCTTATGAAAAAACAGCCGTAACGAACCAATTCTAGGCAGTCGCTTGTTTTTGCTCGACATTCTTTGTTATTTATTTAAAAGCTTTGCGTCATTTGTCCCATATAATACGTAATCCTATACTGTCTGTTTTTATATATGAAATATCACCGCATCGTTGCTTATTAGAGTAAACATAGCGACCCCCGTGCTTCGCGCGAGAGTAATTTTGATATTAATTTAAATCTGTAATATCTAAGTTTTTAATGATGTAAAAGACATTGTACATGAAATCCCTAATTGAAATATTTATATGAATACTAGCTGACCCGGCAAACGTTGACTTGCCATGTAAATAACTTCTAAAAAGCAGGGGTTGGTGATTAAAAAGTAAAAATTTACTGAATATGCATATAAAATTTGGTAAAAATCGGTAAAGCCGTTTCGGAGGAGTATGGCAACGAAAACTGTGACACGAGAATTTTATATATTAGAAGAAGTATTGTTTACTTTGGAGAAAATACTGTTTAATTAACTTAAATTATTTTTAAATATTTATTTTAATGACTAGCAAAACGCCCCGGCTTCGCACGGGTGCAATTTAGATGAAAATAAGTTACACGCTGATAATGTAGCTTTCTAATGGTGAAAGAATTTTTAAAATCGGTCAAGTATTTTTTGTATTAAATCGTAACAAAACCACAAAAATTGAAGAAAATGACAAAGTATATACAATACTACCCCTCGCAGCATTGCTCGCTGCGCTGCGCTGCTTGAAGCCGCACCGGCCGTAAACATAACGGTGACATGACTGTAATAGTTAGAGATATGCTGCCGCTGATTTTTTGTAGATAATGGTGTGTTCTAAAAAAATGTAGTATATAATTTTGTTCTATCATCAATAGTTTTCGCAGCGCACGCGATGTAAGGTAGTTTTTTGATATTTTTTTCACACCTTGGATTACGTTATCGTAATTTTAGTAAGGATGCCTATTTTTTTTGAAAATGATATAGCCTATGTCACTCAGAAATGATGTAGCTTTCCAACAGTGAAAGAATTTTTCAAATCTGCCAAGTAGTTTCGGAGCCTATTCAATTCATACAAACAAACAAACAAACAAAAAATCAAACCTTTCCTCTTTATAATATTAGTATAGATAAATATGTGAGTTAACTTGAGTCGAAAGAAATGTATTTCTTCTAACATTGAGTCACAGTGCATAAAGCATAATGATGCTATCATGTACTTTTTCTATTTATTTATGTAGAACTATATTTCCTAAGCACATTTATTTGATTTTCTTTAGCCAGCATAAGCCACATAAGAGTTCGAAAATCGATATTTTTGACCAGACGTTTTCAAGATTATGTATTTACAGAAATTTATGAACATGTAATCTCGGCGGGATTCAAACTCGCCACCAATCGGAACGCAACGAAAGCGTAACCCATCGTGCCAACAAGCCCGTCAGATTTATTTAACTAGCAACAAATGGGGCACTTATATAAATCCACAGAGCACAAAGGCCTTTAAATACGTTTCGGATACCTCCTGTCTTCATAACTTACGTACTGCTGACAGGCGTACCATTCATCCGATGCCTTAGAAAGATCTGAAAGTGTCAGTTGTTTCTTTCAACCTTTTATCATCGGGTCTGTGACATCGCATCTCATTGACGCTAGCAAAGTCCTGCCACAGATTACTGTACGCAGTTGGATTACTCTGAACTTAAGGTCTGCATTTCCAGTTTCTGCTGCATCACAGATTATAAGAATAGTTATAATTCATTAGTAACATGTAAACTGATATGTGACCTCCTCCATGGTTCATTGGTAAGTACGATCCGTTTAGCACCGGAGGTCTTGGATTCGAATCCCGGGAAATCAAGAATAAAAAGAAATTATTACGTTTGGGCAGAGCACGGAAGGTTGATAAGAATAAAATATTTGGGAATTCACTAACATTCTTTTATTTATATTTATACAACTATATATTATAAAGAAGAAAGATTTGTTTGTATGTTACGATTTAACTCAAAAACTACTCGACCGATTTTAAAAATTATTTCACCAAAAGAAATCTACATTATCAGCTAGTAACATAGTGTAAAATTGTGTATAGTACATCTACATTGCACCCGCGCGAAGCCGGGGCGGATCACTATCTTTTATAACAAAGATACAAGAGATCACCAACGCCAAGGAATTGTAGGTGTGTTCGTTATTTACCTATTACATACCTTCGTATTATCGTAAAGTCTGAAAACAACCAATCGATTTCTTAGACACTTTCTGCCTCTCATAACCAAACTTTTTCTTTAATTCCTTTTAATAAATAATATATTTATCCTGGCAACTGTTATAAATTATCTGTGGCTTCACTTTGGTGTCTCGAAACGTTTTTCTGCTTTGTTATCTTCAAAGAATACATACAATATTATATAAAAGCTCGTGACGTTATTAACAAACCTTTCTGTCAAACACAAGAGTAGATGGAGCAATCGTGGCTGAATGCCCTTTCCGTCCGCCTCTATGTATTTCTTTGAAGTCACTTTGAAAGTTCAAGACACGTATTGTTAGTTGCGATATTATTCACAAACGACTGACTACGTCTTCGCATAGCTCTGTAGTTGTTTCGATGTCGGATTTTAAATGAGTAACTATAGGAATCTATACTAATATTATAAAGAGGAAATATTTGTATTCTTTGAATTTTTGTATTTTTGTATGTTATGAATAAACTCAAAAACTACTGGACCGATTTTGAAAATTCTT
Source organism: Anthocharis cardamines (assembly GCA_905404175.1). NCBI lineage: Eukaryota > Metazoa > Arthropoda > Insecta > Lepidoptera > Pieridae > Anthocharis > Anthocharis cardamines. The sequence goes on from FR989963.1 coordinate 8,259,324, forward strand.
TCACTTATAGAAAGCTTTATTATTAGCGAGTAAAATATGCGTGGCGTATTGCTAGTATTATGATAAAGAAGGGTAAGGTTAATACTTTGTTTTTAAATTGAGAAATACTACGGTTTAAGAATTTATTATCTCAAAATAAGTACTAAAACTCAAAAGAATACTATAAATACTATCACTATCGGCCCTGATTGAGTGCGAGATAAGTGAAGTGTGAACTTGTATTTCACTCACGTATAGTTTTGACACTCAATCTGTATTTCATGCTCTTCCGGAGCGACATTTTCACTACATTTGGAATGAATCGAGTGCGTGATTTCCTGACACATTACATTACCAAAGTATAAACAGATATTCAATATTTAAAACAATATCAATAGTTATATCTAAGTTTAATATCAGATACGGTTGGCCGATTGATTCTATACGTGACTGATAATATGATTAGAATCAGAATTCGATATTGATATTCAAATTGCTCTCAGAAGCAAGATGCGTTTATTTAAAATGTATGCCACGTATACAAGGAGCGGTGGAGTCCATTTCCACAAATATTGGACTCTTGTTACTCTCGAGACTTCAATACAATATTTTGAATGAGGCCTGGATGTAATGAATATATAATGTAAGGATAGATGTTGGGATTGAGCTTACAAAAAACACTTCAAAATTTCACTTCGGATCAATTTTTAATAAATCAAAATAAAATAAGTTCAATGTTATTTATTAGTTTGTAGATAAAACCCAAGATTTTGAGTTTATTCGTTGCGAACATAAAAACATACAAAATATAAGTCTTTTCTCTTTTATAATATTAGAGTAAATAAGTATCCCTCTATAATCTTATTATATACAATCAGTGTCGATGATAAATTTTGGTTTCGAAACTAGCTCTAAAAATTCCCACAAGTTTTCAAATAAACACATTTATTCAAATGAATAAAATTCTATTTGACGAACGAGACACGATTCGGCAAAATAAAATTTCGAGAATTTTCTTAAACGCAATTTTGTTGAAATGCTGTCCCGTCAAAAAACTGTTGATGAACGAATGAAACAGAACAATAATCATTTTAATCAAAAACAATGAGATTGTGTCCGACGCAAATTGGTCTTTCCCTCCATTAACATGATGACGAAGTGTCATGAAGCCTAACTGGGGTGGAGTCCTTCTGTTACTTCAAAGAGAATATTGTATAATTTACAAGTACGATGTTTTTACAACAGTTATTGTATTATTTTTAGTCTTATTACTTATTTAGTGATTTCAATAAAAAAATGTATAATATGCCGTTGTTTTTATTTAGTTTGTTTAGATTTAAGCTTAGCTTTGGTCTCGTATACATTATTATTCCCTCGTGTATACATATTTTGAGAATCAATCTAGCACTCTATTGATCTTACCTATTAGGTTTTTTATTATTTACTTTAATTAATAAATAAATATTAGTTCTTGTTTTTGTTGAATCACCGCTGCAGGAATGACGATTTTCAAATAATGTTCAATAGTCTAACAGTTAATATTGTCTTTTATTAACGCGAGTATCACGAATTTAAATAAAATACTTTATAACGGATTGAAACGCGTCTTATTATTTAAATTATTTATGCCGTATTTATACATATTTTATATAATAATATTTCGGAAGCTTGCCTTCAGATCACGGCAGACAGAAAGATGACTGAAAGTCTAACAGTTATATTAGGAATTAATAACTCTGTATTATTCGGCCAATAGCTGTAAATTTAAAGTTATAGTAATTGTAATAAATAAATAAATAAATAAATATGAAAAATATTATTCGCTTAAGAAAATAATTATATGTCAGTCGCCTCGCCTAGTCATAAGTAGTTAGAGAATTGCATACCTGAAAGATATTTTATGTAATTAGATAACTGTAGCACATATATGCTTATCGACTTTTGGAGGTAGTATATGAATTGAAAAAGGGCTTCCGAAGCTAACGGTTTTTTCAGTATATTAAACATATAAAAAAACTCTTAAACAATTACGCAGAGTTAATTCAAATAGAAAATGCATTTGTAAGATTATATGAGAATTTTGACCATGATCTCATTCTGAGGTGATTTAAAAAAACATTCAATACTTTTACGTGGATTCAGGTGACCTATCTCCTCGATTAACCTTCGCATAAAATGGGTAAACGAAAGTCCCCGAGGTCATCAAAGACTGCGAACTCTGCAGTTGCAAACCCTCACCACTTAATAGCCGAGAGCACTTGAAGCTGTCATAGGAGATTTACAAAGAATTTTCGCTGATTTGTGGAGTTCAAAATTAAATCAATGGTTCCTAAAAGGTGTATTGATAGCGGATATGATGACAGCTATTGCTTCAAACAATTAATATGAACAACGGGATAAAAAGATATGAATATAAAAAAATTGCTGGGGATACGGAAGGCCAAAAAATTGATGTATTGATTGTGTGAAGAATGATAGGTATGTGAGGAGTGTGACTGATATAACGAGAAAGAAGAGAATGGAAAAAGGGAACATACTTCTCTGACCCAAATAAAAAAGGGATCAAAGCTAAAGAAGAAGAAAAGGAAAGGTGATATTCCCGAAATGAAATGATCCCGAAATGGCTGTCCTATAAGAACATATTCATATTCTAACAAGGAAGCAAACACTCGTGACAAGTCTAATCCTGTAATATAAAGCAGTAAGTTATACGTTGAATCGTTATTTATTAAATCAGTAAAAAAGACACAAAAAGTCATATTATTTTACTTTTAATTGCAAGTATAAATTATTATAGGAAAAAATATATATTGAAGGAGTCATTGTTAAATAGCACATGGATATTTTATGTACTCCTAGTCAAATAAATAAACGATATACCGACGCCAACCTAAATATGATACAAACACTTGCTCAAATGTATGATACTTCCCAGTTTGTAGGGATTTGTTACATTACTTGACATAATTTTGAAGTAAACAACATCAAATATAAGTATAAACCCCATACCATTCAGTTTGCTGATTTATGTATGAATGTGTTCAACACTTCCATTTTCTTGTAATATTTTTGCCATTTTCAAACAAAAATCTACAAATTCAGTTTCTTAGATTTTTTAGTTGGTAAATAAAGTAACGCAACTTCAAAGTAATATCGTTCCAAACGTTATATTTCACCTACGAGTATGTTCACGTCAGAAATTGTGACAGCGCAAAAACTTTCTACGAGAAATCCACGCGAAAATTACCTTGTTTCATTTCATTCTTTTGTTGGGAACTTATTGACCTTTTAGAGCATTGAAAGTAATTCTATATTGAACGGTGAAGTAGGGTTAAGCGGTAATGGGACGATATTGGAATCGAAATTAAAGATTTTATCATCATTGAATTTCCTCATAAGTACCGACGTGTCCTCAATTAATACTGTTTCAAACTTTAATCCGCTTCAAAGTTTGTTTGTCTTTGATCCAGTTTGTAGAGTAAGAAGATTCTTGGCTTATATTTAACAAACTGGGATAATACAAATGCTGGTAACACACTCGCGATTTCTGAGGTTGCAAGTGCTTATTGTAATCTAAGGTTTATTTATTGTATACACATTTAAATTTATTATATTTATTAGCCTCTTTTGGCTAGAATACAGTAGTTTTAGTTTTAAAAAAAAAAATATTATGAGAAATGAGTAGAATACGGTTCACATATTTCTCATATTTTATATTGTTACTTATCATACCCTATCTTTATGAGATATATACTTGTCCAATATTTTTATACAGCAAGACAGTAATTATATGATACTTGTTATGTTTAATCAAAAAAGAAAAATATGAAAGCTTGATAAAAAGTTTACGCCTAAAACTAACATCTCGCTTAATTTACTCTCTGGCCTCAATAGCTACGGATCCGAATTTAATACAAAAATGTTTTTCATGAAAATTATAAGTAAAAAAAAGATCGAATTGCTCAGAACACTTTATTCACGCCTGGCTCGGTTGTTTTCAAATAAAATTTCAGTACAGTTTATTGCGACGAATTGGAAAACAATTGTCACAATACATTTAACAGTAAATAAATTAGTTTTCAGACATTGACTATAAAGAAACATGCCAGAAAGTTAATTTCAAAAGGAATTTTACTTTATTAAATACAATATAACAGAATGATTTTAAAGTAACGCTTAGGAATCTTGTTTAATTTGGTGGTATTGTGGTTTTTATACTGATGGCCTAGCACGAACGACTATCGAAAAAGTATTCGAATCGTCCTTCTGTCAGTTGTATGAGATATCATTTGCATACAAATGACAGCTCGACGTTACGAATACTTTTTCGCTACACTGGTGTGACTCGATCATATCGTGCATATTGCGCATTTCAGTTTCACTCTATGGATTTCCGAATGCTCGAAGTAAAAAGTAGGTCGACAGCGCATCATTGACTGATGTTTTGTGGCTGCGGTATCACCTACCATCAAGTGAACCTCATGCTCGTCTGTCAATATCTAACATAAAAAAGAAAAAAAAGGTAGTGCCCAAACTAGGAGTAGATTATGAGTTAATTTTAAATTAATTTATTAAAAAAATGTATCCATGATAGACAGTACATATTATTTAATACATATTAAGTATTTAACAAAGTATTTTTTTACAAATACGTATTCATCAGACTCTTAAATGATGCTGTTATTTTATTATCAAAATATCAGCACGGCGTTTGAATAAAACAATGAATTTATCTCAAAAATATACGACGGATATTTCCTATTCAAGTCATTTTTGTTGACGTACCAAAACGCTATGTAGGCAGAGAATTTATGAAAACGAGACGTGACAGGAATATTTATTTATTTATTTATTTATTGGTATCCAAACAACATACATGTATTAAACTTTACAAACTAACAATACTTAAGGTAAATCATGATAAACATATACGTCAATTATATGGATACACTTATGATGACGTGATATATAACTAAAAATAAAACAAATACAAATTACTTTAAAGAAAAAGAAGGTTATGTTATTATCACGACTATAGTGAAAGGTAAATACATGTTACTAACAAAATTATGCAAAAATTAAAATACTCTAAGAAATAAAAATAAAAATAAAAAATAAAAAATGTCTCCTTAGAACGTAAAATGAAAAACTAAGACTGTTACCGGCGCAGAGTGTCTAAAACTATGCGACGAAAAGTACAGAGACTATTAGAGAACACATCCATACAGTCGTTGATATTTACTAAATCATTATAAGTACGAGATAATCTATTAACAGGTGCGTTATATGATGTGCACAAACGAGAAATTGGAACATAAAAGGGCCTTACGTTTCTAGTCATACAAGGATTACAGTATAGAGAAAACCTGGACAGCAGTTGAGAATGAATATTATTATTTACAACCTTATACATGTATATTAGATCAATAAATTTACGGCGCATTTCAAGTGCGTCGAGGTTAAAATATTTGAGTCTAGCTTCATAACTATGCAACGATGATCTAAGTTTAAAACGATTACACATAATTCTTAAAAAGCGTTTCTGAACATTTTCCACGGTGTCAATGTGGTTTTGATAAAAAGGTGACCATGCTACTGAACCATATTCTAAGATACTACGAACTAGAGATTTATATAACATTATAATACTATATTGGCATTTGAAAAGTTTTGAAATACGCATGATGAAGCCTAGCATCTGATTTGCTCTTTCAGCGGTTGAATCAATGTGTTCAATAAATGATAGTTTTTTATCAACAATGACACCTAAATCTTTAATGGATTCTTTTCGAGTTAAAACTGAATTTGAAAGGTGATAAGAAAAATTAATACTATTTATCTTATTAGTGAATGTGACAATATGACATTTTTTAACATTTAATTTCATTAAATTATTATGACACCAAGAGTCCAGAGCAAGAAGATCACGCTGTAAATTGAAACAGTCTTCAATGTTTTCAATTTTTCTGTATAGTTTAAGATCATCTGCATAAAATAGGTATTTACTATTGCTGGTAAAATACAATGGAGCATCATTAATGAACAAGGCAAACAACAAAGGACCGAGATGAGACCCTTGAGGTACTCCAGATGGAACCAAAATTGCATCAGATAAAAAGCCGTTGATAGCCACTATTTGTGTACGATTTTTAATATATGAGGTGATCCAACGCAGTAAACTACCATGTATACCACATTCCATAAGCTTTTTAAGTAAGAGCTCATGGTTGACCTTATCAAATGCTTTTTGAAAGTCTGTATAAATGACATCTACTTGTCCCTTATGATCAATGATATCGAATAGGTAGTCAGTATATTCAGTTAAGTTAGATGTTGTAGATTTATGTGATACGAATCCGTGTTGTTCAGGAATCAATATAGGTTTAATAAAGTTATAAATATGACTGTATATAGCGCGTTCAAATATCTTTGCAAAGCAATTAAGTATACAGATGGGTCTGTAGTTGCAAGCATCTGTTTTTTCACCAGATTTGTATACAGGAATTACATGGGCAATTTTCCATTGCTTAGGGAAAACTCCAGATGATAGGGATTTATTAAAAATAATAGATAGAGGTTCAGAAAGTTCAACATGACATGATTGAACAAAATGGGACGGTATTCCATCTGGACCGGGGCCCTTATTCGGATTCAAGTATTTCAATATTCTATTTACATCATCAACCTGAACATTAATACTGCTAAGACAGCCCAAATTATTATTATAGACATTAGAAATAAAATGACATGACATATCAGCTTCATAGACAGTGTAAAAATAATCTGCAAAAATTTGACAAATTTGGTTACCATCCGTAGCAACTCTGCTATCTAATTTAACAGTAGATGGAATATATGAGCTTTTCTTTTTGTTTTTTACATAATTCCAAAATAACTTAGTGCTTCCTTTTTTTAGACTAGACTCGATATTACTAATATAACTAGTGTAACAATCTTGCATCATTTGCTTTGATCTTTTGCGCAGAAGAGAAAAGGTATCATAATCCCGAGGATTTTTATACTTTTTAAATTTTCGGTGATATTTATCCTTTTCCTTTAAACATTTAATTAAAGAGTTACTAAACCAGACTGGTATAGACGATCTACGTTGTTGCTTGTAAGGTGTATTATTTTGTATGACATTATTAAGAACTTTATAGAACTCAACAAGATCATTATCTATGTCAGTAGATGAGAGAAGTGAATTCCAATTTATATCATTAAGTTCTTCTTTACATTTTTCAATATTACATTTACTAAAATTCAAAATCTTACTTCTATTGCAATTTTCAAGAGCTGGCTCAAATATAGCATAATTTACATTAACTTCAAAGGCAGGATGATGCACATCTTCTCTACACATGGCTTGAGATGGCTCAAGTGATACAGAAATCTGGCGGGTAAAAAATAGGTCAAGCGTATGACTATTACTATTTTTGATACAATTGTGTTGATTTAGGTTGCCAATAGACATTAAGTCCATTAGAAATCTAACTCGTGTATCCATGATTGCAATATTAGCTTTTACAGTTTTCGACGCATTATCTATATACCAGTTTACATTAGGCGTATTAAAATCACCTAGTAAAATTAAAGACTCATCTGAATTTGATAGAATATCATTAGTTTTATGATAGAACGCTTTTAACTTATCTATAGACAGGTCAGGTGGCAGATATACAAGACCCAATTTAGTATTTTTAGTTTTGTGCTTACCAACACTTTTAGTAATAAGATTAAGCCAAATACATTCGACATTACATTCCCAATCAGAGACCCTATCAGCCACAAAATGTTTCTTTACAGCAACCAATACACCTCCACCTGAAATTTTGTGACTAGTATTTACATCGCGATCTCGTCTGAAAATTCTGTATCGATCGTCTAAGATCTCATTATCCTTAACAGAAGAGTTCAAATTAGTCTCCGTTAAGCAGATTACATCATAGTTGCTATTTAATACATTTATATAAAAATCATAGAGCTTAGTTTTAAATCTATTAACATTCTGATAAAAGATTAACATATTCTTATACCATAGAAAGGAGACAAATGTTATATATAAATGAAAAATAAAATGCTAAGTATAAATAATTGCTTAGTATCTAAAAAAGTCTTTTGAGCTTTTCTAAGCTGTTAATATTAATAGCTGGAGAATGTTCGTCCTTTCTCATATATACCTTACCGAACTTGATCCATACGTACTTAAAATTCAGAACTTTAGAGGCTTTCCTTGCTTCCATGTGCAGATGTTTAACTTCAGGTGAAAGATTCTCAGCGACATATATTTGCTTTCTTTCGCCAATAATATCAAGGTCCAATGAACTAAGCATATCCATTGAGTTAGCCTTATTATATCGATGAACCGCTGATAAAATTAGGTCACGGTGTTTCGGTGTCATCAGAGTAACTACAATGGTGCGAGGACGATCCGATTCTGTACGTTTAGCTACTCGATTGCATGAAATAATAACGTCTTCTGAGTGACACTGAAACTTTATTCAATAATTTTTGTAAAATTGTATTTAAGTTTTCATTCTTCCTTTCTGGCACAGATTGTATTTCTAAGTTGTGGCTTCTTGATATACGTTCAAGTTGCATAACCTTACTCTGAAGAGTTTTGAAGCTGAGATCAAAAGCAGTGGAGTCATTTTTTAAATCCGAGAGCATGGAGGAGTGTGATGAAGATTCGAATTGTAGTTCCTCAATCTTCTTGGAAAAAAATTCTAATGAGTCATTGTATTCCTTAATTTGACTTTGAATGAATTCAATCGAATTTACTGTATCTTTAAGAACTTCTGCGTTGCGATTGTTGCTTTCTTTTATGTTATTTGAACATTCAATCACCGAGTCAAGATCAGTTCGAAGTGACTGAAAACATTTTCTCATATCAGCTAACTCGGTCTGCAAGCAATTGAGGCCATCACTGAATGCATCAAACTTCTCGTCCTGGCTGGTTAATCTTGAGTGCATTTCATTACGAAATGATTGAAGTTCCGATAGTATGGTAGAGCAATCAGTTCTATTATCTTTTATACCCGATGTCGACGGCGATGTCTCCATGCGTTGTGGTGCCCTGATAGGTGTATTAGTGTTATCCCCGATCTTCCGAGTAACAGCAATACATGAAGGACACACCCAGTTGACACGGGCTATTTGTCCTGAATTTGAGGAGATGCATTCAGTGTGGTATAGTGCATTACATTTAGTACATCTAATTCTTTTGTGTGTCACCAGTACACCCATTTTACATGCCAAACATTCTCCAGCCATAATTATTTAGTAAAAGTTTGGATACAGCATTGACAACAAAATATTACCGATTTTTTTGTTTTTTTTCGAGTATGGCAATTCTATTTAAGCTTCAGAAATTAACAGCTGACACTTGACAATGACCGATAAGGTTGTCACTTGTCAGTTACGTCACAATTATTAACGTTGTTTACAATAGTTTTTAATGCCTTTTATTATTTACCCTCATAATATGTAAATAAGTGAGAGTAAAGGCAAATAAATCTTCAAATTATAATGTGATTTGGATGTCCACAATGAAGTTCCATACATACAAAGGTCGGAAAAGTTTTGTAGCACAGTTTACACAAATTCACTTAGCACTTTAGTCATTTATACTATTATTAAATACTCAAAATAATCAGAGGTAACGAAACACGATTTACTACTTTGACAGCTTTTGATTAGATGTGCTGAGACAATATGCTTTGGGGAAATTAAAAATACAATAATAAAGTTCTACTCTTTTTGGATAATTTGCGGTGAATGGCTTTTTTACGGACAATCAAGAAATGTTTCTACGACAATATCAGCGTATTTATTTACGCATTTAGCTTTGCTTGACTTACCCCCGTGGATCAGTGCTACGCGCGTTGCATTTAGCACCGGAGTTCCTGGCTTCGTATACTGGTGAAACTTTAAGAAATTTTCGATTCTGCAGGACACAGAAGACTTATAATAATAATAATAATATAGCTATTTAGTCCCAAAAAGATAAAAAATGCATATATCATAAAATATAAAATAGATTACATGACATGCATATATTATATTAAGAATGGAAATCTTTACAAGGTAAAATTAAAAATATTTAATATGACAAAATAAAATAATAAATATGTACAGTTTCACTTGACGCAAAATAACATAAAATAATTTTTTTTTTACATCATTTTTAATTCAAATTATTTAAAACATCTGGGGGCTCAGAAATTCACTATCACTTGCTTGATTAAGTAGTGATTAGCCGCAGAAAGTGAATTGAACTAGGATACATTGTTTTACTAAAAAAATATGAAAGCAATCTATGTCTACAGCGTATATTCAATTTAACAAAGCGAACAAAAAGGAACTCGAATTATTCGGGTCGGGTTACGATTTAAGGCTGATTGTAAGCCTATTTTTTCAACGGAAGAGAAATTAGAGAATTCTGCCGCGGCACAAAGTTTAAATGGTTCCTTAATGCGATTGGATTTCGACAAGAATTTTGCTAATGTTAAACGGAATCTGCACAATCTGATTGCTCCAATAACTTCCGGACAGTTTCCCCTCGTGCTTTTATAGTATTGAAATTCTTTGTCGAAACAAAGAGTATTTGTAATTCTTTTATGGGACATATATTGTAAATAATACTTTTAAGTATTTCTTAGTTATTTGTTTCACTCCATATTTACCATATTAGTGACTAAAATAGTTTAATTGAATTATGCATGTTTATTAGTTATTGCAGAAAAAGTTTTTAATCAAAAAATTATTGTAGTTTATTTAGGCACTATTGGTGTTATTTAAAGTACTATTATTACTAAATAACTGTGCAGAATAAATTAAAAATATCATAAATGACAACTAAACTGATATTATTAAGAGGAAATATTTGTTTGTTTGTTACGATTTAACTAAAAAACTACTAGAGCGATTTTAAAAATTATTTCACCAATAAAAACCTCCATCATCAGCTAGTAACATAGGCATTCTTTTGTGTATAGTACATTTACATTGCACCCGGGCAAAGTCGGGGCATGTTGCTAGTCATGCATAAAGTCCGAAATATCGTACTGTTACGAAAAATTAAAAAAATACATACCTATCAAACTTCATATCTAGGAAATAAACACCTATTCTTAGGAATGCCAGGAAAGGCAATTTGAAGAATAGGAATGCATATTTTACAACATGAATAAAATCTTTTATACTTTTCCAAAAGTATTGAAGGTGAAGAGGTCAGAATGCATTTGCTTTAAAATGTAGACCAACGATAAACAGTCTTTGAATTTTCGTCTCCGTATTTCAAATGCCTATTGCCCACAGACTGCTTGTACTGAATATTTGATTTCATATTCCTACAATTGCATGGAATTTTTTGCTGTAATTTGTTAAAGCAGTTTTTTGAAGTGAAACTTATTTATCGACGTATGGGAGAAATTTTGTAAGTATCGTCACGTTTTTCGGTTACGCGCCATGTTGCTTTTTTTATCAAAGTTTAGTATAGTGACGTAAAGAATATAATGTAATATATTATAATAATAACAACAATATATTAGTTTTGAAGTTTGGTTTGAAATAAGAATAACAATATATTAATTTTAAAGTGATAAAATCTTTTTTCTTAAGCCTTATCTACCCCAATTTCGTGAAGTTGCAAATAGTACAAAAATGATATGTCGTAAAGAAGTTTCACTTCTTACCTGTGTACTCTGGTATACACACGCAATTTTTTTTATTTTATGATTATTGATGAGTCTTGATACTTATGTATATTATGAGGTACTTGTGACTAATGAAATATGTAAACATATTGTTTATCTATACTAATACTAATCTATATTAATATTATAATGAGGCTATTATAAAGTTTGTGGGTTTGTAGGGGGAAAAAACAAGTTTGTTTGTTTGTTTTTACTCTGTATCTAAAGAAACGATTTTAATTTTTTTTTAAGTTTGATATTAACAGACGAGCATGAGGTTCACTTGATGGTGATTCCTCAGCCACAGAACATCATTCAATGATGCGCTGTCGACCTAATTTTTACTTCGAGCTTTCGGAAATCCATAGACTGAAACCAAAACGCGCCATATGCACTTCACGGTTTTTCCATCTTTGAATGGTGGTTCGTTACCCGGTCGGAATTTCGATATTCCTCCCACCCGATCAATGCCTGAAGTTACCAGACGCAGTATAAACATACTTACAGAAAATTATAAACTTGTCGTCCCAATGGGATTCGAACCCACGACCCATCAATGCGCACGGCAGGTGTTCTACCGAACGCGCTATCGAGCCCGCCAATATAGGGCATAATATGTAATTAGAATAGAGAGCATATTATGGAATTCCGTGATCTCTGCCTACCCCAATGGGAAAGAGGGGTGATGTATGTATATGTATGTATGTATATAATTAGAGGTCGAGACTGGAGTCGCGTAGTAGTGGTCTCTTTTTTTTTTCTTGTCTCATCTAGTGGTTCATGGCTAAATGTAAAGCAGCGCTTTTATTCATGTAAAATCAATCAACTCTCTCACAAGAATACCTAATTTTCCATTAGGCTACATTGATATAAAGTGCACTTACAAACTAGGTCGATTGCTGGGTCAATTCTACAATCTTCTCCAGACTAGTAAATGGCTAACCGCTAATTCGTACTGTTTTTGAACGTATTGCTTAGCTCTGTTATATTCGTTACTAAATACAGAAAATAAAGCATAGGTTGATAAAATGTCGTAAAACTGTGGGTGGGTAGTTGGCCTATTAACAGATTCTTGATTATATTTTTTGACGGGCTCGTTGGCACGTTTGGTTTCTACCAACAGCACCTTGCACTCCGATGGGTCGCGGGTTCGAATCCCGCCGGAACGACATGTTTATAGTTTTATGAAATTCCGACCGGATAACGAACCAATATTCATCATAGATGGAAAAACCGTGAAGTGCACATTGCGCGTTTCGGTTTCAATCTATGGATTTCCGAATGCTCGAAGTAAAAAGTAGGTCGACAGCGGATCCTTAATTGATGTTCTATGGCTGAGGTATCACCTACTATCAAATGAGGCTAATGCTCGTCTGTCGATATCTGAGACTAGCAACGCGCCCCGGCTTCACACGGGTGCAATGCAGATCTACTGTACCTAAAAATAGCCTATGTTACTGGCTGATAATGTAGCTTTCTATTGGTGAAATAATTTTTAAAATCAGTCCAATATTTTTTGTGTTTATTCGTAACATGCAAAAATCCAAATATATCTTCTTTATAATATTATATTGTAGTTGGTATATATACTATCTACTATTATTATAAACATAGAAAAATGATCAGTGAACCGGACACAGAAATTGCAACATAATATTTCTATAAGGAAATAAAAACATTCGCACAAATATTTCAAACCAAAAAATCCTCTCACAAAACAGTAGGACAAGGCTATTTGTCAATTTATTTACAGAGAAAATATCAGAACGCTTATATTACTTTTTATTTGGAGTAACTGAACCGTAAGGAGTATCTTTTTATTACCAGTTCTTGATATAGGAAAATTGTTTTGCGATATATTGTTAGAACCTCGCCTCGGGCCAAACCGCATCACATGATCGCGTACTTAATTCTCTTGTTAACTAAACTGTGGTTTTCACATCTATGTTTCCGTAGTAGAGCTAGTTTTAACTATTGTTAAAGCTGTGATTATTTTGTTTTGTTTAGTTTATCACTCTATAGCGTGATTAAAGTGAGGTGTGAAAAATATCATTTAGCTGTAATTCAGTTAAACCATACAAAGGTCTTGTTGAAATCAGACCTTACTTTTGGATGTTATGATTAGAATCAATTATTTTTTTATATAAAATGATGTGCTTCTGGACAAATAATATTATATATAAATTTATTATCCTACTATATTATAAATGTGAAAGTTTGTGTGGATGTTTGTTACTCTTTCACGCAAAAACTACTGAATGGATTTTGAAGAAACTTTACAGTATTATTGATTACTAGTAACATGCCCGGCTTCGCACGGGTGCAATGCAGATATACTATACACAACTTTCTAAAGGTGAAAGAGTATTTAAAATCGGTCGAGTAGTTTTAAGTTAAATTGTATGAAACAAAAACAATAAACAAATCTTTTCTCTTTATAAGTATAGATACATCAGAATAAACTTAATACCTTTTCTATATTCAGAAATCTATAGACCAAATGTGAAACGCGCCATCGACCCATCTGTCATAAAAACTCAAAGATAAAGGAAAACGTTTCCATACACGTTGTACAGTCAGACATAAATCAAATTGCTAGACTAGACAGAATGACATGAAGTGACATATCAGCAGAAACAGGCTGTTAATATTAGCTTAGTCAGATTATATACACTTGCATCATTGTCCTTCAAACTTACTGTATGTCTAATAGGCAAATTGTAAATACATGATATGACACTTTGTACTGCCTGATTTATGGGTATGGATTCAATGGATGACAGCAGAATCGTTTATGCAACATTGAATATGAATAATAAATACGACGATAACTTGTATGACATTGATAAGCGCAAAAGGAATATAAAAATTATAAACTTCTACTTTGCAACTAACATGAAATGATGAATTATGACGAGCTCGTTATAGTTTATACTAATAATAACACACAGATATATGACGCAATTAAGAAACATCCACCTCTACCTGTTTCCACAATAAGTGTTTGTAATTAAATTAAAGCTTGCAATTGATAGCAAATGATATTTCCTTCCTCCAGCCTGAAAGTGTTCCATTTGGAAGATCAAGCGAGAAGAGATTCCAATATCTTGATTACGTTTCCATTTTAAGAATAGGATATAAGTGAATCCAAAGCTTTTTTACCTGCTCATTTTTATGCTATCACTTGACTAAGGTACGCATGTATATGTTACCGGCGATCTGTATAATTCAGGTATTCTATACAATACCTAGGTTTTATGTAGAATACTTGGGTCGTCTTGGCAATGTATGAAATATTATGAATATTTTTGTCCATTGCTTGGATAAAAACCTTAATAAAGTTTTTAAGATATTTAGCATATTAAAAAATATCTTAAAAATCAACTTAATTAAAAATAACAAGTAATTAGTATGTATTTAATCAATCTTTATAAAAAAAGGTAGGTTAGGTTCATAATTCATAATTCAAATCATCAATGATATCCCAGGTGGAGGAGCGACGGGTTCTCGAGAGCAATCTTTTACCGTATCTCCAAAATTAAATTTCGAGAGTATTAGTGCTTCGCACAACCTTAAACGTAGGGATGTGGTAATATAGTGTCTTATACGGTACAAGAGCTTTAATCGGTAGTATAGTATTTTATATCATACTCCCGCAACCGGACTCTAAACTTCACGAGCCTACCAACTAAAATCCTACTGTTTCCATCTTAGGCGCCAGAAATCGGAGCTGCCCTTCTTTTAAAAACACTGCCAGCTGCGCATTCGGTATTGTACTCGTATAAAATACCTAGGCAAAGTATAAAATCATTGACATATATTGTTGATCGAAGTATAAAATGAAGAATATGTCATAAATTTTTTTCAATGGCCTCGCTGCCGCGTTCGGTATTACCTGCCGTCCGCATCGATAGGTTGTGGGTTCGAATCCCACCGAGACAATATGCTTATAATTTTCTGTAAACATGTAACTTCAGGCATTTAGCGGGTGGGAGAAATATCGAAATTCCGGCCGGGTAACATTTATAGTAGATGGAAAAACTGTGAAGTGCATATTGCGCGTTTCGGTTTCAGTCTACGGATTTTCGAATGCTCGATGTAAAATGTAGGTCGATAACGCATCATTGACTGATGTTCTGTAGCTGAGGTATCACCTACCATCAATTGAACCTCATGCTCGTCTCACGATATCTGACATAAAATAAACATTAACTTTACCTTAACGTATTAGGTATTCTATAGATTATAGATTGCCGGTAACATATAGATTTTATTACAAAGAACCTTCCATTTTAATATGGTAATTTTTTAATCCCAACACAACACGTATAGATAGTTGAAACCGTAGGAAATCAGATAATGCTGCAATAATTTCAGTCGTCGGTCTAATTACATTAACATTTGACTTTACAAGCAACGAACAGGGTGAACGTTAATTGCCGAGAGAATTTTCTAGAAGCCTTCAATTCGTATCACGTCTCTCAATAAACTACTGAAAGCATTTAGTACGACGCGGGCGGCCTCCTAACGGCGCGCTACGAAATGTTAGATGCCACCACTTAGATTTATTTCAAGTAATTGTACCCACCAACAATCGCTCTTTTGCGACGGTCGTCTGCTTTTTGCTTTGTATATGGAGCTGCGTTTTACTTTCCCAGCGCAATTTCGTTTAGTGTTGCTTCAAACGAACGTAATGTGGACTGGTATAAAGTTGTACTTTTATTTAATTTATTTTATACTGCGTATGTTTCTGGCGTATTATTTTGTAAAAGAAGCCATCTATATCTTTCGCCATTTATGTCACCGGTCTGATTTAAAATTTAGGTATATGGTGCCGATGAAATTTTATTTAAGAAGATCATTTTAAGATATGTTTTATACTATGTATAATATATTGGACAAGAAGGCTTTGTTTGAACTGTAAAGTAAAACAAAAGTAAGGTTCACACTCCAAAATGATTTTGTACTTTTATTTATTATTGTTTTAAACTATTGAACTTGTACTATTGTTATGAGTGTCTATGTCTATGTGCCTATGAGTTAATCATCATCATCATCATCAAATATTATAAAAAGGAAAGATTTGTATTTTTATATTTTTGTATGTAACGAATAAACTTAAAAACTACTGGACCGATTTCAAACATTCTTTCACCAATAGAAAGCTACATTATCAGCAAGTAACATAGGCTATGCTTTTTTTCATCTACATTGCACCCGTGCGAAGCCGGGGCATTTTTCTAGTGAGTTGATCAAAAGACAACGTGAATCGATGTCTGCGTTTTGAGGTAGAAAATAGACAAGAAACTTATGATATAAATGTCAATTAGGATAAAAATATTTCTAAAATGACAAATATAACAAGACCTAATCCGAAACAGTAGATCTCCTTACTAAAGAGAACAGTGTACAGGGTAGGGAAGGGACCATGACGTAATTACTCGAATGTAACCGCAGAGGCCCGTAACCGTACACACAATTAACTCCACTTGAAGCGTACACGTAAATGAAACGCTTATTTTACAGGTATATGAGAAATATGTATGGAAAATTTGTTTGCTGAGATCCATTAAAAATTGTTAGGCAAAACGTTTGTTGTTGTTCTCTTAAGCGAGGCAGTGTTGGAGTAATTTAATAAAGGAATCGTTTTTCCAATCTAAAACAAAAAATAACTATGATGTAATAATATTGTGTGAAAATAGGAATTCTTAGAATTCTTGCTAACAGTTTCGTTCTTATTAGTTTAGAGATGAGAGATGCTTTTCTCTTGAAGTCAATTTTCTTACCATTTTTAAAATACTTATTGGAAGCTGGATAAAGAACACGTTTTAGCTTCTACGGTGTTTATTAAATATTATTTCAATTTAAACACCTTTTCCTCTGTCTTATATCTAAAAAGCAAATATACCAAGATGAGCCATAATCACCCTTCTCTTTCAGCGGGTCAAGTTCAAGAAAAAAGTTACGGAATCATTCTTAGCAATATAATATTTTTTACCTTACTGAAGCAGAATCCCTAAATACTAAAATAATTAATATACACCTTTATGTCACAAGAATAAAAATGAAATGTTTCGGTCGGCCAGGGCTAACATATGTACTTGCCTGTAAAGAAAAACAGACAGAAATGGGTCTGCCCCATTCCCCACTAGGAGACTCGGGAATTTACTTTTATGATCAAAATATTCATAGTGTTTGGTTGAAAGAACAGCTAGCTAGTTCAATCGTTTGATTTTGAATTGAGGTTTTTATTATATTATCAACTTCCATCAATTACGGATTCTGAAAATATTTAGTATGGCTGAAGATTCGATGATAGTTATTATCATCAAGGTGAATACTATTGACAGTTGACATATGAACATTTGAAATGAGGTATGTCAAACGACAAAAAAATTATTTCATAGTACGTTATAGGTACATGCAAATAAAGTCCTTGGGTACATGTATAATGGTGGATATTAGTCCTGAAAATACTATGACACATCAAATATCTCAAATTTTTAATTTAATATCACGTTGGACGCTTAGTTGCCGAAATAAATTGACAATGTTTACGCCGAGCGGTCAATTTGTTTATTCAAGTGTACTGTTAATGAGAGGGTACCCAAAAGTTTTAGTATTCATGCTACGTTGCGAATTTAGCTCGGACCTTATGATAAACATCTGTACATTATTTATTAAAAATTATATTCATTTAAATATTACACGTTCTTAAAAGGATTTGACAATCCTAAAGTTGTACTCGTATATGTTGTATAAAACAACTGTCGCTAATAAAATGATTGTTTAATACTATGTCAATGGTGGACAGTATAAAATTTATAGAATAAATTTTTTTGTATAGTACATCTACATTGCACCCTTGCGAAGCGTGTTCCTAGTATAAAATAAAATTAATTAACACACTCGCATAAGGGCGTTGGACGTCAAATATTTCTTACCAAGCCAACCTCAGGCTCGTTCCTTATACCTTCCCATATTATAAAAAAAACATTCTTGATGCAAATATAGCTCTACAACTATGTATATATTTTATCATTATGAATCTCCAGGATATGACAGATCCAGATATGATATCTTACAATTAGTAGAGATATTTCTCTCTACTATGATAACATATATCTCTGTTAACTTTAAAAATATATCTCATATAAAAAAGCTGAAGTAGTACCTTTTATCTAAAGAAATATATTATTCTCAAGGATTTATAGTCATTTTAACGAAAAGTTAAAATAACAAATATATTATAAATAAATCTATACGATAACTGCTTAAGTAATACCAAACCTAAGTATAATATAATATTCACCGTATAGGTGCAGTCAACATTTCCTAAAGAAAATTGGTAGGTATTTCTAAAGAGGTCACTTTTATCACTTCTCTACTACACACTGACGAACCGGGAAATTAATTGCTCTCACAAATTGTCTAATTATGCAAAGAGAGTTACGTAGTTCAAAACTGTGGAACAATGAAAATCCCAGAGTCGAAAACGTTGAAAATTTCAAGATCACAATCAATGAATATTAATGCTTTGTGAATTTATTTAAAGCGGTCCGTAAAGTTTGAAACGTAAACAGTTTTAAAGTGTTTCAATGAATAGTTTATGAGTTTGAGCGAGTGAGTCGGTTCTAAGAGCGTACAATTAACAAAGTATGAGACTTGTTAACAATGTATTCGCATCGTCATAAGTTTCTTTCAGTTTCAACATAAAAGGCTTTAGTTTTTTGGTTTTTGTTTTATACTCTGAGTTTTAATGTCTAACTTATACGTTTTGAAAGAGTTTGTATTTTATTTCAATTCACAGAAATGTTGTTTTATTTTCTATTATTTTCCTTTGTGAAGTTGGAATTTCGATATTCCTCCCAGACCCCCCCTCCCCCTTACCAGACGTAGGAAAGATATACTTATAAACATGTCGGGATTCGAACCCACATCTATTGGTCCAACGAGCCCGTCTAAATGAAAGAAATATATTTTTTTAACGCCACCTGTGAATTTCCGACCGCGCCAAAGTGCCAGTGCGGACTGCACTCCCCCCCCCATGCTACGCAACGCCCATACAATACGTCCTTAGAAGTAAATATAGGAAATTATTGACAATCCTATTATTTTGTCTTCATCAGAAGAGATAGACCTCATAAATCTTGCCCATAAAAATCGTTTGCTCGTTTACTATAAAATTCGCTGAGCCGGGTCATCGCCAATAGAAAACAAATTGTTGATGATAATCTATCGTTTTGGGAGGTTTTATTAGAAACTATATTCTCTATCTATTATTTTGAACATAACACTTTATAAATAGTATTTTTTATGTACAAATATGTTACATAAATTTCGCGTCTTAATCCGGTATAAAGTTTATTTTTTAATGTGTGATACTAGCGTTAATAAAAGATAAAATTGTGATGCAATTAGTATCTTTCTGGATCGAATAAAATATTTTTTTAATAGGTTTTTTTTTTAAATTGGCAATATCAATCTGTCATCTGTATGTGTTACCGGATATCGTATAAAAAATTGTATACAGTAAAGTGTTCTCATTTGTGGTAATTTAATAAATTTCAATATTTATTGTGTGTGTTAATTTTATTGGGAAATTATAAACGAATGGTTCATACAATAATCCGGTGACATATTCACTTTCTAATAATTTATCATTCAACTAAAAACTGTCTCGTGACGTACGTCCTAGAGCCTCAGTTTCTAAATATCTAGACGACTCTGATTTACAAATTGTCATTTCGCAATCCAGAATACAATTCCCTCTGTCTCAAAGGGGTAAATGAAAATAGAAAGTTACATTATTTTGTTCTAAAAACAACTCCTAAATCTACGTAAGAAGACTCTTACGACTCTAATCATGTACCAGGAATACATTGAAATAATTAGACTGCGAACGTAAAGCAGCTTTGTATAGAAGATTCATGGAACAAAAACACTCCAAGTTGGTTGCTGTGATACGGTTACGAAGTTTCAGATTATATTACGAGGTATGTATTCAAGGATTCGCCCAGACGGTACAAGTTCTCTACAGTACGAAGTAAATAGGTAGTGCAAAGCTGAATAATGTTTCTGTGTAACAAGATAAGGTATAACCATCTAAAATCAAAACATTTATGGAAGTCTTTATGTATTTACTAGCGATACGCCCCGGCATCGCACGGGTTTAACGGGTTAACGGGTACACAAAAAATAGCCTATGTTACTCTCTGATAAATTGCAATCATTTTAAAATGAAAATTAAAAAGCAGGGGTTATTATTAATAGAAGAGTGAAAATATAGGATTGTATGTATTTTTAATGCCAAATAATAAAAAAAATTAAACCCCTTATCACTAAGGGGGTTGAAAGATAGATAGTAGCCGATTCACTGAATACGCATAAAAAATTCATAAGAATCGGTCGAACCGTTTCGGAGGAGTATGGGAACGAACATTGGGACATGAGAATTTTATATGTTAGGTTTGAATTAAGGAAGACGTCTATTTTAATTTTTATTGTGTAATTATGTATCATACTTCATCTAACCTTTGATAAAAATAAATCAGGAGCTCAGTGGTAAGCATCTGGGGTCCTGGGTTCAAATCCAAGGGAAGAAAGGTTTAAAAATGGTTTCTGTCGGGTAGCTCAATAAACTGCTTGTTAGGGTTGATAACGCTGGTACTGGGATTGAAAATGCTAAAGATTCGAAAAATACATAATAATATCAGTCACAAAAAGAATTAAAAAACTAAAAACAAAGTAACTACTACAAGAAACAATAACAAAAATAAATTATTTAAATCTAAATAACAATATATACAAAATGAGATTTTAAAACTGCTTATTTTTGCACAAATGTTGTTTGAAATAAATGAATCCACGTACCTCATACAAGCGTGTTTCCACGTGAACCTACCAAACATTTTTTAACCATCCATTTTGATTTTGGCTGGCGTTTAGAAGATTTATATCGTTGCGGTGTTACGCGCTCGTGACTTTACAAATAATGGATTTTCAGAAAGCCAATTTTATTCGCATTCCAAATTGTATATAAAATTTTGATTGCGCCATTTTTCATCGGGATTTAATGATGATATTTTAAATGTTCTCGATATATTAATGAAGTTTGCTTTTGAAATGACTTAGAGAAACTCACAATAGTGGAACAGATAAGTCAATGGATGGTATAGAAATAAGCCTACGACATATTGTTGGATTTAGCTAAGCCTAAATTTTGGAATGCAGTGTTATCATTCATGTAATTATCTTATTTTTACAAGTACATACACAATCAAAATAAAATTAACAATTTAACCTGGAAGCACGTTCAGCATAAAGCTTTCTGCACAGCGCTGATTTCCAGCCAGACCATATACCATAATTTTTATATTACAAAACGCATCCCGATTGTTAAAAAATGAACAAAACTTAAAAAAATTAACAAACTATTTAAAATAAAAAAATTAATAAAAATATTGACAGCTGATGAGTATTTAACAAAATAACTGTTTGCCCATGACCATGCTTACTTAAAATAGCTAGAAATTTATAGTATCATATTATCGTAATCTATATATATAAAAGAGATTCCCACCTATATATTGACTCATCACGATATCTCTGGAACCATAAGGCGTAGCGACTTGAAATATGGTAGGAATATTCCTTTCACCGAGTAGAGGTCAGCTAAGAACGGATTTTACGAAATTCCACCCACAAGGAGGGGTGGGGGTGGTGGGGTATAATTATAAAATTAATAAATCACCTTTTATTAATTTAACTAATTTATTACTACAACAATATCAAACTAAAAACTTATCATTAAAAATTAACCCTAACATATTTATATACATATTCACAAAAATAATATGTCATCCAAAAATAAACAAATAAATAAATTACCTTAACAAAAGATAATATTACTAGTAACATCTAAATTATAATATTCATACATAGTAGTTTCAGATAACATCCGTAAAAATATAAAATAAAAGGTATTTGTACATAACAGCTATATTTTAAATATCCACATTTAAAAAAAGACATAACATTGCCAACACTCAAAGCTAAGTTTACAAAAAAGCTTTCCAAAGCTTCAATATATGAAAGTATCAGATCCCAGAGCGAGGTGTTATCTGGAAGCGATGGTTCTCTTTGAGGTGAAGTCTGCATTCACAAACTTGATACTTGTACATTGACACGACTTTGTAGATGGATGAGATTTTAATGGTATTAGTTGTAATTTAGTTAATGCATTTAGTTTTGCTTTACTTGCTGACTAATGGATTATAGGTAGGTAAAGGTCTTGAGGTCACATGTCATGTCACAGAAGATCAACGTTGCAACATATTTTTATTGGAACATATGATAAGTGGCTCCCTTTTTAGACACCACGCGTATATATTTTTTTTGTATTTAGTAAATGTTTTTCTTTTTTAAATATTACCTTGGTTGACAACGCAACCATGTTAATTAATGTTCTATACCATTAAGTGAGCTTCATACTTATCTGTTTGTATTTTTTTAAGTTACAATTTTCATAATAATTTTCTTAACAATACTATGCGCCTGACAAACAAAATAGAGCAATAACATTTTATAGAATAATTGCTTGAAGACCAGTTATTTCTAAAATTGAGCTTAGAATATTTGAGGAATACCAAATTACTTAGTTCAAAGATAAGGTTCACTAAATCTTAATAACAATGTAGCTCTTTTTTCAACCTAAAGGGAGTAATGCCCCAATGGTTGGTGGTGAAAAGTTGTATATTACCTATATTATACGTTACATCTTCAAAATGCACACAAAAAAAGGATTGGAGTTCTCTACCGGCCTATCTATCGTACAAGGTATGAACCGGATGAATTTATTATATATTTTACATAGATATTCTGTCTCACGAAGTCCGTTTGGCTATAAAAGTTTTCAAGCGTGCATATATACCTACATTGTTTTAGTGTGTGTGTAATGTTTAGCGTGCGCTCCCAAGAAGGTACACTGAAAAAATCATAGCCAAACGGACTTAATATATTCTATCTCACGAAGTCCGTAGGTATAGATTATATATCACTTAATACCTGGTAAAACAGTGGTTAAATGCTGATCTAATTCTAAGTTCAAAAAAAAATACTCAATTCAGAATTCTTGACGTCTTGATTGTATACGTAGAAGTCAGTTGTCACTACATACTTCTTAGATGTTTATGATTATTCAAGATTTATCGTCAAATATTCAGCGACACCACAATTACACTTTAATTTCACAACGAACATTCAAAATGAAATCGTTGTTTAATTTTCATAAAAACGCACTCGTTATTCTCAATAAAAAAAACACAATGCTTTTTCATTAAAATTTTCTTAACTGAAACGGATTTAGCGCGGATAAACTTATAGCGATGTAGTCCAAGCTTAAACTGGGACGAGGCGAGCGGACGATATTGCGAAAATTTATGAAACTTTCCGAAGTTCCTAGCACTCTCATTGTTGTGTAGGTAATAATCATACAATGCGCATTGCATTCCAGTTTTTAATCGAACAATTTTTTTGTCTTTTTTAATTTGACCTAAAAACAATGTAAACGCACATACTACTATTTGAGTAGCTCCATAACACATTGGTACCTACGCCTGCCGGCCTAGCATGACCATCAGGAGATATCTCGCGGACGAGTGAAGACAAACTAAGATATAAAATATTGTCAATATCGAGCTATATGTATCTCGATAGATATTTATTTTTTCTTAGTAATAAAAATGAAACAAAAATAACTAACACTTTGTTATATTGTATTCAGTATTGATAACCTGTTTTCATTTTTGCCAATAATTACGATGTTAAAAATGTAATAACAAATACATCAGGTAACCATACTGTATACTAGAATCTATAGCAGATGAATAATAATAAATCGCAGGTAAAATTATTCAAATGAACATTAAATTACACTTCGATTTGCTTACAAACTAATAGTAAATCAAGCTAAAACCTGACTAAATATCTCCGAAGACACGTATCGTACAATTTATGGCACAAATTAGCTAAGCGTCGACTGCAATAAATTTACATATGAAAGTCATAAGTTTAAAGCCTTGGACCGTGTTTGTTACTAGAAATGGTGAGTTTCTTATAATACACAATACATGAGAACTTGAATTTAGACTAAAATTTTATTAGTCTTAATCTATACTTTTTAAGATTTGTTTGTTTGTTACGATTTAACTAAAAAACTACTTGACCGATTTTAAAAATTATTTCACCAATAGAAAGCTACATTATCAGCGAGTATTTCTTTTGTATAGTACACCTACATTGCACCCGTGTGAAGCCGGGGCGGATCGTTAGTGACATATAAAGCTCTATAGCACGGATTTTTAACCACTGTTCCGCGGAACTTTTGTATACCGCCAAGTTTTAGAATAGTATATAGTTTAAATTCAAGAAAAGTATTTATATTTCTTACTCTGTCTAAATTGGCAATACAAAGTCTTAAACAAAATTAATTTCATATATTTTGTTGTTTTTTTTTATAACAGCGATAGTATTCTCATTTAATTGTATGTATTTTTGTGTGTGGGATTTTCAAATACAGTAATTTTATTCTTATTGAGGTTTTCTCAAACAATGTATGGCCGAAAGGGACAACCTTATATAGGGATAATACGTATAAAGGATTTTTACTTTTAGGATTGATATTTTATTTTTAGGATGTGACCCCTGCAATGCTTGCAGACTTTGGTATTTGATTAGAGGACACGAACCTCTTCATAGAACGGTAGGAAAATAAAATAAAAAAAATATATACTCTGTCTAAATTTTTATTACTTTAAAATCCTGTAAAAAAAATATTAAGAAAAGCTATACGTGACTTAGATATTTTATGAACTGCTAAGTTACCGGTAGCATGGCGAACCCGAATTATAAGTAAAGTACCTCTTGCTGCCTATTTTAATACATCTGACGGGAAACGAACCTTCGACCTATGGTAACGCAAAACAGGATACTGTGTATCGCCTCTAGTTTATCTAAATCTCTGTGACGGAGGTAATAAGGTGCTTAGTACGAACTGTATTGCAATTTAAAATCACCACATTTCCCTACGTGATAAACGTGACATAATTATGTTACTTTGTGGAGACTAAAGGTATAGTGATTTTCTAGTGAGGCATAGAACAGAAACATTTATATGTCCGTGTTACTGATATTTTTTCTTCATGGGTAATG
Organism: Anthocharis cardamines; assembly: GCA_905404175.1. Taxonomy (NCBI): domain Eukaryota; kingdom Metazoa; phylum Arthropoda; class Insecta; order Lepidoptera; family Pieridae; genus Anthocharis; species Anthocharis cardamines. The sequence continues at coordinate 8,285,210 of FR989963.1, forward strand.
ATGATCCGTCATCTGTGAAATATTTTATAAAATCTCTAGTGGCCCCGACAGACGTTGTCCTGTCTACACGTCTTTAATTTGAAAATTTCAAACTTTTTTGTGAATCTAAACCATTCCCAGTTCCCCTTGAACACACACAAAAAATTTCATCAAAATCCGTCCAGTCGTTTGAGAGAAGTTCAGTGACATACACACTCACAGAAGAATTATATATATAAAGATATTCCTTCAGGACTTCCGGTGCTATAACCTAAGCACATACCATTGAATTTATTTATGTTAGATATCGACAGACAAGCATGAGGTTCACTTGATGGTAGGTAGTAGTAGGATACCTCAGCCACAGAACATCAGTCAATGATGCTCTGTCGACCTACTTTTTACTTCGAGTATTCGAAAGTTGTATTCTTATGTATTAAATAAGTTTGAAAATAATCACTAAATACATTTTAAAAAACCATATACAAATCAATGAAATCTAAGAAAAAATAAAAAAAAATTGACTAAAAATTTGTGTTGTTTAACGATTCAAATCTCAGCCAAAGTCATTTTACACAAGATACAAGAACATAAAATCATTTTACTAACAGCGACTGAGTGAACAAAAAAAAGAAAACTCGTCTAGATAAAAAAAATCTATGTTGGTAAATTTTACTTCGTTTATGAAACGTTTAAATAAGTTGTGAAACAATGGAACCTCACAATATTCGGACCACTTCTCGGAAGTGGCTTTAGGGATTTAAGTTAACTTGTTAAATTTTTGGGTCTTCAAGGTTGCATGAAATACAAGAGTATGCTCTCAACCTACAACCTTATTTAGAAAGTACACAAATGGCAAGTTTGTACGTGTGTGTGCGTCTGTGAAAGGATATTTTATCTATCTATATAAATAAAAATAAAATGCCGCATGTATGTACGCATCACTTGAGAACGGCTGGACCGATTGAGCTTATTATTTTTTGTTGTCTTCAGAATTTTTAGGAGAAGGTTTGTATGTAAAAAAATTTTTGAAAAATCTTACGAAATCCCTTTCTTCATTATAAAATAAATTAGATTCGGAACTCCGCCATCTTGACAGCTCACGTCATGCATTCTTAGCTTTTTTGGAATAACAGATGTCCACTGCAAATCAGTGACATATTAGACAATTATAATGGGAAAATGGGCATATTCAAATTTAAGAATAATTATATAATTTAGAAGCCAAAATTGTAGCAGAACAACGTCTGCGGGGTCCACTAGTAAGTTCATAAAATTCTTGTGGTATAGGAAATGTAACGATATGGCATAGTTGTTTGTTGTTTCTAGGTATTAAATGTATTTTTTTTTTATTAAAATATTATTTCTTCTAGACTTTTCTAGCAAGATATAATTTTCTATAATGATAACATTTATTTTTAGTTTTAATTCTTATTGTAAAAAATCAAACGAATTGAATACATTTTAATTTATTTTAATATCAGTTGGAACATTATAGCCAAATTATATCAATCTATGATGCGGTTTACCTATTTATTTTTTTGGCATTTGGAAATCCAAAGACTGATACCGAAACGCGTAATCTTCTCTTTAAGGGTTTTCCACCACCACATTGCTCATCCAGACGTGAGGAAAAACGTTTATAGAAATCAGAAAATTTATTTATAACCGTTCGATCTGGCGGAGTCCGAACGCACGACTCCTGCGTAACAAGGCCAGTGTTTACTCATTGAATCAATGAGGCCACCAGACTTGAACTAAGAAACAGATTTACTTTTTAATGAAAAAATCAAATACTTTTTATGTTTAGACATCGAAAACCTTCATTAAAAAAGCGTAATGCTCATTTGACGATAGCCACACCTATATTATTTTTACTTATTACCTATCATGCATTCGCGAATCATTAAAAGGAAACCATATCGCCACCACTAAAGTCCCACGGCGAAGTTTGGAACTAAACGTGACAGCTCCGTCATTTTGTTGTTCGTCAGGAATGCGCGATACGAGTTTATTACGCGCAAAATATTATTGGGAAGTCGAGGAATATCAAGTTGATGGGATGTAAGGAAAAGTTACACTTCTTACTAACAACATTTTGATACGCAACAAAGGCGTCTGCGGCTGTTGACATAGAGTCAAGAGCTCTTAATCAACTAACTTATTTTTAAACAAAAGACAAATTCAGTCGTTGCAATACGAACTGTTTTCTTCAAAGGAATATACTGCAATTAATGTTGCCAACCGTAAATTAATTGTAAAAAGAAAATGTAATAAAATTTATTAAGCGTACTTTGTCCCATATAAATGGCCTTGTTTTTATGTGAATGCTTTTAGTTTCATAATTTACTATGCAGTTCTGAATGAATTATTATTAGAATAACTCTTATCATGTACGTATATACTTACATATGAATATATTTAATGTCACTTACATATTTTCGAATGTAGTCATTGATATAATATATAAAAAGACAATACATGTAGTATTTGGAACTCTGATATAATTTTCAGAGTTTTTAATAGATGTTTTATGTTCATATTATGTATATATGTGCGTGTTAAGCGATAATCTATTAATATTTTAAAGATATCGCGAAGAATAATAAAAAATTGAGGATTTGTCTATTTCTTATTTTTTTACAATACAATTGAAAAAAAAACATGAACCAGAGCACTGGAGGTTGCGTATTCGAATCCCGGGAAAACAAGATTTAAAGAGTATTGTGTGGCCTAAGGTGAAGCGCGTAGCCCAAGACCGAACGCGATAACCTCGGAACCACCTAGGTTATTTTTCGACTATGTATTTTCGTGTTGTTCCCACGAGAATGTAAGTGCGTGCTCCTATTTCACCATGCCTACTGCTGATAGATAGAGGACAAATCTTTTTTTTTTTTTTCGTTTATATAAGTTTTAATATTATGATAGTTAATTAGTTAAAGATGTCATGTGGAACATGGTGTAATGGTTGCAGCTCCTTACAAACATTTTGTAAAACAAAAAACTTGGTGATTAAAAATAATGGCGGAGAGTTTATTGCCAGTTCTTCTCGTACGTTCTACGCCCTTGATTTGAGCACTGGCAGTAAATGTTAAATTAGAAGCATTTAATATGTATTTTTTTTCTGACGTTCATAAGTGTACATTGTGTTACTTAATTGAATAACTGATTTATAATTTGAATAAGGGTATTATTCCCCCCCAATAGGTACGTTGCTAGGCCAAAAGGCCTTGGATCTAAAATATGTATCAAGTCAAAAGATAAACTATAATAAATTGTGTTATAATCTATACTAATATTATAAAAAGGAAAGATTTGTATTTTTGTGTTTGTAATGAATTAACTCAAAAACTACTTTCACCAATAGAAAGCTACATTATCAGCGAGTAACATAGGCTATTTTATGTTTATTGTCCCTACATCTACATTGCACCCGTCCGAATTCCCTTAGTAAAAAGTTGGTCGACAGCGCAACTGATGTTCTGTGGCTGAGGTATCACCTACCATCAAGTGAACATCATGCTCGTCTGTTTATACATAACATTTAAAAAAAAGTCGGGGCGAGTTGCTACTTTTAAATATTAACAATAAATAACGTACATTATAATATTTCACTGTGCACTTCTGCACCTTACACGACGCCATTTTACTTGAACTTTCTGAAACTTGAATGGATTAATATTAAATTTATTCCAAACATCACTCACTTACGGTAACCGTTAAATTATTTTGACGGGTCACGTAAAGTTATGTGGAATAGTTAATGGGTTTATTTCTTGAACATTTAAAATTATTCATACATTAGTAATTAACTTGTTTTTGAGATTTTAGTCATTTATGTTACAGGTTTTGTCAGATTCGGTAGTGGAATATTCTTTTGTATACTTTTTCTATGTCAGATAACGACAAACGAGTATGAGGTTCACTTGATGGTAGGTGATACCTCAGCCACAGAACATCAATGAATGATGCGCTGTCGACCTACTTTTTACTTCGAGCATTCGGAAATCCATAGACTGAAACCGAAACACGCAATATGCAAACGGTTCGTTACCCGGTCGGAATTTCCATGTTCCTCCCGATCAATGCCCAAAGTAACCGGACGTGGGGAAGACATACTTACAGAAAATAATAAACATATCCTCCCGGTGGGATTCCAACCCACGGCCCATCGATGTGCACAGCAGCGAGCGCGCCAACGAGCCCTTCATATTTTTGATTGTATTTTCCTTACTTCTTCTATTGTTTTTTTTTTACAAATTAGATCGAATAACGTCTAGCCTTTTTTAGGATCATATGATGGCAAATATGTATATCAGCCACAGGGTGAATCAATGATGCCGTGTCAAAGTATTTTTTTTTCTATTTGTCTAAGCAAAATAGGTCTACAACGAGCCTGTCAAAAGTTAAGGGTTCGATTCCTGTCTAGTTTAATAACCTAACATAATATTTATTTAAATTTCAATTTATTTCATCAACAGCTTTGAACTTCTGATTGGCAAAAGTTGTTTTTGGCTTTAATCTATGAATTTATTAATTATCGAAGTAAATTTAATTAATTATTTGACTAATAGACTTCACAATTAAAATCAAATATTTTTTTAAATTTATCGTAATTTTCTACTATAGCAATAGCTATCGTTGAATGGACTGATTCTTATTTTTTAAACAAAAAATGTAATGAAAATAACAAACTGTAAGTAAGAACAAAATAAGTGGTAATTATAAATCACTGTACTAATAATTTTAAGCTTTCATACAAGCGTTCTCGCTCAGAGAAGATTAAGTGGACTATTGTGGTCTCGTTTGGGTGAGAAAATAAATAATTACAGGATTTCTTGTTCAGGAACTGAATATTTAATGTAAATAGCACCGCAAATACCTTTAACATATTACGGTTTTACTCGTTCCGAGACAATGAAGTTATTGATATCTCTGATTAAAAGAAATATATTGTTTTATTTCTCGTTATAATGCATTTTCCTTTGGATTTATTCTCTTCGAATTTTCGAAGGATTTCGGGGACATTCCTAGTTTTATATATTTCGGAGTTTATTCTTGACTTTAGTTTTGACAGAGTACCTATTCGCAGTAAGTACCTACATTAATTTTTTCTTTATATAATTTACAATATCAAATGAAATACAATTTATTCGGGACGACACAAAAGTAAATATAAGTACAACAATAATAATAACAGCTCAGAAAAAGTTTCCGAAGAGCGCTCTCCTACCTTTCATTTCAGTCTGTGGGTCGCAGACTTTTCAACGAATGAAAAAAGGTAAATTGCGCTTTTCGGTTTCAGTCCATAGATTACTAAATACTCAAACTAAAAATAGGATAGCGAATAATTGAAGTCGATCATAAAAGGGTTAGAGAAATTATTTTTATATATGGCTTTCTGTAAGTTTTACATGTAAACTTAACTGTCTCAGAACAAGAAGAAAATCGTGTAATTAAAAGATATTTATTTAATTTGATTTTACGACAACTTACTTGCATAGAGAAAAAAGAAATCTAAAGTGCGTCAAGAGGAGATGAAACGTAGACGTTCAGCTTCAATACGAGATTTTAAGAGTTCAAATCAGAGTAAACAAGTGTCTTGAAAATAAAATTTTACAAAAATAAATGTTAACTATGCACTTAATATGGTTTGCAATATAAGTATGTTTTGACTAGCTGACCCTTGCTCACCTCACTATATTATCTATAGGATTTTTTCCGACTTACTTGACACTCATCAGCATCAATTTAGCCAATTTGTTATAAATTATAGCCTATATTTAAATAAAATACTGTATACCGGATTAAAACGCGATTTATTATTTATATTGTTTAAATTATTTAATAGATTATTTTTGAATTTAATTGAATTAAATATGGCAACTTTGTGACATTTCAAATACCAGACAACTGTCATCTTTCTGTCTCCCCGCGACCACGGTTGCTGTAAAGCATCCGAAACGTCGGGATAAATAATTTAAACAATATAAATAATAAATCGCGTTTTAATCCGGTATACAGTATTTTATTTAAATGTGTGATACTCGCGTTAATAAAAGACAATATTATAGCCTATATATTATTCTGAAGTATAAACAATAATACTGTAAAGTTTCATCAAAATCCGTTCAGTAGTTTTTGCGTGAGAGTCAAACATCGTCACAAACTTTTACATTTATAATATTAGTAGGAATTAAATGTGCGAACCACCGCTATTTAAAAAAAAACCTTTCTTTTGTAGAAAGCAAGCTAGTACTTTAAGAAGTCTTACAATACAGTAGAATACATTCGATCCTAATCCTTTAATTACATAATAAAGCTAGAGAACTCCAAGCCAAGGCTCTTTGTTCTGGAACACGTGGAACTTTTAGAAGTTGGAACAAGTTGGTCCGCGAGTGTGGTCAGTGTTAGACTCTAAGAACTTCCTTCCAGCTCGTGTAAACGTATAAATAGGAACCAAAGAACGACATTGTACGAAAGTTAGTATACCAACTTCGACTATAATGTAATTATCTAATTTGGATTACATCACGGTATTCTTTAGCAAGTTTATGAATGATACAATTACTAGAGCGGTAATGAAATCAGACTAAGGGTTACGTCATTTTTCTCTCAATAAATATTATACTAGTATTTATTGGGTCTATTTCGGGAAAAAATACCTAAAGAGAAAATACATGCCTAAAAATAACCATTTCTGAGGCGCAGTGGTACATTGTGTTTAGCGCCAGAATTCCCGTGTTGGATTTCCAATGTTCTTCGGTCATGATCACAGAAAGTGTACGTAAAGAAAAATTATCAGTGAAACCGATACATAGATATATCTACCCCTTATCCTACTAAGACATTCGAAAATGTATTTGTTTTATTAAAATTTACTTTGTATACAAACTAAAATATTTAATTATATTATAATCCACAGTCCAATTTTAAAAATCGGTTCAGTAATTCCAGAGATTACCCCCTACAACCTCACAAACTTTACCTCTTTATAATATTAATATATTGTAGATTACTACGTATTTAGTGGGTTTCATAGCCGACCACTTGAGCGAAACATAATTTTAAGGTAAGACAAACAAAAGATACTAACAAATGAATTTAAAACGCACATATTATATCATCGTTGAACTAATAATACCACTTGTTAGTAATTGACAGATTTATAACTTAATTTATCTACAGTTAATTAAATAATTATCTATATATTTTACAAGAGTTTATTGGCGACGATTAAACAATTTAGTTACAAACAGTTGCGGTTATTAATTGGCGTGTATTTCTTTGAAATTTCATGAACGTCATACTACTTAAATATAGGATTAACGATAATTATATATAGAATACTAGCTGACCCGGCAAACGTTGATTTGCCATGTAAATAATTTCTAAAAAGCAGGGGTTGGTGATAAAAAAGTAAAAATTTAGGGTTGTATGTATTTTTAATGCCACATTATAAAAAAATAAAAACAAAAAATTAAAAAAAAATTTAAGGGTGAACAACCCGATAGTAGCCGATTCTCAGACCTTCTGAATACGCATATAAAATTTGGTAAAAATCGGTAACAGCCGTTTCGGAGGAATACGGTAACTAACATTGTGACATGGAAATTTTATATATTAGATAGACTAGTTATCCGACACGGCGATACTAATGTAAGAAAATAAGACCAAACCAATTTTTTGTGGTAAAAAAAATGAGTGATCCCTACTTTGCGAAACCCAGAAGTAAAAGAATTGAATAAAAATCGTCTTAGAAGTCATCGAAATAATGACACCAATCGGAACCTTGAACTAGGCCGAATTTAAAAATATCTCGTTTCAATCTTTGCAGATGGCCGCCATACGTTATTCACGCTATTTTTGCTCCACTTATAAATTGTATGCATTATGTGGCTGTTATACTCGTCGTCGTGTCATGAAAAATCAAAAAAATGTTTGACCCCTTATTTAGGAAAGTATCACGCTAGAGACTTTTGGTTTCAGTCATATAACCCAAGAGAAGGACAGAGTGAGCGTGATATCTGTCACTTCTACTTGTTGTGATGTGGCAGTACCGCTGTTGGTTTGTTTGAGCCCTGGTAGCCAAAACCCCTTTTAATCCAATAAGATTACTCTTGAGTCTTGACTTTTCCTGAATATCCATTTCTTTCAAGTGTGCCAACGCATCCGTTAGAAACGTTACGGCCACGATACGTTCATTTACTAAAAATATCTTCCGGTTTATAAATTAAGTGCCATGAACTATGTAAGACTATTTTAATGGACGCCAAAGGTCGCGATGGCATTTAGAAAGACATTCGTTATCAATGACCTTGACGGCGACGTGTGACATGAGAAACTTATTGTTACCTAATACATATTTCGATAGCCAACTAATATTCATATACATACATTTTGGCTTCGACGTCAAAATATTATTAAAAATAAATGTAATATAATAGGGTTATATCATTCATCGACCTGATTGATCACGGTTAGTATGTGCTTTTATATACTGAATTGAGTTTGAATACCGGGGAAACTGGAATTGGTGAAACAATTATTTCCGTCGAGAAGATGTATACATCTTCGCAATCTGATTACTTACTTGAAAATAATCAATGAATCCATTGAACTCGGGAATTAATTTTTTAATACTAATCAACGATTCAACGATTATTATGTTAGATATCGACAGACGAGCATGAGGTTCACTAGATGGTAGGTGATACCTCAGCCATAGAACATCAATCAATGATGCGCTGTCGACTTACATTTTTTAAATAAAATACTGTATACCGGATTAAAACGCGATTTATTGTTTAAATTATTTATCCCGACGTTTCGGATGCTTTTCAGCAACCGTGGTCGCGGGAGACTGAAAGATGACATACAGTATTTTATTTAAATGTGTGATACTCGCGTTAATAAAAGACAATATGACTTACATTTTACTTCCAACATTCGGAAATCCATAGACTGAAACCGAAACGCGCAATGTGCACTTCACGGTTTTTGGAACCCACGATAGAGCCCGTCAAGTAGAAGTATAGATTTACTCTTGATGTAAGCAACAGTAGCATCATTTTATTTGAATTCAAAATGACGCCTAGTAAGTTTACATTTGAATAAACGATAAACATATTACATACCCGTCAAATTCTAAGTTCAAGAATCTTTATTAATAATTTCATATTAATACACAGCTCCAGACATTCATTGTTTACAAGAACATAGCAGTTGCACGCCTTCAATTTCGTATACAAAGCGATGCATCATTTTCTCAGCTGGATATTAATAGCGGACGCCATTAATGCTTTATCATTTCCGTAGCTCAAGCTTCCGGTTTCCGAGACTGAATTAAATTTCTGACTAAAATTAGTCGCATAAACGCCTCGTGTTTCCATTAACGTACACCGTAAGTTTTAGTTGGACTAAAATCAGAACCGTATTTAGGCTATTGTGCCTGGATCCAGAATTTAAAGGCTTTAATGCCTCAGCATAAGGGTATATAAATACTTTAAACCAAAATACGTACGTTTAAATACTAGTACGTATAGATTTGTAGGAAATAAACCCAATAATGACAGCTTATCTATACTAATATTGTAAAGACGAAATATTTGTTTGTTCGATTTAACTCAAAAACTACTCGACCGATAATTTTTTTAATGTAAATAATGTCCACTGCAAATCTATATAAAAGAAGTAGGAAAATAGCATATTCAAATTTAAATAAAATACTGTATACCGGATTAAAACGCGATTTATTATTTATATTGTTTAAATTATTTATCCCGACGTTTCGGATGCTTTTCAGCAACCGTGGTCGCGGGGAGACAGAAAGATGACAGTTGCCTGATATTTGAAATGTCACAAAGTTGCCATATTCAATTCGATTCAATTCGAAAATAATTTATTAATTTAGGTAACACAATGTACACTTATGAACGTCATTAAAAACATATTAAATGCTTCTAATTTTACATTTACTGCCAGTTCACAGTTCAAAAATCGAGTTTTAATACGGTATACAGTATTTTATTTAAATGTGTGATACTCGCGTTAATAAAAGACAATATTATAGCATATTCAAATCTAGAAATATTTTTTTTATTTTCAACATTTTCGCAGGACAGCGTCTGTCAGTTCCGCTAGTCTATACTAATATTATAAAGAGGAAATGTTTGTTTGTTTGTTACGATTTGTCTCAAAAACTACTCGACTGATTTAAAAAAATAATTCTCCAATAGAAAGCTACATTCAGTCAGCATGAACTCAATTGAAGTATCTATTTAAAAACAAACAAAGCCTATCAGACTGTCACTGACTAACTTCAGTCTGATACAATTATAGCACTGTCATGGAACAAGACAGTGAGTTGACCAGGACTATCACGTATAAATGGTTATTTCTGTAACATACTATAACTGAATCAATAAAGTGATGGTATTGTTTAAAGTATATGCTATATTAAAGTATATGCCTCCATGGCTCAGTGGTCAGATTTAGCACCTGATGTTTTGGGTTCTGAAGCTAGGGAAACAAGATTTTTAAAAAAATATTTCGATCAGACAGACACAGAAATAGGTCGACTGTAGGGGACTTGGGAGTATAACTGTTAGTGACTTGTCGGATATCCGTATCCACGGATATCCGAGGTAGAAGAAAGATCCGTATCCGTATCTGTTACGTTTTTGGCGCATCTTTTACGGATATTTTACCTTATTTATTTCAATGTTGTATCAGAAATTGCATACAAATCAGATCAGCGACGCGAATTATTTCTCGCGAGTTGTTCTTACTAAGTCCTGAATATATTTTAAGTTCCCTACAGATTTTTTTATATTTGATATTGATAGTCGAGCATGAGGTTCACTTGAGAACATCAAACAATGATGCGCTGTCGACCTACTTTTTACTTCGAGCATTCGGAAATCCATAGACTGAGACCGAAACGCGCAATATGTACTTCATAGTTTTTCAATCTATGAACGGTGGTATTCAACCCATTTAATGCCCGAAGTATACGTGAAGAAGACATGCTTCTATTATAAACATGTCGTCCCGGCAGGATTCGAACCCGCGACCCATCGGTGCGCAAGATGTTCTAACAAACGTGCCATAGAGCCCGTTCTAAGTATACATGAAAAAAAACAGTTTATTTTATTTTACATTGATAAAAATGTTTAGATCTGACGTAATCTATCGCATTATAGGCAAATATCGCAAAATAAATTCTTTAACCTCAATAGATATAATATAATCAACAGTTATTGGTTCGCACAAACAAAGGTGTGGAAGGTGTTAGTAATATATTTTTATAAATTTGTTTTTGGTGAATAATAAAGAGTTAAATAAATATATATTATTATCACAAGAAAATGAGAATATGTATTAAATTTTATTTAACATATTACTATAGTAGCAATGTAAGAAAATATTTTGTATTAAGTGTAATTTTAGTTTTGTAGACGCCAAATAAATTTTTTATTAATTCATTAATTCATGTCTTGCCTATAATTTTATTCTTATTAAAACAATTACTACTAAGTACCCATTCATAATATTTTACTGGTGCTATTACAAGCTAGCTAGAAATTTAAATGTAAACTATGATGTCTGTACCTACGATAAACCCAGTCAATGAGTGTTTTTGCCCTACAAAAAGTGATGTTGTAACAATTTTGACGGGCTCGTTGGCGCGTTGGGTCGTGGGTTCAAATCCCACCGGGAGCACATGCTTATAATTTTCTGCAAGCATGTTTTCCCCACGTCTGGTAACTTCGGACATTGATCGGGTGGGAGGAATATCTAAATTCCGACCGGGTAACGTACCACCGTTCATAGATGGAAAAACCGTGAAGTGCATATTGCGCGTTTCGGTTTCAGTCTATGGATTTCCGAATGCTCGAAGTAAAAATTAGGTCGACAACGCATCATTGACTGATGTTTTGTGGCTGAGGTATCACATACCATCAAGTGAACCTCATGCTCGTCTGTCGATATCTAACATTAAAAAAAAACATTTAGGTTTGTACTCTGATGAAAAATCCAAGTTTGTGACCTCAAGGAGTGGTTGCCTGGGCCGCCATCTTGGATAAAAGTTGCTAAAATCTTTTTTTTTTTTCAATATACCTCAACGGTTGATCCTACGACTAAAAACGTTCAATCCAATATTGAAGAGAATAAAATTTCACTCATTTTTTGTTTAAACAAATTTTTTTAATCTCATATGTATCGAGTTATAGTAGCGTGAAGATTTGTTTGTTTGTTGACTGGACTATATATTGTTCTTTAAATATTTGAACCTTTATAATTGAAGTAGCTTAATTAAACATTCCTTGTTTTTGAAAACGCTTAGAATTAATCCAAGTTGTGTTTTAGTATTTCGATTATTAATTTTAAAGTAAGTTATGTAAGGTAAATATTGCTTTAATGGTTAGAAAGTATTCTTAAGCCTTTATTATTTATATATGATACATATACTTTAATTCTAAAGGTGGAATATAACCAATAATATTTCTGTTTTATTAAGGACAAGTAGATTTCTGCCCGTGACTTCGTCTGCGTAAAATTATTACAACGGGTAACTTATTTTTGAACCGAGACGGATTTACCTAAATATCTTCAATATAATAAAAAAGATATTTAGAAATGTTTAATGTGTTAATCTGTTTCATCAAAATCCATTCGGTAGTTTTTGCGTGAAAGGGTAACAAACATACATCCATACATCCTCACAAACTTTCGCATTTATAATATCAGTAGGATAGCATTTATTAAAGCAATAAAAAAATTAATAATTAACACCATTTTCTTTATGTCATTCCAAAACCTCTCACTTATTAATATTACTGTATACTTTCATGAACAATAAAGTTTTTATTCATTCATTAACTCCAGTAATAAACCTTAATTCACACATAAGTAAAGCGAGTGAATGTGTTGTTTATTCGCAAAATTAACGACTAATTACTTGGTTAAATACAGCAATGGTGCTAATAACTTGTCCGACTTAGGATTAACGGGATCGGATCCTTAAACTTGAATCTATTTGGATGTGGTGAGTTCAATCCGGAACAGTTTTGGCTTATATGTTAGCAATTTGCATGTATATATATATATGCAAATTGCTAACATATATCACCCCATCCAAATAGATTCAAGTTTAAGGATCCGATCCCGTTAATATTATTATAATTTATATATATATATATATATATATATACAGTACTAGCAACTAGCCCCGGCTTCACACGGGTACAAGATGATGAATGATGAGATGATGACGATGATGAAGGGATCACAGATGTACCTACTATACACAAAAATATGTCTATGTGCTTATGTTATTTGCTGATAATGTAGCTTTCTATTGGTGAAAGAATTTTTTTAAATAGGTCCACTAGTTTTTGAGTTTATTACATTAACATACAAAAATACAAATATCCAATTATTTCCCAATCGTACACGAATTTTCGTTATGATCAAATTAACCGTCTTTATTGTAGTCATTTGTCTAGAAAACAGCCAAATAATAGAAAATTCTAGAGAAAATTAAAGGAAAAAAAGACAATTTACATAAACGAACTACAATTTCCATCAGCTAGAAACTATCTGTATGCACGAATGGCTTCGGAAAAAATAGATGCAAGCAGAATTCTATTACTGGAGGCTACTCGTAGCTCGCATCGAACATTGTATAACCTTACGACGCTACGTGACGAATCCAACTGTGACTGACTACTAAATATTTGTAAAATTGAAGAAGATTTATACATACCTACCTTTTTATTATTTTTTATCACATCTATTCAAAAAGAGCTAGTTGGTTCCCTGTAAACAGGACCTGAATAGCTTTTTAATCCCTAGGGATTAAAAGTGATTTGAATTTGGAATGTGGATATTGTTAGTAAATGTTTTAATAATTATCAAAGAGATCGATCACGAACATTGTATGAAAACGTTACTGGCTGTCAAAAAATAAACTGCGCGTGGAACAAAAGAAAAAAAAAAGTTTCTATAAAAGTAAAAACGCGGGAAACGCATTCTTTCTTTTGTTATTGTTCCTAATTATACTATATTTAAATAAATAAACATTATTCAACTTCATGAGTTGCACTTGCTTATTTTCACATGGAGATGATAAAATGTAGTGTCCACCTCGGGAGTGACACATTTTTAAAACCGAGTGACGTACTTTGAATCCCTCGTTCCACTCTGGAATTAAAAAAATATTCACGCCTTGAAAGTAGTGTTTTGCTCCTTTTACTATGTGCTTTAATTTTGTGTAGTTTTAATTTTAATATTTATGTTAATTTTTCTTGTGCCGGCGCGCCATCACAGGACTGAAAATCAGAGTTGGGGCCGATTGAGAATAGTTCGTAACGTTTGCTGAGCAGTTTCTTTTTTATGTTTTATGTTTTAGTGATACATTATCTCATATTGAGTATCAGTTTTATTTATTATTGTGAATATCTGCTATTTTTATACTGTTTAAACCAAAGGATGTTAAAATGGTGCTCTTTCGACCTGTTCTATTATTATTATTATATTAATATGGGAATCCATAACTAAAACCAAACTCGTAATTCATATTTCACGTGTAGTTCCTTTACCGTGAAATGCATGATTTTTTATTATTATATAAGTCTATTCTCGATAAAAAAAGGTATATGTCATTCAGTCATCAGAACATCATGTAGACTGCATCCTATATTATGAATTTAAGGGTTAACTGGATAGAATATTGCCATTTTAAACTCATAAAAAGATAAATAAATTAGACCTAGCAGAAATTAAATACCTGACCCGTAGAAGTAAGGTGGGCGCCATTGTACCAACGAGACGGTAGAAAGCCGGTTTGCGACAGAACCTAACAAACTTGAGGATAGGATATTTAGGATTTACTTAAGACTGCAATCTTAGTGTGGGCAAACAACATTACTTTGAGAAATGTTAGGAAACAGGTTAATTAATTATTATTATTATACTACCATATTAATTTTAAGACTGGACTCAGCTTAGAATGTACTTTGATAGAGAGTTTGACCATCAAACTATTTTCAAATTTGACCTTTTGCCTGTTTTTAAACAAGATTCAGACTTTAGTTAAGCATTCGAAATTTATCCTTAATATTTACTCTAATATAATTTATTAGGAAATATATTCCGGGCCTGCTTATTTCTTATCATTTTCATTAATATCCCTGAGAGGAATGCAATATATTTATAAAAACTAAATCATTTTGCTGATTGTACCTTCATAAATTTATTAGACTGAAAATGAGTCTCATAAATGTTTATTGCTAAAGCAAAGCTGTCTCAAAAGCAAAACAAAAGATTTCGGCATATTTACATAAAGCTGGAGATGTCTAGACTGGTCTTTGATGCCAACAAGCCATGAAGGTAACAAGCAAAGCTGTTATAAAGTTTTCTAGTACCCGGTACTTTTTGAATTTCAAATGTCCTGAACTGTGAAATCCATCTTGCACAGATAGGTACATTTGAAAGCATTCACCAACGGAGACATCATCCCTTGTATCGGTCTCAACATGGACGGCCACTGCACTGAGGCTGTCTCTATCTCTAATAGTAGTATCATTGTAGTCTTACTTAGAGGTAGTTCTATGAGAGAAGGTTGGGATGCGGTAGTTTCTCGTCCTATCATCAAATAGATAGTCCCCGAGTGTTCCGAGTGAGGCATAGGATCATGATCGTTATTCTTTACAGTCAAAGTCAGTCATATCAGACCTGCGACACTTTACCATCGCTACTACCACTCAGGCACGGAGGCGGTCTATCGTCGAGTACTATAATAATATTGCTTTGTGAGATGGAAATATGATCTCAGAACTAAGCCAAACGGACTTCGAATAGTAAATCAGATTATAAAATAAAAATAAGCAATAATACACTAACAGAATTGGTCGACAACGCACTACCCCTCTAGAGAGACATCTGTCTTTGGACGGCGGTGATCTTAAGCCACTTACCATCACGTGAGCCACCTGCCCATTTGCACACAATTCTATAAAAAAAATAGAAATTCTCCATTCCATTTTCAAAGTGAAAGTCTGCAAAAGTAATCGTACCTTATGTAAAATATATTTGTATTTGTACCATTAGTTACGTTATATTGTTATATTTTAAGATAACAAATAATAATTAATGTCGATATGTAAAGGTACCAAAAAGCATATCAAATTACAAACGTTATATTATTGAAACTCAACCATAATGATCCTGTTTACGTAGTATTCGAATATTGAGAGGGTGCTCTATAAAATATTAAAATAATTACATCGATATTTCACATTACGAATTTGGGTTTCGACATACTTTAAAATCAGAGATCATTGGAATAATGAGTAGTGGAACATTGCATAGACAATATTTGTAACATATTGCTCTGAGTGTTTCATGTCCGATATATTTTTTGTATGATATATACCGCT
This sequence comes from Anthocharis cardamines, assembly GCA_905404175.1. Taxonomy (NCBI): domain Eukaryota; kingdom Metazoa; phylum Arthropoda; class Insecta; order Lepidoptera; family Pieridae; genus Anthocharis; species Anthocharis cardamines. Next base: position 8,301,634 of record FR989963.1, read on the forward strand.
TTAGCAACTGTGCAATAATATAATTCCATATCTGCCGGCCTAGCATGACAAGCGCGACAAAATTTTGTCTACCGTTTTCTCGTGTTTTAATCGACTATCGCTTCTATCGATTATTCGGCTCTAACATGACAATTACACTTAAAACTCGACTTTTAATATCAAAAATAGATATGTTTGTCGATCGAGATATATTTTCTATCAAAATTGTCGATGTCGAGATATAATATATCTGACATCTTAGTTTGTCTTCTCTCGTCCGCGACATATCTCGTGGCGGTCATGCTAAGCCGGCTGGGTCGATGGCTTGAAATTGACTACTGGTTCGCTTTATGAGAAGCAAGCGATCCATCCCAGGTGCAATGTATATGTATAATGTACCTACTATACACAAAAATAGCCTCTGTTACTCGCTGATAATGTAACTTTCTATTGGCGAAAGAATTTTTTAAATCGGTCGAGTAGTTTTTGAGTTAAATCGTAACAAACACAAACAAATCTTTCCTCTTTATAATATTAGTATAGAATAATTTTTAAAACCGATCCAGTAGTTTTTGAGGTAAATCGTAACAAGCAAACAAATCTTTCCTCATTATAAATTAGTATATGCATAGTAGCCATCGATATGTCTGTCACAAGGCTCATTTTTTTCTACATTACACCCGTGCGAAGCCGGGCGGATCGCTAGTATTGTACATATACAATTGGCCCATTAGCCAATTTACAATTTGGTATTTTTTATGGTAAACGCTTATTGATATAATTAACCATTTCGGCAAAAAAATAGAAACAGTACAGTAGATTTATTTATATATGTCTATTTTAAATTTTCAGAGCCTCTCTTATAAAGTTTTGATTTTGCATGACCTTAGTCATAGGACCTATTGATAACCATAACAGATCGATTTTATTAACTTTATCTCCAAGTAATAAATCTAGCTCCTTCAGTTCTAACTAGCTCATGTCACTGAATCAGAAATCAACACTCTAGGATCTACCTCCCAGAATAGAAATTAATAAAATATCATTTGTTATTATCAAATCTAATATCAACTGAATCCCGGCAATAAAGTTTATGGACGCTCATTTCTTGGAAGCCGAAAGCGTTCAATGTACTGAAATAAACATTACATCATCAAATAAATATTTAGTGGTTGACAGTAACGAAAATATTCGCAGTGACATCATAATACCTATGTGTAATTCCCGCACAGGGAATAACTACAATGATATCAATAGCTTATTGTTTAATAATATATCCTATTACTAAATTTAGAAACTAAAACATAGGTACAAACATTTACTTGTAATTCCATTTATATGTGAGGAAATTCGTAAAATATGTAGGAAAAGTTTAGGATTTTAATGTTAGACTAACATTTAATAGTGTTCTACCCTAGCCTTTAGGCTTTTATACCTAAAACCTAAATATAAACTCTTCTAAAAAAATATTATACGTACGTCGTACATAAATTTAATGCTTTTTTGACGGGCTCGTTGGCGCGTTCGGTAGAACACCTGCCGTGCGCATCGATGGGTCGTGGGTTCGATTCCCACCGGAAGCACATGCTTATAATTTTCTGTAAGCATGTTTTCCCCACGTCTGGTAACTTCGGGCATTGATCGGGTGGGAGGAATATCTAAATTCCGACCGGGTAACGAACCACCGTTCATAGATGGAAAAACCGTGAAGTGCATATTGCGCGTTTCGGTTTCAGTCTATGGATTTCCGAATGCTCGAAGTAAAAATTAGGTCGACAGCGCATCATTGACTGATGTTCTGTGGCTGAGGTATGACCTACCATCAAGTGAACCTCATGCTCGTCTGTCGATATCTGACATTAAAAAAAAAAAAAAATGCTGAGACTACAGCACGACAAATATCAAAACTTGATGTGTAAAAGTATGTTGATAGCTCTCCGAGTAGGAGGAAAATAGGTTCATAACTTAGCGAATGCTGAAGATAGCTTTCTGATGCTAGAAAAATAAGGTGATAGCTTTCCGAAAACTAATTTGATATCTTTCCGAATGCTAGAAAAATAGGTTGATAGCTTTCCGAATGCTAGAAAAATAGGTTGATAGCTTTCCGAAAACTAGAAAATTAAGTTGATATATTTCCGAATGCTTGAAAAATAGATTGATAACTTACCGAATGTTAGAAAGATAAGTTGATTTATTAACGAATACTGGAATAATAGATTGATAGCTTTCCGAATGCTAAAAAAATAGGTTGATAACTTTTTGAAAACTAGAAAACTAAGTTGATATCTTTCCGAATGCTAAAAAATAGGTTGATAGTTTCCGATCACAAGACGTAGGAGTATTAATTTATATCCCGAGGTATCACCTACCACCGATTAAATCCCTTGACCTTTAGTCGACATTTTAGATATAAACACGTACACAATTATTATTCATCATCAAAGAGATTACAGTAATTCGATAATTACAGTATTGTATCTAAACGATTCAAATTATTCACTGCGATTCGATGACGCAGTAAACACAATAATGACAGGAGCGGATGTATGGGTCATTACCGACTGTTAATACTTGAAATTATAACCCTTTGTTGTCAGCGGACTATCGATATCAAATTGGGAATACACATAAGACGAAAGCGGGAATAGCATTAGAACATTCACCTATTTCGTTTCTATTTTCGATGAAGTAGAATGAAAAATATTGATCGCAGTAAAGTCAATTTCTGAGGATATGGCAGACATTACCGTGTTTTTTTCACTGATTATTTCTAAATAAAATACTATATACCGGATTAAAACGCGATTTATTATTTATATTGTTTAAATTATTATTTATCCCAACGTTTCGGATGCTTTTCAGCAACCGTGGTCACGGGCAGACAGAAAGATGACAGTTGTCTGATTTTTGAAATGTCACAAAGTTGCCATATTAATGCCATATATTACTACGGAGTTGATACGAACGAACGTTTACGAACATTCGGTCGTAAAATACCTATTGGGTATACTAATATCAATTCTTGATAGATGAAAAGTAACGGTAATACATATAATACGATTGGTAAAATACATTCCTTTAATGTATCGTTTTAATATGTAATTATCATACTAGTAATTAATGCAAAATATGTGTTGTTAGAGTGTTAGTTTGTGCTTCATCACAAAAACGGAACAAAACGCTTGGTTAGTTAGGAGTCGGAGAATAAAGCCAGGGAACATTCAAGTAACCAAAAATTGATCTGAAAATGGATGAAAATAAGCAAATTTATAAGAAATAATGTAACTCTGGAATCTCTAAGAGCGATTTTGGTATAGTTTTATTGAACGTCCACCGTGTAGGCCGTGTCTGATGAATTATTTAACGTGTTAGTCGAGTAGCTGACGTGAACTTCAAAGGTTCATACATATTGTATGTACAGACAAACATTGAAAGTCTAGTACTTAAAGTCGAAAATCAATATATACCTAATACATATCTTGAATGCTTTAGAAATCTTATATTTTATATTAAAATTATGAAAAATGAAAATTAATTCATTTTGGAAAAAAACTTTACCACACATACAAAGAAATAAATAAATGAAAACAATTGTTAGATAATGTAACTTAATCTTAAATTTAAAACCAAAATCTGAATAACTAAATGAGCTGTGTGGCTCTGGTCTTACAAAACTGGAGTCAACTCAGTTACAGTGCTCATACTTTAATAAGCACAACACTGGTTTTCAGTGACCCCATTGTGTGACATTTGGAGCTGACCTGACATTTATGATTTAGGAGTATAGTAATAGAAATAATTGTGGCACTTAAATACATATTACATAAAAGTTAAAGGAAATGTATTATATTGTATCTAATATATAAAATTTCCATGTCACAATGTTAGTTACCGTACTCCTCCGAAACGGCTTTACCGATTTTTACCAAATTTTATATACGTATTCTGTAGGTCTGAGAATCGGCTACTATCTATTTTTCATACCCCTAAGTGATAAGGGTTGTTAACCCTCAAATTATTTTTTTTAATTTTTGGACGAATTTTTTTTTTATATTTTATAATGTGGCATTAAAAATACATACAACCCTAAATTTTTACTTTTTTATCACCAACCCCTGCTTTTTAGAAATTATTTACATGGCAAATCAACGTTTGCCGGGTCAGCTAGTATTCTATATTATGTAGTAAAATAGCATGTTCAGTACAATAATAATATATGTAATGTTTCCTTGTTATAATTAAAGTTATTAGAATTTAAAACTGAGTCTGATAACACAATCATAATCAACATTAACCTTATGCCCTTACTACTGTAATTACTACTAATCTACTATAATTATTTAACATTTCCATAATAATTCTTATTATAAAACAACTTACTTCTTTATATAAATAAAATATAATTTAATTGAAATAGTTCCTACAATATATGTTCAAAAATACAATCAAATACAATAGAAGTATAGTTAATTTGTTTGTAAAGGAAATATCTGGAACCCAATTTTAAATTATTTCATCAATTATAATTAGCTATGCTATTCCTGATAAGAATAGCTACTACTATTATTTTGGCTAATCATTGATATAGTATTGAATACTATGTCAATTCTTGTCGAAATGTTTGATGCTAAAAAAATATTTATTTATTTAGGCATACATAACAGGAAATAATCTTGGAACTGGAATTAAAACCATAATAATTTTGTCAAATTATATAAATTACCCATTTTAAATTTTACCTTGTAAAGTTTTTCCATTTTAATATTTTAATGCTTATTCTGTATTGTTATCTTTTTCGGGATAAAATAAAATATTATTATTATTATTATGACCATTTTCTTTCATAAAATTCAAACCTGTGTCTTTCACTTACATTTTTGTATTATAAAATTCAGAAGATTTTTTTTAAATAAAGAGCATCAAACTTCATAACCAATATCAGCTTACACGAATCTGTTTGAAGACGATAAAATTAACATCTGTTTCAAATGTGTTAGTTGTCAAGAGTAAAATAAAAAATGATTTCTCCGTCAAAAGAATGCGGTGCGCCTTTGAATTGTAACCTAGACTGGTTTGACTTGTATCCAAACGGTTGACAACGGAGCTGACAGTACTATGACACTAATCACTTTTCTCAATGCATGGCAGACGTTTGACCTATATTTATTTTTAGTTTAAGTCAGCGAAAGAGATTTTGTTTAGTAAACAATGATTGAAAAGGCATGGTGAGTTTATATGTAGAGTGGATGGATCAAAGTAGGAAAAAGAAATATATTTATAAATCAGAGGGCCTAGCATGAACACTTTGACGGGCTCGTTGGCGCGATTGGAACAACACATACCTTGTGCTCCGATCGGTCGCGGGTTCGAATCCCGCCGGGACACGTTTATAATTTTCTGTAAGCATGTCTTCACCACGTATTTTCACCTTGTGGACACGGATGGGAGGTATATCGAAAATCCGACCGGGTAATGAACCACTGTTCATAGATGGAAAAACCGTGAAGTGTATTGCGCGTTTCGGTCTCAGTCTATGTATTCGAATGCTCAAAGTAAAAAGTAGGTAGACGGTTATTAAAAGTCGAAAATGATCGACTACTATTTAAAACTGATAAAATTTTGCAGTTCAAATACGGAAGTACACTTGTAACGGGTGTTATGTAGTCCCTACTACCTACTATATTTCTGTATACCTATTTCTACTGTATTGTTTATCTTTATGTTTACTATGTACTAATTACTATTTCTTTGTTGTATACCATTTCTTTATATTAACGTAGTGATAAGATTAGTTAATGACATTGTTTGTTCCCTTAACGTATCCCTACTCCAATCCGACCCTTTAAATACCAAGTCCCGATCCTTTCTAACTAACTTCTATTTCTGATTCCATTACTAACACATCTCTGCTATTTTGTATTATTATATAAGTTTACAAATAAAAGCCTTAAGTATTTTAAAAACCAAGTTTAAGTCACTGCCGCATAACAATTTTGGCGCAGTCGGTAGGATCTACTAGTGTAGAAAGACGGATAAAAACGTACGAAGGACAAACATCGCCTAGTACGGTAGCCTTAGGCTTTTAATAATATTCGCCGAATCATGCTCGTGTTCCTGATACTGTGGTAAGTGGCATTTTACTTGTGGCTCTAATTCCATTTTCCATTTTCATACTATTCCTGCTATTTCTTTGTGTTTATTTATATTTATAACATTCTATTCTATTTCAATATGTCTACACACGAACAAGTTAAAATTGAAAACACAACCGAAACATTACATATAACAACTCTCATTAACTTAATACCCAATTTCGATACAAGTAACCATGACGAAGTATACGGTTTTATTAGGTCCTGTGACACAGTTTTTAAATTATCTAACAAATGTTCTCACGTAACTTTATTAACTTGTGCTCTTAATAATATTAAAGGCATCGCAGCCTCAGAAGTCCGGTGCAAAACATATAGAACGTGGAATGAACTCAAAAGTTTCTTAATAGAAAGATTCGCGAATTCAAAAACGTTACAACATTTAAATATCGAATTACAATCAATGTTCCAAAGGCCTGACGAGTCCTTAACGCAATATTATCATAGGGTTGATCTGTGTCGTTGTAAAATCTTAGAAAAATTGCACACCGAAGTGAGTGATCTAACATTACACGGTCGCGTAGCCACAACCGAAGAGACCGCCTTATGTGTCTTCCTTAATGGACTGTTATCAGACATGGGGATAATGTTGAGAACGAAAGGTTTCGATACCTTAAGGGAAGCAGGTCGCTTTGCAATGCAAGAAGATCAGGTTAGGGCTATGAATAAAGTCAGACAGTCCCTATTTAGACCAAATATTAAACCTAACGGGTATCCAAATAATTACCAATCCATTCGTAATCCGAATATAACATTTAGAAATCCTAATCCTAGATTCATACCTAAAACATGTACTTATTGCAAAAATATCGGTCATTCTATAAATGAGTGTCGCAAAAAAGCGTACAACGAACATAACAAGCGCACTCAACCTGTTAATGTTCGTCATTTAAACTACGAAGCGACCAACGAGATGAGCGACTCGCTGGAAATCGCTATGAACCCTTGCTCAACAAATTTCGAACAGTAGATTATATTTCTAGTTCTAATAAAGGTATAGGACAAAGTAGTGTGAATGCGTTACCATTACATAATAGATTACCAGCCTATCGGAGGCAATGTAAAGACGCGTCTACACAAACTGACCCATTACCTACTATAAAGACCTACAAACAGGGTAACCAGCCCCAAACCTTTGGTCAAAATACTAAATCCACTGAATCTTATCTCGCTGAATCCACTGTATCTACTAAATCCACTGAATCTTATCTCACTAAACCCACTGTATCTACTAAATCCACTGAATCTTATTTCGCTGAATCCACTGTATCTAAAGAATCAAATCATATACAAAAAAATCCTAACTCTAAAAAATATACTAAATCAAAAACAAGTACTAAATCAAAGTCTCGTTCTAAGAAAAATAAATCAAATAATACTAAATCGAAAATAAAATCTTTTGCTATTTCTGCTTTAAACGATGTGCCTCCTGAAAACTTATTACACGGAACATTTTCCATAGACGGAAAGCCCGTCACACTTTTGATTGATACCGGAGCAGGTATTTCTGTCATTCGAAAAGACAAAATAGGCTCAACGTCAATTAACGAATCGAATATTGTGTCAATTCAAGGTATTTCTAGTTCTCAATCTTTAACGCTAACTCTCGGTACGTCTAATATTTCGTTGGACGATTTACCCAAACATACATTTCATGTCGCTAATTTAAACATTAAAGCTGATGGTATCTTAGGTAACGATTTTATGACAGAATTCGATTGTAAAATCGAAGTGCAATCAAAAATATTAAGAATTGGTGTTAAAAGTTACAATCTTCATTATTTCCATGAAAAACCAATTCCTTCAAATTCACAGAATAATGTTTGTTTAGATAAACAACTCATTAACAAGCGTTCGGAAACAGTAATTAGATGTTCAACAAACACTATCAATTCCGGGACAGCGATAATTGAAAAACAAACATTAGATAATGGCATCGTTATCCCACACTCATTAATTACTGTTGTAAACAACTCATTTCTTATAACTTGTATTAACTTAGATAAACAAGATAAAATAATTACTTCTCCAAATATTAATGTTACTCCTTATAACCCTGATAAGCAAACTAACTACGAAATAAATAATTTCAACTTAATGTCTCAGACGGATCGTCAAAACAAAGTTTTATCTCTCATTAGACGCGATCACTTAAACAATGAAGAATCAAGTTCCTTAAACAAAGTAATAAGTGAATACTCTGATATTTTCTATATGGAAGGCGATAAATTAACATTCACTAATCATACTAAACATAATATTCCTACAACTTCAGATTTACCAATTAATACCAAAACCTATAGATTTCCACATGTTCACCAACAAGAGGTAAAAACTCAAGTAGATAAAATGTTAAATGAAGATATCATACGTCCTAGTACATCACCATGGAGCAGTCCTATCTGGATAGTTCCGAAGAAGGTAGACGCCTCAGGAAAACAAAAATGGCGTGTAGTTATCGACTATCGTAAACTTAACGATATTACCATAGGTGATAGTTATCCTTTACCAAACATTACTGACATACTCGACAAATTAGGACATTCAATATACTTTACTACTTTAGATCTAGCATCTGGATTCCATCAAATTGAACTCGACTCTAAAGACATTCCTAAGACCGCATTTAATACTCCTTACGGACACTATGAATTTCTACGAATGCCATTCGGTTTAAAGAATGCGCCCGCTACCTTTCAACGCGCTATGGATAGCGTACTTTATGGATTACAAGGTGAACGTTGCTTCGTGTATTTAGATGATATAGTAGTATTTGCTTCTAGTCTCCAAGAACATGAACAAAAGTTAACCGAAGTCTTCAATCGACTTAGACAAAATGGTTTAAAAGTTCAACCAGACAAGTGCGAATTTCTTAGAAAAGAAGTAGCATATCTAGGTCACGTAATATCTAGTGAAGGTGTAAAACCTAATCCTGAAAAAATTAAGGCAGTTGAAAACTTTCCAGTTCCTAAATCATGTAAAGACATTAAGTCATTTCTAGGTCTAGCCGGTTATTACCGTCGTTTCATTTCTAACTTTAGTAGTTTAACAAAACCTTTAACTAGCCTTCTCAAGAAAGATGTTCCGTTTATATGGGGCGAATCTCAACAATCAGCTTTCGAAAAATGTAAACAACTTCTTATTAGTCCTCCTATTTTACAATACCCTGATTTCACTAAAGAATTCGTTTTAACAACCGACGCATCAATACATGCTATCGGAGCAGTATTATCTCAGGGACAAATAGGTAAAGATTTGCCTATCGCATACGCTTCACGTACGCTGAACAAAGCGGAATCTAACTATTCAACGATTGAACGCGAATTGTTAGCAATAGTTTGGGCTGTAAAACATTTCCGTCCCTATCTCTTTGGTAGAAAGTTTAAAATCGTCACCGATCACAAACCATTAACATGGCTTTTCTCTATAAAAGATCCAGGTAGTCGCTTAGTTCGTTGGCGTCTCAAACTCGAAGAATTCGAATACGAAGTCATATATAAAGCTGGTAAAAATAATACCAATGCTGACGCACTCTCTAGACCTCCGATTCTTTACACAAATACTATCGACTTGACTTGTGACAAGAGTACCGATAACACTGAGAACGAAATCGATTCTCACGATGATTATTTACAGTTAAATTTTCAACACTTCACAGAAATTTCGAATTATAGTTTCGACACTCCAAACATTAATAAATCTCCTGACAGGCTCTTAGACGAACGACATAAAAACATATTTATTCCTATTTCTTACGACCTCTCTGATAAAAATAATCTTTACAACGAAGCCATTTCAATATGTTCTCAAGTGGAACCATTCTTAAACAAACCCAAAGCTCTTTACGAAACAGATTTATTGGTTTCAGACAAAAAACAAAATATATTATTTACTTATTCTCGTCCTTCATACTTTGACTCTTGGGACTCTGAAAGTTACTTTAAATCATTACTTAACTGTTTACAGAAAAACGAACTTAAATCTCTTTACGTACCCGACTTGAAAAATGACAATACTTGCAAACTCGTAGGAAACGAACAGTTACGAATTACTGCTTACTTAGCAGACATTTATGAATGTAAAATAACTATTTGTGAAAATAACGTTAAGACTCCTAAACCTGAAGATATACCTTCAATTCTTAAAATATTTCATGATGATCCACTATCCGGACATCGAGGTATTATTGAAACTACAAGGAAGATTAGATCAGAATACTTTTGGAAAGGTATGACTGATACTATAAAAGAATATATTGATAAATGCCAAATATGTCAACGAAGTAAAATTCAAAGAAAAACTTATAAAGCTCCAATGGTTATTACTTCATCCTCTACTGAACCATTCGAACGTGTTTCTATTGACTTAGTCTCTTATTCAGAAGTTACTCATGACTCTAATAAATATATTTTAACATTACAAGATGACTTGACTAGATTTGTACAAGCTTATCCTATTGTAGACAAGCAAGCAATTACAGTAGCAAAGACTCTCTTAGTTTTCTGTCAACATTACGGTGTTCCAAAACGATTCCATTCTGATCAAGGAACAGAATTTGTAAATAGCGTTATAAAACAATTAATGAAATTATTAGGTTCAACTCATACATTAAGCACAGCTTACCATCCTCAAAGCAACGGTTCTATAGAACGTTTCCATGCTACTCTCAGAGATCATATACGATTGTATCACAAGAGAAATAACTCCAATTGGGATCAAATAATTCCTTTCGCAGTTATATGTCATAATACAGCAGTCAATCAATCATTAGGTTTCACTCCTCATGAATTACTTTTCGGGTATAAACCTCGATCACTTTACTCCTTGAAAGAATTTAACGAATATACAACGTGCGATTATTTGAACGATCTTAATGAACGTCTCAAAGTCTCTCGCGACGTCGCTTTACGTAACTTACAAGCAATGAAGGAAAAGGCTAAAGAACGTTACGATAAAAATATTAGAAACATCGCGAAGTATAGCGTAGGCGATTATGTAATGCTCAAAGTACCTAACCCTAATAACTTAGACTCTAAATGGGAAGGTCCTTATCTTATTATCAGAATAGGATTCAATGAAAACTATGTAATCAAAAAGAATGGAAGAAACCAAATAGTGCATGCAAATCGCTTAAGACCATTGCACGATTCATAAATCATTTAGAATAATTATTATAATTATTAGTAAGTTATATATATCTTATTTTATAAATCAATTTTAATTCTATTTCAGTTTACCAATTACTATGGCATTTCCTAATACTATATCAGACGGAGAAGAGAATACTAATTCTAATTATATACATTCATTTTATACACTAATGAATAATCCTTATTTTAGTTTTACTATGTGTTCTATAATTAAAATTTTATTTTACATTGCATTATACAAAACTTATGTAGTTATTAAGAAAATCTTTACAAATAGGTTTAATTCTAATACTAAAGAAGTTATAGTCTAATTTTAAAATACTTTCTATTTCTTTTAATATCATATTCTACAAGATTTTACTAGTTATTTTAATAAGATGTTTAAATATATAGACTCCACTGTTTCAATACAAATTTTAGTACTCGTCTCGTCTTTAGAAAAACAAATCGATAATTTTGTTACAAGCAATTTATTTACTAAACCGGGAGCAGTTCATCCTTCGTTCATATATTTTATAAGTCTTTATAAATAATTATTAGCATCAAGTCATGCTAGAACCTCAGGTAACCTAGTAGCAACCGTGACTCTTCAAAACATTCATACAATTCTAAACTCTGCTACAATTACATCATACATTTACATGAACAAAATTATTTATATATTAAATTTTCCCTTAGTCAAAAACGACATATTTACATTATACCATTTAAAATCAATTCCTATAAGACATCCTGAGTCCACCTTATATTCCACAATCCTACCTGAGCACATGTATCTTGCCATGAGCAAAAACAGTCAACGCTACCTGACGACGAACTCCATGGATAAGTGTAAAGAATTCTCTCCAAACACTCGTATATGCAGTAAGGTCGCAGTCTACAATTCTAACGCACGACCGATCTGCGAGGTGTCCATCTTGCTGACGAATTCCAAAGATGTACCACAAAACTGTGAGGTATCCACATTCTCCGCGCACTTCAACACATTTCATCCACTGAAGAATAACAAATGGATTTTCATACTATCGAAGAAAACTTCATATGCTGTGGAATGCAACGGAAAAACTACACATGGTGAAATATTTGGACATGGAATAATTCTACTACAACCTGCATGTAAATTTTATACACCAATGGTTACACTCATCGCTGAAGACTCCAAATCAAAAAACATAAGTCACCCCATTGTTACTGTCGACGTGGAAGACAATTGCATTGAAGGAACTCCATCCAAATTTTTATAATCCAGAACTCATACCAATTCAAGTCAACGATGTTTCCTTAGATTCTCTCAATACCATTAAAGAAGAGATAAAACATCATTCTAAAATATTACAACAAGAAAAATATATAATTCAAGAACACCCTTATCATTTAACTCTAATGAGTTTATTAATCGGTTCAGCTCTCCTTATTTTTATTTTTTATAAGTTCTGCAATTGTTGCAACCCCTTTAAATACTTTTACCCAAGAAGAAATTCTCACGAACAAGGGTGCATACAAATATTCAACAATTGTTTCGACCGATCCCGAAGACAACAACAAATTGAGATTCCGATGTCTGCATTCAACACGACGACGACGACGGCTTGCATCAGCTCAGACGACGAGGAAGAAGACGCCCAACAACACTCCTCAAAAAGTTCACGCCAACAGGCGCAATCTTTATTTTAAGGGGGGAGGTGTTATGTAGTCCCTACTACCTACTATATTTCTGTATACCTATTTCTACTGTATTGTTTATCTTTATGTTTACTATGTACTAATTACTATTTCTTTGTTGTATACCATTTCTTTATATTAACGTAGTGATAAGATTAGTTAATGACATTGTTTGTTCCCTTAACGTATCCCTACTCCAATCCGACCCTTTAAATACCAAGTCCCGATCCTTTCTAACTAACTTCTATTTCTGATTCCATTACTAACACATCTCTGCTATTTTGTATTATTATATAAGTTTACAAATAAAAGCCTTAAGTATTTTAAAAACCAAGTTTAAGTCACTGCCGCATAACACGGGCTACCTAAATGTAGACGATAAACCGATAAGGTAAAGCAAATATTTATTTGCTCCCGATAGCTGCTATATCTAATATATAAAATTCTCGTGTCACAGTTTTCGTTGCCATACTCCTCCGAAACGGCTTGACCGATTTTGATGAATTTTTTTGTGCATATTGGGTAGGTCTGAGAATCGGACAACATCTTTTTTTCATCCCCCTAAGTGATAAGGGTTGTTCACCCTTAAATTTTTTTTTTTAATTTTTGGCGAAATTTTTTGTTTTTATTTTTTTATAATGTGTCATTAAAAAATACATACAACCCTAAATTTTTACTTTTTTGTCACCAACCCCTGATTTTTAGAAATTATTTACATGGCAAAACAACGATTGCCGGGTCAGCTAGTATACTATATAACTATTCGTTATAATAATAATAATAATTCGTTATAACTTTCGTTTACATTATTATATTTAAATAGTAACCATTTTACTAAAGAGCATAATATATGGGAGTTTAAGCTTACGAGTATATATTCGCAATTGATCAATGAAAAAATAGGTAGATTGCGAATCGTTGAAATCCTGAGGATGAGGTATAACGCAAGCGACAATATCTGAAATAAATAAAATTATATAAAATTGCACTTTTAAAGTTTAATCGGCTTTTTGGTATGTGCCGACTGTGCGTTACAGTGAATGTGATGTTAAGTAGATATATAAAAAAGCTTGTACTGTTATATAGTAATGTTTAATCTTGATACCGCCATAAAGCTACGCCATAAATATTTATATTTGAGATGGAATATCACATAAAATAATAAGTATGAATTCTACTCCGTATGAAGTTATTGTTCTAGTTAAATGTCTTTTGCTAGATTATGCACGTTTTTGCATAGCTCTTATTCGGATTCCTTATCCTAGATTGTTTAACCAAATAGATAGAGCACGGACACATGACTACAAGAAAGTCGATACGCGGTGACGTTATCTTAAAGCTCGCGATATTTTACGCGGAACTTCAAAATACCACAGCAATGTATTCAGTCAAAGGATTGCCAGTGTATAGATCGCGTGTGCGCGGGCGCATTATACGCACGTTGGCCCGAATCGATGTTTAACATGAAGTTGTGAATTAAAGATAAGTGGAACGCGAATGTTTTGTATTTTATATAAGTGAATGGTGTGATTCGTGTGTGTAAATTTTCAAAATGAAGTTTTTTTTGTGAGTATTAAGAAATTAACTTATTTTTTTATTTATCATATTAAGAAAAATAAATATTATAAAAGTATAATCAAATCACTGAAGTTTATTTTTGTTTGTTGTTTTATATATGTCACATATATTTTAAGCGATATACGTATATTAAAAATAATATTTATTGGATTTACATTAAAACATTATTACAAGGATTTAGGAACCAAATTATGCTAAGACTTTATCTTGGGATCACATAATGATAAATACTAATCAATAATTATTAACACTAAGAACTTAAAAAATTACGATATCAGACGCTTAAGAAATTGCTTTTAATTCGTTTTTTCTATATTCAGAATTTATTTTATTTATAAATTATTAAAAAGATATTATAATTACGCGTCACTACATAATTAAAACAATGTCGCTTCCCGCCACCTGTCCCTCTGAAGTCTGTACGCTTAGTTCTTTTAAACTATGCAACGGATTTTAATGCGGTTTTTATCAATAGATAAAGGTTTATAAATTAAATGTATATTCAAGATGTCGGAATAAATCAAGTCGACAGACAGCGTTCATCGAAAATGCTGTTTAATTAAAAAAAATAACTTGAAATACAATAATATAACAACACGCTAGTATCTACATATTATATTAACACTTTAGTATTAACAATGCACCCGTGCGAAGCCGGGATATCACTAGTTTATTTATATCACTAAAGAACTTAGAATTTCAAGAAAGTATGAATTATACGTGATTTTAAAACTTGTTGAAAACATCCCATAATCATCTTCAGTTTGTTAAATATAAAATTGTTTCCAATGAATGCAAACGTCGGACGAGCACCCAACGGGTTTATTAAATTACACTTCAAGATGGATATTAAATTTGCAGCTACTTTTACATTATAATTTAGCGGCTTGTTGAACCTTTTATTAGTATCTTCAATTCAATTCAATATTCTTTATTGTACCAAAAAAAAAATAAACAACATAACAAACATAACTAATCTGGAGAAGTACATATTGGTGGCCTTATCGCTAGGCAGCGATTTCTTCCAGGCAAACCTATGGACATAGAAATTGTAATCTAAAATATTTTTTCTTATTTTATTTATCTATCTATAAATAATCGAATAGAATTAATGGATATATCATAAACTTTAAAATCTGGTGCCGTAACATCATAACACATTGAAATAAAATAACTTTTACCGGATAAAAAAGCGATAGGTACATATTATTTATCCCAACTTTACAAAGTCAAATATACTAAAAACAAGAGGAAACTGTTAACCAATATTGTCATAAACAGAAAATTACAAGTATTAACTCCGTAGCAGCAGATGGCGTTCGTATTTAAACTTTGTGAAAATTCAAATCTGACAGCTGTCACCTTACAATCTGCCCATGACCACAGTTGCTAGAAAGCATTCGGAACATCGTTGTAAATAATATACCTAATTAATAAACTGCGTTTTAATTCAGTAAAAGTTATCGATGATAAACTAGAAATAGGAGGATAATTATTAGAGTCAGACTTATCTCCTGATTTGAAAATAAGTAAAACTCTACTATATTTCATCAAATCAGAGAAGACTCCCGTATCAACATAGTTATTAAAGATACAAGCTAAATATGGAGCCATACATCTAATTATAGAACTTAAGACATATTGACAAGCCCCATTAGTTTTCTTTTTTTTTTAAAGGACTTAAAAACTTTTATTACAGTTTCACGTGACAAAATTTGAAATCTGCTGTGCACTTTTGCAAATTCTCAGATAGTTTAGAAGCGGAAATGTCTGCAGATGAATAAATATGTACACTATCTATATATATAAAAGAGATTCCCACCTATATAGTCACTCATCACGATATCTCTGGAACCATAAGGCGTAGCGACTTGAAATATGGTAGGAATATTCCTTTCGCCGAGTAGAGGTCAGCTAAGAACGGATTTTACGAAATTCATCCCACAAGGGGGGTTGCGGGGGCAATTGCTAGTTCATGATATAATATTAAGGCCATCCTGTAATGAAAAAAAAATATTTTGCCAAAATATTGTGTAAGGTCATAATAAAATTACAAATAAAAAAAGATGAGTGTCAAATTTGTTTACTGACATTCTTACCGGTTTTGCGATAACCTCTCTAATAAAAATGATAATTAATTCGAGAATTATGTTAATTATGAACACATTGACTCCATTAACAAATAATTTAGATAATTCTAAGTAAGAGGTGAACGAAATTATTCTTATCATTTATTTAAACAGCATTATTTTGTATGTGTAATGAATAGGATTACTTAACACTAGTAATATGACTCAAATTCGCACGGGTACAATGCATATGTGCTATAAAAAAAATGTAGCTTTCTATTGGTGAAAGGATTTTTAAAATCGGTCCAGTAGTTTTTGAGTTAAATCATAACAAACAAACAAATCTTGTATCATTGTCCTTATCACTAACTGATAAGTGGCGAAGGGTGAACATTTGCAGTAGGTGAGCCGTTCCAAAAATAACCACACCATACTTCGTAATTAATTGCCTCCGTGACCCAGTGGTAAGCACGATGCATTTAGCTCCGAAAGTTGTGGGTTCCAATACTGGGAAAAAATTAAAAAAAAATTGTTTCTGTTGCACAGAAGGCTGATCACCTACTTGCCTGAAAGATAATAATCAGTGAAACAGACACATAAATGGGTCTGCCCCATGCCCCACTACCCGAGTACCCGGAAATTCACATAAATGTGTGTGCTTTAAGTACTTAATTGAAATTTATTAATTTAATATATACCTATAATTTTAAACTCAATTGAAATTATATTTTACGTATCGAGTTCTCTAGTATTATGTTGTCAGGCCCTATTGTGACCTAAAGAAAGAAATTTTAAAACTTTCATACAGTACGAGGAAGACAAAGGCAACGTCAAGCGAAAGCTATCCACCACGTTCACTGTAATTTTAGATAAAATAGATTAGTTATTGGAATAGGGTAGACGGTAGAAATTCGCTTGTTAGGACTACTCCTGCCGGGCTAGCATGACCGCCACGAGATATATGTATCTCGCGCGAGAGAAGACAAACTAAGATGTTAAATATCTCGATATATTATATCTCGACATCGACAATTTTGATAGAAAAGATATCTCGATCGACAAATGTATCTATTTTTGATATTAAAAGTCGAGTTTTAAGTGTAATTGTCATGTTAGACCCGAAAGTAAAAAAAAGTTTGTAAGCTAAACCATTGTTGAAAAGAGTGTCCATGGAGTTTCTTGCCGGTTCTTCTCCATGAGACCCACTTTTTGGAACCGTGCAACTAGACGTTTCATAAGAGCCTGCAAAGGCCTATTTGAAATAAAAAACTTTTGATTTTTGATTTTTTTTTAAAGAAATTAAGCGATAGTCGATTGAAACACGAGAAAACGGTAGACAAA
Organism: Anthocharis cardamines; assembly: GCA_905404175.1. NCBI lineage: Eukaryota > Metazoa > Arthropoda > Insecta > Lepidoptera > Pieridae > Anthocharis > Anthocharis cardamines. The sequence goes on from FR989963.1 coordinate 8,319,565, forward strand.
ATTTTGTCGCGCTTGTCATGCTAGGCCGGCAGTATCGTATTTACGGTTCAATAGTAATTATTTCCTCTTAAGATTACATAAATCACTTACAGAGAAAATTATTTTTAAACGTTACAATTAAGTACATTCGATTAGAATTCGAAATAAAGTAAATGAGTTGGTAGAATTCAAAATTATTTATTCATTTAGGTAACACAATGTACACTTATGAACGTCAATAAAAAATACATATTAAACGCTTCTAATTTTACATTAACTGCCAGTTCTCAAATCAAGGGCGTAGAACGGACGAGAAAAACTGGCAATAAACTCCGCCACTCTTTTTAATCGCCAAGTTTTTTGTTTTACAAAATGTTTGTAAGGAGCTGCAACCATTACACCATGTAACACATGACATCTATATAATAGAAACAATAGTAAGAACGTAAGTGACGAACGTTTGGGAGCGTTATGATGATGTCAATGTGTGTGCGAGCGATAAAGCATGATTGTGTTATAGTGAAAGATACTATTCGGATATATATATTACGTCTTTAAGTTGTAATATTATTTATATTTTTTTATGTTAGATATCGACAAACGAGCATGAGGTTCACTTGATGGTAGGTGATACCTCAGCCATAGACCATCAGTCAATGATGCGCTGTCGACCTACTTTTTACTTCGAGCATTCGGAAATCCATAGACTGAAACCGAAACGTGCAATGTGCACTTCACGGTTTTCCCATCTATGAACGGTGGTTCGTTAACCAGTCGGAATTTCGATATTCCTCCCACCCGGCACCCGTTCCTGAAGCCTGAAGATACCAGACGTGGGGAAGACATGCTTACAGAAAATTATAATTATATCGTCCCGGTGAGATTCGAACCCACAACCCATCAATGCGCACGGCAGGTGTTCTACCGAACGCGCCAACGAGCCTGTCTATTTTGTTTACATTATAATAGAATATATACAGTGCAATTCTCATGACATTAATCTATGAGGAAGTGTAGGATGCGTTAACGTGGGATGGCACGATTACACTAATATTTTGCACAATATTTTATCATTTTAGTGCACAAATAAATGCATTCAGTTATACAGTCATATTAAAAAAAAACTGGAAAGTTACAAAGATCCAGTATGCAAAACGCCGTGCTTACTTGTTTTAACGCAGTTTTCTGGAGCTAACTACTTGTTGTTTAAAAATATATCTATTCAAAAAAATACATCAAATTTCTACATAATCTTGGTTCCAAAATGTTCCATGTTTTATCACATTTTTTTAAAGAGTAAAGTTCTTTATCCCCTTACAAGGAAACCACAAAAATGAGAAATAATTAATGAAAGCTTGTATATCCTCGTGAGATATGAATTGCTTTAATTTTGTTCCGACACTAGTGGATAGATAATTAAAAAAAAAAAGAAAGAAAGACCAAAATTTGATGTTTTAATGAAATTTATACAATAATCTGTGCATATTCTCTAGTTTACTCTTGCATTGGATATCAGTATTTAGTCATTAGCAAGAGGTAACAAAGCAGCTTCATAAATTCCTTGGAAACTTTATAAGATAATAATAAAATAAGATAATAATTAAAACAATATTTGTAGGTATAAAGGTAGAAGTTTTCATAATTAGAAAGTGTTTAAGGCCAATCTATGTAGAAAACTAATGCAAAATCCATCATACGTAAGAGCAATTATTAGCAATCATTTTCTTTCTAATTATTTCTCGATCTAATAAAATATAATGACATAGAATTTGTAATAGAATTTAATTAAAGATCAAACGCACCGACATATTAAATAATAATAAGTCCAACATGTTCATGACATCACCAACCTTGGCATATAAGGGACTTGTTTATTATTCCTATCTAGAAGTATGTCAATTATTTATATAACATTTTTCATTTTATGACCATAGTAATTTTATCGATGCAGCTGTAACTCTATTACGTGTGCATAGGTATACCGTTAAACTGATTTTGGTGAAACTTTGTTCTGAAAACACTTGGCTGGACTGGTTATATTTTTATACATGGATGGTAATTTTATTCGAAGCAGGAAGAAATACATATTGTCATTTCTACTTTTTACATCCAGTTATATAAAATAGCCTTTATCGCTGATAATGTAGCTTTCTATTGATGAAAGAATTTTTAAAATCGGTCGATTAGTTTTTGAGTTTAATAGTGAAACAAAAAATATTTCCTCTTTATAAAATTATAATATAGATATTATAATATTATTATAGATAATCATTTAAGTATTATTAAGGAAAACCAAATAAAGAACAAAAACCAGAACCCAGACAACATTCCGGATATTTGGATAAAATTACGGTCCTAGAACAAAATTATTTTATGAGACGATTTCTAGAGTTCAAACGATTTTCATTGTTTTATATTTTATTAATAAAAGTTTACGTGGTATTAATTACAAAGGACATGAAGCGAAACATGTTGTCTACCTAATGTATATTGTTTTTAATATTTGACTAAACATCTGTTTTAAGCTTAGCCCGAAGGGTTAAACAAACATATAGGATAAAAATGTATGGGTTTGACATAAGCATAGAACACATAATTTGATATATCTAAACGAACTTGAACTTTGTAGCTAAGTGTTATCATTACACTAGCGAATGAAACAAAATGGCATAGATAAATTTATAATTAGTGGGTGTCTTTAAATAAAATACTGTATACCGGATTAAAACGCTATTTATTATTTATATTGTTTAAATTAGGTCTCCCCGCGACCACGGTTGCTGAAAAGCATCCGAAACGTCGGGATAAATAATTTAAACAATATAAATAATAAAACACGTTTTAATCCGGTATACAGTATTTTATTTAAATGTGTGATAGTCGCGTTAATAAAAGACAATATTAGTGGGTGTCTACTCAGATTAAATATTATTTAATCTGAGGTTGTCTAATACAAAATGTATCTCAAATAATGACGGAAAAGCCGTGAAGTATATTGGCATTCCAAATATTCGAAGTAAAAAGTAAGTCGACAGCGCATCAATGACTTATGTTCTGTGGCTGAGGTATCACCTACCATCAAGTGAAACTCATGCTCGCCTAATATTGTCTTTTATTAACGCGAGTATCACACATTTAAATAAAATACTGTATACCGGATTAAAACGCGATTTATTTATCCCGACGTTTCGGATGCTTTTCAGCAACCGTGGTCGCGGGAGACTGATCCGGTATACAGTATTTTATTTAATCATGCTCGCCTGTCGATATCTAATAGAAAAAATAGTTTTACAAAGATAAAATAAAAGTTTTGATGAAAATTTTCACGAAAATTTCTAATACACATCGTGTTTCGTTCTGACACAAGCAATAGCTATTTTGGCGTTACGTGACTCCACGTGGTTCTTGATGCCAAAACAAACAATATAACACCTTCGTTTCGAAGCCACTTCGATATATTGGAAACTATATTACACTATATTGCTTATGTTAGAAGTTGGAGGATTCTATTGTGAAGACGTTCAGTCTATATTTCAGTTTTCATTCAGCAAACTTGCGCGTTGGATTGGTAAATATTTCATATACTAATCTAGTAGAATCTCTTAGCTTTATCATTTAGATATATCTATCAAATCCTTTTCTTACCCTAATATAAGTTTAAAATAGTGGTCAAAATTCTAGAAAATTATTAAATGTTATTCAACTTTAATTCGCGCAATAATTGACATCCAAGAATTGTAAGAAATGCTTCAATGCTTTATTATGTGCGTAATTTATTACTTCGATTTCATTGTATGCAACAGGCAATAAACTTGCATGGTGTAAATGGGCTTTTAAATAATGTCTTAACAACAATAATGTGGATCTGTCGCAGTCGCCGGCGCCGCGGTTTCTCCTAATTGATGTTTTTAGAACCTGCAAGAAAATAATGTTCATTTCTTAACAGTTGATACATGTAATCTTCTGATTTTGTACGATGAGTAGCGATGTTCTGGGTTCGAAACCCGAGGAAAAAAATTAAAAAAAAAAATTTGGACGAGTAGGGCACAAAAGGCTGATCACCTACATGCTTGTAAAAAAAATTATCAGTAAAATACAAAAATGGGTATTCCCCATGCCCCACTAGGGAACTCGCGAATTCACTTGGGAAACGGTTATCACTTAGAAAATAATAGAATATCTTTTTGTTATCCAAAAAAAATATTTAAAATTAAAGTTATATATTAATATAATTATTTAGGTATACATTTTCGCTTGTCATACTATTATTATACTATAATTTTATAGATATTAAACGAAATAGCCACTCAACATAAAGGTATCATAAGATATAAGGTTTGTCCATGTTTTACTAAACAAGTTAAAACTACTAAAAGTTCTACCGAATAACTCATTTTTCATTTAATTTTCAAAATACGTTTCCACATTACATTTCAAACTTCAAACCTACCGTTGCATTTTTATTGCAATTCCTTTAAATCGTAACAAATGAAATACTGGACAGAGTGACTAACTTCCAGTGTTTTGTAACTTAGTTAACAAAGTTAGAATTCGAATAAACGAAACTGCAACTGCGACCAAGGCATACCTACAATAGATAAAGTTGGGCAATCCAACTTGCTTGCATACTAAGTAGCGTACAAACTTATCCATACTAAGCCGTATTTCCATGTTAATACTATAATGGATGACTTTCTAGACCTTATTTCGTTAATATGGATTTTTATGAAAAACAGAGAAATTTTGATAAAAAGAATAATTAGTACATAATAATAAAAGCTCTTTATTAGTGATAAATAGTGATAAAATATAGTGGTATCCAGTACCTTTCACCTGGTGTTTTCACAGACACATTTTGACTAAGTTGTAGAGTTTGTAGAAAACTTAAGAGCTTGGCTCTCCATAAGATCGGATAACCTTTTTTAGAGTGCAAGCAATATGTACCTACTCATACATGAAAATGTTGTGTGTTTTGGTGGGATATATTATTTTATATATTTTTAACCTTCGCGGGTGTTTGCAATACAACTTAGACATGGGTGATCACAGGTCAAACATGATATCTGTTCTACCTGTGATTGCTACTCAATAATCACAGATGAAAATATATGTTCTTAAATAACAGTCTGTTATTTACACAGACACTAAAGGAATTACGGATAATACGATCTAATTTAGGAGTGACTTTTCAAGGTGATTTCCTTCCTGTGAAACGTTCAATTGTATTTTTTTGGATAGTATATTCTAGGTGCATCTTGTTTTAGCAAGAGTAAATCCAACTAGAACAAGCGAGATAGAGTATTAAATACTAAGGAATTACAGATAATACGACCTAATTTAGGAGTGACTTTTCAAAGTGTTTTCCTTCCTGTGAAATGATCACGTATATTTTTTGGGATAAAAAATACTATGTGCTTCTCACAATCACAATCACAGTAAAATTACAGTTAGAATGTATTAGCTTGGCTGTTACTAGTATTTGTTGAACAGTTGTTATTTAGTATTGCATGATATTTTCAATAACAGATATATCGCAAACGCAGGAGCAACTGTTGTCTGTTATCTTTGAATACCTGTGATTTATATCTGTGACGATAAATACGCCTCACTCCTAATTACAACTCACCAAAGTTTCACCATAGTTGGATAAATAGTTTATTAATTACTTCTCCATCAATAATAATAATTTATATACACAATAGTCATATAATACTATAGCTAAAATCTTAATATTAAAATGGAGATTCTGGATTTGATTTCGACGGATATATATTTTATATACATACTGCAGTTGTGCGACAAGAAACTCGTTTCTACCTCTAGGATGTTTATTCCTTATTCAATCTTGGCAACATGTAAATACAACCATGCATATCTGGGGGCACGGCAGTGCCCCCGCCAAGTCGAGTAATATATTCTTGTAGTGATAAAATATTGATCGTAAAGTTTACTGCGCCTCAGAATAAAAGAAACGCGGAACACGGTCGTTGGCTCATTCAGGTCCCTATTCCAAGATGTGACTCAAGCTTAAATCTAGTTTGGAAACATGTCAAATCATTTTTTTTATTGAATTTGACAGGTCTCAAGAATATATTTTTACTTGAGTAGCGTCTTGGAATATGGGCCTCAAACTTGAGTGCTCAACAACTACGCTTCACTTAGATTAGAGATTTGCTAATGATGGAAGTTGACGTTAATAAGGTGAAGTTTCGCTCTCCTAGTGGAGTAAAAAAAACTTATTGCCGCTTGGCATAAGGTTTCATTTTCCCTAATAAGGAGTAGCCTTCATCTGACTTTTTTGATTTTTTTGACATTAATAAATTAATAAAAAATTCTCAGTCATTCAATCGTTTCATTGATAAGATGGATATATCGTGAAGTGCATGTTGCGCATTTCGTTAACAGTTTATGGTTTTTTCATCTATGAACGGTGGTTCATTACCCGGTCGGAATTTCGATATTCCTCCCACCCGTTCAATACCCAAAATGTGGTTTCTACCAAATGCGCCAATGAACCCTTCAAAAGCCTCCGAAACAAAATTCTTCCACCGGAGTCTTTCTCCATTTCCTGCTAATCGCTAGCTTGCAATTAGCGCAGGTCTGTCTTAGTCTCGGCATCACACTGATGGGGGGTTTCATGACCAACAAGAGATCGCCATTGGGGTTGCGGTAGGAAAGCTATCCCGGGGCCTCGACACTGAGACGAAGAGGAGTTCAGTCGATAGGCACGGCGACCGCTTTGAGTCCGTGGTCACGTGAGTCAGGCATCGTATATCATTCTCCCCGGAGATGGCAGCGATCATTAGATGATCCATCCATGTAAAAAAAAGAAAGGTCTGTCTTAGTCGGCGTAATTTATTTAACTTTAAGCAGTTATTCCTTGTTAGGTGAAATATAATACCATCAAACTTTTCAATAATACTGGACAACGGCAGATATCGTTTTAGTGAAAATTTCCATTGAATATTAAAAAACAAAATATACGCACTCAGCCTTCGTTACATAAAATAACAAAAAATTGGAACGTATTTATTAAAATTACTTTCATAAAAATGTTTTCCATGAAAATGAACATTAATGAAGTGCTGAGTGATAACAGCTATTAATAATACTTCAAAGCCTATTTTATTATCATTAGTTGGAATCATTTCATATCGCATCGCAACGTTTTTAGATTAGATCTTGATTTTAGTTGACACCAAACAGGGTTGTCAGTAACAAAATAAATAATCTAAAAGTCACTATATGAATTTATTGAATAAAAGACAGGAATTTAAGGTTTATCGTACTTTACATCTTTTGCATCGAAAAGTATAGCAATTTTTTTTTTCATTTTTACTCTGTAATAATATTACATATAAGTGAGATATTATGAAGTGTAATTTTTGTTAAACTCTTCCCTTCTTTATTGGGCATATTTTTCACTCTTTCTCATTTTGACAATTTTTAATTATTCCGTGTAACAGCCCTAGCTTTAGTGTCTTTGAACTTGGCTATTTACAATTGGCTCAATGGATTTATGGACTTAGTTTTGATAAGCTTGCGTAGAAATACAATTTAGTCATCTTTAGTTATAGCTGCTACTCGTATACTGAACCTAACCATTTGTAGTTGTCTAATAAGTATTATCTTCGTACCGCCTAAATGTCATTATCTATACTTTTGTTTACATTTCGATTCAAGTATTTTTGATATATTTCAATATCTTTCTCGATTTGAATATGATATTTTCCCACTTTTATTCTACTATAATATCTAGATACATTATCAGCAACATAATAACATAGGCTATTTTTGTGCATGTAAAATGCACCCTTGCATGCGCTAAAGTAGGTATTGTATATTTATATTGAAATACTGTAGGCGGTAATTCTGTGTGTCCGAGTTCTCAATCGCCCTCATAACTCTTTCAACTAGAGACTTTCTGCTGTTTCACCACTGTCCTCGTTGCATGTAATCAAGGTGTTAGCTTTAGTTTACTCGTCAAATCAGAGGTAACAGCCATCAATGTTGTCATCAATGTATTGACATTTCGACAATCAGTTGTGAATGCGACATCGCAATCAGTATTGCAATGATATTGAGGAAAATGTGTTACGGATGACGTCATTTTAAAGTCTGACTTGTCTGCCAATTCCCTCGTTCAGTCCATTGTTAAGTATATTAATATTAATAAGTAGTTGTATCATTTCAAACCGGTGTATTTTAAAACATGATTACTCAAAATGCTTTAGGTATATATTTGAATAAAAAATATTTTTGAGTTTTAGTTTATAACAAGTTATAGATCCTCAAAGTGATTTCATGGTAGCGTCATCGTAAGGTAAGGTGGAGTTCACTAGGACCCAGAAGCATAGAGAGGTTCAAACCCTCCCTAAAGCAAATAGGGGTGTAGCGAACTCTAGAAGCTTGAAAACTTCAAACCATCACAAGCAACAAAATTTGTAATAACAGAAGCATGTTGAGGCGTATTGCTGAGCGGCCTCCTTTTGTGTTGTTTATTGTCGTATTTTTTTTTTAATTATATATGTATATTTTAATCAAGTCAGTTACTAGCAATGTAGCTTCGCAGGGGTGAAATGTAAATGTACACTAAAAAAAATACTCGCTGTTACTCGCTGATAATCTAGGTTTCTATTAATATTGTCTTTTATTAACGCGAGTATCACACATTTAAATAAAATACTGTATACCGGATTAAAACGCGATTTATTATTTAAATTATTTATCCCGACGTTTCGGAGCATCCGAAACGTCGGGATAAATAATTTAAATAATAAATCGCGTTTTAATCCGGTATACAGTATTTTATTTAAATAGGTTTCTATTGGTGAAATAAATCTTAAATCTTAAATCGGTCCAGTAGTTTTTGGTTTATTCTTTACAAACATACAAAAATAAAAAAACTTTCCTATTAATAATATAAGTGTAGATAAGTTATATGTGTCTTCTTCAAATATCATATCATATCGATAGTTTTCATTCAATCAAAGACATAGAACCGCACTCATAGCAAATAAATTATCTTTGTATTTAATAAAATAATATTTAAAGGTATGTTGAGGTGGTTTGGGCATGTAGAAAGGATGGATGAAAGTAGGGAAACGAAAAAGATTTATGAAACTGGTGTGAGTGGGAGAATCGGGAGTGGTCGACCTAGGCGAACGTACCTCGATCAGATCGGGGACGTTCTGCAAAAGGGCCAGATCAAAAGTACTCGTAACCGTCGAGTGTGTATGAAAGCATTGATGAAAGTAGAAGAAGCGAAAGTGGTATGTAAGGATCGGAGCATATGGAATTCCGTGATCTCTGCCTACCCCAATGGGAAAGAGGCGTGATGTATATGTATGTATGTATGTAATATTTTGAAGAAAGCACTGTATTTATGTTGTTAAAACAAAACATACATACAAATTAAGGATTAATTAAGACTATGCAAAAACTAAATTACTACGGAAGGTTTGCCTGAACACATTAATCATGGAACATGAATTATCTTCTCTAAAAAAAGTCGCAGTCGTTAGTTTAATATGGTCTTCCCAAAATTATGGCTTGGGTTCGAGTATCAATCCATTATCGTTGTTAAGATGTTTTTTTTTAAAGTATTAATTGCCTGGACCCATCCAGTAACTTAATTAATAAGGTTTAAAATACAATGTAGTATAATATAAATACTCTTTATTAAAGCAAAAAGAAAATTAATAGACTTCTACATTTTATTGTTATAATATGTTATCTATACTAATATTATAAAAAGGAAAGATTTATTTGTTTGTCTGTTACGACTGAACTCAAAAACTACTTCAATTTTAAAAATTCTTTCATCAATAGAAAGCTACATTATCAGCGAGTAACATAGGCTATTTTTGTGTATAGTACATCAACTTTGCACCAGTGTGAAACCGGGGCATGTTACTAGTTATATTATATGTACATGCATATGTATATACATATAATATAACTAGTAAGTATATATGGGGACTACTGAAAATCAGCGTCAAAGCTTATGCTCCGACATATGCTGAGTACCTCCCCTTTTCGTGGCGGCACTTCTTCCTATATTTATTAATTGTTAATTTATATCTTTATGATGTACTTTTACTTACTTCTGTGTCGTCCCGAATAAATGTATTTCTTTTCATTTCATATGTCGCTCATTGAATACAAAACTGCCACAAGTCAAACTACACTTTTTTACAGAAGAGCTTATGAAAGAACAAAAAACGTAAACATAAGCCCTTTTGTAAAAAACTGGAGTTTGACTTGTGGCAGTTTTGTATTCAATGAGCGATGTATTTCCCGTCGTTTCGAGTGCGTTTTAGCAAGCGTGCGTCACGGGCAGTAGCGTTTTAATGCGGTAAAACTAATTTATTTAAATGTGTGACAACTCGCGATAAATAAAAGACAATATTACAAGCAAAAACGATGTATGTAAAGTGTAAACTACTATTAAACATCTTATCCATTTTAATCCTCCATAGTCTTATAATAATCTCTATATTAATATCCTGTCAGTCGTCAAAAACATTTAATTTACATTTTTTTCCAAGAACGTGATTTTAATTTGAATTTATTCGGAGTAGTTAAATGGTTTCATTGTTAAGTAAGTGAATAGGAGTATTTAATTCCAGTGGCTATTTTATTATATTGATCACGAATTACGATTATAGCTGATATATTCTATCTCACAAACACAAAGTCTGTTAAGCTTTGATTTTATGTTAGATATCGACAGACGAGCATGAGATCCACTTGATAGTAGGTGATACCTCAGCCATAGAACATCAGTCAATGATACGCTGTCGACCTACTCAAATGAATGTTGTCAAGCACATATACATTGTTGTAGTGTGCGCTATGTTTAGCGTGCGCTCCCGAGATTACGCACACTACAAGAATGTATATGCACGCCTAACACATTCATAGCCAAATGGACTTCGTTAGATAAAACACTTATACCTTCTCACAATATTATTTTTGTTTTCAAGGAGACGGATAAGTCAATATGTAAATAACCGAAAACACTTACGGCCTTATTCATAAATTATAAGCTTGATATAGTTAAAATATGTTTTGTCTCGCTCTATCGAGTATAAAAGACTACAGAACGAAAGAAACAAAACATATTTTAATTATATCAAGCTTAGAATACGTTTATCAATAAGGCCGTTTAAAACATTTTAAAAGCGTTTCGATCAATCACATTCAATCAGTGAACTTGAATTAAATTTTCCCATTATCTTTGCTTCAATTACTTCGGCGAAAGCTTACCATTAGAGTTATTTTCTGTTCAAACCCGAACTTGAATCATTTATAATTGGTTAAAAGCTCTCTAAATCTTTTTAGTTACACAGAAGATATCTTAACAATATTTAAGACCATAGCTTATATACAATAACAACACGTCATGTAAGTACATACATACATACATATACATCACGCCTCTTTCCCATTGGGGTAGGTAGAGATCACGGAATTCCATATGCTCCGATCCTTACATACCGCTTTCGCTTCTTCTACTTTCATCAATGCTTTCATACACACTCGACGGTTACGAGTACTTTTGATCTGGCCCTTTTGCAGAACGTCCCCGATCTGATCGAGGTACGTTCGCCTAGGTCGACCACTCCCGATTCTCCCACTCACACCAGTTTCATAAATCTTTTTCGTTTCCCTACTTTCATCCATCCTTTCTACATGCCCAAACCACCTCAACATACCTTTCTCAATTCTCGTAAGTAAGTACCTACTTAAGTATTTTTCTTTGTAAGTACTCTACAAATATATATAAAGTAACACGCCCCGGCTTCGCACGGGTGCAATGTAAATGTACACAAAAAATATAGCCTATGTTACTCGCTGATAATGTAGCTAAATGTTCTATTGGTGAAAGAATTTTTAAAATCGGTCGAGTAGTTTTCGAATTAAATCGTAACAAATGAATCTTTCCTCTTTCTAATATTAGTATATAATATATATATACTGTTTGTTTCCAATAAAGTATTATAAAGAAATGACAGATCTACGATACGAATGCTTCCTCGCAAGTTGTTGATGCTAGTGCAAAAATACACTTATAATAATAATTCTGTCACGATTCCCCGAAAATTATAACGTTGGTTTCTTCAAGATGAGAGTAAATAGGCACATTCTAGACAGTTGTTATTTACCAGTTCGACCAAATGACCGGTTAATATCCGATTAGTTGTCATAAATTGAGGGAAAAAAAGTATTGCTAACTTTTAAAACTATTTGGTGATAAAAGTCGAATAAACAATTCAAGAGGGCGGTAACTCTCTAGAAACGGCCACTTAAAACGTTGACATGAGAAAACAAAGTCAAGTTCATTCGTCATAATAATAACCTATTAGTGGTTGCACATGCCAACTAACTATTTACTATCATTAGTTTAATGAGAAGTTTAATGAATGAAAGATACGATTTGTATGTACAGACTTGCATAAACAATGATGTCATATCACATTTTATTCATTCTGAGTACACTCTTAGTGGTAGAAAACATTTTATTTGTGGATTGTGTGGTGATGGTGATTCACTGTTAAATAACCGTATAGGCACTGTTTATAAATGTATAGGTTAATATGAATATTTGCGTGTTATCCGTTCATAGATGGAAAAACCGTGAAGTGTACATTGCGCGTTTCGAATTCAGTCTATTTATTTCCGAATGCTCGAAGTTAAAAGTAGGACGACAGCGCATCATTGACTGATGACTGTAGGTGATACCTCAGCCACAGAACATCAGTCAATGATGCGCTGTCGACCTAATTTTTACTTCGAGCATTCGGAAATCCATAGACTGAAACCGGTACCCGGTCAGAATTTAAATATTCCTCCCACCCGATCAATGCCCGAAGTTACCATATGTGGAAAACATGCTTATTAAATTATAAGCATGTCGTCCCGGTGGGATTCGAACCCACAACCCATCGAAGCGCACGGCAGGTGTTCTAACGAACGCGCGAACGATCCCGTCGTCGTGCTTTAAATAAAACTAATACCAATACGTTTTAGACTTACTTCTGTTCTGTGGTTTTAGACATAAAGATTCAGGGTATATACATATTGTATATCGATGTTGAAACATCTATAACTATAGATGTCTTGTGGAGACTAGAACTTTTATCATACTCAATAAAAGGAAGCCAAATTGAGTAATTCAATCATAATAGCGACCATGGAGCTTTTGTACAATTTCATATGAAATGATTGATACTTATAATCTGATGGGGGCATGGTAGTGTTGAGCAGGACATACAAGAGGCGGTACATTTGTCCCGGACATGACGTCAAAATGTAAGAGCGGCTCGAAATTATAAAATGCACTTCTTCAAATTTTATGTCGCGCTCGTTTTTACTCGATGTATTTGCGTCCTAAATAACCATAAAAAAACCATCAAATGTCATATTAATACTCGCTAGTACAAATTATGCTTCGAGCTTCATACGCCTCGCCTCATTTGAAGTGGGACATTGTACTGGCTCAGAGTGAACCCAACACTAGGGCATGGAGACCCTAACGCCATAAAAAGAATGATGACTACATAGTTCCAATAATGGAAATTATAGTTCATACCTACCGAATTTTCTTGATATTTTATAGAGTATTTGAGTCTTTTTGTAGGAAAATTAGTCGTGAACACTACTGAGGGGTGAGCACGAACGACTATCGACAAAGTATTCGAATCGTCAAACTGTCAGTTGTATGAAAAATCTCATACAAATGACAGTTCGACGATACGAATACTCTTGCAATACTTGTTCGTGCTCACCCCTCTGCTTTCATTAGACAGTAATATACGTAACGGGCAATTGAGATATGTATAAAATTAACAAATGAAATCTTCTGAAAAGGCCACACAAGTGGATAAAGCCTGTTGTAAATAGGTATAGAAATGTTCTGCAAATTCAAGCAGTTTGGCTGTACCTACTCCATTCTATGAGTTTCAACTTCCTAGATAGGCGTTTGGTCAACATTTGCAAAAAGTTACGTGGAACCAGTTATTACTGGTAGTTTTTCCGAACCAAATTACTTGAGAACATTCTAGAAAAGAGCATGTTCATGTTTAAAATGCTGGTAGCGTTCTTGCAGGCTTTCTGATGTAGAAGCCTATAGACAACAGTGATTGCTTACCAGGCATTTTTGGGGCCTTTTAAATAGAGCCTATTTAAACTTAAAGGGTAGAAATGAACTTGCGTGTCTGACCTTACAGAAGGTCCGATATAATATATTCTCAGACAGACTGATACCAATGAAACGGTTCACTAACCTTGAATCTTACGTACTCATATTTTTACAACGGTATTGAATTGTGTATACTGTGATCACGATTTTCAAATGTAAATAGTTGACCTGTCTCTATTAACATAAAATTACCATTAACTGGACGACTGATAAACAACGTTATGTTGATTGTACAATGTGTATAATACAGGTATTCATTATCAGTTTCTTTTATATATGTACTAGCAACGCGCCCCGGCTTCACACGGGTGTAATGTAGATGTACTATACACAAAACCTATGTTACTCACTGATAATGTAGTTTTCTATTGGTGAAAGAATTTTGAAAATCGGTCCAGTAGTTTTTGAGTTTATTCATAACATACAAAAATACAAATATACAAATCTTTCCTCTTTATAATATTAGTATAGAGTATAGATATAGATAACTAGCGGACCCGACAGGCGTTGTTTTGACAAAATTTTGGCTTTAAAAATGAAAATATATTTCTTTAGTTGAATATGCTATTTTCCCACTTCTATTCTATTTTTTGTAAAAATTGATGGCGCTGTAAAATTGCGGAAGATGGCGGAGATTAATTTTAAAATATTTAAATAAAATACTGTATACCGGATTAAAACGCGATTTATTATTTATATTGTTTAAATTATTTATCCCGACGTTTCGGATGCTTTACAGCAACCGTGGTCGCGGGAAGACAGAAAGATGACAGTTGTCTGATATTTGAAATGTCACAAAGTTGCCATATTTAATTCAATTAAATTAAAAAATAATCTATTAATTTAGGTAACACAATGTACATCTATGAACGTCAATAAAAAATAATACATATTTAATGCTTCTAATTTTACATTTACTACCAGTTCACAAATCAAGGGCGTAGAGCGGACGAGAAGAACTGGCAAGAAACTCGCCGCCACTCTTTCTAATCGCCAAGTTTTTGTTTTACCTTACATATTAACGCCATCTATTCCTACGGAGTTGATATTTAATGTAATTTTCTATACTATGACAATATTGACTAACGGTGTCCTCTTGTTTTTTAGTACCTATGTTTGATTTAATTTTAAAATATATCAGAACCTAATATATTTTAAAATTAATTTTCCTGATTTTTTCCGATATTTTAATAGTTATTCTCTTATTCGGAACATAGACGAATCCAACAAATAAGATATCATTAAAATCGGTGTAGCCGAGTTATAATGATTATAATGAGAGTCAACCCACATGGTAGCCATTTTGAGAAAATTGAGTTTGAAGTTATAATTAGTAACAGAAATAATATATACAGTAACAATCAAATTAATAGAATTTAGTGCATTATTGTTAAATATTTTGAACATTTTTTTCAACATTTTTGCTATTAAAACGATTTAAATGATATATCTCTTTTGAAATATATACTCCACCTCATAAGGAAGCGATTAGTATCAAAATTCACATTTTTAAAATTTTGTGGTTTGACACTGTATTGCTTAACAGCCTCCAAATGGTATTAATACTCGGCTATAGATAAGATTGTAAACAGGCAGTTTGTTCACATAAGTGATTTATTTATTTTAAACTCTTTATTGCACAAAAAGTAGTGTACAAAAGGCGAACTTAATGCCTAAAGGCATTTTCTGCCAGTTAACCTTGGCTTTGTGGAGAGGTGTGTAGGCAGTGCAATTTAGTAAATAAAAGAAGAAAATGGAAAAACAATTAAAAACTATTTTTTTTTTTTTACGTACAATAAAAAAAAGTGATCACGGTCGCATCAATTTTTATTATTGTTCTCTCAGCAGTTTTTACCGATAACTTTATAACAATCACAAAGTACCGGAAATATTTGTATACATTATCGGTAAATAATACGGTTGCATCTGTCTTCTATTTTGATCTGACATACAACATTTGTTTGAAAGATAAAAAAATATATTTTGAAGTCTTGGCCTTTCAATATTGTTTATTAATGTAATATAGAATAAATACCTAGAAATAAAATAAATTAAGTTTATAATAATTAATTTAAATAAATTAGTAATAATCTAAGACTAGATACATTACAATTTAACGTTATTTTAAGCACCTTATACACTTTCAAAGTATATAAGTCGCTATATAATTTGCTAGTTGGATGCAGATATTACAATATATACCTTTCACCTCGATTAATGGCTGTCATAATACTATTTTATAATTGGAATGTCTAAAGTTTATACAAAAATCGTTTATCCAGTTTTAGTACCAACGTCATGTGGATGACAGCTAGTTAAAAAGTCATGAACAACTTGGGAGAAAGTATTCATATCGTCAATTTGTCATTTGTATGAAATTTCAAATAATTTCTCATACAACCAGGGCCGGATTTAGGAGTAGGGGCTACACACACACACAATAGGGACTTCGGAAAAAATCTTTCAAATTCGTCCGAGTAGGTAAATAACTAATCTTGTGATATTTTTTTCGCTGTTTTACTTTACCTACTGTAGCTTGTACAAAGTACAAGCTTGATTACATTGTTCTTAAACATATAAAAAGAAACATTTATTTATCTGGAAAATAATTTGGGGCCCAGGGCCTCCACTCCTTTGTTTCCCCAAGGCGTCCAGACTACTAAATCCGGCCCTTCATACAATTGACCGATTGATTATACGAACTTACTCCCAAGTCGTTCGTTAGGGCCTCTAATTGTATTTTCACTACTTACTATGATTAAAACGCTCGAATTAAATACACAATTTGTTCGTAGAATATTATTATCTTATGGCAATTAAGTATGACATTTATTTAAAGGTGAAAATAGATAATAGGTGTCATCCGGTCGTTGACCCCCGACGTAATTGATCAAACAGCTGCTAAGTGCGACGATAGAAGATTCCACGCCAAATATATTTCTAGTAATTCAGTAAAAGTGACTATATTTAGATTTAAATAATTTTTATTTTTCATCAAGACTGTAAAAATATTTTAAAACTATGACATATGCTGATATAAACCACCCTACAAGCCCAAAAGCCCGGCTTGTCAAAAAAAATGTTTTGGTAGTACAGGAAACAGACGACTGATCACTTGCCTGTTCAGAAACAACAGTGAAACGAACACAGAAAAAATTCAAATCCCGACACTACGATTTATAATGATTAATTTTCAGTAAATGTAATCACAGGTCACGTGCAGCCTGAAAGATGACAGGTGTCTGATTTTAAATATCACAAAGTTGCCATTAAATATCAAGTTATAGTTTTCAAGGAAGACGATTTTAGCGATTCGAAAACATACACATAATAAACTATACAGTACCGTGAAATAAAAGGTACTGTTTAACCATATTTTTGTTGATAGGTTTCATTTAAAGTCGTACCCGCCGTAACCGTACCGTATTAATATTATCGATTATTAAAATTTACGCCTTTTTTCACATGCCAATTGAGACTCAAAAGCCCAGATTATCTATAAGGCCTTATCAGTTCATTAGATTCCCTATATTTACCAAGTTCATTCACCGTTCTATCAATTTTGCAGTTTATCATTCAATGCCATATTTTTACAGCTAATATAACGAAAATGAACCTTAATTCAATGCTACGAGAGGCTTCTATGAGTATTATAATTTTGGCACTCGTCTCCAAAGGCCGAGAGTCGCAAATGTTGACACGTTCTCTTTGGAGATTTCCCGACATCCCAATGATGCTTTCTATGTCGACCTAGATTTGAACAAACTAGAGAATTGCTGTCTTCAGAAATATAGTCCAATCACAATAAATAATAGATTTAATAAGCCAATAGGGATCTTGTGCACCGTCTTTGAAGACAATTTTTATTAAACAAATAAATGTTTGTATTTTTGCTCTTGCTACAGATATCGTTAACGCGTTTGATAGAATGGGGTACGCACGGTAGAGCGCTCTGATGGGTCGTGTGTTTGTTTATAATTTTTTATAAGCATGTCTTCCCCACGTCTGGTCACTTCAAGCATTAAACTTGTTGGAAGAATATCGAAATTCCGACCGGATAACGAACCATCGTTAATAGATGATGGAAACACCGTGAAGTGCATGTTTCGGTATATGGATTTCCGAATGCTCGAAGTAAAAAGAAGGTCAACAGCGCATCATTAATGTCCTGTGGCTGTGGTATCAGTACCACCTACCATCAAGTGCTCGTCTGTCGATAGCTACAATTTTTTCTTCTCGCTGCCCTGTTCACTTTTTATTTCTCTTTTTACCATTCTCTTATTTTCTTATAATCAGTCACATCCCTGAAAAATATATTATATATTCACACAATTAATTCATTTTTTGGCACATTTATGTTAATTTAAAAACTATACCGCCTGCCAATATCTGACACAGAAAGAAAATACCGTTAGCATTTCTTGTATTAATGCAAAATGAAAATCGCTAACGCCTTCACAAATGACATAATCGTAAAGCGCATTTGTCAAAGAACGGCTGTTGTTGGCTGAATTCCAAAGATTCTGTATGCGACCAATTTACTGCTGATATTTTTGTCTCAAGAAATTGACTTTATAATATATATTTAAATTTAACGTTCTTAATTTAAACATCAAAGAAATGTAACATTAGACTTTTACCATAAAGGTATGATTTTAAAAAAACAATAATCTAGCAACACCCCGGCCCGTGCCCGGCTTCACACAGGTGCAATGAATACAAAAAAAATACTCGCTGATAATGTAGTTTTTATCGAAAGATTTTTTAAAATCGGTCAAGTAGTTTTTGAATTAAATGGTAACAAACCAACAAACAAATCTTTCCTCTTTATAATATTAGTTTAGATTTAGATGAGTAAATATATTTAGCTACATAGGTATTAAATACATAGAGTAATGTATTTATGATAACGTGTTATCAGACAGTGCTACCGAAGCTACTATAATATTTATAATTAAATATATAATGTACTTATAAAAGTGTGTTTCGGTCAAATCATAATCTGAATAACAAAATGACAAAATCAGTTGTTTGTTTATTTTTTTGCTATAAAATGTATCATTCTTCCCTTAACTTAAAAAAATAATTAAATCCCGCCTTTAAAGTTTTGTTAAGAGTAGGTACTAAATATTATAAATACGGAAGAGTAGTTGTAGATAGATGTAATGTTTAAATGCAGGAAAATTCCATGACAATTTTAAGTTTAAAAATAAAATAAATGCGTACGTGTTACCGAAAACAGGTATTTTGTATCAGTATGAATATTTCGATACTATTATTTATTTACCCATATATGGTGCTGGTGTTAGGCGGGCGCGCGATGGGGCGACAGTCCAGGGCGTCAGATATTGGGGGGCGCCGAGGTCTGGACTCTCTGGCATCCCGTGCTGCATACCCTCATACCTATGCCTTACGCTCTGTGCTCTACGCATATCGTAACCTGGCTACTCTGTCGATAGAAAATGAAACGTACAACAAAATTGTGGAATGAATTGTCGCCTTCAGTTTTTTCAATTAATTATGACTTCGCTGGTTTCAAAAAACGAGCCTACAGATTTTTAAAAGGCCTACAACGCATCTGAGACCTTCAAGTCGTAGATGTCCATGGGCGGTGGTGATTACTTACCATCAGGTAACCCACCAGCTCGGTTGTCTGCTCTGAAATAAAAAACCGCTGGGAAATTAGGTTTTTCTAATTTAATTCGTGTATAAAAAAAATTAATAAGAAAAATATCATTCGATATTGATTCAATAAAGTGGCCGCCACAATATTCTTGCCCGAGGCGTCAGTGACTCTAACACAGGCACTGCCCATTCAGATCTATCCAAATATATGTAACGAAATCAGGAAATTTGTCAGCTTAACATTGGTTTTGCTTAAATCAATTAAGAAAAAGAATATTTAACAATTAGCGAAGCGACGAACTTGGGAGATAAGAATAGCTAAACTTTACAAAAACCCACTGAATTATTCATTTTGAGTAAGCTCATTTTGTAGTTAATTCCGTTCATTCATTAACCGTAGAGTCTTTAAAGCGATTCGAGGAGAACGAAACAAAATCTCTGTTGGTTTTGTTTCCGATTAAATTAACATTATTGTGTACTTCTTAGAAGCAATAGCAAATCTATATAAATAAAAAACAATTGCCATAAATATTTGTCTTCAAAACGGATGCACCTATTTGGCTAATTCGGTTTTGTTGCATTTGTAATTGTCAGGGCAAGGTTTGTATACAAGTAAATATACAAAAATAATATACGGAAAAGTGAAAAAAGTTATTTAATAAACATATCTATGGAAAAAATTGAGTGAAGATAGGTTTCTAGAGCTTAAAAGATATTGTGAGATTGTTATGAATAATTATTCTTCGTTTTTGTAACCGCTGGACCAATTTTGATGAAATATTTTTGTGACTAGGTGATTTAAATTCAGAATTGGACCTGGTAGGTGTCGTTGCAAAAGGATTCCAGCAACATATTTTATTTAAATTTTTGAAGCCAAAATTTTGGCAGGATATCGTCTGTCTGATCAACATTACAATAAATACACAAGATTTTTTGAATTACATGAATTTTATATGAAGGTACTTATTATTCGATTATCATCAGTGTTTAAATTTTGTCATTCGGTATATAATGACAATAGTTAGTCAAGTCACGTTCTACAAACTTCATAAGCAAACTATTACATGTACCATTCTACGTGTTTTACGTTTATTATTACATCTCAATTGCATTTTATAGATCAGGATTCCAAAGTGATTCGTAGTATTGATGTAAATTTTATCACTATTACTAGATGTCGAATAGATAAATAGTCGCGAATATTCTATGGGTAGGTACTGCAACTTGTTAATACCAAATACGAAGTTTCAGCTGACGGATCGTACATTTTTCTATTACGAATCCGATGATCGATCCGTCGTTCGGAATTAGACATAATGTCTTTCATTTGACATTTTTATGATCGTAAGTATAATCGTAGAAAAAAAAACGGTTTTCTTAATAAGTTAAAATACGAAGTTGGTTGTTCGTTCGTTTTGTTCCGTTCGTTTAGAATTGATTATGGTTGTTCCAAAAAGACCTAACTCATTCCAATAGACAATTTATTAACTGGATTGCCATAAGGCAGATACATTTCTGTGTCTGTTTCATTGAACATTGTTTTCTTTACACGCAACTAGGTCATCAGCTTTCTGTGCCCTGCCCGAACAAAATGACTTTTTTAAATCATCTTTTCCTTGATCTGAAGCCAGGAACTCCAGTGCTAAACTCGCATTCCAATGAGCCATACTTACTGTAAAGTCGTAAAACGCCAGGAGTAATAATTTCGAGATTTGATGTTACAAAATTCCATATATGGTACTAAATTAATATTTTTTGTTTTCTACCCATCCCCTTACTTGTTAACCTGGTAGCGTGAAAGTTTTAAATAATAAAAAATTGACGAATCAAAAATATTTGTAAAAGTTGTTTTTTTTTCTGTTAGATATCGACAGACGAGCATGAGATTCATTTGATGGTTAGTTGGTTGGTTGGGGTAACCACAGAACATCATCATGATGCGCTGTCGACCCACTGTTTACTTCAGGCATTCGGAAATCCATAGACTGCGACCGAAATGCGCGGTGGTACGTTACCCGGTCGAAATTTCTGATATTCCTCCCTCCCGTTTAATTCTCGACCAGACGTGGGGAAAACATGCTTACAGAAAATTTATAAAAACCCGGCGGGCTTCGAACCCGCGATCCATCGATGCGCAAGGTAGGTGCTTAACCAAACGAGCCGACGAACCTTGTTTACTTGTAAAGTTAAAATAGAATTCGAATTCTTTCTAGCCTATTCATTTTTTATTATAACATTGGACTAACTAAGTTAAATAGACAAAGTAATTAGTCTTCATCACAACGGGAGATGGGGAAAAAAAAGCAAACCTCAATTCTATAAAAAGTCCTTTGCTACCTGCACTTTTCAAGATTACTTCTTTCATGACCAGATCCCCACATTTATAATAAAAATAAAATAGGTAAAGGCCATTGATATAGAAAAGGAAATATGAATAAAATAACAATAAATTTCTTAGCATTCTAGTTTTCTTGAATATACAGTTCAAGAAGCAAAGCGAGTCAATACAGCGCACGTTGAAAGCTTTCTTTGTTATGCGGATCTTAATGTTTTTTCATTATTTAAATAGCGTTTTTTTTTTCATTAGTGAATAGTTTAATAGGTATAATACCTACTTGTTATAATTATTGCACTTACCTACGTTCACTGGCGTTAGGAAAATACTCAGTGGGCTCCACCTCCTCCACAATAGAGACTTCGGAAAAAAATCTTTAAAATTCCGACGAGTAAACTTTTCCGTTGATATACTTTTTCGCTGTTTTACTTTTGTCCTTAAATATTTAAAAATTGTTCATTGTATTTGCATGATAATTTGTGCCCAGGGGGCTCCATTTCTTTTTTGCCCCAAGGCCTTTGGAGGTGCCAAATCCAGCCCTGGGCGTAACTAGCGTTTTCGGGCCCCATATGGATTGGCCGGTTGGCCCCTTTGCCTATTAAGAAAACGGACGTAGACTGTCGAACAATGGACGAATTAGGACATTGCACTTTTTTTTTAAGTTTTTTTAAACTTTTATGAGGTATCGTAAAGAATTTTTAAATCTGTCTTGTCGTCTGTGGTCCCCCTGGGCCCCTTGAATCAGCGGGCCCTATACGACCGTATTAGCTGCATTGGCATAGCTTCGCCACTAAAAAACCTCTGATCTTAGTACGAACTAGTATGAGAAATCATTTGCGATTTTATACAAAAAGTACTCAAAGGTGTCTCGAGAGTCGGGGCTGATTTTGATGAATACTAATGCATCATTGGATTTTTAAGAAATCAATATTTCTAGCCAGAAATCAAACCCGTTAATTAAAAAAAAAAAACTGTATTATTACTCCATTTGATAGTGTTGCTAATAAGGAACTTGTAAGTAATGACATGCGGAAAACTTAAGGAAATAGATTATTTTTTACAAAATACTTTTTTATTTTTACCTACCTATTTATTTAAACCTTTACTCATTAATGAGAAATATAATCAAATTTTGAACTAAGTAATTGCAACATCAATAATTACTCAGTTCAAAATTATATTAAAGTAAGTAGATGACTTGATTGAAAAAAAAAACTGATGACCTACAACAATGTTGCTAGTTATTGGGTCTATGAACACTATGAACACTAATTTCTTGAAGATGTCATGTGTAACATGGTGTAATGGTTGCAGCTCCTTACAAAAAAATTGTAAAACAAAAAAACTTGGCGATTAAAAAGAGTGGCGGCGAGTTTATTGCCAGTTCTTCTCGTCCGTTCTACGCCCTTGATTTAAGAACTGGCAGTAAATGTAAAATTAGAAGCATTTAATATGTATTTTTTATTGACGTTCATAAGTGTACATTATGTTACCTAAATGAATAAATGATTTTGAATTTGAATATAAACCTTTTTCTATTTAAATCTGCGAACCTGCTTTAATATAGTCCCGAATAACACTACGTGGAATTGCTAGTATTTTCTTGGTGTATTTAACTTAGACATTAATTATTCTGTTCAATTGGCCCAACGATCAAATTATGTCGACTTCAAATAATGCTTTTCATGTTCGGCGACTGAAACCTTTGTAAAGCGGAACAAATAATATCTTAATAATATTAAATAATTTCTTGTTTACGAACAACAAAAGCTGCCTGAAGTATACAAAGGTTTCTCAGAAGTCGTTACACGACTCAATTTTTGAATTATTCTAATATGTGTAACTAAACAACTTCTATTTTATTTTATAATTTCTACCAAAATGTTTATTGCAACATATTTTTTTTTTTAATATTTTTATGTCGATTACGTGAATTGTAGATCAGTTCTTCGTTGTAATCGTTGTAAAAAAATATTTTAAACTGCTCATTTTACCTTTAAATTCAGCAAACTCCATAAAATAAGCGCTTGAAGAAACTGGAAACACTAAAGATGAAGTGCGCGTTATGGTTTTATATTTTTTATCTGTGGAATGTTTTCAAACTTTTTTAATCTATGTCAATTTTTGACCTAAATATTCTTATACTTGTACGCAAATATAATGCATCTGATTGCACCTTTTTATTTTTATATAGCTTAACTTGAGAGGAGATAAGAATTCCATACACCTGACAATTGGATATAACAAGACTAACTGCCTACAAAAATAAAATAAATTTTAGTGTTTTTTTAATTTTATTAAAACCCTACAAGCACACCCGTCAAAAACGCTTCGAGTTTATATATTACATAAGTTTTTTTGTATTTTCTTTGTCAAATCTTTCATATTTTTATCACGTTTTGTTTCACCTATGTTTCTACTGTATCTTTGTAGATTTATACCTGAATAAATAAATATATTATTATTATAAGCGACTCATTATGTATTTTTTCTAAATAAAGGTACAAGCCCGTTTCTATATGACGTGTTCAAAATTACTTACAAAGAAGACAGAAATAATTAGAGTTATTAATAAAGAAAAAAACACAACAACAACTAAAATAAACATTTAACATTTGTTTCTTTATAAAAGCAAATCTCTATCTCTTGCCTTACTAGATACAATATAATATTTATAAACATATGAGTAATTTAACGTTTGAATTTAAGCAAAAGTCGCCTCTATTCATTATGAATAAGTTTCAAAATAGTCTGCATAATACACGAATAAACTCTTAAGTTATCTTTATTACATCTATTTCATGAAAATGGTCTACGAGATTTCCTTTTTAAACTAAGTTGACGACGTTATTACAAGAGCCAGATTGAAATAAGTGATATTAAGGCATCGTTACTTTTATAATAAGCCTATATTTCACGACTAAGTAGGTTTTATATTTTGTATATTTATTTAAAATATATACCTATATTTTTATGTTTTATATCGACAGACGAGACTCACTCGATAATAGTTGATATTTCAAACACATCAGTCCATGATGCGTTGTCGACCTATTTTTGCTAAATATGCACTTCACAGTGTTTCATATATGTACGGTGGTTTTTCCATCTATGAACTTTGACTAGACATAGAAACTTAGTTTACAGAAATTCATAAAAATATCACGCAGGCGGTATGCGAACCCTCAACCCATCGGAATGCAATGTACCAACGAGCTCGTCAAAATATACCAGCTCTTTTTGTTGATAAAGATAGGGTAGTATTAGGCATTTTCAGCAATTAGACTAAAATATTATATTTAACGTGAAAGTGTATCTGACTAGTTAAGCCAGCCCAGCTTCTAGAAGCCCAAAAGCCTTCAAATATCAACCCTTTTTGTTATTTGCGTTCGTAACTTGACGTAGATATTAATTTAGGTAACCATAGCAACTGATATTCAAATTTGGAACTATTTTATATCAACTGTCAGAAATAACAGATTCTAATTTCAAATATCTCACATAGTTATTGAAAGTAAATCGGTTTCAGTCTGAGGAGTTTGTTATTGGAATTCTAATCAAAGTACTTTCACATTACTGAATACTATAATAATATATGCAGATAAAATCACGTTATTATAAATGTAAATCAGTTAAGTGACACAAGCTAATTACACCGTGCCAGTCTTCATCAAATCTCATACGAATATCTAATTTAATATATCAAAAGCGATTTCATGTAGAAGTTAAATATCAACGCGAGGACACATTTTCAAGACGATATACTAAAGGGGCTATGAAACGAGTGGATAGGGCCCAAAAAAGCACTTTAAAAATGTACTTCAATAAAAACTGCAACCATAAAAAGGCATTAGACGAGTAAATTTCTGAGTTCGTTTCATTTTTCTTAAGTAGGTGATAAGGTTCATATGGGCTGCTTGATCAAAACTATTTTTTTTTTAATGTTTTTTCCCGGAATTCGATCCCAGAAACTCCGGCATTGCTCCCTCTGAGCCGGAGGCTTTCAACGGGCTCACTTTGTAGTGTTTAAATAATTGAATATTATGAATAGATATGAAATTTATTTAATGAAAATTTCTTACGCGATTTAAGAAAGTTTAATGCAAATTTTCATATACATTTTATTCAAATAATTATATTAGTTTTTATAGACAGATGGGTATTCTATACAAAAACCGCTGATCTTTTCAATTGCAATAGTTTTAGGTCAATTTCACCCGTAATACCCGTACCCTGTCTTACCAGAACAATTTATTTTTTAAAATTTCCTCGGATAAGCCACGGAGATGGTCAAGGTCCAACGGCAGAGGAATCAGCGATAAATATTTTGAATTTGGAATTATAAGTTTGAATTTGGATTTATTAATAGTTTGAATTTCGAAATATAAGCTTTTCTTTTGTTTCAAATCTCTAAGTTAGGAGCTCCCAAACCTATGTGTGAGAATATAATATCATCATAATTGTGCATAATAATCCTACCTTTGACGATACTGTTTAACGAAGGTAAATTATTTCATCTTGAGAAACTTTACTAAATGGAAATTGACTCGCAAATTGCGTGTTATTCATAATTATAAGCTTAGGTTTAAATTTATAATTTGACTATAAATTGTTGGAATTTTCGTCGTATAGCAAATTTTACTACGATACTATTTAGTATATATTATATTACTATCTCATGTTATAAAAAAATCATACATTTAAATAAATTGATTAAAACGCAATTAATAATTATATTTTTGCCTCAGCCTAACTCGAACGGTATTCCCCAACACCAGTATTTAGCAACATATTTTGCCGCTTCAAATTCTTTATATAGTATTTCATATCTAAACTTCTTATCTTACCAAAAAGTATTACTTACTTCCGATACCGGTCAGTCTGCCCCAATCCTAAAAAAGAATATATTATTTTTAAGACAAGGGTAAATAGACTTTTCATAGGCAAACGTGACATACCAAAATTGCATGAATACCTACTTAAAAATTAAAATCAGAGGGCACAGCGCAAACGACTTATATAAAAATGACAGATGCAGTTTCAAATAATTTCTCGCAACTCGATCGAGCTAGGCTTTTAGATGTGATGGATAACGCTAGTCTAGGATAGGTAACAGCCAAAAAGGGATAACCACCACTCATAACTTAACAGAAAAGTAATTTAAAGATCGGAAATAACGAAAAAAATGTATATAAATATATGAGCGACAAAAAATATCTCGTAAAAATATCGTGGTCTCCCGCGACCACGGTTGCTGAAAAGCATCCGAAACGTCGGGATAAATAATTTAAATAATAAATCGCGTTTTAATCCGGTATACAGTATTTTATTTAAATTACCTATAGTAACTTAGACCAAATGACGCAAAAAAAAGGTCAATAAGAATGAAAGAAAAGCAAAAAAAATGCTATTATAACTATTATACCAAAATACGGGTTGTTGTACATTCGCCACATTTTTGTAAACGCCATACTGTTAAAGTAAATTCGTCACATGCATTAAAAATATGTGTAAATTCGTCACAGGTAGGTGAAAGTTATTGTAAATTTGCCACAAATCCTCATTTCTTTGTTTAAAGTAGTGGTAGCAAGCAAAGTTGTAAGTTTTAAGCTTTGACCAAAAAAGCACATACCTTACAATTGAATGACATCGAAGAGAGAACTTAGCCATGTGTGCTGCATTGACTCATATAAAGAAAGAAGATATTGAAGACGCTTGGTTGTACATAATGGAAGATGCTCCACAGAATGAAGCAGTCACAAAATTCAATGATTATTTTGTGGCCCAGTGGTTAGAGAACACTTGTATACAGTTTATGTGGAATGTACATGGGGCTCGTCATAGGACAATAAATCTAGCAGAAGCATGGCATAAACGTTTGAACAGTAAGATGGGTAAAAGAAAACCGAAAATGCTTCAGTTTCTTGATACACTAAAAAAGGAAGCTGAATATATAGATTGGAAATTAAAGAATTTCAGATTTGATATACCTATATATATATTTGATTGTTTTTGCATAGTTTTTATAATTGTAGGTTAATCAGCCAGTTAAGATCTGTGATTTTTACATGAGAATTAGGTTAAATTTAAAAAAAATGTGATTATTACTGTGATTGAATTATAAGAATTTATAAGATTGCTGTCCGTGTGAAAAAATAATGTGACGAATTTACAACTATCAAAATTAATATATTGGAAATTTACTACTTAAATTAGATTTGTGGCGAATTTACACATACTTTTTTTCGTGACGAATTTACTTTGTGACGAATGTACAACAACCCCAAAATACTGGGTGTATTATTCCAAAATTTGCGAGAATAAAATTACTTGCTTATACCTTATCCTAAATAATATTGTAAATGTAATCCCTTTTTGGATCCCAAGCGTTTTCCTTAATATTTGATTAGCGGCGTAACAATATCTCGCAATCCTTACATGCGGATAAAGGAAATAAATAATATAATACACAATAATTCAATTATAAGGGTAAAAGCAATAAATAGATTGCTAATAACACGGTTCAATTATTCGATGAAATGATTTCATTTGGTCATTCTTCCAAAGTCCTTACTCTTATTATGTAGAATCTTAAGATACAATTTTTTAATGATCTGACGTTGGCCTTTTTGGGGCTCACTTAGTATGTAATATGTTATTACTTAGTATGTATGTATGTATTGTTCATTTTTGGTAAACTTTTTTTTTTATTACAATATTAATAATACAGCAATTTCTTTTTTTTTCAGATATATAGGTCTATGTGGACTGCTAAGTAAATCGGTTAAGTCAAACAATGGTGAGTTTTTATTATTTTCATTTTATTATATCTTAAAACCTGCAACACATCTGCAACTCCTCTGGTGTTGTTCAAGGGCGGCGGTGTTCACTTTCCTTCAGGTGAGCCGTAGGCTCGTTTGCCCTCATATACTATAAAAAAAGATATTGAACTCATTGAAGTTTTGTTCATATAAAAATATTTTACACAAACCGTTGCGTATTAATGTTCAAATAACTTTGACTATCATTTGAGTCAAACCAAACAAAAGCAATTTTTACAGGAATAATGTTATTGAAAGCTCTGAACTTTTCATGAAAAACAAGTCAAGACTAGACTATTTTAAGTCGCGGATATCCATAACTTACCATCAGATAACCCAGGTCACTTGTCGGCTCTGTAATAAAAAAAATCAAGTAATGCTTCTTTTTTTTTCAGAAGAATATAATATATTAACCGAATTTCGACATATGAAGAATTCAACAGACATTGTTGATATCGTTGATGGAAGAGACGACTTCGATGCAATTCAGATAAAAGTAAACGATGTTATAGCAATGCCTGTCAAAGACTTTAGTCCACCATTAAGAAAGCTTACTGTTCCATTTAATTTACAAGCGATTGTCAGAGTTTATCTTGATAGTGGTTGGTGTATATTTTCAATAATCACAAAAGGTATTACCAATATAGCCTTGTGTGTCGATGTCACATCAGATGAAGAAATACAAATATATCTTCGAGGCAATAATATAGTTCATGAAGGAGCAGTTTTATATGGCGTCACACACAATGCCTGGAAAGATATATATGTTCGGGTAAATAGAGATAAAATAGATGTATATGTAGATTGTGAGAAGCTTAATGATTCATTATTAGAAGAGTCTGTACAAAATATTGAATTTGATGATGACTCGATTCTGTATCTAGGAAGATTTAATGAACAGGACTCCGAAAATTTTAAGGTGAGTGACATTTTCAGATTATTTTACAGGTAAGTAAATTAACGTTGGTCTGATAAAAAGTCCACTTAGCTTTCAAAAGTATCATATGGTTATAAATTATTTGGATGCTGATAGGTTCTATTATTTTTTTAAAGGAAATTATTAAAACAAAATTGAAAACTTAATTTACTCAAAATTGCAACCGTATGAGTGGACATGGTATTGCTTATCACCGCCCATTTATAATAAAATGTTTTCCTTACCTCTTCACCATCGTTCATATATGCAAAAGCTATTAATGGTCGATTGCGCATTTTGGTTTCATACTCTAAATTATCGAAAGATTGAAGTTAAAATAAAAGAAAGAACATAATAACATATTCCAAACTTACCACAAAACGAGCTCATGCTTGTTTGTCGCCATTTGAATTATAAAATAATTTAAAAAAAGGAAGAAAAATAATTAATTTGGAAATTAATTACAAAACTTTTAAAATGTACAAAAAATAAGCAAAACATTAATCTCGTTTGAATAAAGTTTACTGAGTTAACAAATTGTTGTGAATCATTCGATTATTAGGTGTAGGGAAATTAAATGAATTTATTTAAAAACTAATTAAAAATAAATAGATGTATTATTATAATTAAATTAAATATAAAATTTGCACATACAAATAGGAATGTCAAACAGAGACTCCACTCAGCATACGTTGTGGTGCTTTTGTTAAGGTTATGTTATTATCTGTGGGAATGTTTGTAGTTTATGACACGGGTATGTAGCATCTGTGTTGTCTATTCTTCT
Source organism: Anthocharis cardamines (assembly GCA_905404175.1). Lineage (NCBI taxonomy): Eukaryota > Metazoa > Arthropoda > Insecta > Lepidoptera > Pieridae > Anthocharis > Anthocharis cardamines. Next base: position 8,350,231 of record FR989963.1, read on the forward strand.
CAGTGGCGTAGCTATCATGGGGCAAAGTGGTGCAGTGCACCAGGGCCCTGAAGCTGAGAGGCTTTGGAATGAGGGGAAGGCAGCTCTTGAAGTTAGAAAATTTTTGTTGCGTTTTTTTCTCTGCACCGAGGCCCTTGTTCATCTAACTACGCCACTGATTCTTCTTATACATTATGGCTAATGGTTAAAACAAATTAAATGTTTAATTTATATGTATGTTTGTATCTAATCCATGTTCAAATAATAAGAGTTCTAACGCCACGATTTTCAATGGGAAAGTGGATTTGAATTGAAGTTAAACTTATTAATATAATAGTGTAGTATGAAATTTAACGCGATGAGAAAAGTATTAATTTTCTACAGCAACTTAGTTTATTCCATGCGCGATTCTGTACGAGTTTCACACGGATCCTTTTGTATTATAACCTTTTGTTTTGGATAGACTCGGATGTGGAATTTCGAATGCTTTACGTACTTCATTAAAATTTCGAGATTTATCCTTATGATGAGTAAATATTACTATAAATCTCGAAACATTAGTAGAATAAGTGCATTTCTGCAAAATGGTCAGACAATAACAATTAATATCGTCAAAACCTTGTTAAATATAAATTATATGTTCAAATCTTATTATATCTGTCTACACAGATATATACAGGTACAGGTATCTCTCTTTTATGTTTTCATGGACCAAGAAGAATATTCGATACCAACTTTAGTACTGAATATAAAAAGGACCAATAACTATAATAGTTATTTACTGCCAATTTCAAATATTTAAAAATGGCTTGCTCGATAACTGAATACTATGGATATTCTATTTCACGAAGTCCGTTTGGCTATGAATGTTGTCAAGCGTGTACATGTATTTGCTGTAGTGTGCGTAATGTTTAGCGAACGATCCCAAAATTACGCACACTCAAAAACAAATTGATGTGCACGGCTGACAATATTCATAGGCAAATGTATTTCGTGAGATAGAATATATATGTATACGTTTGTCGAAGACACTACACAAATATTTTCAAATTTCGAACACTGTTTGATTTTTTTTAAATTGTGTTACATTCCAGTTGTAAAGAACTTTCAACTATTCTTTACGATGTGTATGTTCGGACAGAAAATTGGCACACGCTTAAAAAGTTGAACGTGCACCACATATTTTGTAAGTAAAAAGCTTGTTCGGACTGTTTGATGCAAAGAAGAGCTTGTTAGAATTTACCGAATTTTTGCACAGCATAAAAGCTTAAAAGTCACTACAATTTTTGAACTTATTGATCGACTAGAGCCTCAACCACTAATGTATAAAACTGTTAAGTAAGATGTACATAATATGTATAAAGCATAAGTCGCTTTTAAAAGCTATTGCGTATATATATTATATATGTTATAATATAGAATACTAGCGATCCACCCTGGCTTCGTACATGTGCTATGTAGATGCAAATTCCGACCGGGTAACGAACCACCGTTCATAGATGGAAAAACCGTGAAGTGCACATTGCGAATACTCGAAGTAAGAAGTAGGCCAACAGCGCATCATTGACCGATGTTCTGTGGCTGAGGTATGACCTACCATCAAGTAAACCTCATGCTCGTCTGTCGATATCTAACATATTTTTTTTTTATAATAATTGTATATATAATGAGGACCGACATTGGTGTGAAATAAATAATTTATTATAATGTATGTTTGTGGCATTGAACATGTAATTATAATGTTAATTATAAAGCAGTTCACTACTGTAATAGATTCGCTAAATGCTACAAAATATTCAAAATCGTGTAGTACCTATCAACAATATAGCAGCTATCACGTAATTTCCATATTCGTGAATGCTTAATTAATAACGCAATCTGTGCGTATACAAGTGCAAATGATATTCGCTTGTAAATAACTAAATTCAATCTCATTTTAAGCTCAGCCTACACTAATGAACCCCTGTTTAAGGTAATTAGCTGCTTAGGGACCCTCTGCCGTATGGACATATGTATAGCCCTCTGAAGATATCTGTATCTTCAGAGAGCTATATGTCCATACGGCGGTATCGAATAAATGTATTTCATTTCATATCTATGACTAGCGGAATCACTCAATAAGATTAATTGTGCTTCCAAAAGAACATATACATCACGACTCTTTCCTTGTATACCACTTTCGCGTCTTCCACTTTCATCAATGCTTTCATACACGCTCGTCGGTTTCGGGTACTTTTGACCTGGCCCTTTTGAGGAACCTCCCGGATCTGCTTGCGGTACGTTTTCCTAGGTCGACCACTTCCGACTCTTTTACTCACACTGTTACCAAATATCATAAGATATGATGATGATATACATACCAACGTCTATATGACGTATTTTCTCATAAAAATATATAGAGACGATTTTAATTTAAGTTTACTTCCAGCAACATGACATGAATATAAATTAAAACAAAACTCAAACTAAAAATAACAGAACTAACACATTAATTATTAAAATATCGGAAAATTTTAAAAGGAAAATCGTATATGCATAAAATTAATTTTAAAACAAATTAGGTTCGAAACTTCGCCATCGTCCGAAATTGACAGCTCACATCACACACGCTTATAGCTTTTTTGTAATAATAATAATTATCATTGTTTAATAAAAGTTGGAAAGTAGTTTATTCAAATCTAGAAATACATACTTAACAGGGATAAGAATTGGTTTTAACAGTAGGTGGTTGTAACGTCTCTTGTTTTAAACTACTTAAGAAATGTTGTCAGCATACGTACTCGTATCACCGCGCTGAATGTCTATAGTATTCTTGATCCTGCCCTGTTCCCATTTTTAGTATGGGGGTCAGCACAGAATGTTATCTTCTTTCATTCGTTATATCATTCGCAACCTTCAAACACATACCAATCTTCACACAATTTATTCATATTTTTTTGTATGTCATATAATTCAAATTAATTGACTGTACATAGCCTTACGACGCTAATGTAGTCGAAAGCCTGATATTAAATCAGGCGTTATGAGTTCATTAAGTTACGCTTTTCCTTCTAGGTAACACGTGTTTGTGAAATATTGTCCGTGTAAATTGCCTTACATTATTTTCTTTCTTTATTAGATTTATTTCGTGTCTCCATTAGCTTCTACAAACATTTAGTTTTATATTGGTTTGATGTTTCGGGTTAGTCTGTTTGGGCAAATGGGTGGGAGGAATTTCTAAATTCCGACCGGTTAACGAACATAGATGGAAAAACCTTGAAGTGCACATTGCGAGTTTCGGTCTGTTTATGGATTTCCGAATGCTCGAAGTATAAAGTAGGTCGATAGTGCATCATTGACTGATATTCGGTGGCTGGGGTATCACCTACCATCAAGTGAACCTCATGCTCGTCATTCTAAAATAATATTAATAATTTAATAGGATATTAGGAGTTGACAACGGGTCTCTTTGTCTAACGATACGTCATCTTTCTTTTAACCAGGAAATCAGTTGAAACTTGATCTTTGTATAATTATATCAGTCAAGTGTAGTTAACAACAATGATCTTTTCAAGCGATTCCAGTACTCGTAACTTAATCTACCAATAGGAAATCACTTGTATCTATGGCCTGATTTGAACTGAATTGTTCTTATGATGTTTGAAGTGTTCAACTAGAACGCATTTCTCTCTGTCATTTTGTGCATGTCTCGAGAGTACCCACTGCGTCTGACGCCGCGCGATAAATATGTCATTTAGCATTGCTAGTGGAGGCACTTTAAAAATTTCATTTTGCTACTTCCCTCGACATTCAGCAGTTTCAAACGCGAAAGACTTGAGTTGAGTCTCGCTTTGCTTTAATTTTTGAACACTGAAAGTTATTGCTAAAATATGACGAGGAAAATTTAATTCACTATGTTTAGATACTGTGATGGAGATAGTAGCCGTATAGAATTGTATCGCCAAAGAGACTTACTCGTCATTAAAAAAAAAGAAACGAAACAATTTTTTGTTAAGGATGGATTTTTAACTTTATAGTACTTAAAATGTAGGATTTTAGGGCCAAAGAATCTTTAACCAGTAATATCTTATGCAACAATTTTTTTCTTCTTTCTTCGTTTATCTTTTTTTAGTAATTATAAGAATAATATTATGCATTGCAAGTTGCAACGTCACGTAAGGTAAAAAGCCAGGAACCTTCGCAGGCGTATACAGAACAACTCACCAAAGTTTCATCATAATCGGATGATTAGTTTATGAGTATATAGAGCCTATCCGTAGAATTAAGTCACTACTGCATAATGCTCTACTTTACTTTTGACCTTATTCTTTGGAGAAATATTCGACTCCTATCTTTAAAAACGTGATGTGTTTAAATTTTTTATTAGTAAATTATGTAAGTAGGTCAGTTAAGCCGAAAAACACAAAAAAGCGAATTAGTATCATAATCATATTAAACTTTGTTCTACGGATAGGATTTTAAATATCCTAACTTAATCCATACAACACATTGTATTGTATACAACATTTTAAAGTTATTTTATACATTCAAACAAATAAGTTAATTTATATTATATCCAACCCATATAATATAAATATATTAAAGATCAAGTCATGTCACAAAATCGAAGCACGGAATATTTTTATACCATCAATGAATACAATAATTTCCAACCGTCTCAGCTCAAAGAAAATCCAATTTCTGCTGCGATTCCGCCGTTCCTTATTTGTGGCTTGCTTTGAATAGGACAATGTGAAACGTCTTATACAATCAATTGCTATTGGAATCTTTGTTATACGTCAATTTAAATTGAATGTTGAAAAGGAGACAATTTTGTTAGATTTAGTTTTTCAAGATTTAAAAAAAAAATGGAAGGCCACAGAAAATTTATCACTAATCTATAAAATATATAAAAATGAATTGCTGTTCGTTAGTCTCACTAAAACTCGAGAACGGCTGAACGGATTTATCTTATCTTAGTCTTGAAATGTTCGTGGAGGTCTAGGGAAGATTTAAAAGGCGAGAAAAAATCGAATAATTTCCGGGAAAACCCTAAAAACAGCCCTATTCTATTTCTCAAACAAACGTTTTCTAGAGTCAATTTAATTATATAATTTCGAAGCCAAAATTGTGGAAGAACAACGTCTGCGGGGTCCACTAGTTAACCTATATAAAGAAATGGAATCAGCAAAATAGACACAGAACTGCCTGCCTCATTGCCACTAAGAGATTTGGGAATTTAAAAGGTATTTTATTTTGTATTGTTTATAACGAAAAGGGGGTTTTCATTTTATAGTATTCAAATAATTTATATATTAGAAATAATTGACATTAAAACAATGTCAATGGTTTCTATTGAAGAATTACAGACAAAAAACTCTGGACTCTGATTAATTATCTGATTACTATACACTTAACTTTTTATGTATAAAATACCACGGCTAATCACTAGAAATCAAAATATCATTGTTCAAATGTTCTTGATAATAAATATGATAGAAACTCGAGTATCACACATTTAAATAAAATACTGTATAACGGATTAAACCGCGATATATTATTTGCATATAAATTTGCTAGAAGTAAAAAGTAAGTCGTCAGCGCATCATTGACTGATGTTCTGTGGCTGAGGTATCACCTATCATCAAGTGAACCTCATGTTCGTCTGTCGATATCTAACATAAAAAAAAAAAATATTTATCCCGACGTTTGAAAGTTGGGTAGTATAGATGCTCCAAGAGTCACAAGGGGCCGACTGAAAACCAGTGCTATGTTTATCAGCTGAAGCTGAGTCACTAGTCACTACCCTTTGAACGGTCATACAGCTGTTGTTGTTTAATTTTAAAAAAATTAAGTCGTGAATATTGATTTAAGTTTTTATTTTTCTATTATTGTTCATAATATCGTGTGTGGAAGCCCAATAAAAATCTTTCATTTCATTTCATTAAATAATAAATCGCATTTTAATCCGGTATACAGTATTTTATTTAAATATAAATAACCTTTTTTGTAAACAACATAATTTCATTCTGTATGCAATACAATGGATATGCGAAGTTAGAGAAACTTTTTATAACCGAACTCAACGTCACCGTCAAGCCGTGTTCAGAACTTTTGGTGTCCATAGCATACTTAATTAAGCCTTTAACTTATCTCAACAAATTGTAGCGAACAAGTTCTTCACGAGGGGTACCTACCGACTACGTATCTATTCTAACAAAGTCTACACAGAAAGTTTGTAGTGTACGACGCGTAAGTTAAGAGAAAACGCGTTTAGAATATAAAAAATACCGGAGAAATTGAATGAATTTTTTTTTATGTTAGATATCGACAGACGATGAGGTTCACTTGATGATAGGTGATTCCTCAGCCACAGAACATCAGTCAATGATGCACTGTCGACCTAATTTTTACTTCGAACACTTCACGGTTTTTTCATCTATGAATGAATATTTATTTATATGATTCACAATGACGATAGAAATAACTTAAGATTTAAGATTCTTGATTGCAAATAATGGTTCGAATCCTGACAAAGTTGACATAATGTTTATATCATAATACTGTTTTGCGGCGGCTTCTATCGCATGCAAAGATAAAAATAATATATTTTTACGCGCGCGTAATCATAACCTCGATAAATAGAAGTTGGTTAAATTTTACCAATATTTATTAACAGTTGTCCCACCATAGTTCCATACACACCTATATAATAATATATAAAAAATAATAATTCATGAATTAGTTTAAAAATTTAAAATTTATTCTAGTGTTAAAAACTTAAAGTAATTTCGAAGCAGTGCACCATTATATACCACCATATACAACTCTCTCTCGTAAACGTTACAAAAACTTTCCCAACGTTAAAAAAAGGATAATTATTATTTATATAAAAAAACGCATCATCCTATAACTTAAACGTCTTTTCATCTAAAAGACCGAACGGTGGTTTGGGACTCTTTAAGGATTTGAGCGAGATTCCTGAAGTCCATTTCGTTTTTCTAACAACTTCCTAAAGAGGAGCTTTAAAATACTTTAACTCTTGTATCGGCGTACCTTCGGGAGGGAAACGGAAGTATATAAACAATTCCAATTTCTTCCTACTGCTAGTTTCACCGAGCAAAATATTGTACAAGAAATTCGAGAGCTTTTCTACAATTTATGGGGATGTTTATGTTATAGATACACAAGTCTGACTGTTATTAGATGTAAGAGACACCTTAGCCCTATGGCGTTGTCCTATGACAACGAACACTCTTGCAGTATCAATCTGTTATTTCAAATCAGAGCTTTTGCTTACGTAGAATTACATAACACTAATTATACGAACGAATTTCAATAATCTTACCATCATGATCGACTAAGATTAGTGATATCTTATCTCTAAATGTTTTTCAATCAATGATAGCTGGAAAGCAGCTTTGATAGGCTCGTTGGCGCGTTCGGTAGAACACCTGCCGTGCGCATCGATGGGTCGTGGGTTTGAATCCCACCGGGACGACATGTTTATAATTTTCTGTAAACATGTCTTCCCCACATCTGGTAACTTCGAGCATTGAACGGGTGGGAGGTATATCAAATATCCAACATTGTAACTAACTACTGTTCATATATGGAAAAACCGTGAACTGCATATTTCGCGTTTTGGTTTCAGTCTATGGATTTCCGAATGCTCGAAGTAAAAAAGTAGGTCGACAGCGCATCATTGACTGATGTTCTGTGGCTGAGGTATCACCTACCATCAAGTGAACCTTAAGCTTGCCTGTCGATATCTTACATTAAAAAATACAAAATGATATATAAAAGTGACAGACTTGGCAGGATTTGAGCCTACGACGTAGGTGCATATCATGAGGCCGTCATCTGTTCACAGAGTAATATCGTGATAAATATAATTATGTATATCATTTTTCCTATATATAAATGAACCAGTTTTCATAGATCGATATTTATTATCTGTTTATGTATGTTTATCGACAGACGAGAATGAAGTTCACTTGATGGTAGAATCTTTCAATGATACGCTGTCGACCTACTTTTTATTTCGAGCGTTCGGAAAATATTATACATAGATAAAAAAATTGCGATTAAACTACACCTAGACTATATATTTCATAATTGCTAACGTATATAATATTCTAATAAATATACTATTGCAAATAAGCTAAATAATTATTAGCCCCACTGAGAAGGGGAATTGAGTAGTGTATGCCAGTTTATTACACACATAGATACAAAATAAATATCCAGCCACAAATATGTTCTATGAAATAATCGAACCTCACGGCATTAAAACCACTGGCCCCAATATAATATTAGGTAATATATATATCCAGAATTGAGTTATATCTGGAATTTATTTTGAACTAAACCACATCTGTCAATCATTAAGACTTATATTTCCTCTGATACGAAAAATATTTATCTTCCAAGAAATAACACTGTTACATTAGCTTATTGATAAAATATTCATCATACATTCAAGCGTGATCTCATTTTGTGTCGCTCGTGTATTAAATAATGATTTATGTGATGGAAAAATTAAGCGACTTTGAAGTCTTTGTAAATTGTATCTTCATTCGCTTGTTGGGTTAAACTGCGTAAAAATTGAATACTGATTGAATAAGTATTATGTATTCCATTTGCGGCGCTGTGTCTGCCGATTACATTAAAACCTTGCGAGAAGTTTCAGTATGGAAGATAGGTAGCGAGTTTTTGAATGATTTTAAAATAAATCTCAGTGTAGTATTACTAGTATGAAAGCCCACTTGAAAGCATACTAAAAGTATTGATGATTCATCTCCACCACTTCTAATCAGTTTGTTTTTGTTTTCTGATTATTTATAAAACTAGTATATTCAATATAAACTAGTAACGTCGTTAAAATCGGTCGTGCAGTTTTTGAGTTAAATCATAACAAACAAACATATAAATATTTTTTGTGTACAGTACATCTATATTACACCCGTGCGAAGTCGGGGCGTGTTGCTAGTAATGTTTAAAATAACTTTTCTATATATTCAGAAGCTGCATCATAATTTTTCAGTCCAATATGTATATAAATTACTTAATTATGTATGATATACATTTTTAGTGGATTTGGAATAAATAAGCTGTTACTGATAGAAAAATACAAAATATTTAGAACCCTAAAAAGAAGATAACATTACGAGTACGTAGCAACACTGTCGTGTAATATAAAGAAATAAGAACTCTAGGTTCCTTTCACGCAAAGTACTCGAACTGGGATTCTCCTTAAATTTGCCTGAGTTAACTACCGTGAAATCCTATGATTTACTGAGCTAAAAGTCTTATCATAATCTTCCACGTCCCTCATATTTCAACTCGACTCGAGCTCACTCGCTATTTTCATCTGAGTGCATAACTTGTATAGCGATTTAAAATCACATAGGATCAAACACCTTCAAAGGCCGGCAACATACTCGCGATTTTTAATTAGTAAATATAGACTGGGCTATAATTAGAATAAAATAGGATCGCTATTAAACGTGATGCGGTGAACTCGGTAGACATGGGTAGCTTAGCGCAACTCCTTGAGTGAACTCAGTAACTCAGGCGCAGTGTATTGCGTTAACTAAAAATTGCGCTATGGCGCAATAAAATGGGATGTGCGTAATGAGCAACGAAACTTCCAAAACTCACGCCACATCACGCTCATAGTTCACTCAGTGAGTGAGCTCCTGCGCCGTGCGCCAACACATTTTGAATGTGTGAGCGTGTTGACGCAATTGCGGGGCGAAGCGCAGTTTTCCACATGTCTAGAACTCGGTACATCTGTATTCTGTACTACCATCTCTAAGAGCGGTATATTCAAGGTAATAGAGAAAAATAATTTAGGTATTTACTGTCAAAAACTCAAAAACTGTAAGACAAAAAAAAAACCTAAAATATTTAAATGTTTGTAGAAGTAGGTATATTATTTCTAAAGTATTTCTTAAAAAGGTAACAGATTTACCATTCTTTGAATTTCTTTCAAAGTTTGCAAGAAAAATAATAACTAATAATTATTTCACGAATAAAATAATGTTTCGATCAGAAAATATATAGAGGTCATATTGAATTTAAACTTTTGACTTTGAAAAACATATTTCTTAACATTACAAAGATGTTGCGGCTCCGTTAGTTAACTTGAATAAAAGCAAAATATTTATATTATTTTAATTTTAATCTGCAAAAAGGTTTTAAGGAACTAGCAACATTTTAATGTTGGCGAGCTTTTAATATCTAATATTTCAGTATTTTATCGACTTCATTTCGGTGAATGTGCATCAGAGCTTCACCACCTCATTCCTCCATCTCCTTTTCTTCATCGGACATCTAGACGTACGGAGGGGTACCATCCTTACTTGGTCGATGTACCGAAGGCTCGGACAGGACGCTTTGCCTCGTCTTTTATAGTACAAACAGCCAAGGATTGGAATTCCCTACCGTCGGCTTTCCAGAAACCTATAATATTGGGCTCTTCAAGTCAAGGGTAAATAGGCTTTTCATAGGTAAGCGTGATTTACCACCTTAGTTTGCATCAACACTTAAGATCAGGTGTGATCGCAAGCAAACGCTTTCCTATTTCATCAATAAAAAAATAAAAAATATTGTCAGGACTAGTTTGGCGCTCTTTTAGAACATCAGGAATAAACTTATTCGTATACTTCCCAGAGCTTTGTATTATATTAACAGAAATAAGGTGTTTAAATAAAATACTGTATATCGGATTAAAACGCGATTTATTATTTATATTGTTTAAATTATTTATCCCGAATTAAATATGGCAACTTTGTGACATTTCAAACATAAGACAACTGTCATCTTTCAGTCTCCCGCGACTACGGTTGCTGAAAAGCATCCGAAACGTCGGGATAAATAATTTAAACAATATAAATAATAAATCGCGTTTTAATCCGATATACAGTATTTTATTTAAATGTGTGATACTCGCGTTAATAAAAGACAATATTAGAAATAAGGTGTGTAAAAAAATGGAAGTGTATTTTTTTCATTAGAGAACGTAGATCTGCTTTATCAATGTACATTAATTCCTTACAACATAATTTTATGAATTCACGATATTTTATGATGATGGCAGGCAAATTAAATTGTCAAAGGTTAATAGTCTAGACGCTTGTAATAAAGTAAAAAGATGGTAGAAACTAGGGATGTAACGGAAGTGGTTTTATCGGAACCGAATTCGGAATCAGAGTTTTTAAATTTGGTTTGTCGGAACCGAAATCGGAACCGGAATCGGAACCGGAACGAGAATCGGAGGCAGAAGCAAAAGAGAGATGTGTAATAGAATAAACCAGTTTCATTCATATCAGTTCAAAAAATAAAACACCTTCCTAGTTTTTGAAAATAAAAATAAACGAATTGACTTAAATTTTATACGGTAGTAAATTAAATCAAATGGCACTGATCGTGGCCGCCACCGCCGCTGTGCTTCGACCTCCGATTATAACCTTCGATTGAAATTTATCGGAACCGAAATCGGAATCGGAGGTGCAAAATCAATCGGAAGTTCCGACCTTTCGGAACCGGAATCGAAGCTCCGTAACATCCCTACTAGAAACCATTAAATATGGTATTTTATCGTTTTAACGACAAAAGATCCAATACTCTTGAGTGTGTCAAAAAAGGATTCCTTTATAATATAGCTTTTTAGATAGGCATTTAAATTATTCAAATAAACCACCATCATATAAATCTTAGAGAAATGAAGATTTAGAAAAAACTAAACAAAAATAAAAATAATTATCTATATATAATTTTATCGATATTAGCAAATCAGTTTTCTTGACTGCACGACTGCATTTACGAATACCGACATCCTAAAAATAAATTAAAAAATGTATTTGTAAGAATATTTATATGTATAACTTAATTATGGTGTCCTTCAAGTGTGTTCTGAATTTGTGTTTTAGTTTTTGTTGTATTGTCTAGTAGGTATTAAGTGTATATTTCTTAATTTTTAAAATTACTTTATTCATATTATTTTACGGAATTATATTTGGTAGACGATTAATACTTCACTGCGGTGTAAATAAAACTATATACCCAATTTCTCACCAAACAAATTAAAAAGAAAGTATTACTTACATCGTCAACCTAATTTAAGTAACGCTCTCCGTAAATACGCGTGAAAAGTATCTACACAAAAATTACGCCCATATATTCCCAGAATTCATCACACAGCTTGACATTTGAATACAAAGTGTTGCCATTTTAATTTTACCTTCCCGAATTCGCGGAGATTTTAGGGTAGGTTTCAGTTTACTGAAAAGTTGTTGCGACACGTTCTGAATTTATGTCTTAGTAAGCCTCCTAATTTATATGTTTTGTTGAAGTAGCAACATTTTACTTTAAAAATTATGTGCTTGAGTTTTATGGCGTAAGTTTCTCATTGTTATAAAAGGATTTTTATGACTTCACTCCATATGAACTGCAATAAAAAAATACTTCAGTCGGAATAATTATTGTTCTTGATTAAAATGTTTTGTTTTCATTATATGAGTGGCTACATATTTTTAATCAGGTATCTACATAGATTTTTTTATGTTAGATATCGACACACGAGCATGAGGTACTTACTTGGTTACTTGATGGTAGGTGATATACCTCAGCCACAGAACATCAGTCAATGATGCGTTGACGATCTACTTTTTACTTTGAGCATTCGGAAATCCATAGACTATAAACGAAACGCGCAATATGCAATTCACGGTTTGTCCATCTATGAACGGCGGTTCGTTACCATGTTGGAATTTCGATATTCCTCCCACCGGTTCAATGCCTGAAGTTACCAGACGTGAGGAAGACATGCTTACAGAAAATTATAAACATGTCGTTGCGGTGGGATTCGAACCCACGAACCATCGATGCGCACGGAGGGTGTTCTACTGAAAGCGCCAACGATCCCGTCAAACTTATTCGCACCTATTAATTGTTGTGTGTAAATCGTCCGTTATTTAAGTAACTAAACAGAATAAAACTTATGTTGTCTTATATAAATACATATTTAATAACTATTACATGACGTATATTTAGACAGCCTCAGTAGCTCAGTGGTCAGTGCGATGCGTTTAGCACCGGAGGTCCTGGATTCAAATCTTGGAGAAAAAAGAATTAAAAAATAAAGTTTCTGTAAAGGAAAATAATCAGTGAAACAGACTCAGAAATGGATCTACCCCACGCCGTATTTAATAATACATTTCTAAACAGAATTCATATTTAAAATTATTTTATTTAAAATAATATTTTGAAATTCATAGCTACATTTTAGTTTCCATTAACGACATCATAATAGCGATAAGACAGCTAATTATTAACGAGGAAAATTGCGGTTTGCTCAGGGCCTTTAACAGAAGCGCCTTAACATCTCCATTGTCTGCCGTTATTGTACAAGAATTAGGTAACATTCCTTTGTACTGATATTCCATCTTGGTTTATATTAACTGTAAAGTATGCTCGGACAATAACGTGATTTGCTATCAAAACATATATGTTGCAAGCAAAGCAACTGAGAAATAGTCCCGTACTACACAGAAGCCGCTTACCTACAAGTATTTAATGTTATTCTAAGCGTTCAGAAGTTGTGGGTTCATATTTCATATATATTTTTATTAGAGACGTGCGAATAAGTGTGGAGGTTAAATAAACTTGTATGAAAACATACTATAATGTTGAAGACATATTATTGTATATGGCACATGGGCGTAAACATTTTTGTTAATTAATTTTATTTTATTATTTATAATATTTGATTTGATATTTTGTAATATTTGACGTATTATATAGAATAAATTGTTTAATTGTGGTGTGGGCGGAAGGAAAATCAAAATTCTGACCGGGTAATGTAACAACGTTCATAGATGGAAAAACCGTGAAGTGCACATTGCGCGTTTCGGTCTCAGTTGCCGAATGTTCGAAATAAAAAGTAGGTTGACAGCCCATCATTGACCGATGTTCTGTGGTTGAGGTATTATCTACAATCACGTGAATTTCATGCTCGATATCTATACTAATATTGTAAAGAGGAAAGATTTTTTTGTTACGATTTAACTCAAAAACTACTCGACCGATTTCTTTCACCAATAGAAAGCTACATATCAGCGAGTTACATAGCCATTTTTGTCTATCTATCTATCATCTACATTACACCCGTGCGAAGCCGGGGCAGATCGCTATCTAATGTAAGAAACGAACTTAATGAAATGTATATACTAGGTATAGAATGGATTGACATATGGAAACAATGGTGATGGCTTTATGCCAATTACTTTGCAATACTGAATATATAGTTTATAATAAGGCTCCCTTACTTCAATGCAGTCAGTCTACACATGTTTGTCTAGACAAACATTGCTTTTGTGTTATTTTAGGTAATACGCCGTAACATCATAACAAACATTTGTATTAGAATAACGCGGTGTGGATTTTTTTCATATATTGGCGTGCGTGAGGCTCTCTTGATGGTAAGGTAAGATTACACCAATTAATGATGCACTGTCGACCTATATTTTAGATTAAGCCTTCGGAAATCGAAACGCGCAATATGCATAATATTTTCCATCTATGAACCAAGTGGTTCTTTACCTGTTCGGTATTTTTATATTCCTCTCACTTGTTTAATGCCCGGGGTAATAAGCCGGCCTAGTATGACAACCACGAAAAAATGTTGTCAACCGTTTTCTCGTGTTTTAATCGATAATCTCTTTATGTCTTCCGCGTCTAACATGTAAAGTGCGCACCACAATCGGCAATTTAGGTGTTGCTATTTTTAACGAATATTGTTCCCACATTGTTTGTTTTATTATTTTTTAATTGGACAACATAATTATGTATGTAGGTACATATATTATCTCGACATCGTCAACTTTGTCTTAATTCGTCCCCGAGATGTCTCTTTTCAAGGCTGAGCCACAGTGCTCGCCAATCTTGTCCGCGTTGAGCTGCCGAGGCCACTAGGACCAGCAGTGAGATTCCATACAAAAAAATAATAAGAGATGTCTCTTGATGGTCATGCTAAGCGGGCAGACGTACGAAAAATACATTAACAAAAAGCTGTATTCGAATCAATATATTAAAATGTTTGCATAGCAATATATTGATGATAGAAGAACAAAGTCACATTTAAATTCTAGTACAGTAAAAAAAATATACAAATTAGCATTTCCAATATATACCAATAAAAGGATATATTTTTTAACTTTCGATACCTAATAACATAATATATAAATCACTGTCAGTGTACAAAAAAATGACGAATGAAATAGAGGAACTAATATGTAACGTTGGCGATCAGATAGTGTGAAAAATGACTTAACGGCCAGATGATGTATTGAAGTATCATATTACACAATACCGGTAACTATCAAAAGGGGAATCTTCTTAGTCTTAGTTTTCTTAACCTTACTGAAGGTTAACCGATAATTTAGTAATTATTCTTTTCGCAATCTCAGGTATTAATAGTTTATATTTTGATACGAAGGCCGGTCTTAAAAGGTAATTTCACTATTCCCTTGCTTTTGATCTAATTAAGGACGATCCGAAAAAGCATAATGAAATTTAAATTTTTACCATTTTTTTTTTCATACAATTAGTAATTACATAACGGTCGGTACCCAGGTCGGTACAAGAAAATGAGACCAAATCAATTTTTATCAAAAATTAATAGAAAAAAAATTCTAAACACCCTAACCACTAGCGATATGAAAGCATATAATTTACGATCTATTGTCATACCTACAAAATATACATAAAATTAAATTTAATACAAAATAAAATGATGGTATTAGTTTTAAAGAGTAATACACACTAAACTTACCACAGTTTTTTTTTCAGTAAATATGAATAAAAACGAAAGAATATTAACAAAAACCTTTATTATACCGGTATAACTTCCCTAGTAAATTAACCGGTATTCAGTCCCTGAGTTAAAAACTAATAGTTCTTAATATTGTCTTTTATTAACGCGAGTATCACACATTTAAATAAAATACTGTATACCGGATTAAAACGCGATTTATTATTTAAATTATTTATCCCGACGTTTCGGATGCTTTTCAGCAACCGTGGTCGCGGGAGACTGAAAGTTGTCTTATATTTGAAATGTCACAAAGTTGCCATATTTAATTCAATTAAATTAAAAATAATCTATTAATTTAGGTAACACAATGTACATCTATGAACGTCAATAAAAAATAATACATATTAAATTACTAATATTACTAATATTAAATGCTTCTAATTTTACATTTACTACCAGTTCACAAATCAAGGGCGTAGAGCGGACGAGAAGAACTGGCAAGAAACTCGCCGCCACTCTTTTTTAATCGCCAATTTTTTGTTTTACAATCTTTACATATTAACGCCATCTATTCCTACGGAGTTGATATTTACTGTAATTTTCTATATTATGACAATATTGACTAACGGTGTCCTCTTGTTTTTTAGTATGTTTGATTTGGGGCTTTAGATTTTTAATTACTGGATCCCAGGTGTTAGAAAGTCTCAAACCATCTTCTCTATTGAAGTTAGGATGTTTTTTAATTTCAATAGCCTCACGTACTAGTCTGGGAAAGAATCTACTTTCTTTTGCAAGGATTTTCGGTTGGTCGAAACGTATGTAGTGGTTTGGTTTATCCAGAGTGTGTTCACATACTGCTGATTTAGAGTGACGTCTGTGTTTGATATCCGCAATGTGTTCCTTAAGTCGGTTTGAAATGCTACGTTTAGTTTGCCCAATGTAGGATAAACCACAGTCACAATCCAGTTTATATACACCTGGATCTTGCAAAGGAATATTACTTTTTATTGGTCTCAAGAATTGCTGAATCTTCTTGTGCGGCTTGAAAACTGTATTAATAGAAGCTCGTTTTAAGATTCTTCCAATCCTGTCTGTAACACCCTTCACATAAGGCAGGTAGGCTGGTAGACGTTGTACTGTTTGTGGTTTATTCCTGTTTCGGGATAAATAATTTAAATAATAAATCGCGTTTTAATCCGGTATACAGTATTTTATTTAAACTAATAGTTCTCTTCATGACATTCTCTACTGGTCTCTAGTTTACAAGTAGTTGGCGGGACTACCATACAAGACTAAAAGCCCGTCTTGACCTATGCAACCTTCCTGCCCCTTTTTTTATTTGGGGTGGGCGCAGAATGTTCTCTTTTTCCATTCTCTTCTGCAACCATAAAAGAAAAATAATAATAATGCCCTTAACGCAACTATATAAATTATATGATATAAAGTAGGTATAAGTTATAAAATAGGTAATTAGATAACCTATTTTATAACTTATACGATTATAATTACCGTACGGTATAAACACATAGCTTTTGGGCTTGTATGTTCAAAATTCACACAATTCTAGTTTTCTTAGATTTCATAGTTGAGATTGACTAATATAGTCAGGTTATAATTCAGATATATATAATACTTATGTAGTTCCAAGATTTATTTATAGAGTAGTATATTACTTATTTAATTTCCTTTCGTGGTATTCACCTCACTATATCAAAGGGAACGGATATAATACAACGTTAACAATATTTTATGCCTGCTCATAAAATACGTTGTGTATCAAATCTGCCCTATAATATTATAAAATATGCTATTTTATTACATTTTCCATACTCCTTGCTGGAGTTTCATAGAACGTAAACTAAATGTGTTCAATCATTTTGATATTTTTCCTTGCATCTACAAGGAGCAAACTTTAAACATTTTAAAATTGTTTTTGATAAAATTAATTTAAAAGCATTCATAACATGAGTTTTGTGATTATTATATCGTGCTGCTATAAGAATAAAGAAGGAATAAAACTGAATTTTTTTTTTTACTATTATAGAATTTGTTTTATTTGGTCCTCGCGCGGATTATTTTTTGATAGCCAGTAACGTTTCATAATAATGTTCGTGATCGATCTCTTTGGTGATTGAAACATTTACTAACAATATCCACATTCCAAATTCAAATATTTTTTAATCCCTAGGGATTAAAAAGCTCTTTTAGTCTCTGAACCTAGCTCTTTTTGAATAGATGTAATAAAAACGTTATTTTTTAATTGCCTGTGGATTTTCTTTAATCAAAAAATTATAATTTAATTAGTTATAAAGATTAATTAAACAGCCTTATTAGAATTTCTCAGCTTACCAAACAAGTAATAAAAGACACATATTTATTAAAAAAGAGAGAATTTACTCACACTGATTGATTATACAATGCATATTTTTTTCTGTTTACAGGGTGCCATAGAAGCTGTCAAAATAACTACAGGGGGTGAAGGTATTAAGGAAGTTTGCAATAAAGTAAGATTTCTGTTTTTTATTTATCGATATAAAAATATATTTACAATATTTAAATTTAAATAGCAAATTCAAAGCAGAGGTTTATATTTAATAATCTTAAATATCTTCAATAATAATACTAAATCACAATAATAAACAGTTATATAACTGAATTTTCTTATTCTTCTCGCACTGGTCTCACTTATTACGTGCGCCATGACACAGAGGAAAAAGGGAAGAAACCCATTCGGCAGTCGACCACACCTTTCTGTCGCACTTAAACCTTTTGAGTCTTTCTTATAACCGCATCCATGTATAATATTATAATTAATTAAACTTTTTTAGTCAGATCTAAATGTTAATGTACAGTTTTTCATTTGATTACACACATTTCACATGAGTCAAATACTAAATTATTAGCGTACAATTCTTACAAAATACTTTTAAATTCCAGGATTTGCCAGAAAGTGTAAGTACCCTGAACTAAATAAATTGTCAATGTTCGCTTCTAAATTCTCGCAGGTGCGATTTTAACAGTATCACACTGCAACTTTTCTACACTATTTCTCCTTCACTATGACTAAAAAATAAGAATAGTGGTACTTTTAGTGGTAAACAAACTTAACAAACTATTACTGGTGGCTGTAGTACCTATTAGAGCAGAGTTAACATAACCAGTTTCGGCATTAAAAAAAGAAACTGTGGGCCAAAAATGAAAATATGCCTACAAAACCTCATAAATGCTAAAGTTTATTTACATACATACATACATACATATACATCTCACCTCTTTCCCATTGGGGTAGGCAGAGATCATGGAATTACATAATATGATCCGATCCTTACATACCACTTTCGCTTCTTCTACTTTCATAATTGCTTTCATACACACTCGTCCGTTACGAGTACTTTTGACCTGGCCCTTTTGAAGACCGTCCCCGATCTGTTCGAGGTACGTTCGCCTAGGTCGACCACTCCCGACTCTACCCCTCACACCAGTTTCATAAATATTTTACGTTTCCCTACTTTCATTCATCATTTCTACATGCCCAACCCCCTCAACATACCTTTCTAAATTATCGTCACCACATCGTCTTTTACTCCACAACACTCTCGAATTTCGCCATTTCTTATACTATCTTTCAGAGTTACACCACACATACTTCTCAAGGCTCTCATTTCCACAGCATTTATTCTACTTTCATGTTTCTTCTGCCATACCCAACATTCACTTCCGTACATCAAAGTTGTGACTAACACACCCTTATGCAATGCTAACCATGCCTTTAAGGACAGCAACTGGCTACTACAGGAGTTCAAAGCCCCATTCACTTGATTTCCGGCTTTCACTCTCCTTTCAATATCTCCCTCACACTTCCCATCTCTAGTACATACAGTATACAAACTCTTTCACTTGTTCCACTTTCACTCCGTTAATCTTAAGGTCACACTGCGTATAACTATCATCCTTAAGATTATTTAGACACAAAAAAATATTAAAATCGGCGAGGCTATTACTGAGATCTGCTCACAGTTTGCGATTTGAGTCGCTCCATGGAAGCTTCGCTCACTCCGCTCCAATTAATTGTAATTATGGATTAAAATCTTTGTTATATGGATGTCTTTATTCATACAACGAAAATAATAGATAATAATTATTATATATTTATCTGTATGGCTACTAAATTATTATTACACTATATATTGTATATTGACTAATTACCTGCTATTATTATTTTATTAATGCAATGTAAAAGCTATATTAACCTTCGTATTTTTTCGTAGGCCCACGGAAATTCGGATCCCGGGCATAATGTAAGTTTTATTTAATTCTTTGCTTGTTCTTCTATAATAACTTAAAAAATTAATTACTACCTACTAGGTACTAGGTAGAATAATAAAATAGACAATTTCTTGCACTCTAGATGTACGAGTATTTTAAAATTTTATTAGTACCTATTAGGTACTAGGTATCATACTAAAATAGACGATTTCTTCCACTCTAGATATACGAGTATTTTCATATGACGCATGAATTACTTTTTCTGTTAATTATTTATTTTCAAATTAAGTATAGTAATCTCCCTATAACATAAATAGTTCCGTTTGATATGAAAACGCGTTGTAGAGTCAACGCCACCACTCAATTCCGATAGCCGCGCCGCCTCTATGGCGTATCCAAATGTTGTTAGTAAGAAGTGTAACTTTTTCTCACATCCCATCAACTTGATATTCCTCGATTTCCGAATGTTTTTGCATTTCTAACAAACAGCAAGATGGCGGAGCTGTCACGTTTAGTTCCAGACTTCGCCGTGGGAATTGATTCGTGGCGTCGATACTAGGATTATTCTCTATAACGCGTTATATACAAATTATTCACGTTTAACTTTTCTCGTTAAAGGGGATAATAAAATTAAGGGAAAACTATGCTAGGAACGAAAAATGTGTAAATTAATGTAGACCGCCTCCGTGGCTCATTGGTAAGCGCGATGCGTTTAGCATCTGTTTAGAAACCATTTCTAAACAAACAAGATTTCGGTCGGGCAGGGTATAGAAGGGTGATCACCTACTTGCCTGTAAAGAAAAATTATCAGTGAACAGACACAGAAATGGGTCTGCCCCATGCCCCACTAGGGGACTCGGTAATTCACTTTAAATGTAAAATTCACAGTACATTAACATGCGGGAAATATAAATTATGTACCGCGTTATTTGAGAAAAATACGTATTACACGATGGACACGAAATCGCGTAATAAGAGCATCACATTATAGGGGGAATTACTGTATGTACATGTAGTTACCACTATTTTCTAATAAAATAACAATATACTTTTAGGACTACCCGAAAGCAGACTTTCTTAAAAGAGTATGTAGAAAATCTATTTTTTCATAAAATTGGCTAATATTTGGGAGTTTTGCTTAAGTTTGTGCTTTATATTGTACCGTGTAAAATACTGTAGCTTTGCTTGGCAGTGTTGCAGCTATAAAACATTGTATTTAACCTCTACTTTAATAATAATCGTAATTAAAAATAATTATTACGTATTTAGTTCACAGATCCAGGTTCAGAAGATGACACTTTTATTTCTGGAAACGGTAAGTAATTTGCATTAGGTACATACCGACGACTCCGAGGAACAAAATCGTAATGTACTATTACCATT
Organism: Anthocharis cardamines; assembly: GCA_905404175.1. Classification (NCBI taxonomy): domain Eukaryota; kingdom Metazoa; phylum Arthropoda; class Insecta; order Lepidoptera; family Pieridae; genus Anthocharis; species Anthocharis cardamines. The sequence goes on from FR989963.1 coordinate 8,371,658, forward strand.
GTTTTAATGTTTTTGCATATTCGGCATCTAAATGTCATGATGATATACACCTAATTTTTTTTTTTCCAATTATGCATAAAACTATAACAATTTTAATTTTTCTTCTCCAAAAAATAATTATGTAAGAAATAACCCAGTTTATTGCCCGTACTGTAAAATTTATTTTTGTCTATTATAATTTTATTCCTCGGATACGACGATCTCTTTCTAAAATTCTAAATTTCTTTGAAATTATATTAGTTACTTGGGGGAATTTGTTAAATTAATTTTCATTTCTAATAAGCAATAAGACCACCGTTTAGATCTCAAGTAAGCTTATTTCATGAGTTACTTTTGTTTTTGGTGGCTTTATAAATTTGTTTTTGGTGAATAATAAAAAAAAAAAAAAAAATTAGACCTTAGAAAAAATATCAGAATTTGGATCATCATAATAATCAACAATAAAATATTTTTGACGGGCTCGTTGATGCGTTCAGTAGTAGGACACGTTTCGTTCTATTGAGTCGTAGGTTCAAATTCACGAGGATCACGAGTTAATATTTTTTAATATGAAATAATAATATTTTTTTAACAATGTTTTCCTAAGTCACTTTACGCAGGATTATCGAAATTCTATCGGATCCATAGATGAAAAACTGTGAACTATATTGCGCGTTCCGGTAGTCTATGGATTTCCGAGAGCTCGAAATAAAACATAGGCCAATAACGCATCATGTCCCGTAGCTGAGATTGACTTACCATCACGACTCTTAATTTTATGGGTTGGTGGAATTATTAATTGAAAAAATTGTTTCAGATATTGTTATGAAAGGAGAAAAAGGAGATAAGGTATGGATACGATATTAAACGTTCTTACAATATGTGATTTCCCAAGTCTCCTAGTGGGGCATGGGGCACACCCATTTCTATGTCCGTTTCACTGATCATTTTACTTTACAGGCAAGTAGGTGATCAACTTTCTGTGCTCTGAGCCACGGAGGCAGTCAAATTGTGGATGATATAGTATTTTAGTTGTTTGTGTTTTAAAATATAAAATTTATTAACAATAATATAACTTTTTTAAGGGTGATATTGGAGAATCTATTATTGGCCCTCCAGGACCACAAGGACCACCCGGGCCCAAAGGACTTGATGGAGAAAAGGGCGTAAGATAATCATTATATTAATACAGTAAAACCTCTGTAAGTCGAACTTCAAGGGAGACATTCGAGTTTTGACCTATGAAGGATTGTGTAAGGAAATATTCGACTTATAGAGGCTAAGATGTCAATAAGCACGTGTTAATGTCAGTCATAAAATCCCTTATTATTTCATAGAATTGGTAATTCTATTTACTGTATAGGAAAATAGGATGTTTTATTCTGTAAATTTTTTTCTAAGATACAATGACGTCTTACATTGTCGGCAAATTCTTAAAGTGGGTAAAATTAATTTCAAATGATTGAGTTCTAGTTGTAAAGACCAATTTATTTTTTCGAGTTATGGAGGGAAAATATGTACTGAAACGACTTGTAGGGACTTACTGATTATTTAGGGTCGAAATTTCGAGTAATGGAGTTCTTGGAGCTTGAAGGGAAGGGAACAAAATATTTTTTCGAGTTTTCTTACCGAGGTTCGTCTCAGAGAGGTTCTACTGTATCATAAAGAATAATACTAATAATAATATTAATACTATAAGAAGTCACTAATGTGTTCACAATACACTATATCTTTTCTTATTCAATGTCTCGTTATGCTCCCGACACTTATGTTGTACATAGCATGTACCAAGTACCAACTACCAACCACATTTCTGCTGACATATTTTCTAAACTAATATTACAAAAAGGATAAATTTGTATGTATATTGATTCAACTCAAAAACTAATCGACGGATTTTTAAAAATATTTCACCAATACAAAGCTACACACACATAATTACACTTGAGCCGTCATCGTTTCCTTCACAGAACACTTAAGTAACCTTTTATTAAATGTTCTGTGGTTTCCTTATAAATTACTAGCCGTCCCCGCCCGCCCGCTTTGCTGGGCGAATTGTAAAGGATAGACGAATATGAACTATCCACATAAATTTGAAAAAAAATGGTAAAGGGTTGATGAAATTCAAAAAATGAATAGCCTAAAACCTTCTACAATTAATGGTCATGGTATCATGCCAATCGGTCTAGTAGTTTTCAAGTTTATCGATAACAAAGAAAAAAAAAGTTGCTTATATATATAGATTACTCGTACTAGCGATCCCCAAATTACTCGCTGATAATATAGCTTTCTATTGGTGAAAGATTTTTTTATATTCGGCATATTTGCCCTACCCATTTTTTATGACATTTTACTTATATAAACATTGTATTTAATCAGGAGTGCCAGTGTTCAGTAAACAATATATCCAGTATATTGCGAGGCGTCATAAGTAATACGCCAGAATTACGTGGTCCGCGTGGTAAGCCTGGACCTCCCGGTGAAGATGGTGATATTGGAATACCTGGTCAAACGGTAATGATTGTGATTTGTTTTTTTTTTTGTTATATTAGATATCGACAGACGAACTTGAGGGTATATGTATCTATCATACAGGGCATCAGTCAACGAATGAAAGACATGTTTTAATAGAAATTTTTAAACATGACTTACCGCGGGATTCGAACCCGCGACCCTTAGTACGCAAGGTAAATGTTCTACCAAATGCGCCAACAAGCCCCAAAACAATGATTACTTTTATTTTCGTATATTAACACTTTTTCTACCAAACGTGTAAAAAGTAAACTTTTTTTTGGAAGTTTTTACTGGAAATAGTTTTCTAGGTATAATATTTTTTCTATATTTCGACTTTACATGTACAATTTTCCTTACATTCTAATGTAAAGGTGTCAAACATTTTTTGACGAAATAGGTATACACAAAATCTTGATAGAAATAGTGTTAAGATGTTAACAAGTGAATTTGAATATATGTAATTATAATAAACAAGTAGTATTAGTAAATATGGCTTTATTCTTTTAGAATTTAGAGGTACAGTATTGTACTATATTATGTGTAGTTTTTAGAAAATAAAAATGTATTCATTAATTGTCCCATATATCGAAATGGTTTTAATGCATTTTTGCCATATCTTATTCATTAAATTTTATTATAGATTTTAATATTTGAGTATAAATTTATGTGACTCTATCAACAATAGAAGTGTTCAATATTTAAAACGCCTGCCTTTTTCTTCAAGCAAAGTTTTGCTTGTCTTTTTTTGATTAGAACAACGAATTTACTCTGTGTGACATCAACTGTGCAGTCATTACAAAATTGTGGATTGATTTAAGAATTTTCGTCTATCGTGTGTTTTTTTTTTGGAATTTATCTAGGCTTTTTTGGCCAAGATATTAAGTAGATATAAAATGTATGAGTGATTAATTATTTATTTAATATTTACCTAAATTTAGTTTGACACTTTTTATTTCAAGGGTCAACCAGGTATTCAAGGTGAAAGAGGTCCGATAGGGCCTCAAGGTGCAAAGGGGGATAGAGGTGAACCTGGGTTGCCTGGAAAAGATGGAGTTTCAGGACTTAAGGGAGAACCAGGAAGAGATGGAGTTATGGGTCCACCTGGTCCCCCAGGTCCGGAATGCCCAATCAAAATAGAGAAGGTGATTGAAGCAAACATCTTTACCCAATTTTTAAATTATTTTTGTTTTTGTTTTTTTAGTTTAAAGCCCATAACAACAAAAATATCGAGGCATTCATTTATTGGTAATTGTTAAATAAAACGCACGTGCAAACCCTCTGATGTTTCGAATGTTTATCAGGTGATCACTTACCATCACCAACCATGTGCCCCCTATCTATAAAAAAATAGCGTTGTATTGAATGATTTTGATGGCTATATACTACATACTTCATAATTATAAATATATATGTATGCAGAAAATTAATTTTAAAATAAATTACGTCTCACGTCACGCAAGCTTATAGCTTCTTCGTTATATTTGATGTCCACTGCAAATCTATATAATAAAAGTGGTAAAATAGCATGTTATCTAATCTAGAAATATTTTTTCTATATTAACTTAGAATCAGGGACTGAATACCGGTTAATTTACTATGGGAGTTATACCGGTATAATAAAGGTTTTTGTTAATATTCTTTTGATATTATTCATATTTATTTAAAAAATTACTGTAATTACTGTAAGGTACTGGTAAGTTTAGTGTGTACTACTCTTTAAAACTAATATCATGGTATCTCAGTTAGACACGTATTTTGGAAAATAAAAATTAACCGGTTTCAGTCCATGCTTAGAATGGAAGTTATATTGAATGATATGTTAGTAATAAGCTAAGCCATTTGATTGATAACGATTTGAACCAGCATTGGAACAAATATTGTCAGGGATTATGTTGACAGGAAATAGAAGAGACAAAAGTTCCCGCTAACCATGAAAAAGGTGACACAGGACCCGTGGGTCCACCAGGTATGCCTGGGGTCAATGGTACTCCTGGACAAAAAGGTGAAAAGGGGGCTCAAGGAATTAAAGGCGAGAGGGGTGATGAAGTAACAAAAGTCTTCACATATAAGGTATTTTAATCTAGATAGCCTTAGATATAATACTTTCATACATACAAAGGGAACGCTACACCACGAGGAAAATTTTGATCAAAATGATTATACGAATAATTTTAGGATAGTTCTTCATCAATAATGTCCATAAAGTCATCGTACAAAATAGTATACACTACTCTGGCTAGTCCGCCACCGTAAAAACCGGCCCACCGGCGGATTATCGAAAATGGCGGATTATTATTTACAGGGACAGGAAATTGAAGGAAACAACAAAAAATTACACAGATATTATGTATTGGTATATATAATATGTACCTACATTCGGTTAAAAACAAGCCAAATTACAAAAGTTACGTGTCAGTTTCAAATTGACACATAACTTTAATTACTCAGGTTTTGAAAAATACTGCTCTAATTTGGATTGATTTTTATAAGTGGTAGACGATGCGTTGGGGCGGATTAGCGAACCGAAATTTGTTTAATATAGTAGTCGTCGAATTATCAAGCGACGAACTAGCGAGAGAGTAGTGTACAATTAGTAACTTAGCTAATGCTTATCATTAGGATTATAATTTTAATTTTTATTAAATGATTATATGTGTAGTTTTATTAAATATTATTAATGAACTTGCATATTTCAAAATGGACTTAGGTACATATTATTATGTACTTACAAAAACAAACATTTGTAGGGTCTTGACGGTAAACCAGGTCCTCCTGGTGACAAGGGTGCACCTGGAGAACGAGGAGTTAATGGACTTCCAGGAACATCAGGCGTGCATGGGCGACCAGGGAAACCCGGAGAGAAAGGTACACTCTACTATAATATAGAGGCTATCAGCGCAAAAGTGGTGTTATTAGAATAGTGCACCAACCTATCAGATTCTCAGCCTAGCAATTTTCTATAATGGTTGTAGAAGAAATAACTTTTAGTATAATAAGGCCGCCTTTTGTACTAAATTTTTCTCATTCTGTTTTTTTTTTTAATTTCTGGTGTACAATAAAGTATTTTTCATTCATTCATTCATTCAAATTTCAATGAATACTATTTTTCCAGGAGACAAAGGCGACAAAGGTGATCTTGGTCCGCCGGGTTTGCCTGCGAAATTGTCTTCAATATTAGATGAAACCTTAGACCCCGAAGAAAGTGAGTGTTTCAATTTTCCTATGTAAATTTTAATCAGTTTGAAAAACAAAAATTACTATATTTTTACGGGCTCGTTGGCGCGTTCGGTAGAACACCTGCCGTGCGCATCGATGGGTCGTGGATTCGAATCCCACCGGCTTATAATTTTCTGTAAGCATGTCTTCCCCACGTCTGGTAACTTCGGGCATTGATCAGATGGGAAGAATATCGAAATTACGGCCGGGCAACGAACCACCGTTCATAGATCGAAAATCGTGAAGTGCATATTGCGCGTTTCGGTTTCAGTCTATGGATTTCCGAATGCTCGAAGTAAAAATTATGTCGACAGCGCATCATTGACTGATGTTCTGTGGCTGAGGTATCACCTACCATCAAGTGAACCTTATGTTCGTCTGTCGATATCTGACATACTATACGTTTAACAAAATATTTCACTCGTAAAATCTATTCCGTCTGTAAATATTAATCCCAAGCAAATTTTAATATATCAAAAATTCGTTCATGTAAATATAACGCGTATACTGATACCCAAATATATTGTAACTACTATTTACCTCTATTAGCTTTGATTCTTATCTCGACCCGGCCTGCTATTGTCCAAACTTTATGTTATGTCCCTGTTTTTTTATTAACAAGAATGAGATGTATTATCGGTTCTGATCATCTTTGTCTCAATAACTATGTACAGAATACTGGTGGTAATTTTTCGATTGGATGATTCGTATGAAAGGTCCGTTATCTATATCTATACATATAATAAAACTGTGCAGGTCGAATGTCTGTACGTAGAAAAAAAATGCTTAAAACCGAGTCAGGGGGATGTAAGAAGGAAAATAGATTAAATCCCGATTTTGTTATTTTTTTTTGTTTCTCTTTCGGTTTGTCTGTTTTTATGGGCTAATCTCCGAAACTGATGGACCGATTTACATGAACTTTTGCATGGTGGTACCTCGTATCCCCGGTCAACATCGTAGATACTTTTCATCCCGGAAAATTAAAAAGTTCCCAACATATAGTCTTTGTTTCATCGAAATCGGTTGTCGAAAAGAAAATAATATAATATATAAAGATTAAACTCGTATAATATGATTGTATATTATTTATTAATTCCCATATAAAAATGGTTTAAAAAGAGGACTATTGCTTAATACGTAGCATTAAATATTTTTATTGAATTTGTTTTCACAATTCAAATATTTCCATGATCAAAATGGGATAAAAAAATGAAAAAAGATTAAAATGGAATAAGAGAATTAGCAGTTACTATTTTGAAAAGTTTATACGAATTCTCCTAACAATTCTACAAAATTTATACATTCAATCTACATCCGTGAATCGTGCCAAGCCACCACAAATGCCGTTGCACGAACGAAATTTTCATCCATCACATATTATTCTATTTGCTGGTCTAGCAATTACTCGTAATTGTAAGTGATGGAGAGTTCATTTGCATTTTTGAAATTAAACAGACTTTTGTTAGCTTTGCATTCAAACTTTAGAATATTGACGCTTGATATTATAGATATACACAGTTGAGGATAAAACGAACTTTACATCTAATTATACAATTTAATTGACCAGAATAATATATATAATGCTTATCCATATCCTTGTGAGATTTATTGGACTTATATCTATATCTATACTAATATTATAAAGAGAAAAGATTTGTATTTTTGTATGTTATGAATAAACTCAAAAACTTCTGGACCGATTTTGAAAATACAAATAGAAAGCTACATAATCAGCGAGGCTATGTTTTGTGTACATCTACATTGCACCCGTGTGAAGCCGAGGTGCGTTACTAGTCTCGTATATAGCTGTTATTAAATCTAACTTTTCTATAAGATGCGACTTGACGTGGGATTTAAAAATGTACAACAGTTCTGAAAACATTATTCGCCCGTCATTAAACTGAATAATTACCGTGAGATTTTGATGTTTTCGTACCTTTTTCAATGTCAAAACTTTTTCAGATGCAGCTGTGGTAAAAAAGCTTAGAGGGCTTAAAGGTGATATAGGTGCGACAGGTCCGAAGGTAAAAATATCTAATAAATATTTGCCTTCTATGAAATGCTAATAAATGACGAGATGTTAATAAATTTAAATAAAATACTGTTTACCGGATTAAAACGCGATTTTTTATTTATATTGTGTGTCTATGTATTGTCTGTCTCCCCGTGACCACGAATGCTGAAAAGCATCCGAAACGTCGGGATAAATAATTAAAACAATATAAATAATATGTCGCGTTTTAATCCGGTATACAGTATTTTATTTAAATGTGTGATACTCGCGTTAAAAAAAGACAATAATTTATGTTAATAAATTGTTTAACATACTTAGGGGGACAAGGGTGACCAAGGATTAATAGGACCACAAGGCCCTCCAGGAAAGGATGGTGTTGATGGTATTCCTGGGAAAGAAGGACATCGCGGTCATAAGGGAGATACTGGTCCTGAAGGCCCGAGAGGAGAAAAGGGAGAAGCAGGGGCACCTGGTTTGCCAGGAAATATTCCTGAATCAGCAATCAGCTTATTAAAAGTAAGAGTCGATATATTTTTAATTTAAATCAGGCAGTCATGTGGACTGCCAAAAGAAGTGAAAACTAAGAACTATTATGTGCGCTAGTCTGGATACTTATAGCTATAGATATACAGTTAGCATCAGCATATCGGTGACGCGAATCTATAAGATTTCCCCTCTAAAGAAGTTTTCATTTCAAAAATTGTATAATACAGTAATTGGGACAATTGTTCCGTTTAACTATTCTAGTAGTAAAAATAGGACATTATTTCTATATTAATCTATATATATAATCTATATATATAAAAGAGATTCCCACCTATATAGTCACTCATCACGATATCTCTGGAACCATAAGGCGTAGCGACTTGAAATATGGTAGGAATATTCCTTTCGCCGAGTAGAGGTCAGCTAAGAACGGATTTTACGAAATTCAACCCACAAGGGGGGTTGCGGGGGCAATTGCTAGTTATACCATAAATGTTATATTAAACGTCAACCTTATACCTTATACGTCAAGCTTTCTTTTACGCTATCTCTAAATCGCTTTACCTATGTAAAGTATTTGGTATTGTTTTTAAGTATAAAACAACTTTTAAATGAAGTCGTATTCTTGTTCGATTAGATTCTATATAATAGAGGTACATAATTAATAAAAATCGTACAATTCCGTACCGTGATTCTGATTCACATTGCTGATAATGGATATAACTAATACAGGGGGCAAAAGGAGACAGAGGAGCTCCAGGGAAAACTGGAGGTCGTGGTCATGTGGGGCATCCAGGAAAAACTGGTCCAACTGGACCATCAGGACCAAAGGGGATGAAAGGCGACAGAGGATCCGAAGGCCCTAAGGTAAATATGTAATTCTGCAAATGTTGTTTTCGAAGTTGCTCCAATAACTACAATGTATTAATAAAACTGAGAAGTAACTACTTGACAACGAAAGGCCTTAGAACAACACGTATTTTAGATGACATATAAGTTTTTCTGAGAAATTTACATACCCCGTTACCTTTATGACCGTTAGGGAGGATGTTTGTAACCTCAATGGTTGATGGTAAGTCGGTCAAAGTATTGATAAAAAAACCAAATATTCGTTTTGGTTAAGGTACCTTGTTTATTAAAGATTTTGACTGTGAAAAAAAAAAATATCACTCTCGGATATTAGAATTTGTTTATAAACAGAACTGAATGTGTATTACGCAGATATGAAGTATTTATAATAAATAACATTATTCTTACTTTAATATTTATTTAAAAGGGTGCTACTGGGGACAAAGGAGACGCTGGTGCAGCAGGATTAAAAGGCGAAAAAGGTGAAACACCTTTTATTGACTACAAAAAGGTATTTTAAGCACACACTACTTTTAATTCGCAGAATACATAGACTTCATATAACATTGACTCACTTGTACGCATTATACTGAAGTTCATAGTAAATTTTAACTATATACAACACTAACTTTAAGTGATCGTGGAGGAGGTACTCTCCCTCCTATCTTAAGGGAGTCAGTCTAACCACTGCCTAGATGGGCCGTAAGACTCCAATGGTTGTTTTTTTATGATAGATATCGACAAACGAGCATGAATTTCACTTGATGGTAAATGATACCTCAGCCACAGAACATCATTCAATGATGCGCTGTCGACCTACTTTTTACTTCGAGCATTTGGAAATCCATAGACTATAACCGAAACGCGCAATGTGCACTTCACGGTTTATCCATCTATGAACGGTGGTTCCCGGGCTGAATTTCGATATTTCTCCCACCCGGTCAATGCCCGAAGTTACCAGACGTGTGGAAAATATGCTTACAGAAAATTATAAACACGATCCCGGTGGGATTGGAACCCACGACCCATCGATGCGCACGGTAGGTGTTCTATCGAACGCGCCAATGAGCCGGTTAAAACAATATCTGCCTTACATTCGATTATGAAAATTGTGATATCAACCACATAATAATCAAAATAAATAAACATGTATGAATTTTTCAAAACATTAATTTATATAGTTACAAAATAATTAAGGATATAACATATAACTCGCGTTACTATGACAAATCTCTCAACAGCTAAAAGGTGAAAGGGGTGTCAGAGGTGAAGCTGGTGCTCCAGGTGACGCTGGCCAGCCCGGAACCCCTGGAAACTGTGAATCTAAATGTGTATCTCAACCTGGACCCCCTGGTCCACCTGGCCCACCTGGTATTCCAGGCGTTTCACTAACTGGACCTAAGGGAGAGCCTGGTGGAATAATTTATCGAAACAATTTTGGGCATACAGGTAGATTTTATTCTTAAGCATGCTAGTAATTTTTGGTTTCACATAATATTATCTTCGTACTAGCACCGTTGCAATGTAGTTGAACTATACACAAAAATCCTATGTTACTCGCTGATAATGTAGCTTTCTATTGTAGACAGAATTTTTAAAATCGGACCAGTAGTTTTGGAGTTTAATCGTAACAAACAAACAAATCTTTCCTGTTTATAATGTTACTTTACATTCATATTATAAATATTTTATTGATAACTAGCTGATGCCCGCGACTTCGTTCGCGTGGGGTTCACTTTAAGCTTAGCTTTTGAGCAAGCTTTCTTCAAATGACATATCCTTCATCCTCTGTACTTGGTGATTTCTTTTGGGAAAGAGCTATCAAATTAGTCATTGACGGTTGCTTTTGCATCATATTATCGACACGTTTGGTGGTTGAGATTGGGGTTCGAAGTATGATTTGAAATTCAATAAAAATACCATTGTTGAAAAAATAAACCTGACTTTAAAGAAAATTACTTATTTTTTTATAAATTTAGTTAGTGGTGAAGATACTGTATCCACCTCGATATTTATTTCATTTAATTGATCATTTTCATTTTGAGACATTTTTTTTAAATTCCCTTTTCCCGGGATTCCCACTCGGGTTTCCGGTGCTAAATGCGGAAACCTCTAAGATACGAAGACAGTCCTTAAGAAGCAATAAAAGGAATGTGGAATAATCGTAATTCTGTAGAGAAAGGATGGATGAAAAGGTGAAATAAACGATCTCATAAGAAATACATTTTCATATAATATTTCAATAATACATTTTCTATTGTGTTATAATATAGTTCTTTAAAAAAATAAAAAAAAAATATTTCCGTTCAACTTCAGATTCGAACTCGCATCTGAAGTTACGCAATGGGCCTGCATATCCACTATTCTACGATTACATATATCGGAAATGGCGAAATAATCAAAGTATTTCATTTACATATCAAACTGTGATTGACATCTGACAATTCGAAAAAGTTCAACGCGAGTCAGTTTGCATTGCAATTTGGTGAAATGGTGCCTTTAAAATTATTTTAAATGATGATAACTTTTCTTTCTGAGAACCGATTTCGATGAAACAAAGCCTATATGTTGCCCCGGGCTTTACTTAATATATTTGTTTAAATTGCATGAAAATCCGTTCAGTATCTTCGGAGATTAGCGTGAACAAACAGACAGACAGACAGACAGACAAGAATCTTAAAAATTGCATTTATGCATTCTGCTACCCTTCTTTTATCACCCCTCTTAATTTCTGGTAAAAATATTTAGTGAAGCGTAATTTCGATCCTACTCTTTTATTATATGTATAGATAACAGTTGTATATTATCAAGTGAAATGTTAATAGTTACAGATATACGATACAACTATGAAGTTATATTATAAATTTCAAAAAAAAACAGAGAGCTGCAGTTTTATTGGTTTATCAGATTTTCCTTCCTGGAATTAATTTTGTATAAAGGGATAGTTAACGAGTAGTAGAGAAAGATAAAAAATATCATGACATCGAAGCCGTAGTAACCTTTAAGACTGCCTCCGTGGCTCAGCGGTAAACGCGATGCGTTTAGCACTGGAAGTCCCGGGTTCGAATCCCGGGGAAGCAAGATTTAAAAAAAAATGTTTCGGTCAGGCACGGCACAGAAGGCTGATCACCTACTTGCCTGTAAAGAAAAATGATCAGTGAAATAAACACAGAAAATGAGTCTGCCCCATGCCCCACTAGGGGACCCGGGATTTCACTACTTTATGTTCCTTTAAAAATGATCTAATCACAATCTGATTTTAAAGCTTAAGACCTCACAATAAGCTCAAGTCGGGCTTTCGTACATTTTATAATTAAGATGTTTTGTTTTCTTAATTAAAATGCGTGTTTCTGATGTTTTACTAAGTATTTTTTGCTTTATTATTCGTTAGGTTCGCTTTTTGACGACGATGAGGATGTCTACACAGCGGCAACAGTGATTTTTAAAACGACTTCTGTTTTATTAAAGGTAATTTAATAATATCAATATTATATGTATAACTAATACAGTAATATTTTTCATTACACCGAGTATTCGAAATAACTGCCTTCTTAAGTTAAAAACGTTACAAATAAGACGTGAATTGGTTTTGCAATTGATGACATAAGATATATTTCGTGATATAAAGTCAACTAGTAACCCGCCCCGGCTTCGCACGAAAAGAAAAAGACAGCTTCGATGAAAGCTCTCAGTCGACTTTTTACATAAAATAATATTAAACTCTATCTATTGATGAAAACCGCATTAAAATCCGTTGCGTAATTTAAGAGATCTAAGGGTTCAGAGGGACAAACGGCGAGAACCGATTTTGTTTTATACAACGTAGAGGTGCAACGTACACGTGAATTCACTAAACATTTTTAAAGTTATTTTATTTGTATGATAATGAATTGCATTGTATCGTATTGTATGACTGATGATATGATTGATATTTATTATTTACAGAAAACTACCTCAACTCCAGTGGGTACGCTAGCCTACGTTTTGCAGGAAAGAATACTCCTAGTGCGAGTTGAAAGTGGTTGGCAAAATATTGAGGTATGTGTAAACACACAATCATCTCAATACCGTAACTCCCTGTGTATTCAAGGACGCTGATACATGATGAATACAGTGTCAACCCACAAAATGCTAAAAATGTAAATTTTGATACCAATCGCTTTCTCAGGAGCTGGATATATTTGAAAAGAGTTGTATATCATTTAAATCGTTTTAATAGAAAAAATATTGAAATAACTATTGGGCACGAAACCCTAACATGTTCAGAATATTTAACAATAATATACTCAAATTTTATAACATTGATTGCTACCAAGAAAAAACGATATACACTCATTGCAATAACAATAATTACAAATTATCTTCTATTTCTGTTATTTTTTAAAAGAAACTTAATAAAAGAACGTTGAAAATTCAAACTCAATTTACTCAATATGGGTTGACATGACTTATCAGCGTCCATTATTAGGTTGCTATAGCAACGTTGTCATCTGTCAAAAGGAACCCTACGTCATTTGATACAAAAGCAATGTCGCTATGGCAACCTAACTCCGGATATTATGTATGGAAACCCAGCGTAAAGACTTCAGCCCGAATTTGTATTTCGTCGTTTATTTGGATTTTTTATTTAGTTTTCAGTAATGTATAGCCCGATTTAGGAAGAAAAAAATCATAAATAAAATTCAGCCCATAAGTTTTCTCTGGTAGCTAAATTATATTCTTAATTATGCTTCTAACATCTAGACTAGGCTGGAATATAGGAATTTTATACGATAATAATATAATATAGAGCCAACCTCTATAACTTCAAAGATATAAATGATCTCAATGATAAAATTTAAAATACTACTAATATTATTATATATATGTTACTAATATTTTCATTATAATAAAGTCTTTTTTTACGCGTAACAATGCAAAAAAAATATTACTGGACTAAAACGTATTTTATTCATTAATAACCTGGTAATTGGCTAAATTTGGTGACATCGCGACGTCACCAAATGTTATGTCTACCTTCCGTAATCTATAAATCAATACATATTTTATATTTAATAATAATAATATTTTATATTTTGTATTTTCTCAGATGGGGTCGCTATTTTCAACGCGAAGTACAAATAGTTACACTGAAACAATATCTTCACCGCCTCAACTACCGAGTAGAACAGTATCTAGTGATGATAAGTCCTATGTAAGTATTATCTATCTATATAAAATAAGTCGTGCTAGTTACACCATTTATAACACAAGAACGACTGCACAGACTGAATGATATCCAAGTAGGATCTTTGTAGTAGTTGTAGGATTCTTCTATGATTCGAATAATAGAATATTATTAAAATATCGAAACATTCAGGAATAAAAATATGCAGAAATTTAATTTTGAAATAAATTAGGCTCGGAACTCCGCCATCTTCCGCAATTGACAGCTTATAAGCACGCTTATAGCTTATTTGTAATATTTGATGTCTACTGCAAATCTATAAAATAGAAGTGGCAAAATAGTATATTATGCAAATTTAGAAATATTTATTTAATTTTTGAAGCCAACATTCTGGCAGAACACGGTCTGTTGGGTTGGGTCGAAATTAAGTATGTGTCGTTCGCGATTGAACGAACCAAAAGACCCGGGTCGTGAAATCTGCGCGAACCAATGGGTCACTTTGTTGAAAATGATTCGTTCGTTCGATTACAGTCAGGCGGGTCGCGGCGAACCGAGGTACTCGAGGTAGTAATAGATCATTGAAACGAACGAACCAAGCACGAGCCGACGCGGCGATGACGTTTTCTGTATTATACATTATAAAGGTCACCGTTCTACTAATATGTATGTAATATTATGTCTAACTTACTGTTCTTATACTTCAGAAATTTTAATAAGCTATATTGTTTACGTTAATAAGGTTCAATATTGGAAAAAATAATATGGTAATGTTATAAGACAAACATATATTATGTATTTTCTAGTATTTATTTTTAATTATATGTATCCTTCAGCCTTCTGTTTGTCCGGGCTAAACTCTGAAACGTTTAAAACAATTTTAATGGGACTTTCTCCGGAAGATATAGGAGATTATAGAGCAACATATTTTTACGCGGGAAATATGTTGCACATATACACTAGGCTAGTCTATAATATTATAATAGTAAGAAAATTAGAGTTTTTTGTCTCATACAGCTTAAAAATATATTATATAGAATATACATATAATGTTATTCATCAAAACTGAATAAAACGGTGACCTGTGATCTCAGTCACTATTTATTATTGATTGCTTTGCTATGTTGGTTCGTTTGAAATTGAACCAATCAATAGATCATAGAGTAAAGTAATAATACTAGGAACGGGTCGAACGAACCAATAGATTGAATGGGTCGGACGAACCAATTGATTGAACGGGCCGAACGAACCAATTGATTGAACGGGTCGAACGAACCAGATCATTTTGTCAATGGTTCAGTATTGATCTAGTTCTTTGCGATCGAATGAACGACACATGTTTAGTCGAAATAAATAAAAAAATAATTCAAAGCTATTCACGAAATGTTCGATTTTCAAATAAATAAATATTACTTCTTATTTCAAATTCTAGATATTTAAAATAAGAACTTTTAATAGTCTCTTAACAAAACAATCAAATTATTAGTTGAAAGCTATACCCAAACCAGGAAATTCGATTTTCAAATAATTTCATGTCGTAACTTCAAAATATGGCCACCAAATGGCGAAAAAAAATCAGACTGCGTTGTTCCATAGTATTTTAAAAATGTAGATAAAGAATGAATAAAGTCAGTTCAAAGTCGAGTTCAATATGCATGTCGTATGTCCATCCAACGTTTGTGTATCCAATACAAATATTTGTACATAGAAATTGAACCCTGATTCGCGTGTGATATTGACTACCTCACCAATCGAACACCCAAATAAGTCAACATACAATTATAATAATGTGTGAAAATTTCTAGCGAAAATGGGATATTTTATTTACTATAGAAGGCAAATGAGATAGTAATTGAGGGAGGGAAACAAAGTGATTTTCTATACTATATTTGAATGACTAATAAACAATCTAACAGATGTCCGTTAATTAACTGAATAATTCGGGCATCACCAACTAAGTTATTTATTTATTTTAAATTATATTTATTTGCCAATAAGTGTTCATAATTTTAATAAGCCACAAGTTTACATTACCTAGAGTTCATTATTAAAGCTAATCTATTTACAAGCTAACAAAACATTTAAAGTGAGCTTTAATAAACGCGATAGAATTAATTACATATAACCATTGACTTATATGTATACTACTATAAGTCAATGCATATAACTATGTAGTTAATGTTAAGCAGTTAGTTTCAAAAACTTAACACTTTTATATTTTTGATGTAATAATACATTTACACATAATTTTGATAATTGGAATAACAAATTGTTACCTATTGAAGGCAGACTTAAGATTCCGATAGTAATAATATAAGTTAAGGGTATAATTGGGTAGTCGACGAACAGCAAGCAACGATGCATGGACCGTATCTAATGGCGAAGCATGCTTATGCGAGAACCCGCTTTATTGTAAGGGTGACAAGGGTAAAATTAGCGTGCGAGCTTAATACGTTTGCATTGACACCTCTACAATCTGGTGGATAGCAACTGTGCGTTCTTTTATTTCAAACTAGCGGTCCCGACAGACATATTGCCAGAATATTGGCTTCAAAAATAAAAAACAATTATTTCTAGATTTGAATATGCTATATTTCTATTATACTCGTATAGTGGACATCAATGATTACAAAATATCTTTAAGCGTGCGTGTCGTGAACTATCAATTGTGGAAGATGACGGAGTTCCGAACCTAATTTATTTTAAAGTTAATTTTCTGCATACGTTATTTCATTACTTTTCTTATAGGTATTGTAATAGTTATTCTGTTATTCGGGATATTATTATTAGACGAATCCAACAAATATATTATAAGTATATATGTTGAAGGACAATGTAACTTACGACTATGTCAGGTTTTCCTTATATATTTTCTTTCCTTTTTTCAGATCCGTCTCGTGGCTTTGAACGAGCCGTACTCCGGAAACATGTTAACATCTGCAAATCGAACTGGGCGGAATGCGGTCAACCAAGAATGTTTTAGACAAGCCTATAAAGAATTCCGCGTGGCCAATAATTTCGTTGCATTTCTCACTAATAAGTAAGTAGAAAATAAAGGCCTTCTCTAAAAGTGTTATGCAGTATGGTTAGTGTGAACACTAAGTGTGTATAGATACTATGTCTTCTCAGTATTCTGACTCTTTTATGGTCACCGGCATATCTCTTTGGAATAATTTACCACGAAATATTCCCGACGCACCGACTAAAAACGTCTTCAGGAAGGTCTAGGAGAGAAGGTTACAATTATGATTGGTTTCTGTTTTTTCTATGGAAAATGTAAATTTATTTTTATTTTTTTTCTATTGCAAGCTTAACTGGCAGTAAATGCCTTTGGGCATAAAGTTCGCTTGAAATAATGATATATCATGATAATCCATACCTAGTTATACATAATACTCAAAAGTAATTCCATAACACACTATTGCAATTAGTAACAATTTATGTATATTATTATTTGCACAATAATAATACATTAACAAACATTTAATTTAGAACATCAATAGCAGTGATTTCAAAATAATTGTATTACCATACCTGTATCTACACATTTAGCTTTCAACGTTCTAATTATGTATACATAATATTATATGTATTAATATGTTTGTTAATATTGTTATTTAATAATAAATATAATATTCCATGCTTCTCACTTGAAATTTAAAAGACGTAATATATTTAACACTTGGCTTACACGCAACGTATTTTTATTTTTACGTTTATTTAGCTGTTATCACGAAGCATTTCAAGTCGATGTTTCACCTGCCCGCCTGGCATGACCATCAAAAAGATATATCCCGACCTTTGATTATTTGTAAATAATCTAAGATCCCGACATCGACAACTTTGATAGACAAAATATCTCTATCGACAAATATCTCTGCTTTTGACATCAGAAGTCGAGTTTTAGACCCGGTTAGACCCGGAAGTCATAAAGAGATAATCGCTTAAAACACGAGAAAACGGTCGACGAAATTTTGTCGTGGTTGTCGTGCTAGGTAGCATGGACAGTGATAACGAGGTCTATGTGGTCCTCGCTTTCGCATTATAAATCTCTGCTCATTTGCCTTGAAGTGAACCAGATTTTCGCTATTCACGTTTTTCGCAGTCTGTCACTGGAGTGCCGATCACGTAAAAATAAATACGTATGGTGTATGTGTTGCTAAGCAACGCTTTTCATTGTTTCTTTAATAAGTTTCGTTTATCGAGCTATGCGTTCTTTTTTCAAAAGTTACTCTCTCCTATCATTGTACCAGATACTGGCAATAAAACAAAAGCAATTGTTTTTTAAATTCAGTTCTTTTTTTTACAGACTAGAAGATCTGAGAGCACTCGTGAAAACGAACGCAGATAGATACGTCCCGATTGTGAACATAAACGGTGAAGTACTTTTTGACTCCTGGATGGACATTTTTAACGGTTCTGGAGCGCCGCTTGCTACTAAGAAAATCTATAGTTTTAATGGACAAAGAGTTAGCTCTAATAAGAATTGGTAAGTATAAAATTCACACAAAATTATGATAAGATTATTTCAGGGCCGTGTATAAGAAATTAGTTGAAATTTCACACAAATGACAGCTCCACGATACGAATACTTTTTAGCAAGTTGTTCGTGTTCGTCAGGGGGGTGTAAGAGAAATAAAACAAACGCAGATTTTTTTATATTTTTTGTTTCTCTGTCTGTTTATCTGTTTATTCGGGCTAATCTCCGAAGATACTGAACCGATTTTCATGCAATTTTGTTTGTCGGAAAGAAAAGTTATCATCATTTAAAGATTATTTTAAAAAGAAAAACAAAAATTGCAATGCAAACTGACTCGCGTCGAACTTTTTCGAATTATCAGACGTCCATAACAGTTTGGTATGGAAATAGTTTGATTATTTCACCACTTTCAATATGTATTCGTGGAATAGTGGATATGAAGAAACCTTGCTCAAAAGCTCAGTTTAAGATGAAGCCCACGCGAACGAAGTCGCTGGCATCAGCTAGTAATGAATAAAATAGCACTTTGTAAGAAAACTATTGTGTGAATCGACAATCGTAGTTTCATACATATGGTCATATGTAAATTAATTTCAGGCCAGAAAAAGCAATATGGCATGGAAGTGACACCTTTGGTATTCGCACTCCGAGAGCTTTTTGCGAGGAATGGCAAAATGACAATCCACTTGACTTTGGAATGGCTTCTCCTCTTGATGGAAACAAACTTTTACAACAAAAATTGTGAGTAAATAATATCAGAAAGCTTGACGAATTATATTTTTAATGAAAAAGCTTTCAATGGATTAAGATATTATTTTATTAAGATATTATATTAACTCATACTACGCTTATGTATAAGGCCTATTCCATCGGCCTTATACATAAGCGTAGTATGAGATTGATATAGTTCAAATATATTTTGTTTCGGTCTATCGAGAGGATAGAACAAAAGAAACAAAATATACTTTAACTATATCAAGCTTATAATACGTTTATGAATAAGACCGTTAGTATTTTTTTATTTATTTTTTTAGTAAAGCTTTAATGAAAAATTCCTCGGCTGTGGACACTCTGGATATCTATGGATCAGTTTATACTTATGTAAGGTGATCCGCTTGCCCCGTTACTCCCTCCGATATAAACGATACAGTTGTGTGCTTCAAAATTCGTTTTATCGCTTTCTTTTTATAAAATAGGGGGCTTCTATAAAATTAAATTCACGTGAACCACGTGCTTCAAAAAATGTATTTTCAACTGTCTTAATCTATAGTATAGAAAGATAATCACGAGAAAACCAGGACAGCTGGCTAAAACATTTTCTTTTTCTTGTCTATATGTGTGTTTCGTGTAAGTCCATATTATATAAAACGATAGCAGGCATCCCTTACAAGTTGCGCATTTGGTATGATCGTTGCTTTAATACCAAAGATCTCTGGTTCAAATCCCTAGAAAAGCTGTCAAAAAATATCAGAGCCACACATAAAGTCATGTGCTCAATAAGAGTGTAGGGAATCTATCGACTTTGTATTAACCATATTATTTACTCTCTTTCATATAGTCTGTTACCGTCTCATCATTTCTAAATTCATACTAACCATTGTTTTATGTTTTTAGGTATCCATGTGACAGCAAACTTATTGTACTATGTATTGAGGCAACATCCAGAAAGCACAGATTAAGAAAAAGGCATACACTGCATCAGTGAGTTCTATATTTTATCTGTATATATCCATACTAATATTTTTAATCTGTAAATCATCCGTAGGAATCATTTGCGTGTCGTATTTCATATTTTTGAACA
This sequence comes from Anthocharis cardamines, assembly GCA_905404175.1. NCBI lineage: Eukaryota > Metazoa > Arthropoda > Insecta > Lepidoptera > Pieridae > Anthocharis > Anthocharis cardamines. Next base: position 8,392,161 of record FR989963.1, read on the forward strand.
GGAAACAAGTGGATGCGCCAAGTATGTTGTTAACTTCTTCAATTTACATAAATAAACTATAAGCGAGGTGTATGAAAAATAAGGGCGCATAAAGGATATGAAGGACAGGAATAGTCGGGAATGGATAGGAGGACAGGGAATAATATCTGCAACTCTTTTCCTAGAGTATTCTATCCTTGCACTGTCACTTGTCTTACTTGCTGGGGCGCGCGCCCTTTGTTTTTGAAAGCGAAGCAGTGCAAATTACTCTTTTCTTGTCGTCTTCTGTCATCGTGTTGTTGTCTTCTGTTCGTCTTCAAATATGCTGAACTGATTTTCATGTAGCTTCGACACATAGATTCAGCTTAGTCTTGGGTAACACCAAAACTTTGTAACATCGAAATCGGAGGCGGAAGGAAAAGTATTCTTCAAGATTGCTTAGAAGCTCAGCTTAAGATAAAGCTCACGACGCAAATGAAGTCGCGGTCACCAGCAAGTTTTAATTGGAAATCAAAGAGCATGTGTGTTTGTGAGCAGATTTCAGCAACCGATGACCGATTTGATATTCTTTTTTCGCTGTCGTTGTCATTTTTGGTCCACAGATTTTTTTTAAAATGCCGAAACGTTAACTCCGCTCCAATATGCCGCTGCGGTCACCTAGTACAATTTACATAGCAACACTGTTACTAATTAAATGTTAAAGCATTGTTAAAGTGTATGTTAAGTCCCAATTATCTGATTTGTCGCTTCAATCCATAATGAGATTGTGGCTCTCACCGCAAATACGTGTCCATTCTCGTTAACCCTGAAATATACCTAATTTATAACAGCTGTGCGATTCACATCATTTTTGGCAGCGAGTGATCAATTTTATTTATTTATGTATCTATATTATAAAAATCATTATGATCTATTAATGATTTGACCATTTAGTAAATGTTTGAGCTTTTGTATAATGTATCTAAAACATTGAATAATAATTACAAATATACTATAGGTAATAGAGATGCATATTTTATAGGAGGCTTTCTCCGCAATTAGATGTCTCCTTGGCTCAGTGGTAAGCGCGATGCATTTAGCACCGGAAGTCCTGGGTTCGACTCCCGGGGAAACAAAAAAGTATTGTTTCGGTTGGGCAAGGCACAAAAGGCTGACCACCTACTGGCATGTAAAGAAAAATTATACTACTACACTATTTGGGAATTCAATTTTTTTATCGCAATTGGCGTTGACCTTTGACACTTATTTATTTCTTTATTTGAACACTTTTACTGTACAATGTTTTTTAATTTACAAATTATAAGACGTAATTAGTATATTATACTGTAAACGGATTAAGGTATTATTTTAATTTTAATTATTTATCAATAAGCCAGATTGTACAGACTTCTAGACAGACGTGCCGTTTCTAAGATCGCATCATCATTTCACGTGGTCAAACACCTGCCTTTAGCATAAAAAATATACCTATAATAGTACAACTAAAAACTAAAATAAGAAACCTCATAATATTTTTAACACCACAGTGTATACTGAAAATGAGTATCAAAATAATGACATTTTATTTTCAGATCCCGCAGAAGAAACCGACATATAAGGAAGGAGGATTATCAGCAGTCAGAACCGTAGTACATTGAACAGTATTAGTAGTTTTAAATGAAACAATGTTTGTAAATAGTTCATCAATTTGTTCATATAATCATTACGGGTTATTGAATAACTGATGTCGATTTCATGCATATTATTCATTATAATAACTATTCATGGATAATAATATTAATTTAACATTCATTTGACAGTGATTATCGATTTATCTGTTGAATTGAGTTTATTTATTAAAATATACCTAAACGCGATAAATGTTTGATGTAATCTTTATACTTTTATAATTCGCAAATTTCACTGTGTTTTACTCGACTTAATTAAAATATGACCAATTTAATTATTTCAGGGAATCTCCCTATCATTTATATTATTTCAGATATCGGCTGTAAATTAGCGATGTAGCAACGTAAAGCCCTTACCACGAGTAAGCGTCCGTCGGTAGTTATTGTTGTTAAAACAGTATTTGAAAACTATACTTTCGTATATTGTTGTTACAACAGTATGTGAAACCTATGCCTTCATATATGATTGTCACAACAGTATTGAAAACTATACATTCGTATGTTGTTGTTACAACAGTATGTGAAAACTATGCTTTCGTATTCTTTTCATACCTACTATGCTTTTCGTATTTCGTTGTTACAATAGTATAATATGACAACTAAGCTTTCGTATATTGTAGTTACAACACTATATGAAATATATGTTTTTATATTACATATTGCTAACCAAGTCATTATCACAAATTATTGAAAAAAAAAATTGTGAACGCTGTCTCTGCGTTACTTCTTAAGAAATACACAGTGGAAATCGATCAAACTGTTTTATAAAGTACAACAGTTGAATTTATAATATTTAAAAAATCACTTACTATATATTTTCAAATTTTACTCGATAAGACAAAAGCATATATATATTTGTTCTATAATATATTTGTAGAGTTCCGAAGTGTGTCTATCTGTGACTAAGTAATACGAAAAGAATTAAATGTCATTACACCCTGACGAATTATGCAGTTATGTTCGGCTATACTAAATGAGTAATAGAAGCAAAACTTGGGACACTACACAAAATACTCTCAATTTAATGTTTATATTATATTAATATACGAATGACATTTATTTCTAAGATTCACATACTTTGCATTTTATTGAATAATTTTAAAATTAATATGGGCTATGATTGAATGTAATTAAATGTTTTTTTTTTAAATTTTATATTACGTACTTTTATACAAATGAACTATGTCCATGATTTACTAAGTCATTTCTTAATATAAGTAGTGATAACATAACAATTAGTTTAATATAATTAATAGAATTGTAAGGTTACTTAAGTACCCGTAAAATGTTGAAATTCAATAATTTGATACTTACCTACTTAAGAGTGCCATAAGTTTTCCACTGATAATAACAATAAAAATATGAGATAAAATGTTCTTTTTAATTTCATATGATCCGCACGGGTGCAATGTAGATTCATTTATTCATACTAAAACAAAATATTTAAAAAATCCTATGTTACTCGCTGATAATGTTTATATTGGTGAAAGAATTTTTAAAATCGGTCCAATAGTTCAGTAGTTAATTTTATTTGTTACATACAAAAAATACATATCTTTCCACTTTATAATATGCCATCAAAAACATAAATTGTAAAAAAAGCAAGTCTTGCAACTCAGTTCTTCTATCGTAAAAAGTGAGGTCCATATAATACCAAGTCGGTTGATTTTTTCAGTCTCTACTTAAGGATCCTTCTGTCTTTCGTTATTACGTAATTAACTAACCTAAAAATATCTTATAGTGACCATATCAATATCCATATAAAAAATCTTAGATGTTTAAAATAAATAAATATAATAATAGTATAGAATTATAGATTATATCCGAACGTATTGACATTTCCACCAAAGTACATTAGTTCCTCCAACGTATTTTGATCGTAAGTTCTCTGGGGAAAATTGAGGTTCGTTCCGTTTTTTGCAATGCGGAAATCCAACTTAAGACTACTAAGTATATTCTGTTGAAGTTTGTTTCACATACATTAAACCCGAAAGGTAATATCTGAAATCAAAACATTTAAAAAAAAACGGAAATAACGATATTTTTTGATAATTTCAAACATTTAAAAGTTCTTGAGTGATAGGAATACTTAAAAATAATATCGATCTTCTGTGTACACCATAACATCATTTCTAGTTAATTTAATCTATGTATAATTTCTTTTAAATTTTCTAAATACCGAAAAATCTCCTTTGCCACGTATTAATCTTAATGACATAACAGAATAACATAAGAATCAATGTGAGTGTTAAGTAGGTAGGAATCAGACGCCACTTTCAATGTTCTTCCTACCCTCATTTCGCGCGAGCTGCCGAAGCTATGTGCCCCCTCCGTCCGCACGCCCGCCCCCGCGTGGATAACACCACTTAGTATGCCTCAGACGATCGGTCGGTGAAGCTGCTGTGTACTTCGTACTCGAAGCTTCTAATTTCTAATTTGATTACCTTAAATTTATTTTTGATTAATTAATTTCTCCGTGCGTTACGAATATATGCATAAAATATGTGATATATGGCCGTATATTATGCTGAGGTGCTGGATTCATGCAGAGACAGGAAGAGAATCAAGGTTAGTGGGACTGATTTTCTACTTATCAGCTAGAACATTAATCGACTCTACCAGAAATCAAAGATACAGTCCACTATATTATAGAATCACCAGCGAAAGTGGTTTTCGATATTATGTTATCTTTGAGATTGGTGACGTCGGTATTGTAACTACTTACATACTTATAATCAAAGCTTACATAGTTATTATTACTGAGTTATATATATATTATGTTATAGTTAGCGAATTAAAAAAAAAATTTATTAACCCGTTAGCTGCCCAGCCGGCTTAGTACGACAACCGCGACATTTTGTCGACCGTTTTCTCGTGTTTAAATCGATTATCTCTTTATTTCTTCCGGGTCTAACAGGACAATTAAACTTAAAACTCGATTTTTAATATCAAAAATAGATAATTTGTCGATCGAGATATAATATATCGAGATATCTTACATCTTAGTTTGTCTTCTCTCGTCCGCGAGATATCTCGTGGCGGTCATGCTAAGCCGACTGATCAAGACTAAACATAATTTTAATATAATAATACTGTTAAGCAACCTTTGTGCAAATATCTAAAAAAAAAAAACGCCGTTAATGGTTTAATATTTTTACTCTGTTTCTCTAAGAATCTACGAATTCTTTTTACGAAAATAAATATGGTAACCCTCAAAACTCTCGGAACAAATGTCGAAATTCCAATCTTTATAACTTATCTTGGGACACAAACGTCCCCGTTCACATAATATCGGGATATAACCACTTCGGAAAGCTCATTTGCAATAATACTGCCATACGAGTGGTTGAATGATTCCTGAGCTGCACTTACCGTAAAATTGCGATATCAACTTCCTTCTTTGATTTTTCTGGCCATTTTATTTGAGGTATCTAGGTTAGCGTAAGATAATCTTTATTTCCGTAAAAGTAGGTGAGTGAGATAGGATATTAAACAACTTCTTTTGCGTCTACGATGTAGGAATATTTAATAAATTTAAACTATGTTATATTAGAAAAGGGGATGGATTTAAAAGGTAGGTTTGGTCTTGTTTCCTCGGACTTAATCACTAATTACATGTATGTATACAATATACATCAACTCTATGACTCAGTCATGGAGCATTGATTTTGGCACCGAAATATCGGATTTTGAAACCCATAGAAACAAAGCTTTAGAACAAATATGTTGTTCACTACACGTTTTTAGTATTTTATATTTACTTAAAGCAGTGTAATAATATAATATACGTAATAATAATTAATTATAGAATCTAAATTTGTTTTTCAGTCATGTCTCAAACTATATAACGCATTACTGTCATTATATACCTGTTTTTCCAATATTGAATTCCTGGACTTGCAAATTAATCAGTCAGCTAATAATAATTACTTAAAACAAACGAACTAATAGAACTCTTATAAAAAAACTAATTATTCCATGTTCAACACCCTTTTCAAATACAGTGTCCATATCGCCTTATCAGGGTTGCCTAGAATAATAGTTTTAAATTTATAATTTACAAAGCCAAGGTTAACTTAAGTATTAAGTTCGCCTTCTGTACACTATTTTATTGTGCAATAAAGAGTTTAAAATAAATAAATAGAAGAAATTGCTAATAAGCCGCCATTAAGGTGCCATATTGACGTGCCTATTGGCGCGTTCGGTAGAACTCCTGCCGAGCGCATCGATGGGTCGTGGTTTCGAATCCCACTGAGATGACATGTTTATAATTTTCTTTAAGCATGTCTTCCTCTCGTCTGGTAACTTTGGGCTTTGATCGGGTGGGAGGAATATCGAAATTCCGACTGGATAACGAACCACCGCTCATAGGTGGAAGAACCGTGAATTGCATATTGCGTGTTTCAGTTTAAGTCTTCCAAATGCTGGAAGTAAAAAGTAGGTCGACAGCGCATCATTGACTGATGTTCTGTGGCTGAGGTATCACCTACCATCAAGTGAACCTCATGCTCGTCTATCAATAACTGACATTAAATGCCATATGCTAGTTATGTTCAAAAGTTATTTTAGTTTTATAAATTTATTTTAGTTTAATAATGTAGAGTTAAATAAATAAAACATGAACATGAATGTCCGCAAAAAGCTTTCGGAACACATAGCAATATAAACGAGCCAGAATGACGTTTCCGAATAGAAAAAGCACCGACATTTTTCTCCATATATTACGAATAATGGCCCCACTATCGTGTCTTTCAAGTTAAAACCGCACCGAGTTCCAAGCTTGTTAAACGATACAACAATTGTCGGACATTTTAACTTCGCCGCCGTAAACAGAAAGTATAAAGCGAACTTAATGTTGTGTAAAAAATGACTGAAAAAGCGACGCAATTGAAGCTGGAATAAAATTTTAAAGGCGCTTTATAGCAGCCGTAAATAATGAAAAAGTTGTACTTTTGGGCTATAGGTAGATGATTTTTTCGAATCGAGAGTAGTTAACTAAGATTTTATTACATTTGTTCTTAACTTTTCCAATTATACTGTTATTTGCCTTGTTAAACAAACTTCGGCTGAGATTAACCATTTTTTTTTATCGTGGGGAGATTAACCATTTTATTATTCGTTACACCTTAATATGGAGATTGATAGACGTAGATGATACAAACTCACTTCTTCTTCTAGTATCAGTATTATTTGGATATTGTTGAATACAAAAATACTACAATCGCGACTAAAAATTAGGGATTTGTGGTTGAATAGTGAAAATTTGGTGTGTGTTGCTGTGTAAATTCATTTTTATTGCCGCATCATAAACAAAAATTAAATATAAATGTCCAAAAATATATTTTTTTAGGTTGGACCAGGAGTTTTTTTACAAACACTGTGACACTTAGACACTAATTTTATATATTAGATTTTAATAGTAGTAAATACATATAGCAAATATATATATTTGAAATAATTCCAGTAGTTTTTGAGCTTATTCGTTACAAACATACAAATATTTCCTCTTTCTCATGTACGTATTAGTGTAGATAAGGCGTGTATGTTGTTCTAGTCCATAATTCTGTGGAACATATCTAGTTAATGCTGAGGATAGCCTAATTAGAACCATAAGTCCAGTGCAATTGGCTACAGACTGGAGCCTCAATAAAACTTAACTCTACAAGTTAACTGAGCAATTGTGAAATCTTGGGAGCTACCATTGATTTCTTGTTTATTTTTAGTTGTTAGAAGCAATTCTAACTTAGAAATGGGCGGTAAATAATTGTACTTGGAAAATAAATGTTAAAATTTCATTTATATAAATTTAAACTTTTAATTTTAATAATCCGGTGATTAAAACGCGATTTATTATTCATCCCGACGTTTCGGATACTTTCCAGCAAACGTGGTCACGGGCAGACTAATAGGTGACAGGTGTCTGATTTGAATTTTCAAAAAGTTGCCATACTAACGTCATCTATTCTTAACGGAGATGATATTTGTTGTAAGTTTCTATATTATGGCAATTTTGACTAACAGTGTCCTATTGTTTTATAGTGTTTTACTTTGGATTTCAGATTATTTTAATGGATCCCATAGGTACTATTGGAAAGTCATAAATCATCTTCTCTATTGTAGTAAGGGTATTTTTTAATCTCAAAAGCCTCGCGTTCATCAACATACACGTGATTTTTACTTGAGAAAAGGTAACTTAGAATAGAAATGTTTTATTCAAAAAATCACCAAAATACAATATAATCTTAAAATTACAAAAATACAAAAAAAAAAGCAATGTTTACTGAAAAATTGGTGACCTCCGAAATGGAAGACCACTCAGCGTACGTTGGGGCCGGATGCGACCCCAACACTGATTTTCAGTGGCTCCCAAGGTGAGGTGATGCGCTGGCACAAGCGACAACTTGACTACAGCATAAACAGCAGTAATTTTTAAATTCATTGTTGAACTTAAAAATTACCTATATTACTTAGTGTTATCTTTCTAGTATATATTCTATTTCTTTACACAATAAATTATTAAAACACCGAGCTAATCTGACCAAATCTAACTCTCTGAAGTTGAAAACTCTCTAAAGATTTGGCATAGAACTTCGACTTCACATAGTAGATTCGAGTCCTGGCGTTGTTCCAGGGCCAATCTATTAACAATACTCTCCGTTACATTAGGAAACATAAACAGGAACCCGACTATTATCTGTTCGTTAACGCTTCGTTAGTCTAACTGTTTGTACGTTTTGCTACAATCCGATATAAGAACTCGAATGCGATTGCAAATGCACACAAAATATAAATTACATCTTCGAATGAATTTTTGCAAGCCCGTTGGTGCGTTCGGTAGAACACCTGCCGTTTGCATCGATGGGTCGTGGGTTTGAATCCTATCAGGACGACGTGTTTATAATTTTCTGTAACCACGTTTTCCCCACGTCTGGTAACTACCGGCATTGATCGGATGGGAGGAATATCGAAATTCCGACCGGGTAACGAACTATCGTTCATAGATGGCAAAACCATGAAGTGCACATTGCGCGTTTCGGTTTCAGTCTATGGATTTCCGAATGCCCGAAGTACAAGGTATGTCGACAGCGCATCATTGACTGATATTCTGTGGCTGAGGTATCACCTACCATCAAGAGAACCTCATGCTCGTCTGTTGATATCAAACATAAAAAAAAAATGAATTCGCCCCATGCCCCACTAGAAGAAATCTTACACTTAAAGTGATGCTTTTTCTTATTATTATTTCATTTTTTAGTATTTTACACTGATATTTCTTTTGAAAATCGCTTATGTAATTTTTAATATTTGTTTTCAATGTTCTTTTTAATTGTTGAACTTTCTTTTTTATTTATACATTTCCTCCATCTCGGGTTGTCTGGAAGAAATAGCTGTCATAGCTATAAGACCGCCTTCTGTACACAGACATATCTAACGCTGATTATTCTGTTTATTGTAAGTCTACTTTTATTATTTTATGTTGTTTGTATATTTTTTGGGCAATAAAGTATTTACTTACTTACTAGGAGAGTTGGGCATGTGGCAGAAACATATCACTGATCATTTTTATTTACAAGCAAGCAGGAAACAATTTCACCGAAATATATATATTTCTTTAATTTTCGTAACTTACGAGAGTAAATTCTAAAAGTCAATCAGACATTTCTATGTATTTTTTATCTTATTTATCGATAAACGAGCATGATGGTAGTCAGTGATTCGCTTTCGACCTAATTTTTACATCGAGCATTTGGAAATTCATATATGTATTCAAATAGAAATGCCCTAGGTATACCACGGTTTTTCCCATATATGAACTGTGGTTCGTTACTAGGTCGTTTCAATATTCCTCCCCCCGTTTAATGCCCAAAGTTACCAGACGTAGGGAAAACATGTTTACAGAAAATTATAAATTTATTATTATTTTTAGTTTTTAAACCAGTTCTTGCTTGCCTTTTTAAACCTTTTTCTTGTACTTTTCTTATTGTTGGAAAGGAACTGACCTCCATAACAGAAAAAAAATACCTAGCTATTGAAGCCTCATTAATATGTGTACTTAAAATAGTTGAAATTATTAAATAAAATAAATTATTAATATTATGTCGTACCAGCGGGAGTAGAATCCGCGATCGATCGGAACACAGGTGTACACTCCAACGAGTCCGACAAATGAAACCCTGATTTCTCAACTGTCAAATTGATACTCTGTTGCTTTCATTAATATATCTACAAAATATAAATAAGACACATTTGAAGAAGTTTCTTAACCCCTCATATCAGTTTAAGAATATTCATCTTTACTCATCGTAAACCTAATATTCAGCAATTTCTGGATACAAGTTAACACGTTCAATGCAAAACAGGGTCTAAGTCGCCTTGTACGTGCCTCACATGCGGTGCGGCGAAGAAAAACAGACTTACTCCTATCTGTGGTGCGAAAGGCGTAACTTCAATTTGTAAGAAAACGTATGAATGTAAAAATAAACTAAGCTGTTGATGTAAACTATTTTATATAAAAGGCAAAAAAAAGAAAGAAAGAAAGTTTACGGAGTTCAATAGGTGCCGCTACATTGATAGTTTTAGTACAAGGTCTAAAACGCCCAGTACCGCAGGAATAGAAAGTACCGATAAATCAGTCCCGCTCTGAATGTGTTAAATTAATTAACAACGGTATATTGACGCCTTTCAACCCCTGATTAACAACTTCGACATTATCGCACTAAGGCCTTGGGGTCAAGAACTAAATTATACTCGGGTAGTTTGAACCCACTAAATTGTCTTGTTTGATGACAGAGATAGGCCCATATTCCGTAGTGACGTAACTAGTTAAATCATACATTCTCTACATAAATAGTAATTTGAAACTGTGAATCAAATTACTATTTATGTATGATACTCATAACTCAAGTCAAAAAGTTCTCATGAGAACATTTTGACTTGAGTATCATATTTGACAAACTAGTTTTATAATTTCAACCTCCTATTTTTCTCTCTTTAAGGTGGAATTTTGGGAATACACACTTTTTGTTCTTATTTTAAACAAAAAGATAAATTGAATCTTATTTATTAATTATATGTTATTTTTTTTAAACTTATATTTTAATACTTGTTTTTATTTGGTTTTGACTGCATATTCACTGCACTGCATATTCGAGAAAAGGTAGGTAGTGACCCTGCGCTTCCACTGCCCCGTCTTGGCAGTGGCACTACCGTGCCCCCATATATTTATACACATATAAATAAACCTTTTTCTGAGAATGTTAACATTCACCTTACAAATAATGAATTTGATGTGTCATTCTATTGTAAGAACAAAGTTTAAAATTGATTTATTTAAAAATTTCCTATAAAATTCACTCGTTTGAGTAACAAACTATAGCTCAAGACTTACTTATTCAACTAGTTACAAAACTAAGGACAGTAATTATTAGTGGTAGAGTTTTTTATTAAAGTTTTTTTTTATCATTGACAAAAATAAGATATATTTTTTTAAAACCAATCTTTTACAATTAACACATATTATGACCCAGATCTCTACACAGTGTCAACTGTTTTTACGAGTATGTTCCAATATTTAACAACAATAATAGTAAAATAAAATAAGAAACCAAACCTTCACGAAACGAGCCTAATCTTACCTAAAAGGCCGACCACACATCCTCAAGACGTCTGACGTTGTAGTCGCTTACACAAACAGGCTTGTATCTTTGCCTCCTCTAATATAAAAATAGTAAAATAATAATAATGTTCGCTTTACAGCATCAATATGCATTTTCACTTTTGACAAACCAACAGATTTCGCATAATATATAATATTAGTATAACAATAAGAAGATAACGTCTCTTAGAACTAAATTACCTGTTTCCTGAAAAATGTAACTTTAAATGGAGTGTGGAATTGAAGATGTCAACCTTCTATGGCTTGACATGGATAAATCGAACGTTCTAGTGTTCTCACCTTCCCGGGGGATATAAAAAGGATATTAAAGGACGAGTCAGCTATTTTTCCTTTGGGATTACGTTATATTATGTACATGCATTAAAACGATTAAAGGAAAACATCGTGACTGCGAATTCTTAGGTGTGACCATTGATAATACAAATCATTTATTTATTTACTATTTTTTTTATTCAAAATAATTATACATTACTAGTGACCCGCCCCGGCTTCGCACGGGTCAAGGTTTTTTGACAAAAAAGCAGGGGTTGTATGTATTTTTTAATGCCACATTATAAAAAAATAAAAACAAAAAATTTCGTCTAAAAAAAAAAAAATTTAGGGGTGGATTACCCTTAACATTTAGGGGGATGAAAAATAGATGTTGTTCGATTCTCATACCTACCCAATATGCACACAAAATTTCATGAGAATCGGTCGAGCCGTTTCGGAGGAGTATGGCAACGAAAACTGTGACACGAGAATTTTATATATTAGATTATGCCAGTATAGGATTACAAAACAATAGGAATGTTCGTATATACTGTTATAATAATATAGTTTAGATATAAAGTAAACTCTTACTAACTACTAGCAGTGACCCAAAATGACTCCATCAAAAAGAACTAATAATACAAGGGTTTAATTTACGGTGAGGTTTTCCCTCTTGGTCATTTCAAATCAAATCATCTTTATTTGCGAAAATCGTTACATATTTCAGTGTAAGGTCTAATACTTATTTATACAGAGCTAATTAAATATGTAATATTGATTACAAATTAACGACAATCGCAACTAAATTATATATTCATCTGAAAGAAATTCATTTATACTATAATAAAACTTTTTACTAAGAATATGACTTAATTTTTTTTAACAGTTTTAAAGGTAGGGACTTAATAGTTAACGATAATTTATTATAAATTTAAAGAGTACTGATTCCGAACCGAGAATACCGACATCGACGTGTGGGACACGTTTTTCATAGAAGAGGAAATCGAGCTTACGGCTTATGTCGTAAGTCATACAGGAACGACAGAGTGCCGTTCATAAGTGTACATTGTGTCACCTAAATGAATAAATGATTTGAATTTTGAAGGGTTCGTTGTCGCCTTCGGTAGAACAACTGCCGTGCGCATCGATGGATCGTGGATTGCACATTGCGCGTTTCGGTTTCAGTCTATGGATTTCCGAACGCTCGAAGTAAAGATTAGGTTGACCGCGCATCATTAACTGATGTTCTGTGGCTGACATACCATCAAGTGAACCTCATGCTCGTCTGTCGATATCTGACATAAAATTTTTTTTTGACTCCAATGATGATGATGATACAACAGAGGTCACCAGGCATCATTAAACCATAGCTTACTTTTTTTTATAAATAAAAGGATTCTTTTGCGACTGATACTCCGTGACGTGACTCTTAACGCAAATACTGAAAACTAACATGGCAAATATTATTTAAAATGTTTGCCACAATATGTTGAGTCTTTTGCCTATTCACTGTCAGTTGCACATAAATAAAATTAAGTATTTATTATTTGTGACAGTGAATAAATGTTTTCTCTTTCACTCTCTTTCTGAAACTGACAGACGGCTCTCTTGATGGTATGAGATCCGCCGCGCATGGACATCTTCAACACCAGAAATCTTGAGGAGTTCTGGTCTTTAAGGTAGGTAACAACTTCGAGCAAAAATTCATACACTGAAAGGCAAATAGCAATTAGCACTGAATGTATTTCTATTATTGATTAGTGGTTATCCCGACGGAAAATTCCTTCATAAAGTGAAGGTTGAAGTGGCACACATAAATATTAACATGTTTATCGTAATATATAAATGTATCGGACTCGGTAGGCAATGTATATGCCGAAATAACACGTTTTCATATTAATTAATAACTCTATATTTCCTTAAATACTATGAGCTCCAAAAAAATAAAACCCTTTTAAATTGTTCCAAATTTATAAAAAGATTTACAAACCACAGACATAAGCTTAGAAAAATACCGGCCATTTGTACGAAGCGAAAAAACAAACCGTCCTTATTAGCTAAAAGGCTCCTAATGAAACAAAACTCTTTCTTATTTTCTTATTGTATTTCTATTGAATTATTTAGTAGCCATTTTTCCTATTACATCGTTAATTTTCCATTGTCATAAATGAATCAAAATACTCGCAAGATTATTTGAATTATTTTTTTATTTATTGATAGCTTCAATTAAGAATAATCTCAATTTTCAGAAAGATTGTTATTATCATGGTCTTCACACTACAAAATATAAAGGAAATAACCCTGTATTAATGACCTGACAAACTAGTCATTAAGTTTTTTTTTTATATTGGAATAATTTTTATTAGACTGTATTTCGCGACCACTCTTAAGTGTCGATAATTGTATTAAATCCGATATTATTTAAATATTTTTTTTTAAGAAAAGTTACGTACGAGACATGAATATCCTTGTTTATCTCAAACTAGCGATTCGCCCAGGCTTCGCACGGGTCCAATCTAGATATACTAAAAAAATAAAAAATAGCCTATGTTACTCGCTGATAATGTACAATAGCTTTCTATTGGTCCTATTCTATTAAAATCGGTACAATAGTTTTTGAGTTAAATCGTAACAAACAAAGATTTTGACGGGCTCGTTGGCGCGTTCGGTAGAACACCTGCCGTGCGAATCCATGGGTCGTGGGTTCGAATCCCACCGGGACCACATGATTATAATTACATGTAAGCATGTTTTCATCACGTCTGGTAACTTCGGGCATTGATCGGGTGGAAGGAATATCGAAATTCCGACCGGGTAACGAACCACCGTTCATAGATGGAAAAACCGTGAAGTGCACATTGCGCGTTTCGGTTTCAGTCTATGGATTTCCGAATGCTCGAAGTAAAAAGTAGGTCGACAGCGCATCGTTGACTGAGGTGTGGCTGAGGTATCACCTACCATCAAGTGAACCTCATACTCGTCTGTCGATATCTAACATAAAAAAAAATATTTCCTCTTTATAATATTAGTACCTATAGAAAATCTAATACATCGTTCTAAAAACATTCGTTAATACGGTTCTTCAGTCCCAAATGGATCCAGCATGTGACTTTCACATCAATCACTGTCATGGGCGCTTTATAGTCCAATACCCTACTAAGTCTGTCTCACCTGCTCTAATGAATGAAACAATATGATGTAGCGATGTAAGGTTTCGTGTATTAAAGGCAGAATTTTGCTTTACAATTACTTATTCTTTGCAATTTGTCGTAAGATTAGTATTATTCTCATTTAAAATATACGTAGCGTAACGCTGGATTAGAGTTACGATGTAAAATTTCAAATTATGATGTATTTAAGGCAGAATTGGACGTACTTTAGCAAAAAGGATCCAAACTACAGTGAATTCCCATAGTGTGAGGACCCATATGTCCTTTTTGCTAAACTACGTCAAATTTTTCTTTACAATAACTTATGCTTCGGAATCTATCGTATAATTATATATTTAAAATATGCGGAGCTTGACGCATTACAGATTAAAAATTAAAATAATATACTAATATATATATATTATATATAGTATATATAAAAAAATATTATATATTATGTAATATTAACTTTTTTTAATAAATTGTACACCTGAATTAGTTCGGTAAATTTTTCATATTTTAAGAGGAGACAAAACGAGTGGTATTAAAATACCATCAAAGCATATAAATATAACTATAATTAAATATTATTCAACGTCGATATATTTGTTATTAAGAGTTACGTAAATACAATAGACTACTATATAGAACAGTAAAAGATAAATCTCCTCAAGAAACAACATTTCACAATAAAATGAAACCCAACCAATGAATATTACTGCAATAATCATTACCTTAACAAATGTTCTCACAAATTAATTTCAATTCGGTCGCTAATGTTTCGGTTTTTAGTTCGGACGGGCGCGCCTTAATGGCCATGGCATTATACCCTTGTAATTGCAAATGCTACTATGCTTTAAATAACAATATAATGAGAATCTAATCGATTGCGTACAACAATGGTAGTTTGATTTAGCGCAAAGCTCTCCAAACTTTTATCTCTTGTAGATAGTCCAGTCAGTCGGGACATTTACCCTACAAATTTTTGTTTGTACTCTGATGAAAAATCCTAGTGTAGCATAAACCTCAAAAAAAATCCTAGTTGATGACCTCGAAAAGGAAGCAATTATTGTTTGGTTTGTTACGATTTAACTCAAAAGCAACTTGACCGATTTTAAAAATTATTTCACCTACGAAAGCTACATCATCAGCGAGTAACATAGGTACATCTACTTTGCAGCCGTGCGAAGCCGGGGCGTGTTACTAGTTCTATAATATATAGCTATTTTATATTATATTATTATATAAAAAATCGTACAGTAACAAGTTTTATTAAAGTCTCGAAAACGATCATTTGACCGCACGGTGGGTTTAGTGTTAAATAGGGAATCCATCAATATCAAATGTTTACAAGACAGCTGGTATTGTACTACTCAGTAGAAGTATTAAATTTAAAACAGTAGTGTATCCTAATAACCCCTGGAGTTTAATATAAACCACTTTAGATATTATACTAGGTTAGTGTTATTTTACTTGGATTTAACGCCTTTCGTTGTGAGAACTATTTTATTGAAACGCTGAGTAAATTATTCATATCATTGAGTACGCTTTGTATAATTTAAAGTTTGATAAATCTTTTTTCATCATAAAATATAGATAGAGAGCCAAGATTTGCTACAACCTGCGCTACTGACCTATTTTATTGTTAGTTCGAGTATACGGTAGTTCATAGGTTGAAGCCGAAGTGCGCAATCTGCAATTTATAGCTTTTTCAGCTATTGAGGTGGTTTGTTCGGACATAATTCCGATATTTCTCCCACGCCATTATTGCTCAGAGTACTGACATACTCATTTATATAATATGTTTTCAAAAAATATATAAAATCTAATAGAAATCATATTTCACCATGCCTTCGTTTTTTTTTTTCGTTCGTCGTCGTTCGTTCGTTTTTTATTATTATAACTATAGTTAATTACTTCAAAATGTCATGTGCAACATGATGAAATGGTTGCAGCTCCTTACACACATTTTGTTAAACAAAAAACTTGGCGATTAAAAAAGTGGCGGAGAGTTTACTGCCAGTTCTTCTCGTCCGTTCTACGCCCTTGATTTGAGAACTGGCAGTAAATGTAAAATTAGAAGCATTTTTTTTATTTACGTCATAAGTGTACATTGTAATAAATAAAAAATAATCAAATAGTTTAATCGGACGTATATCCATGAAATCTAACCATTTTTTATGCGTATTCAGTAGGTCTGAGAATCGGCTACTATCCATTTTTCACACCCCTAAGTGATAAGGGTTATTCACCCTTAAATTTTTATTTTTTATTTTTGTACGAAATTTTTTGTTTTTATTTTTTTATAATGTGGCATTAAAAAAATACATACAACCCTCAATTTTTACTTTTTTATCACCAACCCCTGCTTTTTAGAAATTATTTACATGGCAAATCAACGTTTGCCGGGTCAGCTAGTGTATCTATATAGGTAGGTATATCACGAAAACAGCCTTAGCAAAATATTAAAGCAGTGTTTATTTCTGCATTGGGTACTTGTATGCATTGGGTATCCCACTTGTATGACGGGGTTTTTATCTGGCTTAATCATTTAATTAATAAAACTTGAATATCTCAAAACTGTGCGGGGTTGCAACCTTTTCATGAGATTACGTCCAATCGATTTCTCTTTTTTTTACAATATTTATGACTCAAAACAACAGTGGTTTCTCTCTAAGTAAAAAATCTTCGGTCAGTCGAAGATTTACCGAAATTTGTTATTACACGCAACTCCTCAGCCTTTGATTATCATATTTTTTGTTCCTCCCTTCTTCTTATTTTTCCCTAGTGATTTTCTTTCAGCTATTTGCATATTGAATTCCGATATAGTGTTCAAATTTATTACATACTTTGAATATTGTATTGTGTTATTTTAGTGGTCTATAGAGAATTTATTTCTTATGTCTGACGAAATATTGCTGTGGAATATTATTTTCAGAGTCGCGAAATGTTTCGGGGAAAATGGAAGAAAGTCGTAAAAATGAATGGTGTCTTGAAAATTTTGCTTTTATATAGACTGAACTATTGATAACGATAACACAAATCTATATTTAGACTAATGAAAGTTTTACATGTTTGTTGAATGTTTTTTCTGAAACTGGAAACCTTTCCAGCCGACCTAGCATGACCGCCACGAGATATGTCACGGACGAGAGAAGACAAACTAAGATATCTCGATATATTATATCTCAACATCGACAATTTTTATATAAAAGATATCTCGATCGACAAATATATCTATTTTTGATAATAAAAGTCGAGTTTTAAGTGTAATTTTCATGTTAGACCTGGAAGAAATAAAGCGATATTCGATTAAAACACAAGAAAACGGTCGACAAAATTTTGTCGCGGTTGTCATGCTAGGCCGGCAGAAGGATAAAAAACATGTTTACAGCAAATTATAAGCATGCGTCTCATTCGAGTTCGAGGTAGTACCTACCCAAAGTACTAACGAGTAACGAGCCCATCAAAACTATAACGTTTAGTTTTCAGATGCCAAGTACGAATGACTTGCAAAAGTATTCATATCGTTTACATGAAGCCCTTTTCTTGTACTTACAAGAGCAATAATTTAACATCCAAGAATAATTGTAAGCAACAGTTTCCACACGGATATTATATGCTTATCACCAAAAAAGGCATTGACATAAAACTTGTATAACAGATCAAAAACGTGTTGTTTAAATGCAAGTCATTTATTGCTTCCTTTAAATTGTATGCAACCCGTAAGAAACTTGCATCGTGTAAATGGAGTATGGACCTTAAATCTGTCAGTTGTTTGAGAAATTATTTAAAAAAGGAATATAAATGTCAGATAACCACAGAACAGAAGAAGTAAGTAGAAGTGCGATGTGTCATAATTTGTACCGGATCGAGTGTCGCCAAATTCACACAAATGAATGGAGTATTTAATACTGCACACAGTTGCAATTTTTCTTCGATTGGTTGTTTTTAATTAACTCAAAACTACATAAATCACACTGGTCCTACAATTGATAATATATCTTAGTACTTCGCGATAACGGTTACTTTGTAATATTGAAACAAACTAATAAATAATTCCTCTACTCGATAATAGATGTCGTTATTCTTCTTGCACGCAATAATGGTTTTAATCATCACTTCAAAAAGTCGAAAACTGTGTCATGATTTGTCATAAATTTAATAATTTCGTCATTTCCGGTTAGTGTAGGACACGTTTAAAAACATTATCGATGTTTGATACATTATTTTTGTTTACGATTTAAGTGCTATGTTGTATGATTATCATAATTATACCGCAGTATAGCGCCGTTTTAAACTGGTGTTAAACCAAATAATAAGGTATTTTATTTTTGATACAATTTTTATTTATTTTTTCAAATCAAAATGTAGATCCGCTTTGCGAGAAGGTATAAGTTAGGGTTAGAACGAATTGAAAAAGTACTTGTAGGTATAATATTCTTTTTTAATTTTCAGTTCTGTATTACTAATAGTCTGAATCATAAATCACATTTGTATAAATCACTTAATGAAAACGCGATTGCTAGTTAAGAAGCTATATTAATATTCTATTTTATTAACGCGAGTATCACACATTTAAATAAAATACTTTATAAGGGTTAAAATGCGATTCATTATTTATAAATATTATTTATCCCGACGTTTTTTCAGCAAATGTGGTCACGGGCAGACTGAAAGATGACAGTTGTCTGATGAAATATCACAAAGTTGCCATATTAACTCTATCTATTCCAACGGAGTTAATGGTATTTACTGTAATTCTCTATATCGTGGCAATATTGACATGCAATGTTCCCTTGTTTTTATGCATGTTTGACTTGGGGTTTTAGATTTTTAATTATCAGATCCCAGGTGTTGGAAAGTTTCAAACCATCTTCTCTGTTGAAGTTAAGGTGTTTTTTTTTTTTAATTTGAATCGCCTCGTGTACTAGTCTGGGAAAGGGTCTACTTTCTCTTGCAAGGAAGAGAAGTAGTTTTTCTTCAAAATTTTCGGTCAATCCGTTGGTTAATTTCAACTCGAAGGAAGGGCAAACAAGAATAAAAAACACTTTCGATTTTTTTAATAATTTATTAATTAAGGTATTTAGGACTGCGATTTAACTATCGTGCTATTAAAAATAAAAATGATAAATTTTATAATATTATTACCGACGCGTTGTATATCGATAAAAACATTCGACCTAACACATCACTACTAAGTGAGTAGCGTTAGAACATTCGAGAATAGCGTTGACACTTGATATGACAAACGATCTAAACTGAACTTTATATGAAAGGTATAAGGATGATTTTAGCTTTTTTTTCTATTAAATTTATGGTCAATTGAAATTTTAAGATTTATTGAAAAAATATATAAATTTGTACTAAGTGATGGTAAGAAACACCTCCGTTACTAAGACTTTTCCTTCTGCTATCATTCTTACACTCTAAAATAGAACAGTACGGCATATTTACGAAAACAAGTAATTTTATGACACGACCGACTCATCGCAGTGTTATGACACGACTGTGATGAGTTAAGGGAAATATCACGCAATAGTGACACGCATACCACGCCTACTTAGCAATTCTACTTATTTTTCCCTGTTCTGTGCAGATAACAGATGACACAAATACTTTTTTGTGAGTTCTAGGCTCTCAGTTCGAAACATGTATATTAAAAGTAATTTGGAAGAAAATGCGTTCCTTCAGTTTACGTGAATAATTCAATATGAGATCTATTAAAAATCCACGACGCTATAAATGTATCTTTTGTATTGGAGCTTGTAATAAAAATAATAAATAACTACTTACAAATTAAACGTAACTAAAACAGAACATTATCACCCTATTTACGATATGCTTCAGTCCATAAACCTCGACCTGTACTGCAATAACTTACTTCGAAAGTAATTCCTTACTGTCTTTTTACTAAACTATAGTCGTATCACAAATCGTCCGTGGGGAGTTACGTGGTTTTTCCGTAGTAGGATTTACGCCGTAGAATAGATAGCCGAGTGTTACCTGAATTTACTGAGTACCGCTAATCACTGCAGGGTAAACAAAAAGCCGAAGCTTTTTGCGGCGTCAGTTACCGGCGCTGGAAATGCGCCAACCACGGCTTCCAAACGCTTATAACCTAACAATCAAGCATATAGAGAATAAACATTCCTGTTTTACTAACGTGTGGATGTAACGAGCAATTTGAAATGTAGGCCGTCGAACCTCGACTTCGCTGGATTTGACGTGAATTTGACATCGAGAATATTTTTGAATTATTTGTGTTACAAATGACTGAATAGGTATTCAAACAACTGGCCCTTACCTAAGGGTTTAAAATGGTTGGTTAGTGTAAAATAAGTACGTCAAATAATAACTTGAACTGCGACGGGCTCGTTAGCGCGTTCGGTAGAACACCTGCCGTGCATCGATGGGTCGTGGATTCGAATCCCACCGGGACGACATGTTTAAAATTTTCTGTAAGCATGTCTTCCCCACCTTTGATAACTTCAAGCATTGATCGAGTGAGAGGAATATCGAAATTCCTACCGGCTAACGAACCACCGTTCATACATAGGAAATACCGTGAAGTGCATAGATATGTGATCACCGGCGCCCATAGCCTCGTAAGGACCAATGTACTCACACGAGGCCATATATATATTCAGATTTTTAAGCTTGGTCCTTAGGAGGACATCTGCAACACCAGAAGACTTACAGGTGCATTGCCGGCTTTAAAGAAATGAGTAGGCTCTTTTTTGGAAGATTCCTAAGTAGTATCGGTTCAGAAATACCGATGGCGACAACTAGTTCCACAGAGTATCCTCTATGTATTTACACTATGTTTAAACTCATTTCAATAAAACTAAACGGTCAAATAACGATTTCCATCAAGAGAAGTCGAATTACTCTCGCGAATAAGTACTATTATAGTATCAACTAAAAAGGTAATTAAAAGTCAGAAATAATTCCATTAGCAATCAGAAGTTTGAAATATAATAAAGGGGTAATTACTGAGTTCCGTGTTGTGTTAAATGAATAAGGGAAGTTTTGCAAATGTATGAATTAAATTGAGACTGAAATTATGTCGCGGTCGGATATTATATTAAAAAAGTTTTTGGTTTGAAAGTCGGCCTTCGTTTCTATTGCGATCACACTCCGCTTTCATAAAATATGAAAAAAGTTTAAGGACCCTATTTGTAGAAACGTTTACGGGAAACTCAAATTTAACAGCTTTAATATGTGTTTGAAATGCTTTTATAGACGATTGAGGCAATATTTTCTACTCACCTCGTAATTGCCATACTTTTTTCCTAATTTGTGTTAATATAACTAATGCAATATATATTTCAGTTTTATAAGTTAACAAAGAAATATAAAATAATTGATATAAAAAAAACAAACTGCCGAATCATTCGATACTTCAAGGATAAGAACTGACCTAATTATAAATCGCATTTTTTAATATCCTCTACATAGTAAAAAGTAAAAAAAAATCCGAATCCTTAATAAGATAGACAATATATGTAAAACTCAATGTTTTCCACAGGAAATGACTTAATGTGGCGAATGAAACTCCTTCGTCCTTTTTGGATTTTTAAAATCCCTCTTAAGTTGCCACGAACAGACAGTAAAAATTTCAATGTACATAAACTTACATTGTAAATACTTTTTTTCTATACTCCTTGTCTTATTTTAAGACTAAAAACATTAAAAGTAATTTTAAAATCTCGGCGTATTTAAACGACAATTTGTAATTAATGTGTTACTCATTAATTTAAATAATAATTAAAAAATTAAAGGCAAGCGTAGCGCGTAGCTTAAAAATATATACAAAAATAAAATAATTACAAGAACAATTGACTTTGACAGCTTTGAATTGGTAATAGTAAGTGGTACACAATTCCTTGGCGGATATTGGGGTATCCCTCAATGCCGGCGGTATGTCCTTTGATGTACGATCTACGCCCGAACCGAATGTCATCCATTTCTTACGGGATCGCCCGCTGAACAAGAATTTATTTCATGCAATTCCACACCACTTCTACATCTACAGTTTATATGGAAGTTTTACTGTACCCACTGACATTTAGTTTACAGATTTCATCTGGCATTTTATTAAAATTTAAGTATTTTAAGTAACAATAGATTTCTTTTTAATGAAAACGGATAGCGTAACGTAACATTACATTGGTTACCACAATTTACGTGTCGATATGTAGGCTTAATTTTTGAAGTGGGTGTGTTTGGCCAAATCCGAAACTATAAGGAATAGCGAATAGTACTCACAGGAGTCTCGAGGCTGATATTGATATTGCCATTTCTTCTCATCCGTTCTACGCCCTTTTGAGAGCTGGCAGTAAATGTAAAATTTAGAAGAATTTAATATTTTTTTATTGACGTTCCTAAAGGAATACATGATTTGAATTTGATAAAAACTAAAACTTCATCAATGGATTTTTGAAAATTCAATATCCTGGCCAGGAAGCAAACCGTTGATATTGAAAAAAACACTGTTATATAATTTGTATATATACTAGTGGCGGTCCACTAGTATTTTCGTTATTTTGTTTATATTAACGTGAAAGACAACAAATCTGTCGCTATAAGACAAAAAAGCGGGATCTGAAAAAAATATTTTTGTGGTTCCAATAGATAATGCCAATATATACCAAGTCAACATCCACTAGACACTAACTTGCCTTAAATATCAATAAAACCCCCTAAAAATATTTCATGTCTCATAAGTAAGAAAATGACATTTAAAAAATATACAAAATATTTACTTAGTTTATTTACTAATGACGCGGACGTGAAGGCAGAAATTAGATTATAGGAAGACCCAACAAAATACTTATTAATCTAATAAAAGTTTCATAACTATTTAAATAAAATACTGTATACCGGATTAAAATACGATTTATTATTTATATTGTTTAAACAATAATAATGATTTTTGAAATGTCACAAAGTTGCCATATTAACGCCATCTATTCCTACGGAGTTGATATTTACTGTAATTTTCTATATTATGACAATATTGACTAACGGTGTCCTCTTGTTTTTTAGTATGTTTGATTTGGGGTTTTAGATTTTTATCCGGTATACAGTATTTTATTTAAATGTGTGATACTCGCGTTAATAAAAGACAATATTATAGTTTCACAACTAGTTTAAAGTAATTTAAATTACCTAATCATTTATGTTGGAGGTTGTGAGTGAAGCTGGTTAATAGTGAAAAAGAAGTACCAGAGTGGAACAAATGAGACAACTGTTTGTTCCAACTCAACTGCTCGTTTGTTGGACGTCTAATGCGCTCGTTGCTAATAAATACTTTACAAGGTTTTAATTTAGACTGATGTTCTAATGACAAGTAAGGCTTTTGACGGGCTCGTTGGCGCGTTCGGTAGAACACCTGCCGTGCACATCGATGGGTCGTGGGTTCGAATCCCACCGGAACATATTAATAGTTATCTGTAAGCATATTTGCCATACGTTTGGTAACTTCGGACATTGATCGGATGGGAGGAATATCGAAATTCCGACCGGATAACGAACCACCGTTCATAGATGGAAATACCGTGAAGGGCACATTGCGCGTTCCGGTTTCGGTCTATGATTTCCGAATGCTCGAAGTAAAAATTAGGTCGACAGCGCATCATTGACTGAACCTCATGTTCATCCGCGAGATATCAAGCGAATAAGTGAAAAGAGAATGGCGGGCTGGTTTTCGCTGTGCTAAAATCCTTAGTCTTTGAATTTCCAAGGAAATATACTTAAATCAATTGAATAGAAAATTCCATACATATGGCAACCCTTAATGTGGTACGGTATATTACGTAACGTAAGTTACGTAATTTATACGAGTTGTTTTCAGAGATCGTACCAGTATTGTTCAAGCAATATCCCGGGGTTAATCGTAACTACTGTACACTAATTTTAGTTTAATTAAGCTGTTTATTACCAAAACAACACCTGCTCAGACGATTTATTGCGAAGTAGTAAAAATACAATAGAAAGTTAGTTTCGTATACATTGTATGGGTGTAAAAGTTTTATTTCCGAATCGATTAATGTGTTCCTCCATTATATCTCTTTTCAAATGATTGGTTTAACCTTACTTCTTCTGTTCTGTGGGTTTAACGTCTGTTTTTTATGTTAGACTCAAAGTTCTATATGTAACTTAAGTAGAAGGAAATTTTTTACCGGTTGCAGCAATGGTTCCGTGGCGTAGTGGTAACGCTCTTGCTTACTGAGCGAACGGACGGTTGTTCAAGTCCTGGTTGAGTTACTTATTTTTTTAATTTTTATAAATTATTATTTTATAGTTACATATAGAACTTTGAGTTGAAATTTCTCAATAATAAAAATGCATGGCGTCTTGCCGCTTTATATATTTATTGAGGGGAGCCTGCCCTACAATATATATAAAAGTTATGGGAACTCCCCTTGTGAGACCGAAACGCGCAATGTACACTTCACGGTTACTCCACCTACGAAACATCGAACTATAGAAAAAAAGCATTGCAATAAATTTTCATCATAATTATTATATGATATTGCTGTTTTTGTAAAGGGGAGGTGTGGTCTCATTTTCTTCATTAGTATAGCCGTGCGAAGCCGGGTCAGACAGCTAGTAATTTAAATAAAAACGGAAACCTCTATCAACACCAGGTATAAAGGTACTTTGTCGCTTAATCTATTTCCATTTTACACCTTACAAAGAAAATTGCAACACTCCGGAGAATCTTAGCAAGCCAGCCTGTTAAGGTAAAATAAATTAAATGAAGGTACCGTTAACCGTTTTAATTAACTGCAACGTAAAATGGAGCGAAAATTCTGCTATGGATTTTGCACTGCAAATTACCCTTTGTACTTTTATAAGGTTAAATGTATGCATGAAAATAATGGGAATATTTAATATTATACTTAATTTTTAGTGACGAAGGTTGAAAATTATCAAAAGCCTTTCAAAAAAAACCTCATCATGCTGCGAAATTGTATACAAGGCGAGGATGTCCCAAAGTAAAGCGAAAAATATCCACCAGCTTAATTGTTTTTAGTTTGTTAGTATTGTGTTTTACAATATTATAATTATAATATTATTAATTCTTATACAATATTTAACACAATACTAATATTTATCTATTTATTAGTATTGGGTTAAATATTGTATAAGAATTGACTTGTTAACTCCTCAACCCTGTTTAATTTAAATTGTATTTTTGTTAGTTTAATAATGTATTCAGTTTTGGGACGAAGCAACATAGTCTTATTGCAAACGTGTTTTATTTAGACCTTAAAATACGTTACTTTTTTGCCGTGGCACAAAATAATTCCTGCCTAATGCTTAAAATCCGAATTTCCTTTCGAATTTTATATCTATTCTCTATTTGACTAAACTAAACGTCTGTAATACATGTCAGATGTCATGGTACAAATCGAATTGTCATGGTTCGAAGAAGGTAAGAAACAATAATGTTTTAGTCCTGTAATAGGTTGATATAAGGACTGTGACATACGAAAAGTTAAATAAATATTGGAGTTATATTGCTATAAGACGGTATTGTGAGGCCCGAGTGGCTGAGACTTGACATGAATGTAGTAAAAGATTGTATATTATACCGATATAAGACCGTAACGTGAGGGCTGATCGGCTCAAAGTCAGACTTGACATGAATGTAATAGATTGTTTTGTACCTACACTTAAGACATTAAGTCGCCGCAGAAAAGTTTTCAAAGTTAAATATGAAAATGGAATAAAGGACATTTAAAACTATATTACTAAAATTCATATCTTTATTTTCTAACTAGCAACGCGCCCCGGTTTCACACGGGTGCAATGTAGATGCACAACTACTATACACAAATAATCTATGTTACTCGCTGATAATGTAGCTTTCTATTCGTGAAAGAATTTTTAAAATCGGTACAGTAGTTTTTGAGTTTATTCATAACATACAAAAATTCAAAAATACAAATCGTTCCTCTTTATAATATTAGTATAGAAGTATAGATTAAGTAAAGATTAGTAAAGAAATACTATCTAAATATCTAAGTTATCTCCTACAGGTTCAAGTGACACTAGGTTCAATTACGTTTGATTACAAATTATATAGCAGTTGACATAAACAGTAAAAAATAATCTTAAGATGAAGTTATTATCGAGTGTTAAATGAAAAAAAAATAAATATTCTAAGACCTCTGTGGGATTTCATTATCTTGAGCAGATGTGGTTTTGTAAAAGGGTCAACGCTAATTACAGGCCACGCTTAGATGTAAATCTTAATCTCATCTGAGTTGTTAATTGAAAAAAGCCGTCTCTGATAATCCTTCCTGCTGCAATGCGGTGTCGGCGGAAAAGCGAACTTATTCTGAAAAACGATAATATGTACGGACGATTTGAAACGATAACGCAGAATTGTTCGTAACGTAACATTTTCTAAGATTTTTATAATATTCTTCGTCTTCCTGCCCTGCTTTTTTTATTTGGGGTCGGCGCAGTATGTTTTCTTTTTCCATTCTCTTCTTTCACTTGCCATATCATCAGGCATACCTCTGAAACATATCATATATGTATATCTAAAATTTTTTATAATATTGCAATAAAAAAAAACTTTTAATCCTATTTTTATAGAATAGGGCAAACGAGCTTCTAATTCTAAGTGATCATCTGCAATACGAGAAAACTTGTTTGAGCAATGCTGGCCGTTAAGGAACGAGTAGGCTATAACTTAAAAACCCTAAGTCGTATCGGTTAAACATACCACTACTTACCAATGCAGAGGGGTGAAACTTTTCAAAACATTTACAATGTACTGCGAAATTTCGAGCTAGCATACGAAGAAGACCCAAAGTACTACCAAAATTTGAAAAATTAAATCGCACGGATGTGTATATTTTCATATACACATCCGTGCGACCATTTCATATGTGACCTTTCATTATAATATATTATGTTCACTTATTATACATAATATACTTATGTGTACATACGGAATGTATGTATGCCGAAGTTACAATTTATGTT
Source organism: Anthocharis cardamines (assembly GCA_905404175.1). Classification (NCBI taxonomy): domain Eukaryota; kingdom Metazoa; phylum Arthropoda; class Insecta; order Lepidoptera; family Pieridae; genus Anthocharis; species Anthocharis cardamines. The sequence goes on from FR989963.1 coordinate 8,419,895, forward strand.
TATTACATGTTTATTTACCTTACTATAGAGATGAAAATTATTGACGATAAATTTTAATGATAGTATCTTCAATAATTATTACAAAGAGTTGAATGTAGTCTAGTCGTTTCTTGAAGGTTCCCAAGTTGTTCGGTAACTATCACGTTTTATTCTCGGCATTCAGAATAGTCATCCGCTGCAGTCAGCAGGATTTGTGAATAAGCCACCGCTCACCCAGTTATGTTTGTTGCCAGATATTCGAGCTAACTAGCGTTTTGAGATTTATTAAAATATTTTATACGTTTTCACCTACGTGCTAATGAAAATATCCTGAAGTTTTTTGGCACAGTGTTGTTCTAAGCTAACGTTTTATCTTCATAACGCTTGTTGAAAATTAAAAATTAATTTCACATTACTTCATTACCCGAAACCCGTCCTCATTCTGGCGTGTAGCGTTAAAAAATATTGCCATTAAAATAATCCTATGTTTTATATTTGTGGTATATTTTCTTTAATTATGTAGAAGCATTAGTTTTATATAATTTTAGCTGAGTGTAAATTTTTTGAATGTTGAATAATGTTTATTTTTTTATTTCTATCTTCTAAATAAATTAAATAATAAAAATAAATTATTAAATAATAATAATAAATTGGAATTTTTATTCTTAAGATAAAACAATATTTTTTAAGAAAATATATTTTTTTTAAAAGCTAGAGTCCATCACTTCATTCAAATGGCCTTAATGAATTAAAATTATCTAAAATTTAAACGAATAAATTTCAAGAAAAATAAAAACAAGGGTTATCTTATTTTAGGGTACAAGAACTTTATTCTCATGAAAATCATTTTAGTAGTTTTGGAGAATAACATGAACAAAGAGAGAACAATCATTATCAAACAAAGATTTTTGTATTATGCAACTCTTCTTTTATCGTTCACTTTATAATTTCTGAGTATTATTTGTAATCTCTTATTATAATTTGTAAGCTCTTCGTCTCTACTGTTATATTTTAAAATAATAAGATGTACTTTAAAAATTTACCTGAATCAAAACAAAGAGCTACATTGTGAAAACGGAAACTGAATTCTCTGTAATACGACAAACGCATTAAAACCTCTTTGTTTACTTCATATTAAGTTCAACCAGCTACTCGTAGCTCATACTGAGCTTTAACGAAGCCTTCGCCGGCATACTGGGAACCATACTGCTTATAATAATTATGGTTTTGTTCGTATGTTTCATGTTTTTGAATTTACTTATATCGACATGAAATAGGTCGATAACACAGTCATGGTAGTGTATGGGATATTGTGGTTATCAATTGCCTTCAGGTAAGCACAAATAAATATGGATTTTTTTTAATTAAATATTATAGTGGTTAAAAGCACTTAATTAAAATTAAATTACCCACAGCTTTATCTTTTGACCTCAAAACAATCTTCAAGAGATTACCTCAAAAAATAAATTAAAATTTTGTTGGCTCTATTTAATTTCTTGACGACATCTTTATTCTGTTTGGGATTTTTTTGAGATTAAGAAATTATTTGCCTCACGAAATTCGCTCAGGAGATTTTTGTTCTGTTCTAATTATTATCCAGGCTTTATGTAATTAAAATAGAAAATTGTATATGTTGTAGTAAACCTAGTCACGATGAAAGCGGAGTGTTTTCAAAGGCAATTTTCTTGCAACTTAATTATTGTGTTGTTAATACAGTTTTAGGAATTGACTATGTTGCTCCCACGGTTCACTTAAATTAAGTCTACAAACATCTCGTCGCCGTCAGAGCTCCGGAGCCTGCGAAAGCACACCAGCCGGCCCAGCCTGACCGCCACGAGATATGTCGCGGACGAGAGAAGGCTAACTAAGATGTAATATATCTCGATATATTATATCTAGACATCGACAATTTTGATAGAAAAGATATCTCGATCGACAAATATATCTATTTTTAATATTAAGAGTCGAGTTTTAAGTGTAATTGTCATGTTAAACCCGGAATAAATAAAGCGATAATCGATTAAAACACGAGAAAACGGTCGACAAAATTTTGTCGCGGTCATCATGCTAGGCCGGCTGGTAGTGCTTTCGCAGGCTCCGACTTAGGAGGTGACGAGAGAAACAGCATGGGGTTTAGTAGACGAAGAGCTGCTTCGACTCTTCGGAGTCCATGGTCTCGTGAGTTTGGCATCGCCCGTTGCTCCCCCCTGAGATGGCGAGGACATTGATGATTCTCCATGTAGAAAAAAGTCTACAAACATATTCTATGTAAGGAAAGTAACACAACTCACCCAACCACTATTGTATGGGATTTTAACCTGTAACTTTAAATCTATTTTATCTAATCTATATTAAAACATTATTACACAGAGACTGTCTGTAGACATTCTACGACTCAACATTATATATCAAGTTCTTCAATATTTTATAACACTATTACTTTTACAAATTTAAACGAGCAATGAAAGTTAACTCGTCACCGATCAACAATGTTTTAATACTTTGGCTGCGACTATAAACTGTGCGTAAATATCAACTGAATGTGACTTGCGCGCCTGGGGCAACTCACTGACTCAGGGCACCGAAAGTGCTAAATATTTCCTTAAGTCGTCGACCCTTATACTGTAGTAACATTGAAAAACATTTAAAATTCCACTTGACATAATTGATACCAATGGCCACATTAAGAATAACGCACTTTACCCTTAACATCTTTAGGTTATCGACTATCATTTGATATCTTATCAAGTAAGCTTTACACTTTTTTTATATAGTGGCAAGGCGCAATGCGGGGAGAGTGTGGGCATCAGCCCGCCAAGCATGACCATCAAGAGAAATTCATTGAATAAAACCGAAACGCGCAATATGATTACAATACTTTCTCGTAAATTGTTTATACTTTGGCCTAAGAATACTCGACGAAATATAAAATGATATTTTAGATGAATAATTGTGATTTCATTAGGGAAAACAATAAATTGTTTCTGAAACAGTATCGCTGAAATGATCATCGTTCCCAACGGGCAGGAGGGTATAATCTATGATCGTAATTAGGGACACATCAACGCCTCCATTCTTCTCCCCCTAATCACTCAGCCGGACACTCTGTACGGCAATTTTTCACTGACGTGTAATTATGTTAGCTAGGAGCTTTCCGGAATTTTCTGTATATGTAGTTTGACTAGCGCCCAGGCTTCACACGGGTGCAATGTAGACAATACACAAAAAATAGCCTATGTTACTCTCTGATAATGTAGCTTTCTATTGGTGAAAGGATTTTTAAAATCCGTCCGTAAATTTATGAAAATAAAAGTTGTAAGCTAAATTTAATTAAAAGTTTATGGACAAAAGTGCCTAATATAAACAAATAATATCGCTGTGATTAATATATTTTGTGATTTGATATACATGTGTATATCCAAAATTCAAATCTTTTATTCATTTAGGTACCATAATGTTCACTTATGAACGTCAATAAAAAATATTCAATGCTTCTAATTTTACGTTTACTGCCAGTTCTCAAATCAAGGGCGTGGAACGGACGAGAAGAACTGGCAATAAACTCTCCGCCACTCTTTTTAATCGCCAAGATTTTTGTTTTACAAAATGTTTGTAAGGAGCTGCAACCATTACACCATGTACCACATGACATCTGGAAGTAATTAGCTATAATAATAAAAAAAAACAAAGATTTCAACTTCAAAACAGATCAGCAGTTACAAGGCATGGTGAAATAGGAACACTCACATTCTCGTGGAAACAACACGCAAACACATAGTCGAAATAACTAATATCACCGCATACACGAATTTAAGTCCGATCAGTCACCATATTATTTGTATGTAAGGTAATTTTATCCCTAAACTTGTAAAATTGAATTTAACTTACAACTTTTATTTTCATATTTATTTAATTTTAGCATTTATAAAATGAACAACAAATACGATTAATATTACTTTTTGACAGTAAAATAATTTGATGGACAGTGCACAGTATTGCGTTGATAATTTAAAATGTATTAAAACGAAAAAAGTCTGAAATGACTTTAATATTTTAGCCAAAATTTAAAAGAAACTGTATACTTATTTCTTTCATAACTTAAGAAGCACATAGACTTCACAAAAGAGTTTGGTTATCTTTAGAAAGTTTAAGTTATATTTTAAAAAGATAACTTTGCTATACAATGCTGCTGTAACTTAAGAATATTAAGTCAATGTTACAAGTTTTAATTGTTCCAACTCTATATTTTGTTACTTAAATTTAAAGTAGGTACTCGGTCATTTAAAATTTTCATGGTCATTTCTATATCATTCATTTGAGTGATACTCACGTTCGTTTATTATATTATATAGCTGTTACTGGATTTAAACGCGACTTATTCGTTACATAATTTATTCCGACACGGTCAGACTGATAGGTGGCAGACTTAAAACTATCGTAACGTCATGATAAATGATATAATGAACTAGCGATAAAAAATATACAAAATAGCCTATGTTACTCGCTGATAATATTCTTAAAATCGGTTGAGTAGTTTTTGAGTTCAATTGTTACAAACAAACTAACAAATATTTCCTCTTTATAATATTACTTATATTATGAATAAATCACAACATATCCGAATTTTCGAAGGATTAGTTATTCGATTATTTTCATTTCGCATTTTCTCATACTATCTATGTACATGCGTAACATTTTTTTTTAGTTTCGTTTAGTTCCAGTTATACGGCAGCAATACAATTTAAAAATGGCCGTGGCACGAGTACACTTAAAAGTGACGAATAAGGCAAATTCACTACGACTTGACGCCTTTGATTACAGCTATTCTGTCTAACTGGAGTTATGTACCGCCATAAACAGTGGCTTACATAGCTCTAGTTACACTAGAACTACTATGTTTATTGTTTTAAACACCATGGATTGTGACAATATTCCAATTTAAATAATTCCTTCTCGCAATAAAAAAAAATCACAAAATGTCCAAAATATTAAAAGTGGAGCAAAGACTTTCAGAACAGAAAAAAATAGCTACAAAGATATTTTTTTAAACGTGTACCTAATTGAAGAGTATTGTCATTTAAAATCATTAAGTTACAAAAATTCTAAGCTATATTTTGCTAAACGCTCATAAATAAAAGCTGAATAATATAAAAGAACCAGCGTCGGAACGTGGTCGGAACGTTTGATGTTTCCATCCACGCATTTTAGAAAATTCATAGTTGTTGATATTTCAGGTTGTAAATCAATAAAACTGTTGAACTAATATGAACAAAATAGTGGCGGGACAACCATACAAGCCCAAAAGCCCGGCTTGCCCTATTAATGCAACTGCAACCTATTAATGCAACCATAAAAAGAAAAATAATAATTCTCTTAACGTAATTATATGAGTCATATATAATTTATATGATAACATAATTATATAAGTAATATATAAACACGTATTACGTTAAATGACTTTACTGTCGTAAGGCGGGGTTTTGGGCTTGTATGGTGGTCCCGAACGAACGTATTTTATTGTAACAATCATTTGCACAGTAGTCACAAAAGTAGTACATGCGCAATATCTTAGGGTATACCCGCCAGCAATTGTCTCGAAAGTCAAATGCGAAATCGGTCGGATTGCCAAGTAAAATTGGTATATTTGGACCAAAAATCAGTTAATGAATAAAAAAACAATAAATTAGATCAAAACTATATTTCAAACTAGGAATGTTATTTTACTCACTAATTACATTATTATCAAAAGTCCGGTAGATTCGAAACCTGCCAGAGACTTTTTGGGTAGAAGAAGATAGAGGTCAAATAAAATACGGTGAAGAAATGGAAAAACCTATTCACTTACGTGACAACGTATTCTTAAACTTTTGATACTTCTAATTCCACTTCATTATTGCTCATAATTTAAAGAACACTTCAAAATAAAAAGTATAATTTCCGGGTAAGTAATAAATTTGAAAGCAAACTCTATTCGAACGATCCTAGAATAAATTACTTCTGCATAATATCTATGTATTCGACCTTATTCTTTTAGAATAAACTAACTACTCTGGTCATAAATACTGTTGCAAAAAAACTTTTTCTTTTCAACTCTTTGATTATTTTGAATCTGAAAAGCAATTATTATGTTAAAAACTTCTTTCGATTTCAGACTAAATTTTCACTGGAAACATTGCATAAATTCATAAATTCGTGGCCAGGTGGATTCAAAGCCATTTTGAATATAATTATTTCTTACTTTTTGCTAAGACTTCAATTCGACACCAGCAACTAATACGCTACTACGCTAGCTTGAAAAAGTATATTTTACGACAGAATGTTTCAAAGAAAAATTGTGATAACTTTAAAATTAAATATGATAATTAAAAAGTATCTAATCACAATTTAAAATCAAAAATCGTAAATCTTTTTCAAGTTAGCGTAGTATTCATTGCTGGTATGGAAATAATATGTACAGGATAAATTACATCATAAAAAATAAATAGTCATTTGTAACAGGAACTTATGGCCGGACTAGGTATATGAGCCATTCGACTACTATCTTCGAAAATATGATGTGTTTTTAATTTGAATATTAAACTGTATAGTTTTATAGTCAAATTAGTTTTGAAATACAAAACAGTGTTTTGCTGTTTTATTTACATCGAACTCAGCTATGTATAGAATCACAACTATCCAGTTACTATATTACAATGGCAGTAGTGCTTCATTTCGCCTAGGCTAAAAAGGTTGAGATCATTTGGCGCGTTTCTTGAAAGAGCTTTGTCTTGCAATCGTTGCTTGAGCGTTCTTTGAATGCGTGCCTCATTTGCTGAGGGGTTAACGAGAGACCCTGATTGTATCTCTAGACGTGATACAAAGTAGGAAACTTATCTTTGCTTGGAGCTCCATTATTATCTAGCGTAAAGTCCGCATTGATAACTTAATTCTAAGTTTTGGATTTTAGTTTTATATGAAGAAAATTTGTTTTATTTCTACATTTTAACAGTGGCGGATTTACCAGCAGGCGGCGGATTTTAGGGGCGGCAAATTTGAGGATACTTTTAGCTATCTTATAGAAAACAAGTCTTACTTTTCTTACTTTTAAGACAGTCTTCTGTACCTTACAGAGTATAGTCTAAAAGTAAGACTTACTGAGAAGTGTACTTACAAGACAATTCCTATCATTGTATTTAAGAAAATTTAGGAACTTATATTTATAGAGGCTAGGGCGGCAACATTTTGATAGCCTTTACGCCCAAAATGTGTAAATCCGCTACTTTAATATTTAAAAAGGAAGAGCCAATAGACATCAACATATGAAATCATATGAAGCATTCGTCGCTAGTAGGAATACCTAATTAATACCTTCCTAGATTTAATGGAACGAGTTCCCAATAGTACACTAAAAAGTATACTCAAAAGAAATTTCTTCTTCTTGGCTCTTTGGGTTGCGGTTTCCACTGGATCTTGTATAATTGGAATATTTGATCATTTATAAGTACTTTATGCATTAGGTGAGTGAGAAGTGTACTAAAGAATTTCTATATGTAGCTTCTAATGCATGGAAAAATTATGAAGTGGGTTTCGGCATCCGTCTTTGATTTCCGAATGCTCAACGATACAATATGATGAAAGTTTGGCTTCCTGCCAACTATGACGTGAGCCTCAGCCGTCGATATATTATTATGATATAAAAAAATATAGTACTAAATTATAACTAAAAATAATGTGTATGGTTGATTATTACTTAGTTATGCATAAGTTAATCATTATATACTTAAGTATAAACCCAAAAAGTTTTAAATACTTTTTTTGAAGAAATTCTTAAAAAAATGTTTTTACTTTAAAATTTAAATAAAATACTGTATACCGGATTAAAACGCGATTTATTATTTATATTATTTAAATTATTTATCCCTCCTTTTTCTGTCTCCCCGCGACTACGGTTGCTGAAACGTCGGGATAAATAATTTAAACAATATAAATAATAAATCGCGTTTTAATCCGGTATACAGTATATTATTTAAATGTGTGATACTCGCGTTAATAAAAGACAATATAATGTTTTTAATTAATCGGGGTAAAATTCTAATGACAACCGAGAAGTATTTAAATATTAAATTTATTACAAAAAACATTCCTTTGAAGGCCAAAGTTTTTGAGGTTAGGATAAAGGTTGAAAGAACATTAAAATTAACAAAATCTAAATAATAATTTTAAAGCAGGCAGCAGTTAATCAAGTGACAAAACAGCTACCGGCTCTTTCCTTCATCATAAGAGCCAAAGATGGAGGAATAAGTCTTGTCAAACTTAGCGTCGGTTAACCTCAAACGCGGTTTAGGAACTTACCTACAGTTCAACAGAATTAAGTTCAACTTCACCCAGTTACCAACTTAAACAGTTGTCCACTGTTGTAACGTAATTAAAGTTGCCGTGTTTACAATATCAAGACGAAATATTACTAAATTGTTAACAAAGTATTACATTACACTTTATCATTTCATTTCCTTTAATTCAGCAGTGTTGGGTTTGGATTTCCATAATTGAAGATAAAAAATAATAACATTTCAAAAAAAGAACTTTATGAAATTTGCCCACACCCAGATGTCACTTGCATACCTCCAAATGTTATTCTGTTTTTCCTTTAAATATCATTCCATTTTATTCAGAATTTCGGAAGTGTACAGCTAAAATGGAAACCGTTTTGAGTATCGGGTTACAATCGAATATCATTTTGGCGTAGGTACAGTTCGTGCGGATTCGAAAATTCGTTTTCGAATAACTGCCCACTAAAACAGTGGCAAGTTAGTTTGTCATTGGTCTACTGCAATAGTTTATTTTATGGCACAGTTAAATTCAAATTGCAACGAACTCTGGACCTTTTATCGGAACAATAAAGAGAGATGTCCATCGTAAAAAAATATTTTATGTCGCTATTCAGGAGACGTGGGTTAAGTGAAACAAAAGTTGTGGTAATAGAAGATTTTATATTCAATCAATTAAACGTCCATTATAGTTTATTTTATAGACATTTATCCCAAAGTTTCGAGGGCTTTATAGCAAGTGTAGTCATGGGTTTTGACCTGAAATTTGCGACCTGGAGTTAAAATATAGAATTACTATATCCCCTCCGGCTTAGCACGGCTGCAATGTAAATGTACTAAAAATCCTATTACTAGTTATTTTCATTAAAGCCTAATTTTTAAAATCGGCCGAGTAGTTATTGAGTTAAATTGTAACAAACAAATAAATGTTTCCTCTTTATAATATTAGTATAGATAACAAGGCTGTATATAATAATATTAGATTAACAAAATGAGAACAGATCGGGTGTATTTGTAGCTTGATTTATATTGAAATGATAACGGTGATACAAAAAATTATCTAAGCCAGATCTAATCTTAAGTTGTGCCATAAATGCCATTTAGACTCATTAGTACTTCTTTCTATCCCGACGGATATAATTTGGTTTTTATATATTTCTGTATTTTACTTACGTATATATCTAGTCACTTTGGGCATACGACAAATAGGAGTAACATCGAAATCTTTGAACGCGTAAACCTAGGTCAAAGATGAGCTCTTACGCTCGTTTGTCGTTATGTGATAAGAAAAATACAAATAATTAAACACTATAATTATGATAGTCAAATAAGGTGGAGTTGGCGTATAGAATCTATTAATAATTATGATGTAACATGTACCTGCGATGTGGTTGTAAACTAAAACGAGAAATGAAATTTCTGAAGTAATTCAATTCAGAGTTTCCTCTGCTATTGATACATTTCATACGTTGAGTATAAGTAATTGAAATTTATTTTTCCAACTAGGTAATGATGTGTAAGAGTTTTCCGATACTTTGAGATCGATTTGTTAATTTGAGGTGATTCATCTACAGTCTACATCTTTTTTACATTTAACACATAATTTACTTTCTTTTCTTTTTTATAAGCCACATCTGAAACTACTAATAATAAGTACAAATCGCGGTGTAAGAGTCAGATTGACATAAATACATACGAGTATAAACTCAATTTAAAAAAAAAACTATGTCAGATATCGACAGACGAGCATGAGGTTCACTTACCATAGGTGACACCTCAGCCACAGAACATCAGACAAAAATACTGTGATAATTATAGGCCCTTAAATTTTACCAGTTTGTTTAATATACCGTATAAAATTGACGAATATAAAAATTATATCGGTATATATCCCAATACTGTTAGAGGTTTAAGACTTATTTAGTTACGTATGAAGAAAAACTATTTTTGATTTTTTTGTAGATACGTTCATGTGGTTCTTATACCGCGAAATGTCCTAAAAACCAAACTGAAATGGGGTCATATGCCATGTTTTTTACATAACATGTTCAATAGTATTAGTTCATTTTTAATAAAATATCTCGATTTTTCCTTTTTTTAAGGTGTTTATCGAAGCTCGCTATTAGTCCGTGAGCGGAAATGACCATGGGGACAATAATTGTTGAGTCAATATCCCACAAATAGGTCCCACAATTGTAGAACTTTGGATGTAATATAAGAATTTTAATAAGGACTAATCTTCCAATACTTTTACGTATTTAACGAAACTGGATGGCAAAAAAGTAAACATACAAACATAGTTATAGAGGCAATTGCTGATTAGCATATACCTATTTTGTTTGTAATATTTACACATAACCACACAATACAAACGATCCTCCCAGAGACAATAAATTGTGCCGTCCAACTCCAAGCTGTATTATTTACCTGAAGTAACTAAGTGCACTTTATAAGAAACGTAAGAGCTGATTTTTCTCAATGTGTTTACTTCAGAGAAGTTAATGCAACGCAAACTTGAATTTTAAATTGAAACTGTAGTCACTTCATTGAATATTCTTATGAGCTCTGCCATTTTTAAGAAGGCTTTTAACGTTTGATATTCATCCTCGAATGAATTTGATTTTAGAATTGCACTGGGGACGGGTAATCGCTTAATGCTGTAATATCTTTTACCTGGATGAATTTCCAGGCAATTAGTTTACGTTTTATTGTTCTGGTTTTTTTTGGTTCTGACTTTCATCAGTCAGTTGAACCAGTTATCGCAAACAGTTTTTCTAAACCAATACAAATTAGAAAGCTTTAAGAAGTGACAATGTTCCTTCATATTTTATGCATGAACATTGTTTGCTTCTTCATAGAAGAAAGCTTTCTCATGAAATTGTATATATAGCTGTTATGATGTACCTATTATGTATGTTAAATATGAAATGATTAAAGAAGGGGAAAACTATACATAAAAATCATTTTGAACGTTTTTGTCTGTCTATTTGTTCACACTAATCTCCGAAGATACTGAACTGATTTTCATGTAGCTTGACACAGATTGAACTTCTGGGACGACATCAAAATTTGTTTTTGGTCGAGTAGTTTTTGAGTTAAATCATAACAAACAAACCTTTCCTCTATATATAGTATAGATAATAATAAAACTCATTTTATTTATTAATTTATTTATTTCCAATTCTCCTCAATTAAAAATTAACAATAACAATTAAAGGCGAGAAAATGATCTCTACATTTAAGTTTTATTTCGCTAATTACATTAAATAGATACAATAAATACAAATTACTTCGAAACACTTCATACTTTTTTTAAATACACCTTAAGACTAGTCAGGAAGCTAGTTTTGATATCATTACTCGATACATATCAGTTATTAAAATAAGTTTTGCAAGTTAGCTTTTTTCATTTTAACGTCAGGATATCACAGCTATCATTTTAAATATTTACATTTACAGTTTTCTTTACTGTTTATAATATTACATTTAGGCGCAATTCTGATGTACTAAATTAACTTTTGCAACTCCAAGAATCCGTTACCAACGTAAGTCTAGACAGAGATATTTCAATACAATTAATGTACAACAGACTTACCTACTATACTATTGAAAAACTAAATTTTGGTTTTATGTTACGCTAACTAAACTAGTGGCAAAGAGAAATTATTCAATACACTACCAATATAGGAAAAGTAATTATTAAAATAATTAAAAGAACAATTAAAACCGCATTACTTTACTGTTCTATATAAAATACATTTAATTTTTATTGAAAAGTTACAATAAGTTAAACTACGTGAAAATATAAAATACGATTAAAACATATTTTTATAGGTTACTCGCAAATCACCGAAGTCAAAATAAACAGAAAAATAACAGGTTTCTTTAAATTATTTATTATTAAGACACTTTGCACTCAATAAATGCATTCAAATTAAGAATGAAAGTTTGAGAAACTTATTCTGAATGGGAATAAATTCAAATGCTTTATCTTTGTGAATGAAATATGACACTTTAAAACAAAAAAGCTCTCTCCTGAAACTCATTTACATTTTATGGATTTAAAACGTGGAGATACGCGGTTAGGTCTTAATGTTCATTTTCATTCATAATAAACTCTCTTAGATAATATAAAGCAATGGTTACTATCCGTTGGTAGACAACATCTCATTTTATTTAAATGTGTGATACTCGCGTTAATAGAAGACAATATTATCTCATTTTATTTTTCATTATCGCCAATCTTTGATATCCTTAGCTGAGTTGACGTTTTTCATTATATACTTTATGTATTTATGTATTCCGACACCAGCAATTAATACTACGCTAACTTGAAAAAGTAGATTTACAAAATTGTGATTACTTTTTAACTATCAATACTTTAAAAGTTTTCACAATAAAGTTTAATTTATATACTTATTACTTTTAAATTATCTTCAATAATTTTGAAGTTATTACAATTTTACTATGAAATCGTCTGACGTAAAATATACTTTTTCAAGTTAGCGTTGTATTAGTTGTGGATGTCGATTTAATTCCGGTTTGTTCATTGAAGGATGTGGGGATGATCAACGCTTTTTATGTAACACTCATTTAAAAATGACTCAATCAGCGCTAAATACATCAAATGTAAGCTTAAAAATTTCCCATAAATCACCTCTTACTGAGAATTTTATAAGTACTTTAACTTTAACGTACGCCCTTAAATTTTTTAAAATGATGATAGCGGCCCTAAAATAAATGAAGTCTAACATGTGTACAATTTTTTATATCAAGTGTGAAGCACATGGTTGGCCCCAACCAAGGAACATCAGTCAATGATGCACTGGCAACCTATTTATTTCGGGAATGTATCAAACTATAGACTGAACTGCACTTTTCTGTCTTTGGATTTTGATATTGATCAATTCTGAATATTTTTTCGAAGTCTTCTACATCTGCATCAGTTTCTAGTCAGCATCGGGTTGATCATAATATTGGCGAGCGCATTACGTCGTTTCCGCCACGCGCCTGCGCCCTGCGCGTGATATTGTAGCTGACGGTACCAAGTGCGCGTGCGAGTACTTTCATCCGCCTGGAATACAATGTAAAATTTAAGTAGATCACGAAGTTTGCAAAGTAACATACTTCGCCCAGTGTACAATTACAACGATGAAATGATTTGAAAATTGAATAAAATATTGTATTTTCTTAAGGTCTTGGTCTTAAGGAAAGTAAAGTAAGTAAGTTTTAAGATTGTTGCGGACATTCAATTAAACTTAGTTCTATAAATTATAGCGGACATTAACCCATTAACTGCTTAATGTTTTTTTGACATATACATACATATATGCTTGTGACATGACATATGTTCTGTCTTTGATATTTTGAAAATTGACATGTTACTCGCTGCCAATGTAGCTTTCTATTGGTGAAACAAATTTTAAAATCAGTCCAGTAGTTTTTCCTCTTTCCTCTTTATAATATTAGTATATATTTGGAAGTCTGAAAGGGCGATCATGGCAGCTAATGGGTTAAATTAAAGTAGTTCTATAAATATTTTCAGTCCACATACAATAGGAGTTTTACATTCAAATATCTGCACTCGCAAAGGAAAACACATCAATCACTAAACATACAGAATTCTAGAATAAAAATCATTCAGCAAATCCAACTGAACCCGATAACAAAAATTCCAGCACTAAACAAGTGCATTCCTCCGTAAATAGAGTGCAATGGTTCGTACTAAATGTATAGCGAACGACTTTGCTTTTCTGCACTGAGGTAACTGCATTGGAATCGACTTATGGGTTCTCGATTTATAGGCGAACCTGTCGGTATGGGATTTGTTGCTTGACATATCATAGTCATGAAGTTCCGAGATATTGCATAGAAGTCATAGGTGAGATAGGGTGCAATTTCACACAGCACATGTATTGTGAGTAATGGCTTTATTCCAGCGAGGAGTATTGTAAAGGTCTTTTCTCCATTCAGAATAATGTAATTCGTTCTTTGGAATTTGCAAACCTATGTTTTGAATGAGATAACGTCAACCATGAAATAAAAGAAATACAAATAATTAAATCAAATGTCCAGAAAAGTAATAAAGTAGTTGCGTGATATTAAGCACAAGTAACACGCCCCGGCTCCGCACAGGTGCAATGTCGATGTACTTTACTAAAAAAATACTCGCTCATAATGATAAGCTTTCTATTGGTGAAAGAAATTTTAAAATCGGTCACGTAGTCTATATAATTAGTATAGAAAAGCTTTAGGAAATGTCACGGAAAGCTTAAAAACCCTTGGCTTGTTACGTGAGACTTATTATTGTGACCTTCAAACGGAAAAATAAGAGGGCTTACCAAGTATAAGAGGCATATTATTTTAAATCTTTACATCAAATACACCTAAATGGGTATAGGTGAAGAGGGAGGCCAAAAAAACATGGATTGACTGTGTAAAGAATGATATGTGTTTGAGAGGTGTGACTCATGATATGGCGAGTGAAAGAAGAGAATGGAAAAAGAGAACATACTGCGCCGACCCCAAATAAAAAAAGGGAACAGGGAGACATTATGAAAAAGAAGACATAAATACACGTACCTTAAAAATGTAGGAATCTTTAGTAGTAATCTCGTGGACTTCGAAGAAGTGTTCAGGCTCGTGATCAGCAGCGACCACGCAGCGGTCCAGGAACAGTGGCTCCCTCTGCAGCGTGTATCTTCCAGCCTTTTCCCGGACTAAGAGGAGGGCGGCTTCTCTCACTCCACTACGGGCGAATAGAGCCTCTCCCTCTCTCTCGCGGGCCTCTCTATCTCTAGCTTCCCTTGTTTCCCGTAATTCGTTCGTTTTGTGTGCGTTCGTTGGCTGAAAAAATGGAAGTATCGCAATTACATATATATTAATTTAGCTTAATACTGATATAAATACGTTATTACATTATGTTGTGATGTTTTGTGATTTTGATATAATCAATAATGAAATATTCATAGTAGATTCTATATTAGTTAGCTTAGTTATGCTTAGAATTAGTTTTATGGTACCGGACCACAATACAAGCCCATAAGTCCGGTTGCCGACTTACCGGCGTAAACGTAATATAAATACTATATACGAGTAAGTTATACATAAATTATATGACTTATACAATAACTAATTCTGCTTTGTATAGTTGATAGGGTAAGGGATTTTTACATTGATAGGGTAAACCGGAATTTTGGACTTGTACGATGGTCCCACCACTGGGTGTAGCCAGGGCCGGATTCAAAGGTTCCTTGGGGCAAAAAAGGAGTGGAGGCCCCCTGGCCCCAAATTATTTTCATGTTAACAATATAATAATGTTTGTATAAAGCAGTAGGTAAGGGTAAAACAGCAAAAAAATAATATCATTGGAAAAGTTGTTTACTAGTGTTTACTTGTCGGAATTTAAAATATTTTTTCCGATATTTCTATTGTGTGGCCCTTCGTTGTAGAGGCCCCGGGGCAATAGCCCCGGATGCCCTCCCCTAAATCCAGCCCTGCTCAGCGCAATGGTATAACATTGTTTTGATCGCTTAGTTATTTAATTACACATAGATCAACAGATACGAAAAATCTTAATTACTCTTCATTCCTCAAATTTTAACTTTAAGCCATACGTTAATATGGCCAACAAACTCCAACGATAACTAAGACGAAACTCGGTTCATTAGTGAGTTCGCTCGCTGATGAGCGATTTAATGAGATATACTGGATTGTGTAAGATTATACATGGAAGAATCTATTGTGGAAATTTCTGAGGTATGCTCGTAAAATAGAATAAATCAAATCCGAATATAAACCTCATAATCTTTAACTGTAAGCTAAATCTAGAAAAATAATATGTAAATTAATATTCATATTGGAACTAACCAATGAAGGTGTTGTTTGATATCTTAATTTATAAGGTTTTTTTCTTTCGCCAATGAGACGTTAATAAAAAGCAAACGTATTTTACAGATTTTCTGACTGAATTAGAACAGAATTAGAATAGAATAGAATAGAATGGATCGGAATAGAACAGAATAGAACAGAACAGAACAGAACAGAAGAGAAGAGAAGAGAAGAGAAGAGAAGAGAAGAGAAGAGAAGAGAAGAGAAGAGAAGAGAAGAGAAGAGAAGAGAAGAGAAGAGAAGAGAAGAGAAGAGAAGAGAAGAGAAGATGATATAATCTATATATATACAAACTGTGTGCTTGTACATACACATAAAACTAATATACACACAAACACATACAGTTTGAATCCCACCGGGACGACATATTTATAGTTTTTTGTAGGCATGACGACCCCACTTCTAGTAACTACGGGCATTGATCGGGTGGGAAGGATATATATAAGGTCGACAGCACATCACTACTGTTAAATAAAAAGAATCAACTCACCTTTCCATTAGTTACCAAAAGAGCATTAATCGGCATCAGTTTGATGGTGCGTCCTTTGCGCCAGTTGTTGTCGTTCGGTTGAGTAAACAGCAGCTTGCCCTCCATAGCGAATCTGTTGTAAATGTATGAAAGTTAAATCTTGTGGTCCTCGCATAGGACAGACATATGTACCTACTTCAGAAAACACTTCGCCTCATAGATGTTTGTTTACGATACAATGAAAAGTATTTATAGTGCGTTATGCTCCGAGTAATTTTTGCATAGAGATAAATTCTTGTTTGTTTGTGAGCATAAATATAAACTGTTTCATTTTATTTAAACTTTAGCTTACTTAACTTAACTTTACTTTTATCTTAAATTAAATTGCGTTAATAAAATATATATAAAACACTTTTTATGTATGTTTATGTCAGCGGATTATTGTACGAACCATTTGTTTATCATTTCCCTCGTGAATATATAAACGTTCTCAATAGAGGGAATTTATAAACGAACAATTACCAACAGTGAGTTTACAATTTTTTTTTATTGGGCCAAGTGAAATGAGAAGGGAGTCGGTTCTGGCACTCGTCGGCCGCTGTCGCCGTGGTCACCATACCAACATTTATTAACATTGATGCTTAAAATTCTTACCTGGCATCGTCATGATTCCAATCAAGCACGTCAACAGCCATCTTCCTCAGTCTTATATCAGCTACATGCAAGTCATGGGCTGTTCGCCTCGCAGCAGCTAGTCTTCGCCAAAGCGGCACATCCCTTGCAGCCGCTGCAGCTGCTGCTGCCGCTGCGTTGATTTCCTCAAGTCTAGACTCAACGCAGCGCTGAGCACTTTTAACATCCTCCTTTTCAGATGCACAAGAGGCGGTTGCACGATATAATCGCGAGAGAAGGAGCGGATATTTTGTCACGCGTTGAACAGGAACCTGAAAGAATAGCAAGCACTGATTATTTTAATAGTCACAATAAAGTATTAAGCAAAATATATGAATTAATCGGATACAGAGAAATTCATTAGCATTTCATTATTTATTAAATAGCCGCAATATCACATCATTATTGACAGTTGATAAGGTAGAAATACTAACCATAAGGAATGAATTGAGATTCATTCGTCTCAATACTGCGTTTTCCATTTGTGAAACGCGTAAGAATATCCTTAGAAGTTCTTTCTCCTTCTCAAGACCAGCCAAGAGTAACGCGGCACCGGCTTGTTTTACACAATACGATTGGAATGCTGTTAACATCCCTGAACAATCTAGAAGAATCTTTCCAATGTTAATCGTCAGTAAGTCCTGAAAACAAGAAATACAATTAAATATTTCACAATTTTAAAAATTACATTATTATACTTGATTGAAATCACCTCATCTCCTTGTTCTACTGCAATTTCAAGTGCGTCTCTTAATTTTTCCGATAGAACTTGATTGTTATCGATAAGCTCTTCTACATTCAAAAATATAGCACTGAGTTGCTCCTGAGTTAATAAACCAGCTACGAGCATAGGTTTATAGAATTCTTCTAAAATTATTTGAAGATCACGTCCATACTTTTCTTCTGTTTCAACAATTTCTGTTATTATCTCTTTTCTTTCTGCTCTCTTTTTAGCGCATTTTCGACATACTAGCGGTGCGTATATAGACCCTGTTGATTTAATATATTTTTTTAAAAAGCTTAAAAAATAAAAAACTAAATAGAAAAATAATTAATTATTACACTTTTCACTTACCTTGTTCTGTAATTTGTGTATCAACAGCAGTATCACAATCTTCACATAAGTGTATCGGTGTATCTTTATCACTTGTAGAATTTCTTGGAGATATTTTTCCCTGAAGTCTGCTCCTTGAAGATTTGCTTGTTTCTGAACCTACACCTGAATCATTTCTTTCAATTTCGGCTGATGGTTTCTTGCAAACAAGCGTCTTTTCAATAGTTTCATTACTTATTATCAACGAATTGTCTTCACTTGAATCAGATGCGTTTGATATTTGACTTGTATTTCTCTCAACGGTTTTAAGTGTTTTAATTTCGTTTCCTCTATTGTCTGTATTTTTTTCTGATAAAGGTTGCGAATCTGCTGCATTATCGTAATTAGTTATGTAAGTTTCTTCATCATCTATACCTCTTTCTTTAGCATCTACTAAGTACGACAGAATGTCATATTTTGAAGCGCCTTCAAATATAGATCGAGATCCACTTCTTTTTTCATCATCTAATAGCATAAGTGAATTTGGCGGAGGGTTGACTGGTAGAGGCGGTGGCATATCTCCTATTTCTTCATATATTGGATCACTATTTAAACGGATCGATTCGTAATGATGATCATCATCAGTGTTATTCGCTGTTTCGATATCACAGATCGCTGCGTCTACCAACATTTGATAAAATTTCGATCTTGTCGAATTAGTATCGTCTTCTGTTGATAGTTCACTTGCCGATGCGTTATAACAGTCTGACATTGGTTCCAAGTCTGAGAAAACTCCAGCTACACCGCTCTCATACTCCATACTTTCATAGGGAGCAGAGCAGATATTGTCATCGTTTTGTAAGTAGATAGGCGTAGAAGTGGCATTATTATCAGTTACAATATCATCATATTTTTCTTTATTGTCTTCATTATTTTTATTTCCATTTTTATTCAGTTCTTCTTTCATACTGATAAGTGAACTCTCAATGAGCTTTTCTATTGTCATTTTGCTATTATTGATTCCTTCTTGATGTTTTGTTTCTTGCAATTTAATCAAAGAATTTTCGATTAATTTTTTTACTAAATCTGAATCTAGGCCATCTGCCAAATGAGCAAAGAAAGGATCATCGAATAGCTTGGCAACAAGGTTTCCACCTTCCGGACACTTCTTATCATTGTCACTTGATGTATCCTTTTTTCCGCAAACATGTGGTATTAGGTTTCGCTTTACAGCTTCTACTGGATCACTCAAAATAGATGAGATACTAGTGTTCGATAACTTTGAAGAATTAATTTCATTAAAATATTCTTCATACGTATTAACTTCATCGTTTTTATTTTCTCCAGGAAAAACTGCCCCGATGTAAACTTGACTTTTCGATTTTTTGGATTCATTTTGAGGTGACCCAACACTTATAGTAACAGTAGTCCCTGTCTGATATGAATTACAAGCGGTACTAGATTCATCATTTACAACAACTGAAGATAAATAAATAGGAGTGTCATTGCTTACATTCATTGTTGAATAACATTCGTTACCATTTATCTGTATAGACGTCTTTCTGGGTTCACTTTCCATACATTTCAAAACTCTTGTTGACTCTTTTAAAAGTTCTTGTGTATCTTCTGGATCACATTGTTTTACTCTTAAAACTGTTCGCTGCTCATTATCATTTGAATCTGACCATTCATCGCTTGTAGAACTAGAAGAATTATTCCGAACAAATCGAGTTTTAACATAATTTTGTCTTTTAGATCGTGATTTAAATCTAGGTGGGGGTTCTGGTAAGTCAATTATACCATTTCGTAAATTTTTCAAAACTTTAGTGGTAATTTCGCTACTATCACTTAGATTTCCTATATCAACATCATTATTAGATGATATTAAAGGTGTATCATCAGATGTTTGCCTTGTATAAGTCGTACTTTGCTGTACGGGTATATCGATTTCCGTGAGGGACTCTAGAAATACTTGACTTGTGTGCCCATGTTTGGACTTAGATCTTAAAGCCATAGTGTCTAAAAACTTTGGTGGTGTTATAGTTATCGACGATGTTAATCTTTCAGATTCTGATCGACGTAAGGTTGGTATTTTAGGCACATTGTTTTCTGAAACAAAAATAATGCTTTGAAAATAATATTTATTTATTATTATATATACATATATATAAACATTTATTTTGGGAATAATTCTCAAAAAACAATTAAATAATTGAGTTTACCAATGAAGAATATATCAAAGATTATTAAAATATCTAAAATAAAAGAATGAAATTATTTTTAGTCTCAATTGTAATACTTTTTTATTGTATTATTCTTATTTAATGAAAATAAAAATTACCTTCACTGTTAATACTTTGCCGGATTTTAACAGTATTCTCTTCTTTATCGGAAATTGATGATGTTATTGTTTCGGTAGAATATATTTGACTCTTGATCAATGTTTCTTCGTCTGTTGTATGTTCTGGCAACGACCCTTTTATATTGGTTTCTGGTAAAACTTCAGGGTTTGGTTCTTGTAAGCTTCTACTAACAATATCACCTTCTGCTTTCACTTCCTCTTCGGCATCAACTTTATTGCTTTCAGGCATTTCATTTATAGTATTATCATGAAGATTTAGCTCAGCGGTAAAAATCACTTTAGTTTCCTCACTATCGACCAAAAACTGTACCCGTTTTCTATGTAATATATTTTGAGAAGATAATATATTTTTATCCTTAGGCTTAGGAATATAGAATAGTGATTGATTTACACTTTTGCGTTCAAATGAATTATCTACTGTTTCTATTTTTGTAGTTGAATCACTTGCATTATAGTTTTTTGGTTTTTTAAGTATAGATTTTATGGCATCTGGTTTTTGATTCTTGTTTTTTAAATTACGTAAGTTGTCATTTATTGGTTTCTTATAATTTCTTTCCGGTATTCTTTGATTGTCACTTTCACTATCATCATCGATTTTTGTATTTCTGAGTTTTCTGGGTGGCCGTTTTGGTGAAACGCTTTTTTGTTTTGTACGATTTGAGGTGGTATTTATTATTTTTTTACTACTAGATTTACTTAACGTTCCTAACTTACTGCTTTCATTCTTAATACTCGGTAAACAAAGAGCTGAAGGCATATCTGTTGATTTAAAATCATAGTTCTTGAGATCAAAATTAACAGGGTCGTAAACAGATAATTCGTCCACAATATTTGTTTTACAATCATTTGAGACTCGTATTCTTTGTCCACTGATATTTTTTACATTTGTATCAGACTTAGATTTATTCAGACGAGTATTGTTTTTATGAGATTCTTGAAAGGATTCGCTAAAATCATCGTCAAATTCCACTTCCAAATTTGATTTTGAACTAGATATTTTCATTAGATCATAAGGATTTATGTCACATGATAGTATAGATTTCTTTGCATCTGGTATAGTTTCTTCTTCATCAATCCAAATTTCATTAACACGGCTTACCGATTTACTTCGATTTTTACTCAAGCTCTCGGGACTCGGTTTTTTATTCTTCACACGACATGGACTTATACTTTTAGCTCGAGATCTTGATGTCGAAAACTGACTTCCTATTCGTGTTTCATGCGGTGGCGCTAATCTGCTTCGCCGCATTAAATCGTAAGGATCGGGATCGCCATTAGGTTTGAGTATACTTGGTCTTGATTTAGTGCCCTGTACGCGAACAGTTCCAGCTCTTAATAAACCAGCATCACGACTCACCTGGGGGCCCCTCACCGTACCTCCAACGAGTAAACGTGGGCTGTCAGTTATTGTTAAAGGTAAACGAGATCCTTTACATTTCTTACAAATACTGACTTTGGTTGAGCTGGTTTTCTTTGTACCATTAAGATATTCAGGACAGGAACATAGTATAACTGCGTAATTATGTGGAGTAGGCTTTTGGGGAGTACTGATTAAAACAGGACCCTGAGTTTCAGGATAAGAAGTAAAAACACTTGGGCGTGAGGGTGGGGTATGGCTCCTGACGGAACCATACAACCAAGTTTCTGCATACTTCATTGATTTGGATAAAGCAGATCCTCCTGGTCCGCTTATAGTTCCATACAGATAGGGACTTTCCGGTGATTTCTCTGATGATTTGCTGCTCCCTGAAGTATTGAGTTTTAGCTTCGATGACCATTTCTTCGGACGCGTATTTTCCGCAGTGTCATATACCTGGAAATGAAAAAATAATATATCAGCATTTTTACTAGCACAATGAAGTATTAAAATATTGACTTAGTTTCACATTTAAACTCTATCATTGGTTTAAATTCATTATTAATTATAAGAAGTATGATGTTATATTAACAAAAACGATTATGAAGAACTATGAAAGTTTAACGCTTTACTTGTTAAAAAAAGAAACAGACAGCCTCGCGAACCCGATACAGAAATGCTTAGTCTACGCGAATGTATTAATCATTTGTTATTCAAACGAGAATGTACCAATTAAAACCTAAAACAGTATTGCGGCCATTTTATAACAATCCTCCTTTGTGCAGACTTTAAACGATTAACAGAGCCTTCTAAATTTCAAGATATGTTTCATTTCATTGTTCTGAACATTTTTTGAACAACGAGCGTCATATGTAAGTAGGTACTTCAATTTCGTCTATTTTGAAACTATATACATATATTATTTGGAAAACAGCAGGTGCCTTGGCGACCTTAAAAGGTAGATAATGTTCAATTTTTGATATATAAACATATTAAGTCGCCTTTCTTTGTATATATTATATACAAAGAAAGGCGACAAAATTAGTCATATTAATCGTAACATATTTTACATACAAATATCTTCCCTTAAACTAAATTTTAGCAAATTGCATTGCGATTATTAGGTACCTATGCATATGAAATAGTTTTTACTTCAACTGTTTTGATAAAACACCTCTGATTTTATAACACGATAATAATAACTACAGTTTAACGTTAAAAGCGCAAACCTCGAGTAACTTCTGACTAACGATTCGTACCCAGAGTAGCCTAATGAAAGTGACCGTACCGTATTGTCCTCCGGGATGCACCCGGACAAAGCACGTGCCGGACAATCCGGCTCCGTGATTGGAATCGAACAATTCCTGCTGGGATTTGAGAGTCGGATCTGAATCGAAACCTCGGATACGGAAGTTTAATTTGGAAATGAGAACTTTGACTGAACAAAGCTGGTTGTGACATATGAAAAGGTATTTGTAAGGCTTTAAAGAGCATAGATATGTATTTAAGCTTAGTTACGTCATTAATTATGACGTCTACTAAAATTCAAAGATAAGGAAATATAAATATGAATTATATTTATGCTTCGAATCCCACTACTTCCAAAGGATCGATAAGGCATTATTTTCGCTCCAGAATAACGAATAAAATATGTCATACGATTTGATGTTTTCTCTATATATCATGAAAGTAGACTTTGTGCCTGATATGAAAATATACTTACGAGAAAAAATCTACAATTAATATTGCATGTGGGATGACAACTTTGGTCTAACTGTGATTTTCGTTCAAAGTAATACATTTTCAGTAACATATCAACTTTCTTTATACAGAGCGCAGGACGAAAGCAATGTTAAAAACAAAAATTTTAATAAATGGCCTACTCTTTGCTTCGAACATTTGGAAATTCATTGATTAAAACCAAAACGTGCAATGTGCACTTCACGGTTTTTCTATCTACGAAGGGTGGTTCGTTATCCGGTTGGAATTTCGATATTCCCACCCGTTCAATGCCCGAAGTTACCAGACGTAGGGAAGTTATATACATGTACATTATATGTTATATACATGTCGTCTCCTGTTACGAATCCACAACTTATCTGGGCGCACGGCATGTGTTCCACCAAACGCGCCAACGAGCCCGTCAATACCCGATTTCATATATTAAATCGTTAATGTTCTAGTAGGTTTGCAAAAAAGTTAATACTTTATATAGAATTCAAAATTTTCACTCGAAATTTAGTAGACGTATACTCCATGTTATCCACACTCTAAAACTAGCGACTTCGTAAAGTTGCAAGCGCCACGCTGTGAAAATAATGCCTTTATGATTTTACATGTGCTGTAGTAGAAGTTTGAGACAACCAATTTAGTTTCAAACTTTAAGTTCTACATGGAAAATTAATTTTCTTTCCCTTTAATGTAGTAAATTTTAGTTTCATGTTAACTTATTTCCATAGTTAATACTCTTGATTTATCAACTAAAAATGAAGCATCCTATTTCGATTTTTTTATCTATACTAATATTATAAAGAGGAAAATTTGTTTGTTAAGATTTAACTCAAAAACTACTCGACCGATTTTAAAAATTCTTTTACCAATAGAAACCTACATTGTTACCAGTGCGGTCAGGGCGTTTTGCTTGTGTTAGATATTGACAGACGAGCATGAGGTTCACTTGACGGTAGGCGATACCTCAGCCACTGAAAATCAGTCAATTATGCGCTGTCGACCTATTTTTTACTTTGAGCATTTGGAAATCCATAAACTATGAGAATTGCGAAAAATACTCAAAGGAGTCTCGAGGCCAATTTTGATGAAAACTAAAACATAATATTGTCTTTTATTAACGCGAGTATCACACATTTAAATAAAATACTGTATCCCGGATTCTCTCCCTGGACAGGACTGTCTCCCCGCGACCACGGTTGCTGAAAAGCATCCAAAACGTCGGGATAAATAATTTAAACAATATAAATAATAAATCGGTATACAGTATTTTACTAGAAAACTAAAACAGCATCATTGGATTTTTGAAAAATCAATATGTATTCCTAGCCAGGAATCGAACCCAACAATAATCCTAAGTTACTCGCTAATAATGTAGCTTTCTATTGGTGAAAGAATTTTTAAAACCGGTTTAGTAGTTTTTGAGTTAATTTCTTTCTTCTTTATAATAAAAAAAATTAAGTATAGATTTTGTAATAAGACGTTTTAATACAGTTTAGGCTGAAATCTATTGGACACTAAGAACTAGATAGACCTCCCCAACCTTAGTTAACTTGTACAACGGCTTTCAGTATTGCAGATATTCTGCGGTTTTCAATTAACTACAACAATGGGTTTAAACGGATAATCCTGTACTTTGAATAGCTAACTTGCTTGTAATCAAAGATTGGAAGCTGAAAGCGATTGAAATAATGGTGAATGCGAGCTTAGAAATTTTAAGTTTGAAAATCTTGGAGGAGGGTATTTACTCGGTAAAGAGGACCTTAGTGTTTAAAAATAAATATATAATTTTATTTTAAGTTTATTAAAGTCTAGATTAAGTTAGACTAGATAAAATATTAAAACAATATTCTAGTCCACTAAAGAAATAAGGAGATCTTTTTATTTACAAGAGCTAAGAAATATAAAACTCAACCTCTAACCAAAATATCTTTAGTAAACATAAAACACTTGTATAAATTATTATCAAGGCAATGATGTTCCAATAGCCTTTTACGTTTTTACTCTTAAATAAAATACTATTATCGGTGTCATATTTAGATACGGAAACAGTTTATTTTCTCTTAATATATGTATCTTTAGTATATTATTATCACCAGCCGGCCTAGCATGACCGCCACGAGATATGTCGCGGATGAGAGAAGTCAAACTAAGATGTAAGATATCTCGAAATATTATATCTCGACATCGACTATTTTGATAGAAAAGATATCTCGATCGACAAATATATCTATTTTTGATACTAAAAGTCGAGTTTTAAGTGTAATTGTCATGATAGTCCCGGAAAAAATAAAGAGATAATCGATTAAAACACAAGAAAACGGTCGATAAAATTTTGTCGTGGTTGTTTTGCCCATCTCCTTCGCTCTGTGTCCATTGTAGGACACGAGTAGTGCCATCGTGGCAAATCGCCGAGGTCGCGGTAGTTTACAGCTGTTATCCCGCGGCCTCAACACGGCGAAAAGTGGGGCCAGAGGGGGTTTAGTGGGTCGGGGCACCAGGCTGTCTGGCTAGCAGACATTTAAATAAAATACTGTATACCGGATTAAAACGCGATTTATTATTTAAATTATTTATCCCGACGTTTCGGATGCTTTTCAGCAACCGTGGTCGCGGGAGAGTGAAAGATGACAGTTGTCTTATATTTGAAATGTCACAAAGTTGCCATATTTAATTCAATTAAATTAAAAAATATAATCTATTAATTTAGGTAACACAATGTACACCTATGAACGTGAATAAAAAATAATACATATTAAATTACTAATATATACAGTATATCCGGTATACAGTATTTTATTTAAATGTGTGATACTCGCGTTAATAAAAGACAATATTATGGCTAGCAGACAGTCGCGAGTGACCCAACCCCACACTCTCCCGGCAATTAAAAGAGCCCCGCCGGTGAGGGGGGGCGAGAAGAGCCTCTATGCTCTTAAAAGAGTATCTCGCCCCCGGTTTGGTGACACTTCCCCCTCTATAAAAAAAAAAAGGGCCGTCTGGCATACTATATACATAAAATACCGCTACGATGGATGAGTGGTACACGCATTGCGTTTACAACACAGAACCCGAGTTCGAATACCAAACAAACAAAATTGTTTCGGTTCTCAGTGCACGTTATACTGGCAGGCCATGGCGGCAGACAATATAATATATTTTTTCTATATAAGATGTATCTTCCAGTAATTGCTTTCCTTTGTAGGTAAGTAGGTCAATCTGCAATGTACTGTTTTTTTTCTTTGTTGAAACCTGGCAATCTCGGAATTAATTAATTCAAATACAGTTTTAAGTAACATATGAAAACATCATTTTATCATTATCATTTTATTTACATACAAACATAGATTTATATATTTATTATCTCTTTTTTTTTCTTAATTAGATTCTTTGCTATAAGTTAATGTTAAGGCATAAGTTGATGTTCTTGGTTTAATTATTATATAAGTTTTTTTTCTTTCTTTGTTATTGTTATTTAAGTTACAATGCATGCCACCTGTACTCTCATATTGTTGGGAAGGAACTGGCCTCCTTAACACAGGAACTCCCTAGCTAGGAGGCCAGAGCCACACTTAATTAAGATGAATTGTATACATTAAAGTGGTGAAATAAATAAATTATTATTAATATTATATGAAAACATCGATATACATCGAACAAGAATATCTTAACTTAAGTTATATATAACTAGCCGCAAGACCGATATTGACCGATTACTTTTAAATTTAGATCTAGATTACCGAAAAATACAGTTTTAACTAACATATAAAAACATCGATATACATCGAACAAGAATCTTAGTTATCTATAACTAGCCGCAAGACCGATATTGACCGATATTTTAGTGTTTGACTTCATATTCGTAATTGGCCATATTTGTTTTAAACCATTGTTCGTGCAGAACCACCGTAGGTTCCACTAGTTTAATTTAAAAACAACTTAAACCGACATGCAAAATTTAATTCAATCACAACATCTAACAGCAATCAAACTAATTGTTTAGAAACTCAGCCTAACCACACTTCCCAGCGATTGAATAAGATTATCGATAAAACGGTGCAGATAAGAGAGAATAACGATTATTTATCAATTGGTTACAACTTGGACTGAGAAATGCTAAGCCCTGTTGTAATCTTGACGTGTTGTTTTATCGATAATCTGATACGATCTGAGGCTTTGTGGTTTATTTTTACGGTTATTGCAAATTGTTCAAATATGTTCGGTAGGTTAACTATTAATATACGATTTTATTATACAACAAGAATTTTCGATGATTAAGTATTTGGATTAAGTAGTTATATTTATTTATATTATGTATATTTTGCAACTTTAAAATTAATGGAGTATAATCCAACAGTGTTGTTTTTTGATAAACTCTTAAGAATATATCGCATCATAAATATGTATACCAATGTATGTATATATGCCGATTTTCTATGTAATACAAGATTTTGTATATCTTCGGAAACTTTGTGCATGATTCAGTTTGCCTACGTCTAAAATCTTCAAATATGTTTGTGTTCAAAATTCTCAAGGATATATATTGGAAAGGGTAATCTGATAACATTTCCATAGTTCAAATCAAGAAGGGATTTTTCAAACTTTATGTCAAAAAGTAACCTATTTTTTTTAGATTAAATTAATAGTGAAGCCATTGATTTGAATTAAATATTTGTAAACATATTATTTTTTATATTATGTATTGATGCCGGTAGGTAATATTTATAGGTTTTTAAAACCTTGCTTAGAAAAGGACAGCCGAAATAACTTCAGATATATCTGTATTCCGATCTTCAAAAATATTGTAATCTTGGCATTAAAATACATAAAGATGAAGTATCGGATTGAAATACATAAAACTTTGGAAGATACAAGCGCAATCGCGGTGAAACTTTATCCCGATACCATCGGGTTTCTCTTCCGGAATCTCGATAAGTATTCCACTACAAAGTTTTCTTAAAATGTTGTTGTTGTCAACAATAACTCCGTAAACTTGCTATAAAATTATTCTATTAACATGCACATACATTACATGTCTTGTATATAATGTTATTCAAAGTAATACGCCCCGGCTTCGCAAGGATGCAATGTAGATGTACTATACACAAACAACAACATGTTACTCGCCGTCGCTATTGGTGAAAGAATATTTGAAATCAGTCCAGTAGTTTTTGAGTTTATTCGTTATCTAATATATAAAATTCTCGTGTCACAATTTTCGTTCCCATACTCCTCCAAAACGGCTCGACTGATTCTTATGATTTTTTATACATATTCAGTAAGTCTGAGAATAGGCTACTACTCGTATCTATCGTTCAAACCCCTTTATCCACCCAAAAAAATATATATTTTATTTTATTGGATATTTTTTTTATTATGCGGAATTAAAAAATACATACAACCCAATATTTCCACTCTTCTATTACCAACCCCTGCTTTTTTTTTTGTCAAAAAATCTAGACCGGTGCGAAGCCGGGGCGGGTCGCTAGAAAACATATAAAAATACAAATCTTTCCTCTTTATAATATTAGTGTAGATCAGTGATTCCCAAAGTGGTCTATATCGACCCCTAGGGGTCTATGACAACCTGCAAGGGGTCTGCGTCAGCGAAAAAAAATTTGGGGGTCCATGAAATGAAAATGGGGGTCCACGATAGTGGATCTCAACACATACACTGATAGTACCTATTTACATACATCATACTATCTTATAATATCAAAACATATACATTATTTATAAAAGTACCTATAAAGTAAAAATTTTATTATATATTATGTTTATAAATATTTTACATAACAGATACAAAATTTTATTTTGTGTAGTTTTAATTTAAATTCAATTAATAAATGTATAAATTAACATGTGTTTTTACTTTATGTTTTTAACACTAAGCTTCACTACAGTTAGAAATTACAGGAAATCAATATCAGGTAATTAGGGGGTCTACCCAACACGGAAAAACATGGCAAGGGGTCTACGACACAAAAAAGTTTGGGGAACTCTGGCGTAGATCAACGCGTTTTCCCTACATCGCTTTCAATCCTCATGACAGTAACTTATTTATTATGCTAGTGACAAACGGATTGAAATAGGATCTTTGTAACGCGGATCAAATTCACACTGGGATTTCTGTGTTATTGTCCTGATTTGTATACTTATACATAAACAGTTTAACTTTCATACACTTAAGTTGATTTTAATCACTATACCTACGTTGTCTGTGATCAAAATATCGTGTAAAATCTTTAACGCGATATGGGAACTTGGTAAATTAATTTAGCCTACGAATCATCTACGTAAAACCAAACGCTACGCTTCACTGAAACTCTTTTTCATCAACTAATGGTTTTTCCGTTGGCATCGAATTTCACTTCTTTAAAAGTATTCGGGTTTCAATTCATTTCACAAATATTGTGTTAATACAATTTAGATATTTTCAGTTACATTCAAGGTTATAACGACCTTGACCCTCTTAGCCCACACTGAAAGCTATGTCAATTGAAAATAATCAGTTTCTAATTTAAATTTGATAAAATCATATTTCAAAATCCATTTCCGCATATTTTTTGAATATACGAGTAGCTATTCAAAAAAGGAATATAAAATTACCATAGAGAATATAATATACTCTATGGTAATTTATTATTGAATTTATTAGATAATATTTTCAAAAACTCATTCGAATAGACTCCAGTTTTCATAATAAGTCAATATTATATATTTGAATCCATTTAGTCGTTTCTTATTTACCTATACATTGTTTCCGACAATTATCAGAGGTCACCGAACCAATAAAATATATGATAATAAACTTTTTACACAGTCTGTAGGTACTTAAATATTACATATATACGATTTTAAGTTGTCAAAAATATAAAATAGAGTATAACTACTATTAGATAATAAACCTCACGGATATGTCTCATTAATATAGTTTAAAAAAACTGGCCAAGTGCTAGTTGGACTTTTTAGGGTTTCATACAAACTTTACTTTAAATAAAGATTTTTCCAATAAAAAAAACCTACTTTATAGTTTTGCGAGTGTCAAAATATTCAGCATCAACGGCCGGCTGAGTATTAATATTAATTTCAACTTGATACCACGCGTTCCTGAGAAAAAGGGTTTTGACAGACGGATAGACGGACAACGAAGTGATCCAAAGGAGTTGTTTTTGGTACGGAGTACGGAACTCTAAAAAGAATAAAGCTCTTAAATAAATGTTCCAATATTTCCGTAGCAATTCTTTTTTAATAAGGAAAAAGGAAATAAACGAACATATTCCGCTTCAACGAACATCGTCGTGAACGCAAGGTAAGAATTAGTTAACATCGTTATCAACCATAATTTACCTTACACAGGAATAATGGTAAATGACAAGCGTTTGTCTTCGCACATAATATAACTTCTGATAAATGTTATCTGTTCATTGACAGAATTATTTTAAGAATAACACATAATCTTAAATAAAAAGTTTAAGTCATTTATTAATTTTTAACTAATCTAAAAAATAATAATGTCATGCAGCATGGTTCCCAGGATACTGGCACCATTGCCTCGCTGAATGACATATTATAATTCCGCATCATTGACTGATGTTCTGTGGGGTATCCTATGATTAACTGAACCTCACGCTCGTCTATCGATATCTATAATAAAAAAATAATTAATAGGTAAGTATTATTTCACAGGAAGTGATAGTGATGAACATTAGTAAAACAGACACATTTCTGTGTCTGTTTTACTAATGTTTTTTTTTTCAGACAATATTCAAATTCAAAGTCCCCGGAGGCGTTTCGTGTTAACAAAAGACAGTTAATTTCTAATCTTATTGGTTCCCAATAATGTTTGAGACTTCTGTAGTTCTGTCAACACGTTTGTGTAACGTTTTCGCATCCAAACCGCTACATCGATTGTAATAAAATTTTACAGTTAAAAATTTCTTCAGTGGTAAATATTTAAAATTTTCCGTGCAAATAAACCCTAGTACACAATGGTGTCCAAAGCCGGGAGTTTTTTCTAGTTTAAACATCGAGCTGTGTATTTTGCGAACGTTTCCAACTCAATGCACCCAGATAAGGGGATGTACACTTCACTGAGTCAATGATTTTTATCAGCATTTTTATTGAGAATATATACTACGATTGAACACTGTGTTTATAATAGTTATTTTAAGTGATTTTTTTTTATTTATCTATACTATTAAAGAGGAAATATTTGTGTTTGTAACATATAAACTCAAAAACTACTGGACCGATTTCAACAATTATTACACCAATAGAAAGCTACATTATCAGCGAATAACATATGATATTTTGTGTATAGTACATCTACATTGCGGTCGTGTGAAGCCAGGGCGCATTGCTAGTATAAAATAAAAAGGAAACCTTTATCCATTAAAGATCTGATGTTATCTATTGTTAAAATTATTTATTTATTAAAATATATGAAAAAGACTTGCGAGTCCACTCAATAGCACCATAAACATAAACTCTATTACAAATTTATTTTATGATAGGAATCTTATTATTAATTGAAGATTTTTTTATGTTAGGTATTGACAGACCAGCGTAAGACTCACTTGGTGGTAGGTAATACCAGTAGCGGGACCACCTTACAAGCCCAAAATCCCGGCTTACCGACTTTAATGTATGTGCCAGCCACAGGACCTAGGTCAATGAAATTATTTCTGTCAAACCGCAACAATAGCTTCACGGTATTTCCATATATGAAAGGTGGTTCGTAACCTGGTGGACTTTTACGAAAACAAAATACGAAGTTTCGGCTGACGGATCGTAAATTTTCCTATTTCAGATCCGATGATCGATCCGTCGTTCGCAATTAGATAGGTATTATGTCTTTCGTTTGAAATTACTATTTCCATAATTATAATCGTAGGTAGTATTGAAAATGTTTTATTAATACATTAAAATACGAAGTTGTTTGTTCTTTCGTTTCGTTCCGTTCGTTTCGTTCGATTTTGGTAATAGACCTACTGGTCGGAATGTAAAAATGAATCACACCCGTTCAATGCCCAAAGTGACCAGACACAAAAAATTACAACTTAGAATTAAAATTAGAATGAAATTAAAAAACTTTACTAAATTAACTGTAACAAAATTGCTTTTAAACGTCTACTAGAACGCGTATTTAACACAATGAATTATTTAACAAAGTATTTTATTATAAATCAACCCTTTGAATATTATTCTCATTCCTAATTTAATATCACAATAAAAAAGCATAAAAATCGAGCCGAGTTCAATGGCTGAATAATATCTTATATTTTACCAAAACCCTTTTCACTTTTTGTTTTTGTGTTCGGCGTTTAATAAATTTACTTGGTAAAACAGAAAGAAGAACAGAGTAATCTCAGCGTGATTTATTGCGAAATATGGCCTACTCTACTGCATTTTGCTGTGCTTATCCTTTTACTCTATAAAAAAATGATTACAATACGAGTGCTTTCAAAGCGTAAACAGTGCTCTACAATTCATTTGCGCTGAGGCTTTGTATGTTGTAAATGTTTTTGATGTTGTTCATACCATTTCATTAAACGAGGTTTTGTTCAGAATTGAGTACACTCCTATATAATAGTTGAGGTTTTTTACTATTTTATTTCTTTGAATTAACCGTATGATCTGAATATAGTACATTCATAGATAAGCGAGTCTTTTTGCGATATTTATTCTAATCATTCTCATTAAAATACACTAGTTGTGATCCGCGGTGTTAGTTCCATAATATATATAACCCTTTATCACAAAAAAAAGATAATTTAAGTAGCGCTTTACTTTCCGTTTCCGACTTGATTCAGATAATATTGATATTTCAAAATGAAATATAGCCTATATCGCTTTGTAGATATAATGTGGCTTTTTATAACTTGTATAAACAAGATGTTAGATAACTATACTAATATTATAAAGAGGAAATATTTGTTTGTTTGTTACAATTTAACTCAAAAACTACTCGACCGATTTTAAAAATCCTTTCACCAATAGAAAGCTACATTATGTATCATCTCGACAATGCTCAGAATGAGACGAAAACGAGAAAGTGTGGAATCAAGCCGAAGATGGACGGTTCTAACAGTGACGTGCCCTCCATATAAGCCCAAAAGCCCGGCTTGCCGACTTTAATGTAACACGTGTTTAACTTTTATAATTACGTGATCAATTAAGTTATATATGACTTATATTATTACGTTAAGATTTTTTTATGGTATCATTAACAGGGCAAGCCGGACTTTTGGGCTTGTATTTGATGGATTGATATTGGTTACACGGCTATCACATGTACCTACGAGTATTTATACAAAAATGCAAAAAATGCAGATATTATTGTTCAAGATACTACATTTTATGCACAAAGTAGATCCGTGAACGTTGCAAAATATAAAAAGACAGGTTTAAAAGCAATATTTTAATACGAGAATAAGGTCACTCCGATAGCCGTATTAAGAAGACGCGATTCGTAGCGCGCCATTAAAATTTTATTGGACTAACTTTTACGCCCTCATATAAAAATCCCGTATAAGACCTTGCAATGTGTAAAATCGGGCTATTTTTATAGGCAAGAAACTCGTAACGTTTCAAGTTTTTTTTTCCCTGCAACACTTTTCTATGAGATATTCAATTTAGAATGCTTAAGTCATGTTTTTTCTATGCGCGTGATATCCTGTGTTTTTAGAGAATGGGATAGACACATCAAACATCTACACTGTGGTAGAAGAGGGACACAAGAAACAGTACAATCAATCAGTTAGTATATAACAATTAAATACGCTTTGAATTGCTGTGTACACTAGTGAGAGATGTGTGAATTTTTACCATAAGTTTTCTTTTTACGGATATCACTAAATATTTGAGTCGTATAAAATGTTGAGAACCATTGCTACGTCCAATTTCCGCGGAACAACGTATGCTGAGGGGCCTCCTTTTCTACAGTAGTTTGTTTTTGATATTTTATTTTATATAATTTTTGTTAAGTTAATTTATAAGTTATTAGTTGACCCCGCAGACGTTGTTCTGCCACAATTTTGGCTTCAAAATTATATAATTATTCTTAAATTTGAATATCCCCATTTACCCACTATAATTGTCTAATATGTCACTGATTTGCAGTAGACATCTGTTATTCCAAAAAAGCTAAGAATGCATGACGTGAGCTGTCAAGATGGCGGAGTTTCGGATCTAGTTTATTTTATAATTAATTTTATGCTTATATTTTTTTCCTGATTTTTTCCAATATTTTGATAGCCTATATCTTATTCCCGACATAGAGGAATCCAACAAATAAGATATCGTTAATATCTGTACAGCCGTTCTTGAGTTATAAATGGTGTAACTGACACAACTTTCTTTTATATAATTATATAGATTAGTTATGTGTATATTATTCTGTTAAAATAAATTTATTATTAATTCAAAATGAAAGTCGACTATACTAATTGGCAAAAATTAATTAAATGAAAAGGTCTTGTCTACCTTTCGAACTTCAAAAGTTAAACTTGATTATATTAAACTAGCTATACTACTTATAGATCATTTATTATTGGCATAATAGAAAGATTTTTTTTAACTTAAATATTATAACTGCCTTTGATTTTTTTTATAGAATATGGGCAAACGGGCAGATGGCTCACGATGGTAATTGATCATCGCCTCCCATAGACATTCGCAATACCAGAGCTTGCAGATACGATGCCGACCTTGATGTTATACGATTGATCTGTATAGCTTTAAATACTCACAGTATATAACACTGCACATACCTGAAAACAACAAAAAAATACTTTATTAACTATTACAGAACTGTAAAAATCAAACACATGTTACACAATTTGTTTATATTAGATATTGACAGACGAGCATGAGGTTCCTGATGGTAGGTGATACCCCAGCCACAGAACATCAGTCAATGATGCGCTGTCGACCTACTTTTTACGTCGAGCATTTGGAAATTCGTAGACTAAGACCGAATGCGCAATGTGCATTTCACGTTTTTTCCATGCTTACAGAAAATTATAACGCCATCGGAACGCGACGACCCCGTCGAAAAAACAAAAATGTATATACACTTAAATTTATGTTTTTCGTAGGTATTTTTTATTTAATATGTTTTTGCAAAGCCAATCGAGTAGTATTTTTATTGATATCAAAGTAGCACAATTTAATGTGCATAAATTTGCTGCACTGTTTTTTTTTAATTTTTTTAAAGATATGCGGTAAAAATTGATTTTAAAAATGTGGAATAAGGACTGGCTGAAAATCAGCGCTGTACAGACCCCGGTTTGTCAGCTTTATGCTGAGCCTGCTGCCTTTTGTCACGAGTCTAGTATTTAGTATTTAAGCTTATTATTCTTACTATGTATGTACTTGTGGCAATAAAGATCATATTATTATTATTTAGTACTTTACAGTAGAAACTTACCTCGTAGCGAATACCTACTGTAATCATTCTTCGCATCAATTTATTCATAATATACCATGAACCGACCCAAATTTTACGCTCAACCTAAGGTTGCCAAAAGACGATCCCCGGGGGTATCAGCCACGTAATTATCAGTTCCCACAAAGGAACCTCTGAATAATAATTACCGGTGAAGTATCGAGATCGATTTTAGCTTTACATGAGCTTGATTAAAAACCTTTTTTTTATGTTAGATATCAACAGACGAGCATGAGGTTCACTTGATGGTAGGTGATACTCAGCCACAGAACATCAGTCAGCGATGTGTTGTCAACCTACTTTTTACTACGAGCATTCTGAAATTCATAGACTGAAACCGAAACGCGCAATGTGCACTCCGCAATATTTTCCATCTGGTTCGTTACCCGGTCGGAATTTCGATATTCCTCCCTCCATCCCTCCCGTTTGATGCCCGAAGTGAACAGACGTGGGGAAGATATGCTGAAAGAAAATTATAAACATGTCGTCCCAGCGAGATTCGAATCCACAACCTACCATAATATTGTCTTTTATTAACGCGAGTATCACACATTTAAATAAAATACTGTATACCGGATTAAAACGCGATTTATTGTTTAAATTATTTATCCCGACGTTTCGGATGCTTTTCAGCAACCGTGGTCGCGGGAGACTGAAAGATGACAGTTGTCTTATATTTGAAATGTCACAAAGTTGCCATATGTAATTCAATTAAATTTAAAAATAATCTATTAATTTAGGTAACACAATGTACATCTATGAATGTCAATAAAAAATAAAACATATTAAATTACTAATATTACTAATATTAAATGCTTCTAATTTTACATTTACTACCAGTTCACAAATCAAGGGCGTAGAGCGGACGAGAAGAACTGGCAAGAAACTCGCCGCCACTCTTTTTAATCGCCAAGTTTTTGTTTTACAATCTTTACATATTAACGCCATCTATTCCTACGGAGTTGATATTTACTGTAATTTTCTATATTATGACAATATTGACTAACGGTGTCCTCTTGTTTTTTAGTATGTTTGATTTGGGGCTTTAGATTTTTAATAACTGGATCCCAGGTGTTGGAAAGTCTCAAACCATCTTCTCTATTGAAGTTAGGATGTTTTTTAATTTCAATAGCCTCACGTACTAGTCTGGGAAAGAATCTACTTTCTTTTGCAAGGATTTTTGGTTGGTCGAAACGTATGTAGTGGTTTGGTTTATCCAGAGTGTGTTCACATACTGCTGATTTAGAGTGACGTCTGTTTTTGATATCCGCAATGTGTTCCTTAGCGCCCGAAATTAATAATCAATCCTAATCCAAATTTTTCCATCTAAGATTGGCATTACAATCCGTTTTTTGAATTAAGCATGCCAATAAACTATCTTCGGATTGAGTTTGGTATCTTAAATAGCAATCCATCTTTGGGAGTGCGGATTACAGATTAAAGATTGACCTCTGTTCGAAAATGACAGTTTGTGCATGTCAATAACCAATCCGTCTATTTTGACGTTTGCTTCAATCCGTATAAACAATCGTAGATTGCAATCTGAGAAATTCCTTAGTTTGGTGCTTGGATTACAAGTTTGTAGAAAGAAGAAATGGCCATGGCATTATTATTAATTAGTGACAGTGACGATAGTGATTTGGAGTTTCTTGCTCAGTTAACGGATACTGGTCCGTAACGACTTTCAAAAATTTAGTTGTAAAGTAAAGTAATTTCTTACATTGATTAAATATAAAACAATATTTTTTAAAATTTCAGAATTCTTTTGAATAATGACGTTTTCAATTGCATACTCATTTACTTTATATTTATAAACTACTCTATTCAGTACAACTACTTCTGTACTTTACTGTTTCCGTTAGGCATACTTCACTCCATTAATAATCGCCAAATTCACATCGAACCATCAGTGGTCATCAGCGCCTTCTTAAGTTTTTGGTTGGTTTTGGAACTATAATCTAACAGCTTATCATGGACACTTTTGAAAGTAAAGCCCCATATGAGAGATTCCTCCGCATCTCTACCCTCCATCATTCAAACTAACGCACGTCGCGGTCGG
The DNA here is from genome assembly GCA_905404175.1 of Anthocharis cardamines. NCBI lineage: Eukaryota > Metazoa > Arthropoda > Insecta > Lepidoptera > Pieridae > Anthocharis > Anthocharis cardamines. Next base: position 8,458,201 of record FR989963.1, read on the forward strand.
TTACCACAGACCCAATGCACGTTCCATTTTTGCTAATTTATATAATATTGTAAAGTAACTAATAAAATATGATTGCAAATGTAATTTTTACATGTTTTTAGACCTAAAATCACTCGTTTTTAGTTGGAAAATATTTTATATATTATTTTATAATGTTGAGACTCGTTTGTTTTTATAAAACATTGAGTCAAAAGTATTGCATAATAAAACATTATGCTAAGAACGGTAAAGAGGGCCAAGATAGCTAGCGATCCGGCGTCAAAAAATTTTTAGATTGCATAGTTATATTATTGACATGTGGATTAGAGATCGATCGAGCGATACGCATTCATCCGAGATTGGTTTTAATCTAAGATGGGAGTTACATTATTAATTTCGGGCGTAGGTCGGTTTGAAATGCTACGTTTAGTTTGCCCAATGTAGGATAAACCACAGTCACAATCCAGTTTATATACACCTGAATCTTGCAAAGGAATATTACTTTTTATTGGTCTCAAGAACTGTTGAATCTTCTTGTGTGGCTTGAAAACTGTATTAATAGAAGCTCGTTTTAAGATTCTTCCAATCCTGTCTGTAACACCCTTCACATAAGGCAGGTAGGCTGGTTGACGTTGTACTGTTTGTGGTTTATTCCTGTTTCTGTGATGCTGTGGAGGCACCCGCAGCTTGTTGTCACGGAGTACTTGCTTAACATGCTGCAGTTCCCCGTTGAGGTGGGCAGCATCACAGAGGCGGTGGGCTCTCTGAAACAAACATACACCGACAGAAGAGAGTTGGCAAGGGTGGTGGTGGGAATCACCATTGAGGTACCTATCAGTATGGGTTATTTTTCTAAACACAGTATGGCCAAGTGTACCATCCCCTCCCCGAGGTTTTAGTGGTTCGGGGAGGGGATGGTACACTTGGCCATACTGTGTTTAGAAAAATAACCCATACTGATAGGTACCTCAATGGTGATTCCCACCACCACCCTTGCCAACTCTCTTCTGTCGGTGTATGTTTGTTTCAGAGAGCCCACCGCCTCTGTGATGCTGCCCACCTCAACGGGGAACTGCAGCATGTTAAGCAAGTACTCCGTGACAACAAGCTGCGGGTGCCTCCACAGCATCACAGAAACAGGAATAAACCACAAACAGTACAACGTCAACCAGCCTACCTGCCTTATGTGAAGGGTGTTACAGACAGGATTGGAAGAATCTTAAAACGAGCTTCTATTAATACAGTTTTCAAGCCACACAAGAAGATTCAACAGTTCTTGAGACCAATAAAAAGTAATATTCCTTTGCAAGATTCAGGTGTATATAAACTGGATTGTGACTGTGGTTTATCCTACATTGGGCAAACTAAACGTAGCATTTCAAACCGACTTAAGGAACACATTGCGGATATCAAAAACAGACGTCACTCTAAATCAGCAGTATGTGAACACACTCTGGATAAACCAAACCACTACATACGTTTCGACCAACCAAAAATCCTTGCAAAAGAAAGTAGATTCTTTCCCAGACTAGTACGTGAGGCTATTGAAATTAAAAAACATCCTAACTTCAATAGAGAAGATGGTTTGAGACTTTCCAACACCTGGGATCCAGTTATTAAAAATCTAAAGCCCCAAATCAAACATACTAAAAAACAAGAGGACACCGTTAGTCAATATTGTCATAATATAGAAAATTACAGTAAATATCAACTCCGTAGGAATAGATGGCGTTAATATGTAAAGATTGTAAAACAAAAACTTGGCGATTAAAAAGAGTGGCGGCGAGTTTCTTGCCAGTTCTTCTCGTCCGCTCTACGCCCTTGATTTGTGAACTGGTAGTAAATGTAAAATTAGAAGCATTTAATATTAGTAATATTAGTAATTTAATATGTTTTATTTTTTATTGACATTCATAGATGTACATTGTGTTACCTAAATTAATAGATTATTTTTTAATTTAATTGAATTAAATATGGCAACTTTGTGACATTTCAAATATAAGACAACTGTCATCTTTCAGTCTCCCGCGACCACGGTTGCTGAAAAGCATCCGAAACGTCGGGATAAATAATTTAAACAATAAATCGCGTTTTAATCCGGTATACAGTATTTTATTTAAACACAACCTACCAAATGCGCCGACAAGCCCGTCAAAACCTGTTTAAAATAACGATAATTAATATATTAAATACATATAAAATTTAATTTAAAATATTTGTTTGTCCGTCTTTCAAGCCAATACGGAGTATCAGATTGGCGTTAATTATTTCATAAACGGCAGCTAAACGACAATCTAAGTGGAATTCCCTTAGGGTAAGATATCCTTTAAATCTACCCCAAATTTATATGCGACCCTTAATGTTGGGTCAAAACCAAATCAATGTCAAGTGTCAAACGGTTTTAGGTGTTCCCTAATGTTTTAATGTTAAAATGGGCAAAACACATCTAAAGATGATTTTTTTATTTTTCCCGAAAAAGTTGGACGAGTTTGTCCCGAGGTGGACGAAGATAAGTACCAAACTGTTATTAATAAATACTCCTTTTACTCTTAACATATCTATACTAATATTATAAAGAGGAAAGATTTGTATTTTTGTATGTTATGAATAAACTCAAAAACTACTGGACCGATTTTAAAAATTCTTTCACCAATAGAAAGCTACATTATCAGCGAGTTGTGTATAGTACATCTACATTGCACCCGTGTGAAGCCGGGGCGCATTGCTAGTGAGAGTATATATCAGAAAAGGCCCACAACGCATCTGAGACATTTAACCCCCTAACTTGTGCGCTCGAGTTAATTCGTTGTATTTTATACTGCTATCATTTTTCATACTCGAATATAATCGTAAATTGGAAATAACAATATGAAAACTAAATGTCCTAAAGTATATTTTTATATGATTTTATTTTTGTTTTTTTTAATCTATGCGTAAAGGGGTTTAGTCACGGATGTCCATGGATGGTGGTGATTATTTACCATCAAATAGCCCATCTGCTCGGTTGTCTACTCTGTGATAATAAAAAGGCTAACGACCTTTCAGCTCAACACAGCTTAACCAGTCTTTGGTGTTTGGCAAGAGAATAGGAAGACCTTTTTTTAACAAGACTGTACAAACTATATCACACGACATAAAACTTAAGAAAAAGTAGTCAAAATATATTATTAAACATAGATTAGCGAATAATTTATTAAAAAAAAAATTCAACGTTCACGAGCGCATAAGCCAGTGACCTCAAACGCAGTGCATTAAAATCCTTATCAAGCGCGAATTATGGGTTTAATTCATAAAGTTAAAAGGCGCTAATTTCTTAAAGCAATTTACTTGGAACACGCGACGTATTTTACGTTATTAATCATCTCTTATCGGATAATGTACACAGTATTGTAACTTATTGAGTTGTTATTTACTTTTTGCTGTTCATAAATTGCTTTAGAGTTTAGCATCGCTAAAAATTCAAACTAGTTTAAGAAAAAAGCGTTCATTCAATTTGCGCGATGCCAAAGCTTGGAATTGCTCCAATAATTCTTCACGTGTTTTGTAAAAGCGACCTTTGTAAACATAGTCATTAAAATAATATAACCCAGCTTACTTCCTTGTCTGTTTTTCATAGACCACATCATATTTTGACGGGCTCGTTGGCGTGTTCGGTAGAACACCCGCCGTGCGCATCGTGGGTTCGAATCCCACCGGGACCACATGCTTATAATTTTATGTAAGTATGTCTTCCCCACATCTAGTAACTTCGGGCATTGATCGGGTGGGAGAAATATCGAAATTCCGACCTGGCAACGAACCACCGTTCATAGATGGAAAAACTGTGAAGTGCACATTGCGCGTTACGGTTTCATTATATGGATTTCCGAAAGCTCGAAGTAAAAAAAGTAGGGCGACAGCGCATCATTGACTGATCTGTGGCTGAGGTATCACCTACCATCAAGTGAACCTCATGCTCGTCGATATGTAACATATAAAAAAAATGTATGCGACTGTTTTTGTTTTAACTGCAATTCTTCGAGCACCACAAACATTGACTCCAGTGTGTTGTTAGCCTTAAAATTGGGTGAAAGCCCATATCTTCAAGTTGATCTTATTAAGCCATCTTACATGGAATAACATTACTTGTAATGCGCGTAGCGGTAGAGATCCATGGAGGTGGAATTTCGAGTTATATCAGCTCATGCGATGTGATACAAAGATATTGTGAATCATATTTAAAAAAAAACAACTTAAGGCTTGTTCCAGCCAATAGACATGTTAAAGCTGCATATCCATGAACAAAGACCACTGAAAGTCCACTTTAATTTATGTGTAATATTTACGTTAAAAAACTAACCGCGGAATACTGAAACGATAATCAAAACCTGAGGGCTTCTTAAAATGTTTCTGTCTTTCATTTTACCTTCGTAATGAAAGGGTTAGATACACTTTTAAGTACACCTCAATGTTTATTAGCGTTCGAGAATTCGGCCGTTCCCTTATTCGATTAAACGTAAAACAGGAGTAAAAATCCCCTGTATAAAGTTTAAGCTAAAGAAGCTAATAGGGATTACCATTAGAACGCTTTCAGTTGTCAATTAAATCTTTTAACAAGGTTGTCTTTACTTTCGAAAGCATTCAAGTTAAGCTGGGACCATGTATGTACATTGTACACCTGGTAGTACCGAAACAAAAGAATAATTCGATCATTTTTGAAGGTAAATTAAAATAATTGAGGTAAAATATTTTCCCACTTCTTAGGTCAAATATAGGTATACTCAAATCATCCAACGCACTCATTATCCCTTAAACTTAAATTTTGATGATCTTGAAAAATATTATTTGTAATAATATATAATATAATTAGATGTCTACTATGTGAGAAGGGGCGTGACCTAGGGCTGACGTCATGATGACATAATTGGAGTGGGAGACAGGTTATAAAACCACGTGCGCGCTCCAGCAGAGCGCAGTTTCTCTTCAACAAAGCACCAGGGATAGACGGACGTTGTTGGACGATTGTTAAACGTTGTTAAACGATGTTGAACGTTGTTGTTGTGTTGAAAGTGATTCTTTATTTACTTATTTGATTGGTTTACTTATTTGATGATGATATTGGATCGATGAAAGTGTTCTATGTAAAATAAGTTATTATCATGAAAGAGTTCTATATGAAATTAGTTATTTTTGATTAAAAAGTATATTGTGTAAATTTATATTCTTTTTTTTTAATGTTTTAGTGTATAAATCGCTAAATTCAGAAGTGGGATTCCTATCTCACTTTTGGTAATTTAAAGCCCACATAAACTAACCTTTTTGTATTTAAAAAAAAAGAAATGTCCAATAAGCGTAAAAGCCGTAAGAAGGCGAGTCCGTCTACCCCTGGGCTCGATCAGACACTTCAGGTGATATTAAATCGCCTGGGTGCTTTAGAAAGTGGTTTTAGTATTTCAAATACGTGTGAAAATAGTGAGGGTAGTTTTCGCGGTGAAAATAGTGCGGGTAGTTCTCACGGTGAAAATAGTGTGTGTGTGAGTGACGCCGTAGTTCCTGCCGATTTGTCGACACAAACATCGACACCGGCCACGTCAGATGGGCCACCGCGAGTGCAGTCTAGCACGCCGGCCCTGGAGGCTCAGCTGCCAGCCCGGGTAGTGTCTACCCCGCGGCCGTTGTCACCGCCGCTGCCTGCGCAGCCGAACGCTATTGCCGCGGACATGTCGCTGAGTGCGGGGTCACGCGCAGCCAGCATCGACGTATCTGTACAGTGCTTGAGTATGTCTCAGCTTGGTGCTAAGGCAGTGATGGGTCAGGTAACCGATAGACTTGTGAGTGTGATAAACGCCATTCCGGTAAGCTCCAATATATTTATTTCAAACTTTGATCCGTATTATAACGTTTTTGACACGTGGTGTATCGAAGTCGATAATGCTCAAGCTACGAACCGCTGGAGCGATTGTGAGTGTCTATTACGGATTGGAAACTGTCTTAGGGGTAACGCGCGTTTATGGCGTAACGAGTGGGTTACTAATGATCGTGGGTGGTCTAATTTCAAAAGGGGATTTAAATCTATGTGTCCTCAACGCGATAAAGCCAATGTAAACTTTTGTCGTGTCCCTATAAGTTCATATAAAAATAACGACATCACTACGGCTATAGTACAGGGCGTACCTGTGGATGCTTGTTGATAGTGGCTCCACTATATCTTTAATTTCACAGTCTGTAGCTAAACATTTACCATGTAACAAACATTAAGTGTAGAATTTTCGGATATAACGTTGGAAATCGAGTTTCATGTTATTTCGGATAAGTTGATGAATACGCCTGTTATTGTTGGCACTGACGTTTTAAATAGAGAAGGCGTAATTTACACGCGAGCATGTGGTATACAGTGATTAACTTGTAAAAAATCTGTACTTTCTATTAAATCCACAATTGCGGGGTGAAGATAGGCAGAATTTGATGCATTTAATTAATAAATACTCAGATTACTTAGTTGTGGGTACTGCGTGTACCTACTACCGTACGTACTGGTTCGATGCACATTCGATTGCAGAATAACACACCGGTTGTCTATCGACGTACAAGATGTCTTATGACGAAAAATTACGTGTTAGAGAAATAATAAAAGACCTACTACATAAAAAATATAATTAGAGAGTCTGAACTTTACTGGCGGTAAATGTAAAATAAGAAGCATTTAATATGTACTTTTTACTGACGTTCATAAGTGTACATTGTGTTACCTAAATGAATAAATGATTTTGAATTTGAATTTGAATTTGAGTCAGAGTTTTCGAGTCCTATTTTGCTTGTGAAGAAGAAAGACAGACTTTGTGTAGACTTTCGTGCCCTTAACGCGAATACTGTCAAAAATCACTACCCATTGCCGTTAATAGACGATCATATAGATTCATTAGGATACGGTGGGATGAGAAATCTATATCCCTCACCGGATTCGTTACTCCTGAAGGGCACTACGAGTAACATATATAAAGATCCTTATGGTTTAGCCAATGCAGCAGTTGTCTATCAGCGTATAATGTCAAATACGCTGCCACCCTTCATATATGAAGGTAAGGCTTGTGTCTTTCTCAATGAAATTTTGCTGCCCAGCAGCACGATTCAGGAAGGCTTACATATCTTAAATGACGGTCCGAGATTCATACAAAAGCTTGTAGGTGTGCTATTATGATCAGCGATGTAGATATGCTGTAAAGGTCAGTAATGATAAAATAGCCATGTAGGCGTATTATAATTATCAGCCATGTAGTTCTACTGCTATAGTCACATAGTTGTGATGGAATAGCCATGTAGGCGTGCTGCAATAGTCATATATGTAGTTGTGATAGAATAACCGTATAAACATACTGAAATTGTAATTTAGTTGTGGTGAGCCATAAATTATTAATAACTATGCAGGTGTGCTGCAGTTGTAATATAATTACATGTAATAGCTATGAAGGTGTGCGTCATCTATTTAAGTGTGTCATAGTTGCCACGACGAAGTTTTATAAGTATCAGATACTTAAGTGTAGTTCTGTAGGTGTGATATTGTCAATCAAAGTGTAGTAGTAATAATATAAAATTGCTGCTATTAGTTTTTCTTAATGTTATCTGGATACATATTTTTATATGAATAACATAATAGTATTATGTATGCAGTTTAAGACATGTATTGAATGAACAGAAATATTTGAATTTTTGAAATTTGTTTCAAGATTAAAGCAGATGCATATGGTATAAAGTTTATAAAGTTTACTTACAGTGCTCTAAGTTACTATAAAATGATATAAAGCGTGTGAAAATATGTATTTCAGCCAACCAGAGAAGAAAAGAGGGGTTCACCCCGGAAGTTAAGTAAGCGCACGACGCAGATTTTTATCTAGTGAGACAGAAGATGTACCAGCAGTAACTAAGAGAATATTGGAAGGCTGGATACTACTGGATTCTAAAAATGACAGCAGCGTTAAGTGGTATACAACAAGACTATGGTATCTACGATTTATTTATCTTTTCCCAGATAAATAAATCGTAGATACCATTTATTTATCTGGGAAAAGATAATTGGCTTCAAAAAAAAAAAGCCATTTGCGGCTGATGAACATTTGTTAAATTTTAAGGGAATATTACTATGGAAAGGTAGTTGACTGCATTATTTATGGAATTATTTGTGGTTCATTTTTATGTGGTTCATAGGTAATGGAACAAAAGATCTTTAATTTGGCGAACCAAAAGATTTGGGTTTCAATTAATGTAAAAATGCAAGTTTCTCGTCACTGACATAGAATACTTGGGTCGCACGATTAGTAATGGTCAGGTGAGGCCGAGCGCACACAAGGTAGCAGCCTTAGTAGAATCAATAGTGCTGAGCAAAGTTAAAGAGTAATGGTGCGACGCCCGTCATACGATTCCTGGAGGCCTATTACCAGAACAAAATACGAAGTTTCGGCTGACGGTACATTTCCCTATTAAAATTCCGATGACTGATCTGTTGTTCACAATTGGACATTGTGTCTTTAGTTTGACATTACTTTGATCGTAAATAGAAATGAAAATGTTTTCTTAATGAGTTAATGTACGAAGTTTTTTTTGTTCTTTCGTTGCGTTCGATTTCGGTGATAGATTTGGCATAGAGTCCGAATCGTGAGTCGTTGTGTGAGCCCGCCAACGTGCCTCAGAGTCTCTAGAAGAGAATCGTACTCGCCAAGACATGCGAGTTAATAAACAACGAAAAGTCCCACGGTTATTCCAAGTTGGAGACAGCGTGTTGGTACGTAAGACGAGCTAAGCCACTAGAAAGTTAGACTCCTGTATGCGTGGACCTTAGATTGTCCTGCAAACGTTTACCCATGGTCGTTATGGACTGAAATTGGTCACTGGTTCATACGGGAACGCTACGCAAGCTGTTGAGGAACATATTATATTATGGCGTGGGGAAACGACCCCTGATGTTTGTGCCACGTTCTTTGAGAGTAAGCTATTTTTTCTTACTTGTATTGTGATATGCTGTGACATGTTAAACTTTAAAGCTATGAAAGTAATGGATGCGCTCTTACTTTCGGTAGTAGATCTTGGAGCAATGGACGTGCTCTTGTTCCTGAGTCACAGTTAGAAGCAATGGACTTGCTCTTGCTTCTGTAGACTTTACGAAGTGATGGATTCTTTCTCACTTCTGGTGTCTGTTTTCAAGCAATGGACTTGCTCTTGCTTGCTAGACTTTACGAAGTGATGGATTCTTTCTCACTTCTGGTGTCTGTTTTCAAGCAATGGACTTGCTCTTGCTTGCTAGACTTTACGAAGTGATGGATTCTTTCTCACTTCTGGTGTCTGTTTTCAAGCAATGGACTTGCTCTTGCTTGCTAGACTTTACGAAGTGATGGATTCGTTCTCACTTCTGGTGTCTGTTTTTAAGCAATGGACTTGCTCTTGCTTTTGGAGACTTTACGAAGTGATGGATTCGCTCTCACTTCTGGTGTCTGTGTTCAAGCAATGGACTTGCTCTTGCTTATGTAGACTTTACGAAGAGATGGATTCGCTCTCTCTTCTGGTGTCTGTTTTCAAGCAATGGATTCGCTCTTGCTTTCGTAGACTTTACGAAGTAATGGATTCGCTCTTACTTCCGGTGTCTGTTTAAAGCGATGGAATTGTTTTCGCTTTGTGATTGTTCAAAGCAATGGATTCGCTCTTGCTTTTGAGAAAGAAGTAAAAGATAACTTCTTGTATTTTCAATGCAATTATTTGCATTGATTCACCTGTATTTCAAACATTAATGAAAGCAATATGACGTTCCAGGTAGCGAGAACGATGATGACAATGATATTTCCTGTGAAACAAGGCGCCGAAGCTTAGAGCTTAGCTTCGACACACACGACTCGGCATCGACATCTCATAGCACAGAGAGTCTGCAGCAGTCAACCTAACTTGAAGATTATACGGGCGAGGACGCACCGTTGCCAGGAGAGGCCGAATTAGATGTCTACTATGTGAGAAGGGGCGTGACCTAGGGCTGACGTCATGATGACATAATTGGAGTGGGAGACAGGTTATAAAACCACGTGCGCGCTCCAGCAGAGCGCAGTTTCTCTTCAACAAAGCACCAGGGATAGACGGACGTTGTTGGACGATTGTTAAACGTTGTTAAACGATGTTGAACGTTGTTGTTGTGTTGAAAGTGATTCTTTATTTACTTATTTGATTGGTTTACTTATTTGATGATGATATTGGATCGATGAAAGTGTTCTATGTAAAATAAGTTATTATCATGAAAGAGTTCTATATGAAATTAGTTATTTTTGATTAAAAAGTATATTGTGTAAATTTATATTCTTTTTTTTTAATGTTTTAGTGTATAAATCGCTAAATATATATATTGAAAAGTAGACCATTCCGGCACCGACCAACATCACCGCGTGCCATACACAGAGCGTCAACAACTGTCGGCGAGAATATTTTGCAGTGCTATTGTACGTTCTAGTGGGCATAGTAGGTCTTGTCATGTCTCTTTCCATATGTTTATCGCAAGTTCCATGGTATAATATGGTATAGTGGATAGACTTAATATTAAAATCATTGTTAGAACTTACGTCATAGTCTAATCTTAAGATGCCATTTTTTCGGCGGTTGATCAAGGTTGGGTCACCAATAAGCCTTTTGGCACGGCCTTCCATCGAGTCCAAAGCCCCAAGATGACATTTGGTCGAACCTCCCCAAACGTGAGAACAGTATTCCACACACGATCGGACTTGTGCTTGGTAAAGGTTCAAAAGCTGCCCCGGTGTAAAATACTGCCGCAACTTGGCTAGGATACCAAGCTTCCTGGCGGCCAGTTGGACCTTAGACTCGATGTACCCACCGAAGTTGAGGCTTTGCGATAACGTTACGCCCAGCAACTCCAGATGATCGGTGAGTTCTACTTGCACACTGCAATATGCAACAACCACAATGCAATGAATGTGATTGAGACAAATACAACTTACTGGACTTTTAATGATATCAGGGTATAACTTTTGTAATTCGAATGCTAAATGCAGTAAAAGGAATCATTTCACACGCCACTAACTACACAGTATTGTATTCATTCAGACTTTCTAAATTAGCAATATAATTCAACAGAGAGAGGTATACCTTCTATCTTGTTAGTTGCTAACCTGTTTTCTAGGATCAAAACAAACAGATAAATGCTGCTATTGTTCAGCATATTAATATCCCCATTGTATAAATCTCCACAATGGCACAGAAAATATCCCGTAGGCAAATTTTTCGTATTGTTATATTAAAATAATCGTGACTTTAATTATAAAAAAGGAATTAAAAAAATACAAGTTATGGATTGAAACATATAAGTGTTTCTTTAATGTTGATGACTTTTGTTGTTAAGAAGATACGTCAATTTCATTCTCAGAATTCTCCAACATATATATGTAAAAAACTATAATTAAATACAAAAGCTTATTCAGCAACCAGGGCATTATTATTTATTTTTTCGTTTTTTATTTACCTTTATTCAAAAATGTCAACATAAAAAAAATCAAAAGCTCTCAATGCTTGGGAATTTTTGGTTTAAAAATAAAGTAAATAATTAGTTACTATTTAACCCCTGCTGTATACCGGAATAAAACGCTATTTATTATTTATATTGTTTAAATTATTATTTATCCCGACGTTTCGGATGCTTTTCAGCAACCGTGGTCACGGAATGTAAGTAATTTAAACAATATAAATATTAAATCGCGTTTTAATCCGGTATACAGTATTTTATTTAAATGTGTGATACTCGCGTTAATAAAAGACAATATTAACCCCTGCTATTGTAAAAAATGTCTAAAGGCTACCAGGCACACATTAAATTGAAGTCCTGTGATGGAGCTTGGTTAATTTTTAATCACAGGCAAGATAAAGCACTATTAGCAGAGGTCTGACTGCAGCTTATCTAGACGGTTACGTGATCTTGTTACAAATTTCCCTCGCTATCACTATAATATCTAAGAACTTCAGCACTACTTCACTTGGGTTTTCTACTAAAAATGTTTTAGCTTTATTTTATTCATAAGGAGGATATATCAAATTGTTTTCTTAAAACTTTTTAGCATAGAGTAAAAAAACTATGTCTTAAATATGCTGTGACAAAATATTTTAGGTACAATAGAATACCAATTAGAACACGTTAGCGCGTTGGGGTTCTATAGGACACGGGTTCGAATTCCGACGGGATGGCATGTTTTAATTTTCTGTTAACATGTTTTCCTTACGTCAGGCCACTTCAAGCATTAAATACTATTCATAGATAGAAAACCATAAAGTGAACGTTTCGTTTTCAATGTATTTATTTCCAAATTTGCGAAGTAAATAATAGTCTCATAGCGCATCATTGACATCAATAGCTAAAATATCATCAACCACAAAGTGAGTCACGCTCGTCTAACGGTATCTAACAAATAAAGCATTCGGACATCCATAGGAAGAACTCGATACGCGCAATCTGTTCATCTCAAGTAGGCCCAACGCATCTGAGACATTTGAGTCACCGATGGGCGGTGGTACTTACCATCAAGTTACCCACCTACTCGTTTATCTCTTCTGTAATAACAGTATTTTCCTCATATGAACTGTAATTCTTTTTTTTTTTTATGTCAGATATCGACAGACGAGCATGAGGTTCACTTGATGGTAGGTGATACCTCAGCCACCGAACATCAGTCAATGATGCGCTGTCGACCTAATTTTTACTTCGAGCATTCGGAAATCCATAGACTGAAACCGAAACGCGCAATATGCACTTCACGGCTTTTCCATCTATAAACGGTGGTTCGTTACCCCGTCGGAATTTAGATATTCCTCCCACCCGATCAATGCCCGTAGTTACCAAACGTGGGGAAAACATGCTTACAGAAAATTATAAGCATGTGTTCCCGGTGGGATTCGAACCCACGACCCATCGATGCGCACGGCAGGTGTTCTACCGAACGCGCCAACGAGCGCGTCAAACGTTACCATACGGAATACGATTTTACTTTTATCGGTCTGCGTAGACTCTACATGGCTTAACATATTATCATAACTAATTCAGACCCTTTGCGATACGAACAAGCTATTCCTTTGCAAAATTGGGGTACTGAATATTCCAACGGACTCGTTCAAATTGCATATTCCCTTCGACAAAGCGTATTTGACTGATGTTCTGTAACTGGGGTATCAAGTCACCCTTACGCTCGTCAGTCGATACCTTACTACATATAAAAATATATGCAAACACTGATGAAAATTAACATAATTATTAAAAGATGAATATGAAATAGTAAAAGAAGAAAGTCTATTGAATAAGGACTAATAAACAGTCTCATAGTCTACATACGTAAGTACTGTAGCTGAGGGCTTGTAGCATACAATTTCCGTTATATGCTATCTATACAAAAAAGGTTTTTTTTAGGTAAAGGGTTTTATCGCTGAGCGATTTTCCATGGTCTGAATAGCCATTATAACTAAATATCTATATAAAGTTGACACTCACAGTAAATAAATACTGGTCACGTCTTGTTTAAATTTAATCTTTATTTTAAATATTATTTTGAACATTTTCAATAGTATTTATATTTTTACTAAGTTATATTGATGTAAAAATTATTTAAAATTTTTAAAAAATAATTACCTACTGTAAATATTGATTTTAAAAAGCAGTTACTTGCCAACTCTTTTGACTGATTAAGAAAAGATAATAATATAGGACGGCGAGAATACGATCACGCATGCAAATCAGCCTGAATCTCCAACATATGTATGATTATAATATGTTCATATTTCATAATACCAAAATCCTGTAAATTAATATTATAGCATTATCCTAAATACTTTGGAGTTCAATTTACCAGCTCTACAACTTAAGTACTTACAAGATACTATGAAACTCGATGGCTGCAGTCACTTACGGAATTTGCAAACTCACTAAATTGGTTATTGTTTGAATACAACTTGATAAACTCGTGATGGGATAGTTCATGACTTACGAACATAATTGAATGTAAGAATGAGCTTTAAATAGATTGCTTGCAAACAGTGGCGTGCCTAGGGTTTGAATGCAGGGCAAGCCCAAAAACTGGACTCCTAAAAAATTTGACAATTTTTTATATTTTATCTTACCTTTTTTGTGGTGAACTCCCAAGCCTTGTTGTATTAATAAACGATTTTAATAAAACACATAGAAGGTATTACTACTAGACAAAAAATTACACATTTAAGCTCTATTTTAATTTATGATTGAAATAGTGAATGAGGCTACTGAATGAATTATGTTATTTAGAATTTTATTTGATAAATAACTAGGTGCCGATTTGCCACTTTGTTGATGTTGCATATTATGTTGTTCTAAAACAATGTCATAGGTACTTTGAAAGTAATGAAACCAATTCCCAAAAATTACCTCTGTTAAATGATTTTTTACATTCATCGTGGCCTCTAAATGGCAATTGTTGTTGAGCTAGGTGACACAATATCTACTAACCTTCGAAAAATACTGCGATTATGGTCAACACGGGAGTTATGATTAGTAATTTCAATTAATAGCTGACGATATGAAGATTATGATGAGATAATGAAGTTTCAATTCGTTTTTTACCAAAATTACAAAAATAAATTACAGAATTCAAATGTTTTTGAGAATTCTGATGTTTTTTAAAGCTCCAGATAAATTAATTAAAACGTAATAACCAGATGTATTCAAAACGTTTTTGTCATAAGAAAAAAATATGCAACACCAACAATATAGTTTATTTGTATCTGAACAACCAACAATCCATTTATTATTATAAACTGACCTGAAATTCCTTTTATGACCTTTAATCGTTTGTGAAATACACAAGTTGGGCTTTAGTTTTGACGAAGTAAGTAGCTTTAATATTTGTTGAAATGTTAAAGATTTTACTTTATCTTGCTGCTTTAAAACTTGCACACACATCAAATCCTCACACGGAACACATTCCACTACGTTATTACTCATAATAAATAATAATGAAAACAAAACAAAACTAAAATGCACCGCGTACGTTATCATTCACTCAAACTAAAGCAAAAAACAATCATAACAAACTTGAAATAACACTCAACTCACAGATTCTGTGCACTCAACTCTTTCAATTTGGCACTAACTTCACACCGAAAGCCTGGGTTACGTTCTCCATAGAATCGCTAGATTTGTTTATATAATTTTATAGCTTTTTATCTTGAGTTTTGTATGAAAAATTTGTCAGAAAGGCATTCCAAATCCACAAGCCAATATGCCAGAAAGAGAAAGAAAACGACCGAACACGACGACGCGACGAGTTGAAGCGAAACGTTTCCGCTTGAGCTCGTCGCAATTCGCAAGATATTATGTAGTATCGCGTGATGCATATTGAATATTGTGGGAGTCGATTCAACGCTTCTCGTAAGATGGCGCTAATATAAATATAATTTCGATATAGTTGTGCATAAAATTATTAATTCAAATATTTTTTTGTTTCAATTGATATGTTATATAATTACGATAAGGGCATTCTTTTTTTCTTTCAATTGTTGAATTAATAGGGCAAGCCGGGCTTTTGGGCTTGTATGGTAGGCACGCCACTGCTTGCAAAATATGCCTTTATCTATATGTACTTATATTATTAAGAGGAAAGATTTGTTTATTACGATCGAACTCAAAAACCGCTCAACCGATTAGAAAGCTACCTTTTTTTGTGTACATCTATATCGTACCCGTGCGAAGCCGGGGCGGATAGCTAGTCGAGGTTTAAGTTGTTCAGTTAATTAATAGTTTAGGGAAAAAAATACCTTCTTTGTTTTTCTATGGTAATTTTGTCCTTAAACTTTTGGGTTTAAAGAATTTATTTTCTCGAAGAACTTACAGAATGTTCACTTATTAGAGAAAATTAATACGAGTATTAACATTTAAGTACTTAGAAAACAAAACAACGGAACGGAACGGAACGTTTTAAAATTGAATATAACTTAAAACTTAGTATAGATGACCGACGAGTTTTATGCTCATCTAATCAGTCAGTCGATGATGCGATGTTGACCTTTTTTATGGATTAACCGAAATGCGTTATACGCATGGCTTTCTACGAACGGTGGTTCGTTCCCTGGCGGGCATTTCGATATTCCTCCCACTCGTTTAATGTCCGAATTGACAAAGCTTAGGCAAAACAACATACAATACAGAAAGTAACAAACCTGTCATCCCGGCCGCGGCGGGATTCGAAACCGCAACCCATTGAAACGGAAGTGGATTAGCCAACGCGCCAACGAACCCGTCATTGTACTTCGGAATAAACAAAAGCAATAAAAAAACGAAGACCATTTCGTTCGGTTTTTAAATTAAACGACAATTTAATGTTTGTTCGCCGTTCAATTGTTTTTTCCAGGTCGAGTGACGAGTATGCATGGGGAATTTGTTTTATATAGTTGTTTGTTTTAGACTATTTAGTCTGGTTAGTTAATTTTTTATTACTTTACACTTGTTTCTATATTTCTTCTTTCTTTCTGTTATTATTATTACATATTTATTATTTACAGGATAATCAGTAATCCATCTTCTGAGACTCCCGATTGCAACATTTTTAATCTTGTTTCCCGGGATGTGAACTGAGGAGCAAATGCTGCGTTGCATGCCACTAAGCCAACGAAGAGAATGTTCAATGTAGTAATTATTCTGAATGCTCGAAGTAAAAATTATGATGTTCTGTGGCTGAGGTTTCACCTACCATCAAATGAACCTCATGTTCGTATGTCTATATTTAACTTTAAAAAAAATTCAGAAAAAATATCTTATCGGTGCCCTGCTCAACTGAAACAACTTTTATCAATATTGTTTCACAGGGATTTGAACCTTGGACCGTGATTGTAACACCATTAAGCCACGGAGGGTGGTGATGAATAATCAAAAAGAACGTAAGTTTTGTTGCTAAATCGTTCTATTTTTATGTCGCTATTATTAGTATCTAATAAACGATAAACTTGTCCATGTGAGAAATTGTAGTACGTCTTTTTATAGTCAATCTAGTTTTCTAGTCCATGTATAGGTCTATCTCTCCATTCCCTTCACTATAACTGTCTGTCAGCTTTTATACCAGTTATGATAGAACAACAATGTTTGAAACGCCATCCCGTAATGAAACTGATAATGTCTTAGGAATTAGTCGTAGGTACGTGTCGCACAATATGGTGTTATTTAGTTTAAACCGACTCGCGACTTGAAAAACATGAGGTTCGAGTATCACACATTTAAATAAAATATTTTTACCGTATTAAAACGCTATAATTTATTTTATATTAAGTAAATATTTCTTATGTCTCTGTTGTCTTCAGTCTGTCTGTGTTAGCTCTCTTTCGATGAAGCAGACCTTTTGAAGTCTACTAGTGTACTACACACACACACATACATCAAACTCTTTTAGACATCTATGCATCTTATCTTTATTATTGTTTAAAAAAATTATCGGCTTGCTTTTATGTAACCAACGAGGTTGTAATAGCGATAAGAACAAATCACTAAGTGCGTATTGTCCAAATTACCTTTGGTAGCTTAAAAAGAACTGTATATCTACAATAAAATAAAGGTTTTACGCCTTCTTTGTTATACAATACATTCATATTGAAGTGTAAATTTTTTTTGTGTCCGATCTATCACGGGTTATAAATTGAATTTGGTTTTGCATTTTAATGTACGGTTTGCAAACAAATCATAGCTGTCGCATTTTTGCGAATGCAACGAAACGAACCGAAAGCCTAACGAATTGTTCTAACATTAAACAAAATATGTTTGTATTTGTTTAGTTATTGTTTACATTAATATTAATAGTCGATAGTTGTAAAACATTCGCTAAAAACTTATTCACATAATATGACAGAGAATAGGGACAGTAAATAAGTGAATAAATCATAATAAAGAGGATATAATATACATAGTTAGTTTAGGATTAACAATTTAGACAATACACTTACAATGGGAGTGTCAAACTTGGGAATCACAGATTCCCATCCATTTTATATATATTGTAGGGCAGGGTCCCCTCTATAAATATATAAAGAACTTTGAGTTGAAATTTCTCAATAATAGAAACGAATGGCGTCTTGCCGATTTATATATTTATTGAGGGCATCCTACCCTACAAAATATATAAAAGTGATGGGAATCTGTGATTCCCAAGTTTGACACTCCCCTTGTTAGAGCCTTCATATTGCATTGCTATTAAAAAAATTTGTAGCTGTCTCCGTATATATTAAAAAACTCATAAGATTCTTATAGTATTTTAGCTGTGCTTAGACATCGAAACTATCAGCGGTCTTGAAGATGTACGTACCTACTGTCGTCCTTTAAGGTAAGAAAAGGTTCGTTTCATGAAGGCACTGCCGGCAACAGCTAGTTTTTAGTCAACGTTTATAAGTATTTATATCTATAAGACAGAGTAAGTAAATCTATAAGTACATAACAATATAATTGATCGATATATCGATATATTTTAAAAGTCCTGAATTACATAATAAATAGGTAATATGAATCTATAAACGTCTATGTGAATGTTTAACAAGGCAAATGCAACCGGGACATCTGACAAGTGACAGCTTGTGGCTAGGAGGGAATCATCCATGTTTTAGTACTCCAACGTCTTGAGTTATGTTTCTATTCTTGCATTATTCTGTACACATTGTGTTCCTAACTTCCCTAATACCTTTATAACTACAGAGCTTTCAGTTTTAAGAATTAGGAGTTTCATTTTTCTTTATACACATTAATTTGTTTTCAGTTAATTTTAGGAACTTGTATAGATTTTTTTTATCTTATTTAAATCATTTATCCTAGTCGGCGCTCACCGTCGTAAGAGTATTTTCTATTTCTTCCATTTATGTGGAAAAGGGAGGCAAAAGAAGGGTCGGAGAAGGCTCATCTGATTGTAAGTAATCACCGGATGGCGTCCTGGACTTACAGGTGCATTGAAAATCATCGTTTTTTTTTTAAGTCTTTTTATATAGAATAGAGGGCAAACGGATATGTGTAACACGAGAACAACCAGAGAGCTTAAAGGTGTTTTAAAAAGGGTATTTTCATTTTTTTTATCTGTTTATATACACCAAATAATCATAAATTTCTTCATTATTTTTTAGCTTTCCTATCCTATATACTTTATCAAGACGTCTGCTTAACAAAAGTAATTAAATATGAACAAATACATAGCAGATAACAATACACCGCAGCTTCTCGGATGAACCACAAAAATCCGACGCAATCTCAACCGCTATAGGGAGGTAAAATTTATAGCAACAATAAAATGTGGGATGCTTCCGTGGTCCGAGTAAGAGCGCGGCGTACACAACATTTGTACCCATAGTTCTTTTACAAAGTAGTGAACATGATACGAACGTTTTACTTCGCCGGTTCCTTGTGAAGGATGGTACTAGTACAAAACAAGCTATTTAAGAAAGAGTTTGTTAAATAATATTTTTGAAGATACAAAATATACAGTGGAATCTCACTAATCTGGTACTTCAACAGACGGACACGTCCAATAATCCGGCACCCTCCGCCCGCGTCTAATCTAAATATTATTAATGAATTATACGTTATATACTTTGTGAACTTAATTTGGGATACTAAAACGCGAGGCTATTGAAATTAAAAAACATCCAAACTTCAATAGAGAAGGTAGATTGAGTTTTCAACACCTGGAATCTGGTAATAAAAAATCTACAACACCAAGACCAACAAAAATCAAAATGATACTGTTATTCAATATTGCCATAATATAGAAAATTACAGAAGAAAAGATGATGTAAGTATGGCAACTATTCCTTCGGAGGTTAAATGTTACCTTTTAGTCGGCTCGTGACCACGTTTGCTAAAGGGTATTCGTCGGTATAAATAACATAAAAAATAAATCGCGTTTTAATCCGGTAAAAGTTATTTTATTTAATGTTCATACATTACATTAGTAAAAAACAATATAATATAGCGTTATATCGAACATTCATTTCTACCTGACTAAAACTAAATTTCCCGGAGTCAAAAACAAACTGATAGATAGCGAGGAGGAAATTAAAGAGTAAGTATACAATTGTATAAAATTGCATTATTTAAGTCAGCAGAACTTTTCCCAAATCACTGTGCAATCGCAGATGCAAATCAAGAGGGCCACGGGATACTTTCGAAATCCGTTTCACTCTCGCTGTTCGCTAGGCCTTCGTGCGGCTATTGCACCCAGATCACCCACTTGCGGTTACAATGAACTCAGATACTTTTAGCTCGTTATATATAAGATAACAATGATCTAAGAATTTATGTTTGATACGGACAGACGAGTATCTTATCCTCAGAACATCAGTCAATGATGCGCTGTCGATCAGTTACTTACGTCGCAACGCCAAACGTGAAGTCAGCACATCCTGGCTTTTCCAAAAAATCTATAGAAAATTATAAATCAGAACCAGCCGGATTCAAACCTCCAACCCTTTGCACTCGGGCATTTACCGGGTGGGAAGAATATCGAAATTCCGTCCGGGTAACTAACGACCATTTATAGTGAAGTGCACATTGTGCGTTTCGGTTTCAGTATATGGATTTCCAAATGCTCGGAGTCAAAAGAAGGTCGACAGCGCATCATTCACTGATGTTCTGTGGCTGAGGTATCACCTACCATCAAGTGAACCTCATGCTCTTCTGTCGATATCTAACATAAATAAACCCAAGGAAGGAGCATAATTCTGTCTACGAGCCTTTTTAACTTTAAATAGTTTTTCGTGCTTTATATGCATTTTGACCATTGTCATAATTAATTGCCTTTCTTTGGGATCCCGGCTTATTTACATAAGTTATCCCTTTGGGCCCTATAATATGGCGAGACCCTATATATATCGGTAAAGAGGAGTAGTGGGTCTTCCGTTTCAGATGGCATCACTGTTGTTTGTTTTATCTTTATTATTTTTTATTTTGTGTAAGTGTTTGTTTTTTTAATTAAATTAGAAAAACCTAGTCACATATTGTATTAGATGTTGTTGTTTCTGAATACATTTTCTATGGGTTTAGTGGGCTAGAGAGCCGGATGAGTGGGACTAAACCCAGAGGGCTAGCATTTAGCAAAGAGTTAGATCCGGGTGTGGACGAGTCCCACACTCCCTCTGCATAACACAAATTTCGGGCATAACCCAAAGCGATGATAGGAAAATCCTTTACGTTTTTTTAAGGCGCAATTCGCTTAGCCACAGCGAAAACTAAGGCAGAATTATAGAAATAAAACACGAAACAATTGTTTTAACACAAATATACACATGATAAATAAATTGAAAAGTAAACAAGAGCAGTGAAATAACCATAATATTATGAATTTAAGTATCTTATTAAAGTAATTTAAATTAACTTTTGTACATAGGTATTTTCTGTCAATTTACATACTAGGAAATAAGTGTTGATTAACACATAAGTACTGTGTCTCTATTTTTTTAAATATTTAAGAATATTATATTTCGACGGGTTCTAAGAACAAAATCGTATCTGCAAATAAACGATTTAACAGATACGATTTTGTTCATGGGACCTGTCGATTTAAAGTATAAAATTAAAAATTTAAAACTTATATAATAATGATGGTGAACAGGTATTTTATTTATAAATTATAAAAACGTTATATCCGTATCAAAAAGCGAATAAAATACATAAAAATATGCATATGCAGATGTCATTTAAATATGATTAAAAAACTGATGACTATGTTTATGCATTATTTATTTATACCTACATTTATATTATTTATTTTATATTATAAGTTTTTGTATAATTGTATTATTGATCCCGACGCGGACGTTTCGAATGCGAATCGTTTATAGCAAGTGTGGTCGTGGGCAGACTGAAAGGTCTATTTGCTAAGGTCCTGAAACTAGGGTTTTTAAGGGTATTTCGTATGTTTTGTAACAAAGTCGAAAATTATACCTTTCAGGTGTTAATGTTGGCTGAATTAACCATAACCAGCATACCAACTTGGAAACGAAGTTACCATACAATTCAACTGTTTGCATACATAGGTGACGAATACGACGATAGACGATAGACGACGCCATGGTATGATCCGATGCGTTCGAACTCTAAGAGTAATATTGAATATACAATATACATAAATAAAGACCTTAAAATGAGAATAATGCCCTCAATAGACGCTATCTTTCTTCTAAGAACGACAGTAACCTCAAAAGTTCGTAAAAATAATGATTTATCTGAAATATGAGATCTGTTACCTGCTAAGCTGGAATGGTATTAATCTCCATTCAGTTTAGTTGATTAGTAATACAAACAATAAACTTACACTAATATAAAATTGTACTTTACGACATGCAATTTAGATATCTAGAATGTCGTAAAGTTATCAGAAGTTTCAAAAAACACTCGAAATAAAATATGTAATTAATTTGGTCAAATCGCACATACACCTCTAAAAAGCATTATTGGACATTGTTTGAAGCTTAATATTTTTTTAAATTTAACTAAAGAATTAATTATAATTATTTAGTCACATGCAGCATGCATATTTCCTAGTCTGTCGATGCCAGGCATTCGCTTCTGTCATCTATCGAAGCCCAACCTTGACATTTTTATTAGTTTTTGTCAATTACTTCCTTGCATATAATTAATCACCTTGACTAACTTGGTCACAGTTATTTCAAAGGAGGTATTAATTTCTCATTTGAAGTCTAATAACATCGTTCAGAAATTTTATATTCAGGCAATTTATTGGCTTCTTAAAAATTCCGGGCAAAACCTAATATAAGGAATATTAAATTAACTACTCAAAAACTGATACGCAATACTATTTTATTTGCCTGTGTGCAAACTAACAGTTATATTATGGAGTCTGGCAGAATGACCAGCGTTGTGGAACACGTTTACAACCACAACCTACACACATTTAAACAAGTGGACTTCAACACTTTTTTTATCTATTTATTTTTCTATATATTATATTTATTTATTTTCCATATTGTTTTTTGTAATTTCTATTAGAATGCTTCTGTGTGTATCTCGTTCGTAATAAATGTTATGTCAATTTTATCTAAATCATAAATCTCGAAACGGACTGAATTAAAATATTTCGAATCCTTTACAATTTTTTTTAATAATATTTAAAAAGTCTTATTTCAACTTTTATTTATTTAAGTATAAGAGTCAACTGTCCTTTTACGCTGACACAAAAATCAGTGTTGTGCTTATAAAAATATGAGCACAACTGTAACTGAGTTAACTCCAGTTTCAGAAGACCAGTGCCACACAACTCATTTAGTATTAGGATTTTTATTTTTTATTTTATTTTCATTTGTTTTGTTTATTTGTACGTTGTGGCAAAGATTCCTCTGAAATAAATAAATTTCATTTCATTTCGTTTATTTGCAACTCAAAAGTAAAAATACGATTGACACTAAATATATAAATATAATTAAAATTATTGCAAAAAAGCCCATCTCTCAGGATAAGTAAAAAAAGAACAAGATATTGTACAATATAAATATTAAGGTAACAACTATTAATAATAATGTTTAAAATAGTGAACTCTCTGAAAAAAATTAAACATTTATTCAGTGAAGTTCATATAACATAAAATCACACAGAATGAGATGTAACAGATATTGTAAGTCCAATCCATTCCTACTGTAATGCCCTGAATAATACTGATACCCCGTTAAATAAACCTGTCCATAAATTGCCTTGGACATTACTGAAAAAAGCTCATTCCAATAGGCGATAACCTGTTAAAGAGTGATCATTAACCCGTACATCCCGTTTCATTACTCCACATTTGCGATTATACCGCAATGTGGAATCGCTCTTTTTGCGAACAGCGCCATCTATCGTTAAACGACGTAATTAGGGCAGTGTGAAATGAGCGCTTGGAAATTTCGCTTTTTGCTACCTGTAAGTATCTCTACAGTGAACAGTCCGTAATTGAACCAAATACATAATAGTTTATTATGTACTAAATTATTTTACAAAAACTGTTTATCGAACATAAACATGAACTTAATACATTAATAAAACTATTTTGAAAAGATAAAAATCTTTGCAACTAGATTTTAAATTTTTTATGAAGTTGGCTAACCCAGTATGCTAGAGTCCAATATTTTCACGGAAACCAAATTGCGCTGAGACCGAGGGACGCCATATTGTTCTGATAAAAGGTACTACAACTACACAGAGTATGTTTACTGATTTACTTTCTGCACTTGAAGTAAATAACAAAGTAACAAGAAGTAAAGCCTTTACTGGTGAAGTTCTGCAAAACTTTAATTGCATTAATGAAACAAGAAGAGCTGACATTAATAAATTTATGTTTATTAAAAAGATATTTTAGAAGCACTTGGTAGTATTATCTATATTAAGTTACCAGTTCATTAATTATATTTATTATTATTATTGAAGCTTCGATTATTATTGTTTATTTCGTGCTTGGTTTAATTGGTTCTTCGTTTTCAAATGTATATAAATACATTTTTACTGAAAAAATTTTTCAATTTACTGAATAGTTCTTTATGAATTCCTAATTAAAAATTAATCTCTTAGGGTGCAGTGATTATTTTGCTACTTTTTATACTTAAATGTGCCGATTTTCCCTAATTTATTTTCTTAGTATGTACGTACACTTCATTAATTTTAATAGCTACTTATTTCTATTTAAATATGTATAATTAAATTTTAGTATACGCGAGTATCAGTCATTGATTGGAAAAACATTTTACTTGAATAAATTGCATAATTAAATTTAGTTTTTGTTCCAGAAACACACCCATCAAAGAATAATAAAGAAATAATGAAGACAAAAAAAAACTTTTTTATACATTATTGTTCAAAATGATCTTTGCGGTTCTGGCTGCTACGAAAGCTTCATTTGCAAGCTGTTGGAGACAGTCTCGACTCTCGGCGCAATTGTCGGAACAATGGCGCAGAACTGGAAAGCTTTAGTGGGTGTTAATTGACGCGAGCACCTGTTCCGCCGCGCCTTCACTTTTGAGTTTTGACTCCCACTACAGTTTGTAACTGTTACATAAGGTATTGATACACTTAGATATTATGATGGTAATACCTCATCCCATATTGAAAATTTTGAAACAGCCGTTTTATGCGTTGGATAGCAGGTATATTACATACAGTACCATGTATTCCGATGGATCGCGAATGTTGGTCCCGTGAGGAATAACAATATTTAAGCCGATGCCTGGTTGCTTCAGGCGCCGGTGGGGTATGAAAATTGCGATATGTACGTTATTCAAATTCAAATTATTTATTCATTTAGGTAAAAATTAAATGCTTCTAATTTTACATTTACTGCCAGTTCTCAAATCAAGGGCGTAGAACGGAAACTCTCCGCCACTCTTTTTAAACGCCAAGTTTTTTGTTTTGTTTTGTAGTTGGAGTCTAGATTTGCGAATGCTCCGAAGTAATATTTGATCATTGATTGATGTCCTATCCTAATATCACTTATTACATTAATCCTTAGAAAAATAATATAAGCGAGAAATTGTGTATTTTACAAGTGCAGCAGTAATGTTTTAATAAAATATTCTGCATAAACGTAGTTTGGAGACTACAGAGTTGTACTTTTTGTTCAGGAAATAACGTCAAGTCTTCCTCGCAAACGATGCTGAGGGCAAATGTTAGTCCGTTCGAAATGGGAATTTAACAATAAAGGTAATATACAAAAACATCTAAATCAAAACTGTACAAAATTTATTGAATAATTAAGCAAAAAAGAATGCCTCATCATTTTGCAGCTTACAATTATTATTCAAAAAATTCGTCAACGATTAATAACAATGATACTAAGTACATGGGCACACAAATTAAACCATTTACCATATGAAATAGGAAATAAAATGCAATAAGATTTTGACCACTTTTATTCTCTACGGCTCACCAGGGCTCCATGGCGAATACTTGGGGAACTTTTTTACGAACACGTATTTTGACTTCCTCGATGGCGCGTTTGTTAGAACAGCTATCTTGATTTTGAGATTTTTCTTCTTGATAATAGAGATGAGAGGTGCGTCTTAGAAAATAAGGATTTTGTTTTAAAGGATGTAAGTTAAACTTACTAGGCAAGAATTATACCCAAAATTCTCGATTTAAATAGCCGACATCTTACTATAGTTAACCTCAGTATATACATATGTATGTTTCTTTCAAGAGTAATATACGAATGCAATTAAAATAAAATGGCACTATCACTGAGTAAAGTAATATGGGTTTTGCCGTTATCATCCTTCAAATGCCATTAGCATTCTAACGCCAACATTATGCATTCATCGCATATCGCAAACCCATAACGCGTATTCACTTTCCACAAGGAATGTTATTTACACACAGTTTTATGATAATATTATAGATACCGAAAGTTGTAATCCTTGGTCGCCGTTAAAATGGAAACCTCGGGTTAATATGAATATTAATATAAGATTTACATCCCCATACATAACTCGCCTTTAGCATTTCACCTCTTAGCTGACGGCTCATCTGACAGTAAGTTCTGGCGTCAATAGACCGCAAACCCAGGGCCCGATTTAGAGGTGTGAAAGCCTTTGGGCAACAAAAGAGCGGATAAATGTTCATTTTATTATTTTCCTAATAAAATGAACATTTTTTTTTAAATATTTAAGGTCAATATGGTCATGTTTGTACAAACTACAGTAGATAAAGGTAAAACAGTGAAAAAAAATATCAAAGGAAGAGTTGTTTACTAGTGTTTTCTCGTCGGAAATTGACAGATTTTTTTCCGAAGTCTCTATTGTTTGGGCCCTTCTACTGTGTTTTTGTGGGGGCTCCGAGGCATTAGGCCCGGATGCCCTTCCCTAAATCCGTCTGGTAAACCAGAGATTTTTTAGGTGCTAGCCAGGGAGCTCTTTTTTTAAAGTTCGCCTCGATTTGGAAATGATGGTGACAATAGATCTACAGAGTAACTACTCTGTAGATCTGTGTCTCGCACAACTGTGCGACGTGGAAAATTCGTAAGTAAACGCGCGGTTGTGGGTTTTCCAGATTGTTAGGAACTTTGGGTTACGTCGCGATGTACGATGGAATTTCAGCGCATCTAAAACCATTTGTGATGCATCTATAGTTACAGAGTAAACTATGCTAATATATTTATCACATCTCGCCTAGCATAACCATCAAGAGATATCTAGCGGACGAGTAAAGACAAACTAAGATATCTAGATATATCATATCTCGATCGACAAATATCACTACTTTTAACCTTTTAAGACCCGAAAAACGGTCGATAAAATTTTGTCATGGTTGTCATTCTAGGCTGGCAGATGAAGCAAACTCGACAGTAAGTCAACACAACCCAGTACAAAAATCAATGAAGAGTTGACAACCTTATTTACTTCGAGTTTCACACCTTATCTATATGGTTTTCTACTAGTTTCTGACGAATAAGTTGACTCGCTACAGATTGTTGCCTGGAAGGAATTTCTCCTTCTAAGTGCTTCAAGTAGCCAGACGTGTTTTCCTACAACTGTTGTTTATAAAAACCTGCCAGACGGTCGGGAATCGAAGTCACGAACCTTTGATGTGAGTGCTTGAGTCTGTATTCTTACAGCTATTAACTCTACATAATTCCAAGAAGCAATAACTTAGGTAGTAATTGCTAACTTGTAAAGCAAGTTATTTTCACTTTTCTTATATTTACAGTTACTTTCATAGTATACAAATGTACATTCCCACGCTGTTCTGTATCTTACTCTTCTCATTTACAGATGTGATCGTATACGATATGTCTTTCAATAGATATACGAGTATATATTATTTACGCGTATAAAGAAGCAAACTTTTCATATCTATCCAGAATATGATAAGTTATGAATGAATGAAAGTTTGTTTGGAGAATCGAAACGAAATAATATATAGGTACATCCTGTCCAGTATTGTGCATGAAACCATTTTCATACACAAGAATAGCCTAATTCTTATTCCAAATCGTTATGTTTATACCAATTTAAATTTATCTTTACGTCACGATAACTTATCCTTCCGACGCGACGTCCAACAACGAAAAAATCAAGCCTTTATGTTGCTTCAGACAAAGCTTAATATACCTATGAAAACTAATTTAAAATATTCAATAGTTTCAGAGATGAACAAACAGATATACAAAATAGTTAAAAAAAAATTATTTCAATGTCCCCTTTTCACCCTTATTTTATCATTCCCTATCAATTTCTTGTAAATATATTCAACTAGCTTTTTTTTTGGACCTGAAACCTACACGGCCGAATGCAGAACAACTCACCCATCATAATCGGATGAATACTAAAGGAATACATACATACATATACATCACGCCTCTTTCCCATTGCGGTAGGCAGAGATCACGGAATTACATATGCTCCGATCCTTACATACCACTTTCGCTTCTTCTACTTTTCTTAAGGAGTAACTATTACATATTACATACATATATGTATATACATTGGTTTTTATTTATAGATATACAGACTCGTCGTTTATAATGTTATTTTAAGAATGATATTATATTAATAAATATTATGCATAGAGCATAGAAGAAGTGCAGATGCATTATAAATTAACATTATGTCTAAGAGCAGTGTGGACCCTTCTAGCTTACGAAAATAAGTGACGATACATTTTATACAATTTTGTCTCTTTCTATCGTCAAAGATTACTATATAATAAAGGTTGTAAGGTAAGGCCAATATACCTTTAGAGATCAATCAGGACTGTTTGTGAAATAGACTTATCTTCTGGTGCTACATATACATTATACATATTATGTAGTACCCTAGAGTAAAGGTTTCGGTTGTAACGCTGTTTAGTTCAGGAACACTTGTAATCCATTAATATCATGGTCGAACATGGTTTGACCGGCGACATGCCACAGGCGATTACACGCACATGTTCTTGCATAATCATTACATTGCCAGCAATAATATTCGCACATAATTAATAATGTGTGTTGTTATATTGGATTGCTAATTACAACAAGCCGCAAATAAATTGTATTCTTTGTAACGCATCTCAACCAAGCTTAACTAATAAGACACAACTATACTAATATTTTAAAGAGGAAAGATTTGTTTGTTTGTTTGTAACGATTTAACTCAAAAACTACTCGACCGATTTTAATTCTTTCACCAATAGAAAGCTTCATTATCAGCGAGTAACATAGGTTTTTTTTTATTTAATATTTTATTATAACATCTACATTGCACCCGTGTGAAGTCTGGGCAGATCGCTAGTATATACCTAATAATTAGTTTTAAGATTGAAGGTATGGATATGAGTTATTATAGACGTGTTGGTTTCAATTTAAAATAATAGTTTTCATTGAAATTGGATAAATCTGGAGTAGTAATAGCTTGAAATCTGTTAAATTAGCGTTGCCAAACTACTGAGAGGTCTAGTGTTACTCGTTTTTGTTACTGACCCCATGTAGAATAGAGTGTTTTTAAATAATAAAAAGTAAACTCAAAAGCCACATTGCATTTAAGTAACGGATAATTTTAAATTGACTAATTTATTAGTAGATAGTTTATAATTGACTGATTAAAAAAATGATTCCTATTCAGATTTCACGCAACTCACCATTACTGAAAATGTTATTTCAAATACATAATATATTATAAATAACAACAGCTATTGTTTTACTTTCCCCGGATTTCTACCACAGATTACGAATTTTTATTAACACTTGATTGATATCAGCGCCATCTGTCGTATGCATAATGAACTATAAACTACGTACCCTTTGAGACGCGTAGCATGGGTGGTCGAGAGCGCCCCCGGGCCGAAACATCGCCGCGCTGACAGCTGCCATCTGCCGGCTACCTCAGTTTGCCCTTCCACCGAGACATGTTTCTGCAATAAAGGTTTTTTTTAGGAATTATAATATAGTAGTATGATTTTTATTTTACAATAAATAAAGTGGATTACATACTGTTTAATTTATAACATAGATTAACCACCAAATTAATTGCTTCTGAATTGTAAAAAGCTTTTTAAAATCAGAAACTTGGCGGTATTCTTATAACTATGATTAACATAATTCTTCCTGATGGTCGAGCAAAAAGCAACATAATTCATATTATTCATTATGACGCGATATTTCATGCATTTTATTATAATATCTTCCGTAATGTATAATCGCATAATTGTATTGCAAAACTATACGAGGTGGCATTCTTCAATTCTGTTAATATTACTTAATAGTTTGATAACAATAAAGTTCTGAGAGCCGATATTTTAAGTCTGCTGATATGTGCTTGTTTAAATTAAGAAAAGTTATCTATTATTATTATTATTATTATATCTACAATTAGACGCGAGTTTGAGCTTTGATTTGGATATTCGGATAAAGGTTATTAATGAAAATAATTTAGGTTAATCAAAATGACTCCAAAATATTGATATTAAGTATATTTTAATATTAATACAGCCTTATATCGCACCTTTTAGAACAATGGGTCACTTCTAAAATTTTTTGCAAGAACGACTTAAATAATCACGGAAACCCCTTCATGAATTTTATTGAAGTCATGACTGTCCGTGAAGAACATCAATTTAAGACTGTACGAATCGCTTTAATATTGTAAAACTGTACAGATTTATAAAAAAAATACGTCAATTTTTTAAAAAAAATGCTCTTCCTGTAAAGTTAGAAAACATGCAGTATATATAATATGTATACACGATATAATATATAATATATATGCATATAATAGCGTTTGTATGTAATACATAATAAACTCTTGATATATAATAAACCAACGATGAATGAAAACTTTGTATCAATATAAAACAAGCGACAAAAAATACCACCTTAATAGTACAAAAATGCAAGTACAAAAACCAAATATGTTAGCTAAACTGCAGTAATTATTCTATTTATGTTAAACATTATGCATAGTTTTACCACTTACAGGTACGTGGGAAACTGACTACTGTTTATAGGAAGCGGGGTCAATGGCACGTCTACGGATGCACAAGCGCATTGCACAATGACTTCTTTGAAAAAAAAAACTTGAATTGTCATCGTGACGCGACGTGATAAATATTAACAAATAAGTACCTATGTAGTATGTAATTAGTTACACTTTTTTTTGTATACAGCAATAATACTTTTAAATAAAATACCGGATTAAAACGCGATTTATTATTTATATTGTTTAAATTATTTATACCGACGTAGGTATCGGATGCTTTTCAGCAACCGTGGTCGCGGGGAGACAGAGGAGTTTTAATCCGAATTAGTATACAGTATTTTATTTAAATGTGTGATACTCGCGTTAATAAAAGACAATATTATTAGCAATAATACTGTTTTATGTATGTTTATATACTGTTTGTTTTGATATTAATGTTAATTCTTATATTAGTACTTATATTATTATTTTTTTGTTGAAATAGGAAAGCGTTTTTTTGCCATCACACCTGATCTTAAGTGTTGATGCAAACTAGCCAATTTACCCTTGACTTGAAGAGCCCAAAATTATAAGTCTCTGGAAAAAGTGACGACGGTTGAGAATTCCAATCCTTGGTTGTTCGCACTATAAACGAGGAGGCCATGCGTGCTGTACGAGCTTTTGGTACATCGACCAAATAAGGATTGACCTGATCGGATCGAAGATACCTCTCCGTGCGTATAGATGTCCAATAAAGAAACGGAGATGGTAGTGAAATTAAAACCCGAATTAGAAGGTAATCCTGATCATCTCTTCTTTAGTTGTTCTAAACCCCCTATGTCACTTTTGCATGTCCTTCCTCCTAATATTCGTCGTCCTTCTATTTAAATGTCTGTTATCCCTTGTCCCTTCTCGATTTATAAATATCCTCTCCAAATTTATTATTTTTAACAAACTAATGTTGGTATTAATGTTAAATAACTAAATACTATTTTTATGTATATAAATAAACGATATTTGTGTCTGTTTTATACCGTCCTTAGTGTTTGTGTTTTTGTGTACTACATATTAGCTCACCCAAAGTATCAAAATTCATAACAGGGCTCGGAACCGGTTAATTTTTATTTTCCAAAATACATGTCTGACTGAGATACCGTGATATTAGTTTTAAAGAATAATACACAATAAACTAACCTTACTAATTTTTCCAGTAAATATAACTAAAAACAAAAGGAGATTAACAAAAACCATTATTATTTCGGTTAAGCTCCCATAGTATTGTAAATTAACCGGTTTCCGAGCCCTGATTCATAATATTCGAACGTGGTTCAGACGTTAATTTTCTATAATAGGTATATAGGTACCTGTATGAAATTTCCTAAACATTAAAAATACTGGCCATTGGCAGAATCAGTATGTGATGCAAGTTGCCATTAATTAAAAAAGGAAGAACGAAATCTGATTATATACCAGAATCTTTACGCTTAAATATTGTATGTTTCTATGTCTAGCTTTTAAATTAGGTTAACGTATAGAAAAAGTATTAAACTAGAAGTTATTATACAAAATAAACACATTACAATATAAAAATTCATTTCTCCACTTTACGGGTTCTTGCTTTCACAAGAATAATTTAGGTTTAGTACATAAAGTCAAATACATTGAACATTATACAGCTGAGTTCTACTTTTAAACCCGTACATATTTACAATGTATCGCAATATCTTGAGTTAGCAGTATATTGGTAAACTAAATAATACTATCTAAACTATCTATCTATATAAATAATCTGTACCTAAACCTAGTATTACACCTACACAAAAATGTTGAAAGATACGAGAAGCCATAGGCTACTTTATGTACTAGAAACTTTTACTCCGATCACAACCAATAATATAATATTAAACTATTAACAAAATTGTTAATAATTTTATATGACACGAATAAAATTAAATATTTTTGATGACGGTTAAAATAATGTCGATAATTCACGCGCAAAGCTTTTTTTTAAATATGTAAGTATGTAGGTACTAGGTAATATTATGTATCGAAATCCCTCGTATTTGGACAATCATGACAATATCACGGAAATAATTTAATTTTAAATCATTCCAATTTTACATTAACTAGGTCACTAGATCGAAGGGTGTCATACCGGAACAATGCTTAACTAAAAACTGCATTAACAGTCATCGTACAACCCAACTTTCTACTATGGAGAAACGCGATGGTAATGTCCAATACGACTTATGTCTATTAGGCAATAACGAAGAGGTGCTACTAAGACTATTATAATAATATATTCTCTGTGTAATGTGTTGCGCCTTGATGAGTTAGTATTGAATAATGAATATGTTAAGGCGAGTTTTCCCGCGTATATTCAAGATAATATGTTTAAATTTTAAATCTGAGGGTTTATTTAAATCCTCAATCTGACAGTTTTATGAGAAATTATTTGAAACTAGCGATCCACCCCGGTTTCACACTGGTGAAATATAGATGTACTATACACAAAAAGCCTATGTTACTCGCTGATAATGTAGCTTTCTATTGATGAAAGAATTTTTAAAATCCGTCCAGTAGTTTTTGAGTTTATTCATACACAAATTCAAAAATACAAATCTTTACTCTTTATAATATTAGTGTAGATTAGTATAGAAGTATAAATTAGGAGAGGATGATGAAAATGGCAGAGACAACTTTTCAGTGAAAAATGAAAATGAATAAGTGAAAATTAGTGCCCAAAACTAAGATTTGGCTTAAAGGTCTCGTAACCAGGCCATAAAATCATTGAATCAATTAAAATTACATTTTTTGCTACGCCCTCTGTTGTCAATTTCACACGTAGGACAGATGACAGCTGTCATTTGTTAAATAAAAGTTTCCCGGCAAAATATCTGCATACAACTTAGTAAAATAATATTTGATTTTTGAACTCTGTAATAATATGGAAGTATCGTACCTATATTACAATATCCCAAATATGTCCTTTTTTTAAATAGATTGTAACTTAATACAACTTTTAAAACAGGCTAGTGAAATATTAATCAACACTCTATTATACATATATCTTTAGACCTTTGACTATTACATGTAAATGGTCAAAGATTTAGACCTAGAAATACTTATCACATAATTATATCTTGATTTAAAAACTGATAATTATATTTTTATTAATTGAAAAAAAAAACAATTACAACCTTGCGCAATATAAATTGATATTTCAATGTAAATATGATTATAAACTCAAATTGCTTTTACTGTTCATCATACTTACCATGACTTGGCATTAATAATATGGTAATAAGAAGTAGCCGCTAACATGAACCGCAAGCAAAAACTTCACACGATAGTTTATCATCTTAGAATTAATGTCTGCTAATTTTAAATTAAGTTAAAAATTTAGTTTATATGTAAATAAATCTTATAGTTTTTTTTTAGTAATTCCATCCCAAGCGTTAAAATGCAAATCCCCAACTGAAATATACATAAAAACTTTTATTTCACAAAAATTTACATATTATAAATATTTAAGTATACCTAATAATTTCATTCTACTATAAAACAAAATCGTACTGATGTAAAGGTCGGTTTTCTAAAAAGTAGAGCACCTTTTAGAAAAAGATATAAGTATCCTTTCAAATAAAAGATGTGCATATCTTCTAAACTAAATAATATATTATAAAGAGGAAATATTTGTTGCTCGTAACTATTATTTTACGAATAGAAAGCTATATTATCAGCAAGTAACATAGACTTTTTTTTTGCATCTACGAAGCCTGCATGTTGCTAGTATAAAATATGTATGTATACACAATTAAACCACAGAATACGTAAGATGTAAGCAAGGATACTGTATCAGTCTATAAACTAACTTTAAACCACCCAAAAAGTGCTTCTTCGAGCCCTACTTTTTGGTAAGAGTAGGCAAATTAAGCACCATAGATTCGTATATGAAAATCGAATGACAAACTACGTGTCTGCTACAAATAATACCGCTCCACGTAATAAAGTAACTACGCACGCGTGCCTTGTGCCGTAGAAATATTAATTTTAATTACAATCACGTTCCCAACTGTTTTTACGACATAAATTCAGTTTTTCTCACGTTCGACAGTTGCTACATCAATTGATGTGTTCGTATGCATTCTTTCCAAATATTTATGAGTCGCTCATAGACATTTTCACTGAAAGCATCAACGTGGACATTCACAATACATAGTAAAGATATTGTAGCAAAAATAATTTAGGATCACAGTAAGTACTTTACGTGAGTAGTTTTTAACGGGCTCGTTGGTGCATTCGGTAGAATACCTACTGTGCACATCGATGGGTCGTGGGATCGAATCCCACCGGTACAACATGTTTATAACTTTCTGTAAGCATGTTTTTCCCACGCCTGGTAACTTCGGACATTGATCGGGTGGGAGGAATATCGAAATTCCGACCGAGTAACGAACCACCATTCATAGATGGAAAAACTGTGAAGTGCTCATTGCGCGTTTCGGTTTCAGACTATGGATTTCCAAATGCTCGAAATAAAAAGTAGGTCGACAGCGCATCATTGACTGATGTTCTATGGCTGATGTATCACCTACCATCAAGTGAACCTCATGCTCGTCTTTCGATATCTTACTAAAAAAAACTATGGGGGTTAGATCATTTTTGCTAAACCCATTCCAATTTCATTATATCAATGGAAATGAGTTGTTATTTAAATTCTGTACCACCTTTACTCCACGTCGAGGTCCATATTGTTTATATTACTTACTGGCTATTAACATAGCTGTTTTCATTGGTACCTCAACACTTGCACACCTTCAGAACACAACTTGTCACTATCACCGAGTGTACCCACTGTTCAGTGCTACTCACTGTATCTTTGGTACTTAGGCGCACAGCTGTAGATGAAGCTAGGGGTGCTACACCTGCCTTACCTATCGATGGGTCATAGGTTCGATTCCCACTGGTTTTTATTTAATAAA
This sequence comes from Anthocharis cardamines, assembly GCA_905404175.1. Lineage (NCBI taxonomy): Eukaryota > Metazoa > Arthropoda > Insecta > Lepidoptera > Pieridae > Anthocharis > Anthocharis cardamines. Next base: position 8,494,068 of record FR989963.1, read on the forward strand.
CTCAAATTTTTCGAATAAACGTTAAACGAGGATAGGTGTCCATTCGTACTTAACCACCATATTAGCGTTTGTTCATGCTTAAAGTAAAAATAATGTAACTCGACAGCTTATCATGGCAGCGATATCAACCTCACACTGTCTGTCGATTTATTACATAAAAAGTAATACATGTTTCCTATGTACATTACATCTTTATAAGTAATTATGTAATTAGGCAGTAAAAAGCGGAAAGAGCGAACCAGCTGTGAATTATAGCTGTTCACTTGAAGCAGTTCAGAACAGGTCAGTGCTAATAATGCCCAATGCAAAGCGCCATTAGTGCCGGATCACCGTTAACGCGACCGGTAGAAGAAAATAAAAAGTTACGTGTGTATTAAATAAGAAGCGTAAGAGTTTCAATATTACTATTTTTATCTTATACTAGTGGACCCCGCAGACGTTGTTCTGCCACAATTTTGGCTTCGAAATTATATAATTATTCTTAAATTTAAATATGCCCATTTACCCACTATAATTGTCTAATATGTCACTGATTTGCAGTGGACATCTGTTATTCCAAAAAAGCTAAGAATGCATGACGTGAGCTGTCAAGATGGCGGAGTTCCGAATCTAATTTATTTTATCTATATTTTTTCCTGTTTTTTTTTTCAATATTTTAATAGCTTATATCTTATTCCGGACATAGAGGAATCCAACAAATAAGATATCGTTAAAATCGGTACAGCCGTTCTTGAGTTATAAACGGTGTAACTAACACAACTTTCTTTTATATATATAGATTTATGTAGATAAACGAGCGCTCATTGTATATATAAATATATACATTATATCGTATATCGTATAAATTATTCGGTAGTCTATAGATTTATGCCAAAACGTGCAATGTTTTTTCTATGTATAAATGTATCGTTATACTCGAATCGACTCATTATTTTATTCATGTGCCAAAATTAAGATCTATAAACTTATAGCCGCTTATTAAAATTCTTCAAAATTATAGTGAGTTTATTTGCTAGGTGCATAAATAAACAGAATAATTGAACGTTGTGTCAATTCATAGCAATAAACAAGGATTACATTAATTATTTTTTATTTAGATAATGTAAACTGTGAACAAATATTTAAACAGAAAAAAGACGACGGTGGCTATGACAGTACCTTATTGGCATCGTGCTTATTGAATACTAGCAACGCGCCCCGGCTTCACACGGGTGCAATGTAGATGTATTATATATAGGCTATGTTACTCATTGATAATGTAGCTTTCTATTGGTGGAATAATTATTAAAATGGGTCCAGTAGTTTTTGAGTTTATTCATAACATGCAAAAATTTCTTCTTTATAATATTAGTATAGATGAATTCAATAAAACGCTTTCTGTTTATGACCTTAACCACGTAATAAAGTTCCAAGCTCCGTGCTTAATTGAACCTAGGTATGTGGTGGATAAGTTGCGCTTTACTTGCAAATAGAAAATCACATTCAATATAAAGAAAGAGTTCAATAAATTCTACTAGAAAATAAGTTTCAACACCCAATAGAATCTAAGAACGTATACAACTACATTACATTTTGCTTGAAATGTTTTACTTAAGTCAAAAATACATTTGCGCTGAAATTATAAGAATGAATTTTCTCAAACCTATTTTTTCTAAAGTTAGTGAATATATACTTATATTTTAAATTATATTTAATAACAAACTACTACGACTAATAAGGTTTACTTTCATTTAGTTAAAAAAAACTGAAGAATATTTTTGTTTTTTAAGACCAAGGCGCATGACATTAAGTCATCAGTATTATGTAGGCTGCATCCTACAATATGCATTATAGGATTAAACGGAAACCTGACAACTATTTGCTGAAAAACAAAAAAATAAACATACTCAAATGTTTAGTAAATTAGAAATGTCAATGTCAGATAAATCGTAACTTTGTACGAGAGTAGGCCTTCACTTCAATTAAACCAGAAGTATCCACATTAAGAACTAATGATGGTCGGAAATGAGCAGAAATTATTGAGGCGACAGCGCATAACGGTTACGGTGAAACCGTGTTAAATGCCTTTAATTACATAATTTAATGTCAAATTGTTGAACCAATCAATCTGTGTATTCCTTTTAGAGATCTCTTTATTATTGCAAAAATATTTGCTTACTCTACTTATAATTTTATTTTATTTTATTTATAACCTACAATGCCTACAATGGGCGATGGCGATTTTCCGACAGGATGCCGTATCAAAAGAACACCATGCTTAGTTTCGAACTTTCATACAGTGCGAGGAAAACCCAAAGTAAAGCGAAAGGTAAGGAAGGTTGTTGATAGATTAGTTATGGGTTAAATATATAAAGGGGCTTCCCTATGTTAGGAATCGGTTTGTTAGGATAGGTTAGGCTAACCGGGCTATGCCTTCTTTCTACGTGAGGTGTACGCGAAGGAGTACCATGACCTAGAGGTGGCACCGGAGTCGCAATGGTCCCGCGCACTCCTCCCATGTTGAGCATGGGAAGGATTCACAAGTGGGACGAGGAGGGGGCTGTTTTCCCTGACCGCCAGGGCTCGCGGTAGTATGCTATCGCGATCCCGTGGGCCCCATTATGTTGGATTGAGGGGTGAGGGGTTTTAGTGGATAGCTCCCAGTAATCCAGCTGCCTGGAGCAGAGAGCTCATACAGGCAGACTGGTAGGGTGAGTCCCAGACTCCCTGCGTCCATGCACTACCCCGACGCAGCGGGTGCGTAAACTGCATTTCCCCTCGATTAAAAAAAAGGTTACTCGTTACCACTCCACTGGCCTAAACTAGGAATGTTACGGAGGTGGTTTTATTGGAACCGAATTCTGAAACGGAATATTTTAAATTTGTTTTTTCGGTGCTTCGACCTCCGATTCAAATTTATCGGAACCGAAATCGGAATCGGAGGTGCAAAATCAATCGGAAGTTCCAACCTTTCGGAATCGGAATCGAAACTCCGTAACATCCCTGGTCTAAACCACTCCCAGATTTTTCATATTCAAGATATTGTCCTTTTTTATATTAGATATCGACAGGCGAGCATCAGGTTCACTTGACGGTAGGTGATACCTCAGCCACAGAACATCAGTCAATGATGCGATGTCGACCTACTTTTTACTTCGAACATTCGGAAATCCATGGACTGACAACGAAACGTGCAATGTGTACCTCCTATTAACAGCACTACTTTTCTCAATTAATTTTCAACATTATGATAATTTCACTATAACGTACACTACAACAGCCTTGTAAGAGCTCAAAATCTCTGCTTAAGCAACCAGCTCCCAGCAGCTCAGTGGTTAATTAATGCTAATTTATCCTGTTTCAAGCATATCACCTGTTTAATGCAACAGGCACGTACACGTAGTTTAATTGACTATTGTTTTGTGTTAACCTACTTGGCAAATAGAGCGTAATGCATGCGTTTGTCTCGATACGGCTTGCACATCTACAATAAAACAAGCTTCTATATTTAGAGTGTTAAGGTATACATAATCTCTTTAACATCTATTTACTTACAAATCATCCAATTGTCATTACCTGTAAAAATAAAAAAAAAACATTATAAGTTTTTCAATGTACAATACGGCTTTTAAAATAATGACTATCAAATAGCTTGCCAGCTCTTCTAAGTAGAAGCACCCTTCCAACGGTTGTACTCGTAAACATATATTAGATTTTTTTTAGATATTGTTGATTTTTTTAAATTAAATTTCTGACTTAGTTCTACATGGTATTTCTATTTTTTCGACGTTGACGACATGATTATAATTTTCTGTAAGCATGTCTTCCCAACGTCTGGTAACTTTGGGCATTGAACGGGTGGGAGGAATATCGAAATTCCTTACATCATACTCGTCCATCGATATATATCTATCATAAAAAATAATCTATTTTACTAAAAAAATTGTTAAACGCAAACTTTAAACAACCTAACAGCATTTCATTTTATCACATTTTTATTTGTCGTAAATAAAAAAAATTATGGTAAAGATATTTCACGACTGAGATTCCAAAAGCTGATTAATTCAAAGAATACTTATCGAAACTCATGACTAAAGAGGTTTAGTTACCCTTCAAAAAGCATCATAATAAAATTGTCTAACAAGTACCTTAAGCTATTTATTTTTACAAAGTCTCAAGATAATTCTATGCAAACGTTTAATACCTCACGCGATGTCGATGCGAAAATATGGCAAAAAGAAAACACACGCAATCTTAAACAATAAAAATAAAATAGCAATTTGTACACGATCACATAAAAAAGCTTCGTAAAATTTTGTAACAAGTTATTTTTGTAACCTCTATTGTTCAATTTTTATTGTTGTAAGACCTTCGATATATAGAATAAGTTTCAGGTCTGACATATTATTAAATTTCAGGATATATATGAACCCATATAAGTATATGTATGTGCATAGGTATATGCGTTATGCCTCAAACACGCTCCAAAATACCTTTGTTTTAATTTATATCCCTATCGAATTACTATCATTGTAGGTACCTACCTTATTTGACTAGCTAGGGCACCTAGGAAAAAATACTAAAACTTTTAGTGCGCCGTGAACTGAAAAGGTTTGGGAAACACTGGCATTATTATGATATAATGTACATTATCCAAGAATCAATCACCACAAATTGATTACCTAGCTTGTCCAATTTAATTGTCCAAAAGTCGATACTTCCTGCGAAACGCGGAAGCAGTCAAATTCAATTAAACTATAGCTGAAGGCGTGCATTATGCAAGCGCTATGTGGGTCGAATTCTGCGCAAACGCTTACAATAATTTTATCTTAATAGAGCGCTGTAGATGTATGTAACTGTACCGAATGTAAACATTATGTGAGATAGCGCAATGCCGTTGTGCAATAGTAAATTATCTTTTGAATTTATTCTGTAAAAGTTCATTTAGTTGCATCGAGTCATTAGTAGTCGTCTCTACTTAAATTTATTGACATTAACAACGTTGTAGCAATGAGGTTAGTAATAACTCAGGTTATTAATGTTATTAGATTTACCATTTGCGTTCTATGTATTATATATATTGTTTTAAGTATAGTATTCTCATAATACGGGCTGTTTCTGACTGAACATGGGCATCTCGACACCAGTAATTAATACTACGCTAAATTGAAAAAGTATATTTTACGCCAGAGGATTTTAAAGAAAAATTGTGATAACTTTTAAATTAAGAATAATAATTAAAAAAGAGTGTGTGTACTTATGTACACGCGTTAGAAGTTATACTTCTTCTAAAAAATATGGCTAAAATGCAGTAGTGATTAACGATAAATATTAAAATAAAAACACCAAAATAATATTTATTTATTCACACTGTTTAATTGTACTGTTACGAAACACGTGTTCTAAATATAAAAATACTAGAATATACAACTTGAACATAATTATCGATTTTCATGCCACCTAGAACTAACTTCACGATGTAGAATTCATGTGTCGGTGTGCGCGCGCATCTTAAAAATTCACTCTCATCATTTTTCTCCATCGCGCCAAAAGAAGTATAACTTCAAAAGTAATCACATTTTTTTTAAAACTGCGTTTTTCAAAGTATAATTACATACTTTTTCAAGTTAGCGTAGGGTAAATTGCTGGTGTCGATCTGATATATTTTCATGTTCTGTAAACATTATTTTAATATGACCGATTGCTTCAGGCATTGGAAGGACTTTCGAAATTCCGATCGAGTAATAAATCACCGTTCACTAACGGAAAAGCAGTGTGCACCGTGCCTTTCGGTTTCAGTCTATGAATTTCCGAATGGAAAAAATTGGCTAACAGCGCATCATTGACTGATGTCTTATGGCTGAGGTATGATCTACCATCGTAGCGAGAGTCACGCTTGTCTTTCGATATCTTTACTAATATTATAAAGAGGAAAGATTTGTTTGTTTGTTACGATTTAACTCAAAAACTACTCCACCGTTTTTTAAAAAAATACGTTTTCAGCGAGTAATATACTCTATCGCTAATCTGACATAAAATTATAGTCCCACTTTTCACTAGTATTCTAGGAGTTCATATAAACAATCTTGGTGGTTGGTAAACCACAATTATTCGCTTCGCAAAGAATGTGTAATCACCATATAAAATTGGCTGTAGAGGCTAGCGGTTAGAGGTAGCTAGACCAAAACTATTTAAACCTCTAAGAATTGAGCGTACATTTTGTTAAACAGTTGGCAACACACAGATAACCCTTTGTTATGACATATACTAATTAGTAGAGATGAACATTTGTGTCCTTTATAATTAAATAATACACTAATTGTAGCGCGTCTCAATTTAGGAAATTTATCTATAGATTGCCAAAACATCTCCAACTCAAGTGTTGCTGATATGAGCGACAGTTTACTACATTCACGACGCAACATTTTCCTAACATCATTATTTTCTAAATATAAGTCATATTACTTTCTCTATATGTAATGATAAATAATCTATACTAATATTATAAAGAGGAAAGAATTATTTGTTTGTTACGATTTAACTCAAAAAATTAAAAAAAAACTTTCACCAATAGAAAACTACGTTATCAGCGAGTAACACACTTTTTTGTTTATAGTACATACATCTCCATTTCACCCGTGCGAAGCCGTAGCATGTTACTAGTGTAACATATTTTGATACAAGTGTTATATATATATACACATGAATAAATACTATATATTAATAAATATGAGGAAACAAGGTAACATACTTCAAATATTGTGTAAACTCTATCGAAGTAAATATCGTATTTGCCAAAAACGTAAAGGTGAGAGCCGCAGTGTGTCAAGGCTGGAGTAACACATGTTATGGACTTGTAGGTCGTAAAACTTGTTCACATACACACGGTATCATTGAATAAATTGCGAAGAACATTACATTTTTTTGGAAGGGAAAGTCGATCCATATATTTTGCCCCAATCTTCAAAACACAATAATAGGAAATTTGTTCTTAGAATAAGTTTTAAGTGATCAGAAAGAATATATTGATTTATTATTTTATATTCACCGCCTGTGGCTGAATTTTAAGCACTTGAAGTCTCGGGTTTGAATTCCAGGTAAAAATTACGAAAAAGAAAGTTTTGTTCTAGCATAGCAAAGATACGTACGTTTACGTTACGTTAGGTATTATGATTAAGGAATAAATAAAACATAAGTGCTTTAAGGGCGGGGTAGGGTATTTATTTTTTATTTTTTAGCATTTTTTTTTATTTTTTTAATTGAATGCATAATATTTCAAGAATATTGTGTAAAAATTTCAAGTCGATCGGAGCAAAATTGACGAAGTTATGAGTGTTTGAGTATCCGTTGCTCCGGCTCGGATTTTTATACTAGTACAAACGTGCTTAGACATATATTTAGATTATCGAATTATTTTAGCTCCGCTTACCTATATTAGATTATTTTAGCTTATTTCTACATAATATATTTAAATTATCGAATTATTTTAACTGCGCTTTTGTTAATTTTATTTTAAATTATTGTTAAAATGCCTAAAAAAGTTAAAAGATCTGATAGAAAATCATCTTGTTCGAGATTATATCGTTCTAGAAAAATCGTCCCTCCGCAAAAACGTAAAAGCAAAGACGTTTCAACAAGTAGCGCGTCAGCTAAAAAAATAAAAGTGACTGTTGAAAATCAAGTTATTGAGGATCTTGAAAAATGCTATAGGATAATAGATTTTTTATTAGTATTTTCAACAATTGCTACGCTCGTGAAGTGTGTAAAATGTGATGGAAAAGTAAATTTTCATTCAACTAAGAAAGAAGGCCTTGGATTTATTATCAAATTATCGTGCGAAAGCTGTCAACAAATCAATAATGTTCCGTCTAGTGCAAGAATAAAGTCTGGTGTTTATGAAGTTAATTATCAGTTTGTTTTCGTGATGAGGATGTTAGGCCTTGGATTAGCTGGCTGTGAAAAGTTTTGCGGTTTGATGGATTTGTCTAGCAGCTTTTTATCAAAATCGACATACAATGATTACATGAAAAAAATGTGCTTGACTGTAAGAGAAGTAGCGAATCGATTTTTTTTATCTGCTATAAAAGAAGAAAAAGCAGCAACAGCCGAAGAGAAAACAACTGAACATGCCGACGAACTCACTGTATCAGGCGACGGAACATGGAAAAAAAGAGGCTTCTCATCTTTATTCGGCGTCACCTCGTTGATCGGTTACTTCACAGGTAAAGGTCTTGACATTTTCGTCAAAAGTTCATATTGCCATGAATGTAAAACTTGGAAAAGTAAATTAGACTCCGCCGAATATGAAGAGTGGTATGAAGCTCATGTAAATGCTGGAAAGTGTCACGCAAATCATACTGGTGCAGCTGGAAATATGGAGGTCGAAGCGATAAAAACCATGTTTCAACGCTCGATAAGAAATGGTGTGCGATATCGCAACTATATCGGCGACGGGGACTCTAAAGCTTACTCCGGCTTAGTGAATTCTAAGCCTTATGGTGATGATTTTTCAATAGTGAAAAAAGAATGTGTAGGACACGTTCAAAAAAGAATGGGCACTCGTCTGCGTGAAATAGTCAAAAAAACCGTTGTAGATACTGAAACCAAGGCTGGAAAAATGATCAAAAGAAAGAGTCTGTCTGGTAAAGGGAAGCTTACGGCTAAAATGATTGATAAACTGACTGTATACTACGGTTTGGCTATTAGACGTTACTCTGATTCCGTGGAAAATATGAAGAATGCTATTTGGGCAACATTCTTTCACTACAGTTCGACGGACGAGAATCCACAGCATAAAAACTGCCCCAGAGGTGCGGACTCGTGGTGCGAATGGCAAAAAGCTGTAGCTGCAAATGCATTGGATTCGTTCAAACACACGTACAGTGCTCTTCCAAAGGATATTTTGGATGCTATCAAGCCTATCTATGAAGATCTGAGTAAAGATGCCCTCCTGGAGCGATGTGTTGGAGGCTTTACACAGAACAACAATGAGAGTTTGAACCAAATTATTTGGAAAATCTCACCAAAGCACTTGAGTGGAACCTCTGTAATTGTTGAGATTGCTGCTTATGTGGCAGCCTGTGTCTTCAATGAAGGTTCCTTTGCTTTATTAACCTTCATGCAAGACATGGGAATCAGGAATGGACCAAGCGCTCATGAATGGGCGCGATCAACTGACTCCTTGCGTATTAGCCGAGCGGAGCAAGAAGCTGAAAAACATACTAAAGAAGGCAGGATTCGTCGTAGACAGGAGCAAAAGGATGCTTTAGATATCATGAATGAAAGCAACATTCTTTATGGACCTGGAATCGATGATTCAGTGTGAGGTAAGCCAATAAAACTCGGTTATGAACGTTTTATACCAATTTTTTTAGTGTTCAAAACTTTAAAGCGTTTTTCCCACAACTCACGTTTTCAAAGTCGGTGCCCCTCATAACTACAAAACTACTGCACCGATCCATTTGAAATTTTGAACACTATTTCTGTACATAGTTAGCGAGGTAACGCTGGAGAGTTTTTTTCAAATTTCTTTATATTTATGATTTTACAATAACAAATCGACCGATTTTTTTCGCAAAAATCTCGTTTTTAACTTCAAAGTGTTCCCAAAAAGTGAAAAATTGAAATTTTGGAAAAACCTTCCAGCGTTACCTGGGGAAACTAATTGTCTTATGAAATAATTTTGATTTTTTGATTTCAGATGATCCAGCATCGAGTTATGAGGGGCACCGCAATTTTACTTTTTTCCGAGAGGCTTCGTAATAATTGCTGCCATTACCGTATTTTTTTATTTTTTTTATGAAAATATTACACAATATTTTTCGAATGTTATACTTTAATATACTATTGGTTTTAATAAATAGATTTTAACTGAGTCGTCAAAAAAAAATCACAAAAATGTGCCTTTTTTTGCAAGAATTAACCCTACCCCGCCTACATGGAGTACCTCCTAAATGGAGTATCAGTTTTTCTCTCAATACTCGTAGGTATTAATAAATAATAAACATCAAGGCAAAGACAAAACGAATGAAAATAGTATCATAATATTTACCAAACCCAAGTATTGACGGACCAATCGTGGAATATTCAAACGATAATCAAAATTGAGGCATTCTCAAACATGTATCTATTTTTCATTATAAGTATATTGATGACAATGACAGTAGGTAACTCAATGTTGATAAACGTTCGAGTATTAGCCCCTAAAACTAGGGACATTTGCAAGGTTCTAGGAAAAATCCTATATACTTACATAGAGCTTACATATTATAAGAGAGTATGCTGGATAGTGGAAATATTAATGTTTCTATTAACTTTGCTGGAACAATTTGCACCCTTACCTGTTTGTGCCACATATACCAAAACACTGCATCGTCTGCATTGCAGTTGAAATCAAAGTTTAACCACTACCAACAGATACTTATGAAGTTCGATATTGCACCTGTGTGAGTTGACGTCAGACACCAACCTTGCAGTTCGCTGATTGCTAATTAAGTTACTTTGAAAAGCAACACAGCCGGTGTCGGTGAAACGTGAAAGGTATTTGGTATTTGAGGTTTAGGATTTCTTCCTTATTCTATCAAATTTCTATGGTTTTTGGGAAAAGTTAAGGGCATAAGGTACTTATTAGTACCAGCTTATGTTTTTGCTATTATTCTGTATTTTAATGACCTGGATGTGATTTCCCGAGTCCCCTAGATGCATGGGGCAGACACATTTCTGTATCTTTTTCACTGATCATTTTTCTTTACAGGCAAGTAAGTGATTAGCCTTCTGCGCCCTGCCTGACTAAAATGTTTTTTTAATTGTGTTTTCCCGGGCCAGGGCCTCCGTTGCTAAACGCATCGCCCTTACCACTGATCTACTACGGTGGCAGTAGATTTTGGCAATAATTCGTTAGTCATATTTTTCCATTTCCAATTCTATTTATTCCAATGTAGTCTGAATTATTATTATTAGTTGCTTTACTGTAGTGATAATTCTTTTCATTTATATTCATTCAGTAATTCTTGGTGCAATATAGTTTTAAATAGACAAAAACTACTCAAATATAATTACCTAACAATCAAATGAACTTAGCTATAGTCTCAATTAAATAGTCTCATCTCATATCCAGCTCAACACATACAGCTGAAAATGTATGTAGACCTCTTCCTATTACGTATCTATATACGTAAGTATACTTTATATCTCGATTATACTTCGGGTAGACTTAAGGCCCATTTAGATAGAGAGAGTTTCTCGTCTCGAAGATACAATTATCGAAAGAATATAAAAAAATTCTTAGTCTAAACATTCACACCTCTCGCTATTCCACTTTGGCAACAATTGCCTCACAATAGAATATTAATACTAGAATAGGATAGATTTATCGACACAGATTTGTCGACCAATATCTTGTTTGATATTTTTAATTACGTAGTTCATTTTTAAGGCCAACAACACACCTGCAGGCCTTCTGATATCGCAGGTGTTCATGAGCCGCTGCTTTAAATCAGGTTTTATATCGAATTCATTATATCGAAATATGGACCAGGTAACAAACCACCGTTCATTGATGGAAAAACCGTAAAGTGCATATTGCGGTATGCTCGAAGTAAAAAGTAGGTCGACAACGCATCATTGACTGATATTCTGTTAATGACTCAAGTAAGTGCATCAAGTGACGCTCGTCTGTCGATATCTACCATAAATAAACCTACCTTACCAGCAACAGGATTTATCGCAAAAAAATCTGTCACCACAGATATATGATACAATTAATACTATACAAACCCAGTAACCTACTCCATTTTCCACTATAAAATTTGTTTAAAATTGGCAATGTCACATCAACCGGTGAAAGTTAAACTCAAATAGGTACGATAATAAACACAGCTGTAAAGCCAAATTTTATATTATATCTTACGTTGCAATGCCAAAAAAAGTAAAATTTGTTTTTTTTTTGGGCCAAGCGTATGCAGAATAACTAACCAAAGATTTCTCATAATCGGATGAATAATTTAGGACCGCATTATTGATTTTTATTACAGATGATACAATTTTTAGCGATATTTAATAACCTACATTAATACATACGATTTTGTATCATAATTTCAAAAAATAAAGGTACAGACCTTTCCTTTATCCGTGTAAATAATAGTTTACACTTATATACTTAGCCCTGATTCGTAAACACTATAAACTTAGTTAAAATACGACTATTTCAGCCTTTTAAAATATTTAAAACTAAACTTATAATAAAAACAGAAATACTTTTTTTATTATATCCCAATGAAGGCAACAAAAACAATTCGTTTAATACGCTACTATGAACATGCAATATCTCATTACATTTAATTCTAGGTAATTGTTTGATATAAAGAAAACTTAATGATTAAAAATAAAATAAAAAAGGAACACTGAATACCAATGATCAATTATGTCCTCTGGCTGAGATGGCAACTACCATCGATCATCTATCGGCATCTAAAAAACCTGTGAATATTTTCAATTTGCATATGAAAACAATCAAAAGAATATTCAAAAAACAAAAGCAATTTCACGCTCCGCTTATTGCACCTAATTCTAATAGCTACGAGCTATAGTAAAACAGTTAACACAATTCGATTTCTATGTTGTCACTGCTTTCTAAATTGTTTATTACAACCATTGTTCAATGTGAAATATCATAAACGCTGCAATTAGTAGATTTTATCAATAAAATCAAATAAAAACGTCAATTTACTCGTATTGTTTTATATTTTAACATATCGGTATCTTTACTTTTTTACAAAATTTTATGATGCCAAATGAATGTCTGTCATTGTCAATGTTGACATTGACTGTTGCATTTTTAGTCTGTGCTGATATATTAAAAAAGTATGGTATCTTGTAATTGATTCTTTTTTTACTGGAGTTATTCGCTGTTTCGCCAGTGTCTTCTAGATAATTAAATTATTAAAATTAGTATAGTTTTTCTTAAAGAAATCTAACTTACTGCATCATCTTTCGTTTTACACACTTAAATTTTGAAGAAAACTAATTCACGGTCACTTGAATTGCTTTGTGTAAATGAAAGGTGAAATGCAAATTCAAATTGACTTTGAAAACTTTGAATATACACCACAGACAAAATAGAAATTCAAAGCAGATAAATATTGAAGATACCAAAATTCATACACAATGCTCGGATATTCAAGCAAAATGAAAGCCCCATACAATTCTTACGTTCATTGGAGCATCAAATCGCTCCATTGAAGAATGGACACGTTACAAATAGACGAAAGTAAATCGCATTGTTCGTATTTCCGTATTTTGGTGCTCTCATTCTTAGCTATTTACTAGAGCGTCGATTCAGCACGTGTTTAATTTTTCTATTTGAATACCAGCGCCTCATTAGACCACTATCTTTGACCAAGTATCTATTTAACTCCAAATCCGTGCTCAATTTTGTTTCATTACTGTTGTATATTTTATTTACGATATATAATGCCATACCTAAACTATGAGCCGTATATAAATTAGCCGTATTTCTTTTCTTTAGTGACAAAGTATTGTCAATGATTACAATAAATAAGTGACAGCGAACTGCCCAAATGCCCATGCCAAAATTAAAAATGGCAGTCCTATAGGTATGGCTGGGTATTTTTAACGACGAGCGTAGGATCCACACGTATATTATGTGCATGTACTCGAACTCACTTCAGCCACAGGACATCAATCAATGATGCGCTATCGACCTACAATATTATGAACTTCACGGTTTTTCCATTAATGGATTAAACACTCTTCTCCTAAGAATTCTCTTTTAATTTATGAAATTGAAACCATGCAAAATGTATGAAATATTCTATTTTATTTTTTATTATTATGTTCGATATGACAGACGAGCATGAAGTTCACTTGATGGTAGTTAATACCTCAGCCACAGAATATTAGTCAATGATGCGCTGTCGACCTACTTTTTACTTCGAGCATCTTTATTCAACACCACTTCTAAATTTCTGTAATGGGGTTTCTGAGAATACCTAATAAGCAATAGGACTGCGTTTCGTACCTTTTTTAAGTTAAACATATTTACAATTAAAGGCGAATTTATATCTAAGGAAATAATAATGAACTAAAAGTACAATATATATTCAAAGCAAAACTTTAATAGCTGCAAGCTTTTGTATCAATAAAGTTCACTGCTATCTCGCCTATCTCGGAATGATAGCTTTTACTCAGAGCCATTATTCGCGGATTACGGCCAGCTGCAGAATCAATGGTTTCTACGCTCTCAGCTAAACATTACTTATATCAGTTCGGAATAATGGCTACTATTGGACTAGGATAAATATTTCTTTATATAAATATATAAAATTAATCATGCCCTCGTCATCTATGTTAGGGAAGTCAGTTTTTTATAACAGTTTATTAATTTTTTTTGTATGTTAGACTAGCAACACGCACCGGCTTCACACAGGTGCAATTTACTATGTAACTCGCTGATAATGTAGCTTTCTATTGGCGAAAGAATTATTAAAATTGGTCCAATAGTTTTTGAGTTTATTCATAACATACAAAAATACAAATCTTTCCTCTTTATAACATTAGTATAGAAGTATAGATATAGGTATCGACAGACGAGCATGAGGTTCACTTAATGGTGAATACCCCAGCCACAGATCAGTCAATGATGCGATGTCGACCTAATTAATAGACTGAAACCGCAACGCGCAATGTGCACTTCACAGTTTTTCCATCTATGAATCTGTGGTACGTTACCCGGTCGGAATTTCGATATTCCTTCCACCCGTTTAATGCCACAATGATCAGACGTGGGGAAGACACTCTTAATGAAACCTTTAATCTTGTCATCCCAGCGAAATTCGAACCCGCGACCCATCGATGTGCAAGGTAGGTGTACCACCAAATGCGGCAACGCGTCATTAAGTTAAGAATGAAAAAGAAAGGATTATTAATTTAAGTACCTACCTATATTGATAAAATTCATTCAATTCACTAAAAAAATATATTACTAGCATTAGTTTTTCTATGTTTACTTTTATTCCGTAGAAATATTATAAAAACCTATATTTATCTGAATTATTGAATTCAAATCGGTTTACTAGTACCTATAGAGAGGGATACAAACGAACTTGACTTTTTTATATAAACGTTAATATAAAAAAAAGATTAAAAAAATATGTTTTATAATGATTTTGTTTAAAATGAACTAAACTTAGTATCCAATTCATTGAAACAGTAACAAACAAAGAAAGTTTTGTAGTAGAAAGCAACCGAGTTCCGATATTCCTCGTCAATACTGTCTCAGTACAATAAGCTGAACCAGATTCTATGCCGGAACCGTATGACAATAATGCGTAAATAAATAGACTGGAAAATGCAAATTTGACCAACCTCAATACCAACAATTAGACGTACGAGTGTTGCAGTTTTTTTAATTTAAAAAATCCCCGTGCGTGTGATTTGTAGGAGAGGGCGTTAATTCAACAAGCAGCTTTTATAATGTTAACGAATTAGCTGCTTTTCGTTTACCGCAAAAGCCGTTAAATATATGTATTAACTGTTAAATTCAAAGATTTAAATAAAATACTGTATACCGGATTAAAACGCGATTTATTTTTTATATTGTTTAAATTATTTATCCCGACGTTTCGGATGCTTTTCAGCAACCGTGGTCGCGGGGAGCATCCGAAACGTCCGCGTCGTGATAAATAATAAATCGCGTTTTAATCCGGTATACAGTATTTTATTTAAATGTGTGATACTCGCGTTAATAAAAGACTAAATTCAAAGATTTTCGAACGCAACGCGCGGATTAGCTCAACGAACATTCAACGCGTAGTCGCTAACAACATCCGAAGCAGCTTTTTTATTTAACGCAAAACCTGTTGAATTTATTAACTGTTCATTTATTAACTAATAATTGCTACGTAAAATCTGTTGACATTACTGCAAACCAGCTAATAAAATTAGCTGTTTTTAACAGGTTATCAGTTTGTAATTGACAGTAATTTCGTTAACACAAAAACCGTCAACGACCCACCTCTAGTGATTTGTAACTTCAGGTCAAGTTCATTTGATTGGACAGGAATTAATGTTGTTATTTTCATTTGTACTTTGTGTACTCTGACATTCATAGAGAGAAGTCGAATCGCGCTATCTGCACATTTCCATATGGGCGCGTTGACGCGTGTTCCAATCCCATCGGGCCTAAGGTGCTTATAAATTTCTTTTTTTTTATTACAGAGCAGTGTAGACGGAAAGTTTCCGAATGTTCGAAGTGAAAAATAGGTCAAATGCGCATCTTTTTTTGATGTTCTGTGTACCTACACCCGAGTAAACCTCTCGCAATCGATGTCAAAATCTACTGTATAATTGAAGAAATCGCATGTCTTAATATACTTGTTTCAGTTTTCAGCGTGTTGTTGTACTATCTTATACAAGTCCAGTATAGAGTTCATCCAATTAACACTTCGATGAGTTCCATTTAACCGGAAATTCACTAACGCTTCAAGCACATTCACTCCTATAAACCAAACAAAATGCATATTGCATATAGAAAAGTGTACACTTTATTTTACTAGTTTAGACGAATACCTGTATAAAATTATGTCTCGTCAGTCGTCTCGTAGTAAGCTTGTAAAGTATCCTCAGTATTTTGAAACTGTAGTTTTACAGGATATTAATGCTTGTATCGGACTGTTGATATAGCCTCAGTCTTTTTGAAATTATAGTTTGCTTGTGAACTTAATTATAAAAAAAAAATAGTGCACTTTCAATGATATAAATGAGTGCACCATGAGAATAATGTATTCAAGGATCCGTGGTTCATGGATTAAATATCCGCCGATTTCGAGATTATATATTTCAACATTTTACCTTATTTACCCTACATCTGGCAGTGTTATTCACATCAATGGCGAAAGTGTGTTTATAGCGAAAATGGAAATAATTATTTTGCTAGATTTTCATTTTATAAAGGTATTCAGCGCGCTAATTTCAAAGGTTTTTATCTTATTGTTGAGAGATTTGATGATGAATAGTTCTCCGACACATTCTAACCTAATTTCCTTTGGACTAACACATATTACGTGAAATGTCCCTGAAATTTAAATGGGTATCAGAGTATATATGAATGAATGGATAGATATGGAGTAGGACTGACTAAAACCTTGCCTTAACCCAGTATTCATTTTTTTTATATTGACTTTCTTAAGTGTACATTGCCTTCTTTTACCTAAATGATAAATGATAATTTGATTAATTGATTTGATAAGGTACTCTCATTTGTCAATATAATATGTCAAAAGTCGTATTGTGTGTCAATATAATATGTCTTAAGCCTAAGGCCCTACAAACCGTTATTCGCGCTAAAAGTATCTGTCAGAACGACCTACTTGCGGTTTACGTATTAATAGTGATCTGAGGATACCATCCATTGTATGGGCGAGAGAAATCTGAGAAAACTCAGAACAGTAGTTAAACGGTCGGTTATTTATGTCATGTCTATTTATAGTAAGTCTGTAATTATCTTATATCCAAAATCACATTATTAATCCATTTTAGTTATACTGTTATTTATAGTATACATATATACTTACTAATTCATAGAGCCGGAAGTGAGTTATAAGAGAAACTTAAATCAACAATTCTGAGAGCCATAATTCAGTTTCTTATTCGCAATTTAAATTATATGGAACTGACTATAGCAATCAATACTAAATAAAAGTTATTTTTTCTAAAGCACACACATAAACGCTGTTATAATTTTTTAACCCCTCGTCTTTGTAAAATATTATTTATTGTTATTGATGAGAAAACAAATAGGTACATAAAATAATTACAGTCAATTATAGTACTCTCTTAAACCAAAATGACATATGCGATATGTTTTAAAAAAAAAAATTGCATCTACCAGTTTTTTCCTACGTTTCAATTTTGACGTAGGCGCGTATTTTTCCATATAACATGTAAGTATAGGTCGTCATGTAATTATAATATTATCACAAATAATATAATATTAGTAATATCAATTAAATAACTACTTTCTTAGTTGTACCTCTGCGGGTCTTGGCGAGTTGGGAATCTACGATGCGTTTGATGATTAGCGGGTTCGAATACCGCCGGGATTGACATGTTTATTTGCTTGCTGTAAACATTTTATTCCCTACGACAAGTTACATTGAACATTAAACAATTGGGAAGAATATCGAAATTCCCACCGGGTTGGGAATCATGTTCATACATAGAAAAAATGTGAAGTGTATATTTTGCATTTTGAAAACTGTGTATGGATTTCCAAATTAATAAGCCGATAACGCATCATAGATTGATATCCTATAACACAACAAATCAAGTGAGCCTCACGCTCTTCGATATTTGACGAAAAGAAAACATTCGGAATTTAAAAACACTCTTTGTTGGATATGAAGGCAACATTACTCAAGAAATCTAACGAGGTTTAAACAAAAACTAGTGTTTAATACATAGTTATTGTCATACCGGTTATAATGGGTGCGGACAATGGTGAGAGGTAGAACACCTTGGTGCAAATACTTCCTTCTAACATGTATCATATAAATAATGCAAGTGGGTATCCAAGCGTGAAAGAAAATTATATATCTTTATAATTAAGCCATTTATAGTTACTTATTTTTACAAGATTTTACTGTCGTTGAGATAGAACTAGTGACTCTTCAGACGAAAATGATAACGAAAAGAATAGTACAGTATTTTCGATAAAAGCTTTCAGTCGGCTTGATTTCTTCCGATATCTTGAACAAATATCGTCATATTTCAACAATTTAACAAAAAAACCAACCTTTCTCTTGAATTACTCAATTTACTAATGAAAACCGCATTAAAATCCAGTGTGTAGTTTAAAAAACCTAAGCGTACAAACGGCCAGACGGAAGAAAGCAACATTGTTTTATAATATGTAGAGATATGCCATTCTTTCGGAAGATTTGTAATCCTAATTTTACAAGTACGAGTAGAGACTTTTTTGTATTCTAGTCGTCAATAAATCATTTCTCGATCTGTTACTTATGCTGCAAGCTAGGTACATCAAAATAAATACTTCCGTAACTTAAAATGCCTGCACGTTCTCTGTTATTTCAACAAAATTCATA
Source organism: Anthocharis cardamines (assembly GCA_905404175.1). Classification (NCBI taxonomy): domain Eukaryota; kingdom Metazoa; phylum Arthropoda; class Insecta; order Lepidoptera; family Pieridae; genus Anthocharis; species Anthocharis cardamines. Next base: position 8,513,168 of record FR989963.1, read on the forward strand.
TCGGTTAAGTGGATTTTATTTCATATATTTGGGTTGATGTTTTAGATTAGACTAAACGCTGTTAAATTTCATGGTAGAACGAGTTGAGCAGCCGTTTTCAATTTCTTAACAATCGTTTACTACGCTATAAAAAACAACCCTAAATGGATCGATTAATACAATATACTCGTATATTATGATTCGTTTAAATAATCTATATTAATATTATAAAGAGGAAAGATTTGTTTGTTTGTTACGATTTAACTCAAAAACTACTCGACCGACTTTTTTTTGTGTGTGTATAGTACATCTACATTGCACCCTTGCGAAGCGAAGAAACTAGTAATAGCCTATTTTACTCTCTGATATTGTAGATTTTTTTAAATCGGTCCAGAGTTTTTGAGTTAAATATAACATAACAAACAAGCAAATCTTCATAAGTAATATTAATATAGATACGATCAAAAATGTTACCAACATATAGGCAATTATTTAAATACGTACAATATACGACGATGAAAGTCCTTGAAAGACACATCCTGTTTGTTTATCAAATTAATATAAGTCTTATTTAGTTGAATTTAGGTATCTTTTGGTGATTTCTGTTACAATTTATGTTCACCTGTCCGGAAGACCCCTTCTGCTGTTACCCTTAGGTACTTGAATGCAAATGGCGTTATGGTGAATGCATGGCGCGGTGTCATGAATCATCTATAGGTACTTAGTTCTAGAAAAGATACTTATATCTGTATATTACAGGCCAGATTGCTGAATAGATTCTGATTAAATTGTTTATAGAGAATACTTGAATCCTGGGGAAAGACATGGGTTTCTTATGTAGTAATATCTATACTAATAGGTATTATAAAGAGGAAAGATTTGTATGTTATGATTTAACTCAAAAACTACTCGACCGATTTTACCAATAGAAAACTACATTATCAGCGAGTAACAAGGGCTATTTTATTTTTTGTGTATAGTACCAACATCTACATTGCACCCGTGAGAAGCCGGGACGTGTTACTAGTGAAATATAATCTCAAACCACGAAATAACATAAAAGCGAGATATTTTACCCAATACCACACTAACAGTCCTCTGGGATTAAAAAATGGAATGGTATATATAAATTGAATATTCAATGACTATTCAATTTATGAATGCCCATGCTAAGAGCTTTTTAATTCGAAGCATTCTCAACAGGTATTTATAAAATTAAGGGTTTCAAGTAACAGATGGAGTATGAAAGTCCGCAATTTATTAAGCTTTCGAAATCATCGCAGACGATAATGCTGTCAAAGTCTCGATCAATCGCTCTGAGTTCTAAACAAAAAAATACTTGTGACAAAGTATTGGTGTCGTCAATCTCTTTCAACAAACAAATTGTCGACACGAGAACTTTCTCGCAAGTTGTTCGTGATGACCATCAAGAGATATCTCGCGGACGAGAGACGAGACGAATATGTCGACATCGAAGATTTTGATAGACAAGATATCTCGATAGACAAATATCTCTACTTTTGCTATTAGAAGTCGAGTTTTAAATGTAAGTGTCATGTTAGACCCGGAAGACATAAACAGATAATCAATTAAACCACGAGAAAACGGTCGACAAAATTTTGTCGCGGATGTCATGCTAGGCCGGCAGCTCTAGTCTGTCGTGATAGACGTGAATTTATTTGTGAACGTATTTGAGTCCATACATCGAATCTAAAATTCGAACACGACACAGCCTCCAATATGCCTTAGTAACAAAGCTGTAACAAATGATATAATTCAAGTCATTACGTTAATCCTATAACAAGATACCAATAACACTGTTGTTTCATTAATAACGGACCGCGGACCATTTATCTTATAGTTCCGCTATTAAATTATTTTCGATTAGGAAACGAGATGATGAATAGTTCCTCTTGCCGTCGTTTAGCCGCTAAAGTGATTAAGATTTATTATCTTCCAGTGATAAGATCTGTTACAATTATTCATAACCTCAACATTGCTATTTATACATTTATAATGTATCATTATCGAGATTCTTAAATAAGGTTGTTTGTGTTTTATAGTTCAGTTTCACGGGAGAAGATGAGCTGAAGGAAGAATGGCGGCAAGGCGCACGCACCGTCTACCAGAAACTGCTAAGAATACTGCATATGAAGCCCGATCTCATCGTGTATAGATCTTTATACTAAAATACATATATTCTAGTTTATTTTAGGGGGGAATCAACAGACTGTAGCCAATTATCAGTATCAAACCCTGTTAAGAAAAATATAATACAGTTTAATTGTTATTAATAATCTACACCACCGAGTCGCCTAAACGAAAAAAGCTAAGCTTAATTATCTATCTATTCTATAATATTATGAAGAGGAAAGATTTATTTGTCCGATTTAAAAAAATTCTTTCACCAATAGAAAGCTACATTATCAGCGAGTAAAATAGGCTATTGTTTGTGTATAGTACATCTATATTGCATTGCATATGTAGGAAAAAGTATTGGTAAACAAAAAATATTAACTATCTTTCAAACGACAATTCGACAAACGCCATCAGAAGCTAGCCCGTTAATTACAATTTGCTCTGTCCATAACACCGACAGTCATAATGCCTAAAGACGGAAATTTCTGATTAGAATCCATGACGCTATCCGATTCGCTTTGAGGACCGGAACCGACAGAATTACGTAGAATTATAGGGAACTGTTTTTCAATGCCATTTGCGACTACAGATAATGGGTTGTGACCTGAATAACTGATGGATGAAATATTTTTAAGTCTTTAAAATTTCACACATTTTAAGGTATTTCCCATAAATAATAATTATTTAATAGAAATCCTCCTTAAGTATCGAAGACTGGGCTTAATGGGCGATTTGCCAGTGTATCAGAGATTTCATTATTTTTTAATAATATTAAAGGAGCCTCCCAGGTAGCTAGGAATAGTTGGCATGTACTACGCCAGTGTTTTCAAACTGTGGGTCGCAACCCTAGGGAACCCCTCGCTTTTCCTAAGGGGTCAAAAGGGGTGCGCAAAATAAAAAGGCAAGGCAATCTATTTGAATTTTTATTTTTTTCAATATAGGTCCCAAAAGAAAGATAATTATAAACGTAGTCTTTCAAATCACAAACATATTGTTATTTATGGCCCATAGGAGTCGCAATAATGTTTCAGCTTGTAAAGGGTTCACGTCTTCAAACAGATTGAAAAACACTGTACCTACTACGTGGACTACAAAAAATAATTTCACGCAGTTTTCGAGATAGCTTCATCGCACATCTCATTCTACTAACATAATTTAGGTCATCGCAACCATCTCAGCTTTTATGACCTAGATTGTGATATATCTCACGACCAAACCATTCTGTACGTGAATAAGGCCAACATTTTTAAGGTCACATTTAATAACCATAACAACGAAAATTTAACAATATTTAATACTTGCTTGCTATCTATCAATCATAGCCGAGGTAAGTGCCGCCTCCGTGCATTGTTTATTTCTATTTGTTTTGTCAAACATTTATTTTAATCAAAACACACACACAGAGAAGTACATAAAATAATTATTACAGAAAAAGAAAATAGGAATAAAGCAACAGTTTCACACATCATCAGATCAGATCAGGGATGTTCTTCAAAAGGGCCAGGTCAAAAGCACTCGGAACCGACGACCCTGTATGAAAGCATTGATGAAAGTGGTATGTTTTGGTTGTATATTTTGTGTGAAAATAATGAATATTCTATGCAAGGATCGGAGCATATGAAATTCCGTGATCTCTGTCTACCGCAATGGGATGGGCGTGATGTACATATATGTACATAATATGTTAGTTACACACAAAGCGTTGAAGTCTACTGGTGTAAATGTGTGTGGTTGTACCCTGTTCATTATTATGTTCTATAGACTGCAGAAAACCCGTTCCACAACGCTGGTCATTCTGCCAGACACCCCAACAAAAAGAACAAATTTCTATTACAATTGTAACGCCGTGTCTATGAGAATAATCACAAATTGCAAAGTTATACTCTTGTATGTCTGCTGTATTAAAAGTTAAAACCTTGTTGGGCTTTATTTTAAGACGGTTATATTACCAGTTCATTCCGTATTAACGATTTGATTGCGAGATATAAATAATAATGTTGTTTGACATTTATATACGTTACATTGTTGCAATAACCAGGTTATATACTATGTGTTTATTACTATATCAAAATTTAACGTTCACATTATTTCCATAAAGCAAAACACTTGAACAGATGTAGGAAAATATAAAAACAGGATACAAATAGCCAAGCTAGAAATAATTTTTCATATAAAGAATGAATGATAATATTTACTTTATTGTGCACTAGCGATCCGACCCGGCTTCGCACGGGTGAAATGATGATGATACAGGGACTGAATACCGGTTAATTTACTATGGGAGTTTAACTGAAATAATAAAGGTTTTTGTTAATATTCTTTCGTTTTTATTCATATTAACTGAAATTTTTTTTGTGTAATTTGGAAAATAAAAATTAACCGGTTTCAGTCCCTGGTACTATACATAAAAATACCTCGTTACTCGCTGTTAATGTAGCTTTCTTTTGATGAAATAATTTTTAAAATCGGTCGAGTAGTTTTTGAGTTAAATCGTAACAAACTAGCAAACAAATATTTCCTTCCTTATATTATGTAATATCAGTATAAACTAACAAATAATACAAGGAAAATATTAACCAAGAAATAAATGAAACTATGAATTATCACTATTTTTTCTACCAAATAGTATATAAAAGATATTAGTACTATTAAAAAAAACAACAGCCAAAACGACTGACATATAAAAAAAATGCGATTCGCGTCATTCGTGTTGTTTGTAACTCGATGAACTTAATTGAATAACTTTTTTTATTGTAATTATATAATTATTATTTTAAAGTCCGGGAATATAAAAAGATCTGGCAGCCTCCAAACCTTTTGTACTTTTTAATTATTTATCAGCATCGACAGAGGAGCGCAATTCAATTGGCACGGTTACGGCGCACATTTATAATATTATATGGTACGTAAATACATTTATAATATATGTATTGTACTACCAATATGTAACATTATCTTTGTAATTGACATGCTTTCGCCGCGTTAACACTGATTAACCGAGTAAAGGTAATTACTAATTACTGTATTTGTAATTAGCTGACAAACTTGCTAGTTGATTGATAAGTTGTCTATTCAATGGTGTCTAGTATTTCGTATTCATACTCGTATATATTTGGGAGATCTTTTTGCAATTTTTATGTTCATCATATTTGTCATATATGTATTTTAGAAAAACAAATTGTAATTTGTAGAAAATTGTACTATACGGATATGATTCACTTTAATAAATTCAAATAAATATTCAAATTCAATTCAAATTCAAAATCATTTATTCATTTAGGTAACACAATGTACACTTATGAACGTCAGTAAAAAATGCATATTAAATGCTTCTAATTTTACATTTACCGCCAGTTCTCAAATCAAGGGCGTAGAACGGAAGAGAAGAACTGGCAAGAAACTCTTCGTCACTCTTTTTAATCGCCAAATTTTTTTTTTACAAAATATTTGTAAGGCGCTGCAACCATTACACCATGTTCCACAGGACATCTTTATGTAATTAACTATAATAATAAAAAAAATATAAACCAGAAAAAAGAACAAAGATTTGTCCACTATAAGCAGTAGGCATGGTGAAATAGGAGCACGCATTTACATTCTCATGGGAACAACACGCAAATACATAGTCGAAATAACTAATATCACCGCATACACGAATTCAAGTCCGACCTGTCACCACAAGTAGCACCCGTTCACGAGTATGAGGCATGGCTAATACACTATAGTTAATATAGTTAATATTATAGTTTTTAATAAAGTACCTGCTACCTACACATAACATATGTTCAAAGATTCGACTCAATTGCGGTAAATAAGTAAAGGGCCGCGTGTCAATTCCACGCTGCTTTATTTGTACAAGTTACACAACACTCTGTAATATTACCAACTCCTTGAATTACATTTGAGTACGCAAATATGAAGACTGTGTGAAAGTAGTACAAAACAAAAGTGAGAAAGATGAAAGTATGATCGAATTTTTTCGCAATCTCTCGAGATCTCAATTCCCAGACCTTTACAATGGTACCATTTGTAAATAAAACGAGATAATGCCTCGTAATAGTCTGACGATCTCGTGCATAAGTAATGAAAGTGTTGCGCCATCGCTCATAGAAGTTTTGAACTTAATTTGTGCAGATCTAATTAATGGTGTGCCGTTTTCACTTATGACTTGACGCGCGGCGTGGGAACACGCGTCACTTTCGGGTGTATTAGCTATTCAGAAGTTTATACCTAACTTTGTTTTGCATTTCGCTAGCTTATATAAATTGAGGTGACTGTGAAAAATGTCCTAGATTGATATCTATCAAAATTGGTTAAGTCTTATTAACGGCGCAACGGACATACTCTGTTTCTTCTATATAATAGTTATTTTTTATAGAGTTTATGGCCAAAACTTCAAAGACAATAGAAATATCGATTATTGTTATTTCCTTTAGTTAATTGGATACGCAATATGACACCAGCCTGTAAATAATTGTTTACAAAAAGTTGAATGCGTTTTCACTTTCGTTGCGCAGCGTGAGAATTTTTTTAAGCTATTCAAGACGAAATCACTACTATAACATTGTATCACTATACATTGTGCGTTATAATATTTTTTTATATTAAATCGTTCATATAATATATCCCTTTCTTGTATGACGTTCCCACTGGCTATGTACCTATGTGTAGGTATTATTTGTGTGGCTGTTATAAACGAGTAGCACGAATATCGAAATTCCATCCGGGTAAAAAACGACCGATTCGTATTAAAAAATATCTATAACTTCAGATTTCGCGTTTTAGTTTCAATTTATGAATTTGGTCGAAATAAAAATAAAATAGGTCGCTTAAACCACATGATGGATTGATGTTATGTGGCTAACGATCGCCGATACCGAGAATCATATATTTTTTTTTTAATAAAAAAATCATATGAATAATAATAATTATCATCCTTTTCTTTTTAATCAATAATCATGATCACAACTATTGTCTTTTATTAACGCGAGTATCACAAATTTTAATTAAAACACTATATAACGGATTAAAACAATAGAAATAATAATTATAAAGGCATAAATAATATAAATAATAAATCGCGTTTTATTCCGTTATAAAGTATTTTATTTAAATGATCACACCTGTTTAATCAACTTACCAATTGATAGTAAAAATATAGTAAATAAAATAGATAACTTAAATTACGTACATTTAAGAGTATTATACAATTTCATTTGATGTAATTTCCTAGTAAGCCTGCAAAGGACATACAAGGACTAAGATGGCAGACATGCGTATGAGGCTAACAAAATGTCGATCTAAACAAGTTTAGCTGAACCTCGGCATAATATGCAGTAATGTCAAATGTCAAAATGCGTTAACAAATACACCGTATAAATGCGTTAGATTATCATATTTCTGTAGTCTATGATTTAAAACGAAGGAGTTTCTCAAGGTGTTTTAATTGGTCGCACTTTTTTAATATTTACGTTTTGCCATTAAAATTTCTTGTATTATGCAAACGAAACTCTTTTTAGCTTTCTAGTAAATTCAAATAAACAAGTATTCTTGGATTTTTTCAGAAAATTAAAAAAAAAACGCTCAAATTAAAACACACGAAAAAACGTTCTTGCTATTAATTCTATTATAATATTATTATAGATCTTATTATAAAATACGTTTAACCATGAAATATATACGTAATATGATTCTTACGCTTAGAAAATACTACAAGGCCCATTAAACAAGTCTTACTGTCAGACACAATGTCAAGCGAAAGTGAATTTATTGACTTAAATGTTTTGTCATTATCATTTATTGCAATTAAGATCTAATTATTACGATACAGTGATTGGCTATTGTATATTCGAAATGAATCGACACCCGCGGCTAACTAGATAAGCAATTCATTCGTTAATTTTGTTTGTTGTTAATTTATTTTGTAATACATTGGTCTTTAGACAAGCATTTGAAACAATTACATACATACTTGATATACCTAAGCCTATTTATCAAGCAGTCTAATGCAATCATTTTTTAACAGACTTCAAAATAGGAGGAGGTTGTCAATTCGTCTGTATGTTGCTTTTCTTTTGTGTGTTTGTACGATAACTCCGCAAGTTATGGATGGATTTGGATGATTATTTTTTTGTTTGGTATATTTCAGAGGTGGGCCTATATATTTTTTATCGATTGGTTATTACTAAATATTATATATATAGTGTTTATAAGTACCAATAATGTTGTCGATTGTCCTTTAAGGCTCTTGCTTTGAAGTAATTAAAATATTATTTTTTACTTTTTAGTTTAAGTTTGTACATACTATATGTAGTTGTAGTTTTAAAGTCGGTTTTTGTTTTTTGCTTAAAAATAATAATATATAATATTCAGAATCTTGTCTCCACAGTACATAGAAAAAATAATTCAATATCTTAAAGAATAGAGTGGAAAGTTGAATAAATTCAAACATTATGAAGCATTAACTAGTGAACTTGGCGGAGACTCTAAAGGAATGCGTACAAAATGCCAAGCTTAGCCCATAACAATGTTTGAAATGTCGGAATCGTGATTTTTGCGGAGTAATATTTCACAAGCTTGGTGTTATATGAAACTTGTGTAGATAAATAGTACAAAGATTTTATATTGGGCAAATTATCTTCAGATGTAACATTATCGTTTGATTCTATACTCCAAACCCGCTAGTAGAGAACGAAGTAATGTCAGTGATGCCAACTTGAGGGTTTTCTCCCCAAATTAGGGGAAATCAAGATATCTAGGGGGTATATTTATTTTATTTAGGGGTGAAAAAATGATTCTAATTTATATTAAGTCTCGAATCTCGAATTTCAATGTTATCATTATTAATATTATTAGGTTATTAATTAATGTATGTAAATGTGTAAAATCCCGGGGTTTAAGCCTCGCTGGAATCCTCGCCTTCATTTAAGCGATGTGCGGGGGCCTTGGGGTTTTAGTGGGTATGGGGGCCATTGCACTTCCCGGCCTTGACCCCCACACTCCCCGCGTCACTATAACTTGCCCCGGCGTGGTTGTCTGCAAATGGATTTCCCCAAGTAAAAATGGACTGCTTTTAGTACTTTTAATTCTCTTTGTATATAAGTAGCCTTGAATCAATTAAATTGTAAAATAAAGGAATCTTTGTGTGGGAAAGAGAATTCTGTTAATTGGTAGTAATTTTTGCTTTCAGAATTAATACACAAATTTTGATGAGTTCGTATGCATGTTAGCGCATGCGCATGCATAGAAGGTAAGGTTTGTAGTTCTATTAATCTTTCTCTGTTATTTCAATAAATAAAATATATGTATTCAAGTTACAAAGAACTACCACACACACGAAACACTTTTCTCAAGTCAACTGCAGACACTTGATATAAAAGGCAAACTCAATTTCGAAAGGGACAGCACAGAATTACTGCAGAGATTCCCAGCTATCAAACTAATGGTTTTATAATGGAATCATAATGCTATAAGCAACCAAGGAAAGTAGGCGAGGTCATTTAAATGAGATTGTAGTCATTTTATACATTTCCTATCCGCAATTTACATGCAACAATGGAATTTAGAGAGATTTTTATAATAGCTCAGCTGAATGGCGTTTGAGGTTTTAATCGACCTTCGATGTTCGAAGAAATATAAATACAAGCGATCAGCCCCGGCTTCGCACGGGTGCAATGTAGATATACTATACACAAAAATATATATTTTTTTTAAATCTGTCCAGTAGTTTTTGACTTAAACCATAAAAAACAAGCAAATATTTCCCCTTTATTATATTAGTATTGATACTTTATTCACCTATATTAATAAAAAGCATTGTAATTTTGTTAGACCTCTATGCACTCTTTATATTCATCCGACTATCATGAAACTTTGTTGAGTTATTCTGCATATGCGAAGGTCCCAAAAGTACAGCTTTTTGTTAATAAAAACACACAAATTTAATTTAATTATTTTAAGGGGAATAAATTCGTAATATTTTTATGAATGTAAACAGACATTTAAATTTTCCTGTTTGATATAGAATCATTAAACCCTTTTACACAAAGAGTAAAATAAAATAATACAAAAAAGATTTTTAATAATAAATAAGCCTTACATAGTTATTACAGATTTTGTTAGTAGTGTTTTAAATCTTAATTCTATTGTTAGTAAAATATGTTTTTTTTTACACAAAGAATACGAAAATTAAAAAATATTTCTGGTGTATTAATTACTATAAATGTTGCCCTTTTAATAGCGGTTGCTCGTAAGACGATGACAACAGCCGCTTTCACTTCAATTAAACAGTTTGATGACGAAATATGCTTAATATACAGTCACTAAAAGTTATAGGTGTTTCCAAAAATAAAACTATGCTTTTCATTAACAAAGAATATAGAAAAAAAGAGATACATGATATCCCGAGTCCAATTTCAGTATCTGTTTCACAAATCATTTCTCTTTAAATGTATCATCAGTCTTCTGTGCCCTACCCGACCTGAATCATTTTTATTTAATCTTAGAACCTCCGGTGCTAAGAGCGTCGCACTGCCCACTGAGCCGGAAGCTTACTAATTATCGATTAAAAATTATTGGTACAGATTTGGTACATCTTAAACGACCGTCAAAATTGTGATTTTTCACTAGAATTTAGGCGCTTTACCTTGCTTCTCGCTCTTTTATACTGGGTTAGACAGTGAGGTGTGCTTTTAGTTATTGTCAGCGTCTTAATCCATTCGGATAGAAGAATTCGCCTTGGTCACGACTCACGGCTGACCTCACAACGCGGAAGAAAGGTAACGAGCTCCAATTACCTACTTCTTTTGTTTCAATATCAATAACAGGCATTATATCTAGTTATCCGGTTGATCCTATTTTTTATGCGTCTGCGCAAAGTCCAATTATTCAGTATTCATGAGTATTTTTAACTTTGACAAGTCCAGCTGTTTCCGTGTTTTTTGTAAAGACTAACTCAAGCTCATTAGCTGCTATTTCAGTTTTTTAATATTAAAATTTAAAGCTTAATTATTTCAAGGTCTCAATTAATAATTTTCCAATTGACAATGTCTTTATTCAAAGTAATTTTATAAATTATGATTGTTTCTATGTACAGACATTTGACCTCTACAGTTTTATTATCTCGTTTTGCTGGTAGGACATAATATTATGCAGACATATTTCTGAATCTGTTTCACTGATCATTTTTCTTTATAGGAAATTCAGTGATCAGTATTTTGTGTCTGCAACACCAAAAAAATAAAAATCTTGTTTTCTGGATATTCGAAACGGTAACCCCCATCTACGCTGCACCCGTGTGAAGTCGGGGCGTGTTGCTAGTGTTAAATACTTTTAAAGGGTCACGAAACGGACCTTGCTTGACGTCAGTATTACCAAAAAAATTATCCTTAATGTTTACCTTGTCTTCACTTTACAAGAGTATATATACACAAATATATACTGATTAGCGATAACTCGACAACTGTGCAGTCACGCGATATTTTGCAATGAGATACCCAGTAGAACGCAGGTTTTAGGAAAATTTCCACTTTTGTAACCTTATCATGATTCTGTATTAGTTTGTATCTGTTCTATGATTTATTACTAAAATTATTTAAGTTTAAAAAAACCTGCCTTAGATCAATAATAATAATTAGAATTATCCTATTGGATGTTTCTTAATTTTAGTTCTTGTCATATTTTATTGCACAAAATATAATCTAAACATTTTATTATCTATTATTATAGTAAAATATATATTAGTTAGTATAATATGAAATATGACTGGTAAACTAAATTTTATTTTGATTAAATTATTCATTTTTTTATAAAATAGTAATGTACAACCTATTTAATTTTTATATCATATACATTATAGAGGTATACTTTTTGAACAAATTTTGATTTTGAACAAAAACAGCTTCACGGGCACTATATAGATCGGTTCTTAATCTATATTAAATAAAATTCAAAAGTATGTTTGTCCACTTTGCACTCCTAAACTATTCATCCGATTATGATGAAACTTCGGTCAGTTATTCTGCATCCGCCTGCGAAGTCTCCACCGACCTCCTCCTCTTTCCAAAAAAAAAAACGCCTTTTCGTTACGTGGCATTATATCGCATGCCGGGTACACAATAATTCTATGCAAACAAACCGCCTTTAATAATTAATTATTATACTTACTCCTAGTGATACTGACAGCTGCGATTGAATCTAGTTTACATTTTCTCTGTAATTACTTGTACGGACTCAATTAATTATAACGAAACAGAATAAAACCACTTCAGTAACATAAGAAGCGGTTTGTATAACATGCTTAACTATTTTATAAATAGCCTCAGAAATGTTTATGTGGTTGAGTTAACAATCCAGACGCATTCAATCTTGCTAGGTTTAAATTACTTTGCAACGTATATCTATACTAATATTATAAAGAGGAAAGGTTATAGATGGAAAAGCCGTGAAGTGCATATTGCGCGTTTCGGTTTCAGTCTATGGATTTCCGAATGCTCGAAGTAAAAATTGGGTCGACAGCGATGTTCTGTAGCTGAGGTGTCTCTTACCATCAAGTGAACCTCATGCTCGTCTGTCGATATCTGACATAAAAAAAAAGGTTTGTTTGTTACGATTTACGACAAAACTACTCGACCGATTTTAAACATTATTAAGTACGTCTACATTGTACCCGTGCAAAGCTAGGGGTGGATCGCTAGTCTTGTATGTAAATAAAAGTGTATGTATGATCTCTATTCCCCGCTAAACTATACATCCGATTATGAGGAAAACATACCCAAAAAAAACTATATAACTAAAATCTTTTTTACTTTACGCGACAAGGCATGCCGTGTGGAGCTATTTGAATAAAATATAACTTGATAATTAATTATCCCTTTTATTTTGTAGAATACTTAAATTTCAAAACACAAATTACCATAATCAATTTAAATTAAGCTGGTTTATTATCAACAGTTTTAAGTACCTTTAACGGAACTACGGTCGATAACTTTGTCTTACAAGGCTTACCGGTTAATACATTTAGTTATTTCGCATATTATAATGCCACAGAAAAATATGATCCAACATATGTTTTAATATCTGGATAGAATAAAAGAGTGGCAATACCCTATTGACAATAAATAAAGACACCTATAGGGTTTAACGTTTTCATATTTTGGAAATACATACTTATATTTTATACAACAATATTTTTTTTAAATGCAAAGATCGGAAAAAAAATATATGAAAATAAAAATCCGTGATCTTTGCCAACTATTAAGTAAATAATATTATTTTGGTTACATTTTCTATAACACCACCTTGAAGCAAAAAAGTGGCAACATAATAATTCAATTAGGATATTTGCTTATAACTGGCAAAAAACACGTATTTTTCGGAAGAGTGAAATTGGTGAGAGAAATAATTATTTTTGATATCAGTACAATTTTTAATATTATTATTACCACTTAACACGAGCACTACTCGTATATACTTTAGCACCACGCTGTTTAATTGGTTAACAAAGTTTATTTTCTTAATATATCATCATAATATAACATAGGATTAGATACAGTATTTGAGACTAGATAATGAATAATAATGTCATAAATACACAGCATGATCTTGCAACTCACGTGATTACATCTACAGTGATCTAAATAGACATCTCCCATCACGCATACATAATAACCAGAGTGACTGTATGATGGACAGCTTTAGCATCGAGGAATGGAAGGCTGGATTTGACAGCTAATTGCAAGAATTGACAGTTGACACGATTTTGACATATAAGTGTCGTACAACTAATAACTTATTTTTCTTGTAGTTGTGTTACTGTTCGTATAAAAATTAAAAAGCAGGGCTTGAAAACCGGTTAATTTACTATGGGAGCTTAGCTGAAATGAAAAAGGGTTTTTGTTTATAACATTGTTCTTTCGTTTTTGATCTTTTCTGAAAAAAATAGTGTGATAAATTAAGTGTTTATTACTCTTTAAAACTAAATATATTATGGTATCTCAGTCAGACACTTATTTTGGAAAATAAAATTAACTTGAAAATTAAATTAGAATTTTTGAACTGATGAAATGAATTTGAATCAGGTAAAAAAAATTTCAACATAAGATAAGTCTTATATTTTAATCACAGAACAGAAAAAAGTAAGATCTATGTAAATTTTAGAGCGTTCAAAACTCCACAATTTGTCTAAAGCTCCATATTAATAAACCTCAAAGCAATCACACCAGGAGGCCTATTACCAAAACAAAATACGAAGTTTCGGCTGACGGATCGTACATTTTACTATTATGAATCCGATGATCGACACGTCTTTCGCAATAGGACATTATGTCTTTCGTTTCACATTACTATGATAGTAAGAATAATCGTAAATAGAATTAAAAATGTTTTCTTAATAAGTTAAAATACGAAGTTGTTTGTTCTTTCGTTTCGATCCGTTCGTTGCGTTCGTTTTTCGTAATAGGCCTACAGAGAACAACACCCGATCATTTCAAATTTCAATGTGTAGCCATATCCTACGGCGAATATTCCCCGCAATTACCTTTCGCGCCAATTTGGAAAGCCGCCATTAAATAAATTATTCAAACTTCTAAAAACTGATACGCGTATCGTGTTATAACGTAGACATGATTATGGTTTATAATTTTGTTTGAAATTCATCTCTAAATATTTAATGATAAGGTAGCAAATTAAATCAAAACGTTTGTATAAAGGGTTAATGCGAGTGGAAATTAACTTTTTTAGAAACTTGAAGATCTCATGCAACATTATACAGTAGTTGGAAGCTACCATGCGTATTAATTTTATTATTTTTTAAATTCCATTTTAACTTGTCAATCAAGCCGTCGCGGTCGACAAGAATTATTAAACATATTTAATTCGAATAAAAATTACAAAATATCATTTTAATTTTTTTTTTCCAGGAATTAAATGATAGGAATAAGTAATACTCAAAGTTATTAAGACTCAATGTTAGCACGATAGCAAAATTTAGCAATTTTTTCCACTCTCCGAACGCGACCTTTCCGAATGAATAAATTTAATAATGAGTATCGAATAAAACATCTAAAGATTCGCCATATTCAGTATCGTGTTCTTGACATATTAATGTACAAAAGATTTAGCATTAATGTCCATATATATCCATTAAGTACTGTTGATTTATTGTTTTCATTTCGTTTCCGACCTAATATTAGCTAAAACAAAAAAGATTAGACGTATTTACGATACCAGGTTTTAAAACCAGGGCTTTGCTTGGAAGTAGGGCGCCCTGGTGCGGGAAAAACTTGTAAGTATGAAAGTATTAGCTATTTGGGTGCGTTTAGAGATGAAATTGAAAATACTTGATCCGTAATACTTTAGAAATAAGGAGTACAATCGTATTTGCAAGAAAATACTTTAAAGTATAAAATACTTGCATAGGAAAACGAACCGTAATTATTTATGAATAAGGAGCACAATCCTATGCAAGTATTTTATACATTTAAAGTATTTTCTTGCAAATACGATTATACTTCTTATCTATTAACAAGTAGGGATCGTTTTCTTATGCAAGTATTTTTTATAATAGCGAGTTCGGAGCTGGACAAAAGTATTATGAAACCCTGGTATTTTTACGCACTCGTACTTGGAAGCCCTGGTATCGAATTTTGCAAGTATATCTCATCGCTCGCTAGCCATAAATATATTTTTCTCAGAATACAATTAGTTGGTTGGGTAAATGATGTGCCATCGAGAATTTAGGAATTGGAATTGTAAAATCTCCAAAATTCCAATAAATGCTGGCTCGATATCTAAAATATGTTTGTGGAATTTTTTATTAACAAATTAAACCCGATGGGGTTCGATAGAAGTACCTATCAGAACGCAAGAGGGTATTTCCATTGTAACGGGTGCGACAATGATACTGCTTCTTTTCATGATAATATAAAGTATTTGTTAAAATATATAAAGTTAAGTTAATAATTAAAATAGTATAAAAAAATTAGATATTTAATTCAAACAAAATCTCTATAAAAACTATTATAGAAAACCTTACACAATGTCATGAATCGCGTAACGGGTGCGACCTTAGAAAATCGGCAAATGCGACCCCGTTATCTTACAATGTTGATTCTGTAAAATTTTGGATGAAAGTATATAGTTATTATTTTTTATGTAAGACTTTAATAGTTATCTCAAACAACTACGTATTTTTAAAGCACAAATATTTTAATATTAACTGTCTGCAATTTTTTCAAAATGTAACGGGTGCGACAAGTCTTCGTAACGGGCGCGACACTGTATGATTTTTCAAGATTTTTGGTGAAAAGAAAAATAGTTCTGATAAACGTTGCTTTATTAAAAATCACTCAGGAAAAAATAAACAGTTAAATATAAAAGAAATCTGGTTAAATTTAATAATTACTCTTTGACGATAGCGTAGTCCTCCCACTTAACTTGAAATATTAGCTTGAAAATAATACAGCATTGGCCTTAAAGTATTGAGCATCCCTGATATTTTATTCTTTTGAAAGAAATATTAAACAGAAGTAAAATAAAACGATTTATAACTATTTATTAATAAAAAAATAATATTTTGTGGGTCCATCCTTTGCATTTAAAACAGCAGAAATTCTTTTAAAACTGCATATCTTTTAGATTAGTAGGCGATGATATTGATGGAGTTGGCAGACGGAGTATTTTATTCTTTTTCTTTAACTTTAGTGTTCTTTGTCTTTCCCGATCACGGTTTCGGTGCTTTTCTATCTCCCATGTATCCGCTGATGCCTTCTTTGCATCTCTTCGTTTCTTATCTCTTTCTCATTCTTTTATTAAATGTGCTTCGTAATACTCTTTATTTTCTATAAAAAAAAATTCAACACTTTTGCATTCTGTTGGTGTTTTCCATATCTGACAATAAAGAAACTTCAAGTGATGACTAAAAAAAACGAACAATAAATTGTACAAAAAAAATTTTGTAACGGGTGTGACATATATTTATCATCGAAAATTAAATATTCGTACATCCTTCCAAGTATTGAAACTCCCCCGCATTTATTCTTAAAGCTCACTTCTTATTATTACAAAGTACGAAGATATAGATGTTATAAATTACGTCGAAATTAAACTATTTGCACATTTTTTGTAACGGGTGCGACATCATCACCCTCACTGATAAAAACATAGAAAACTCAAAATTGTACTTACTTGAAATTACCAAACTACTTGCACAGAAATCTCAAAAACTTGTACTTCACACCACACTAATGTACGGAATCCCAAGCTATGACAATAAGACGTAATATTGATGCAAACTTTAATAAAAAATACCTGTGGTAGAACAAAGGAAGTTGACGTAAAAATAGATTGATGTATATAATTTTGGATAAGGGCTAAATTTTTTATTTTACATAACTTCGACAGTATGATTACTGAGGACTTAAGAGATAGTGTTTGTTTTGTTAAATATCAAATTTGAATTTTTGTCATGGCGGGGTAAACTACGCCCTTGATTTGTGAACTGGTAGTAAATGTAAAATTAGAAGCATTTAATATTAGTAATATTAGTAATTTAATATGTATTATTTTTATTCACGTTCATAGGTGTACATTGTGTTACCTAAATTAATAGATTATATTTTTTTTTTTTTTTTTTTTTAATTAATTGAATTAAATATGGCAACTTTGTGACATTTCAAATATAAGACAACTGTCATCTTTCAGTCTCCCGCGACCACGGTTGCTGAAAAGCATCCGAAACGTCGGGATAAATAATTTAAATAATAAATCGCGTTTTAATCCGGTATACAGTATTTTATTTAAATGTGTGATACTCGCGTTAATAAAAGACAATATTATGGCGGGGTAAAGTTTCGTGGAAATACCCAAGACAGGTTTATTACCCATATCACATCAACCCCGCCAGTAATACATTAATTAACCCACATATACATATTATACCTATATCGAAATCCTCCTCACAATTTAGCTTCAATGTCTCAGAATAATCTCTTCACATAATTATTATTTCGTATTTTTCAAACTAATAAGAACCCCTTTCGAAAACATTTTAATGGTTTAGTCTTACCTTTTATGACAGCGAAACTGCTTTTTAACTGATATCTGAAATAAAAATAACAAGTTATTAGTTTACATTCAATTTAAAATTCGTTTAGGTATATTAACTTATAATATTTATAACTAGCTTAGATTTCAATTGTTTAAATTTCTCTTATCAACAAGGATGCGCTGTTAACCTATTTTTCATGTTTACTTCGAATATTCTAAAAAATATAGATATCAGTCAAACTACAAAATGAACTACACAGTTTCACCGCCGACTCTCATTGGACATAATATCAAATTTCATCATTTCCATAATTTTGCTACAGCTCAGATGTAAAGATAAGCTTTAACTATTGTGTATTTAATATTGCATTTCATAAATTACAAGCATTTTGAAAGCTGGAAGTAAAAAATAGGTAGACAGTGTCCAGTCTGAAATCCATTAGCGATGCATTGAGGTATTATTTTTTATTACCTACCAAGCTAATCAAAAAATGGCGGATGCATACATTTCCAAAGTATAAGCCGTTAAATTTTTAACACCTGCCTCTACAATTGTCAGTCACTGAATTATTATATACTACCAATCCGCCTTGGCTTCGCACGTGTGCAATGAGGATGGACTATACACAAAAACAAACCAAAAATAACCTGTATACTGATAATATTAGCTTTCTATTGGCTAAATAATTTTTTAAAATTGGTATAGTAGTTTTTGAGTTAAATCGTAACAAATAAATCTTTTTTTTTTTCAAATTAACACCCTACCTTTTTGAAGTTTTCCGATCTCACCATATCTTAATAGCATCCGAAGTAAACACACCCACGGAAGCCATCGACAGCTAAATTAAGTAACGTAATGCAACATTGCTTACATCGAAAGTGAAAATAACGAAAGTAAGAGGTGATCAGACTGGTTTGGCCATTTTGACAAAATATAACCTAACATATCAGCATGAGATAAATAATATAGCATTCAATGCGCCAGAAGAAGATGGAATTATTTTTAAGACTTGTCGGATGATTTAATCATTCTATATTACCGTTATATAACCGAAACGAATAGATGTAATGTTTTTATATTGAAACTATTTAATCTGTGTCGTCATATATTTTAATCTGTGGAGATATTTAGATAACCTGCTATAAAATTGTACTGTTCAGTCCATTGACATATGTCAAGGGTTGAGTCGGAATATTTAGTAAAAGCCAAGGACTTTAATATATAAAGTCCTTGGTAAAAGCTTTTAGCTTTGCCTTAGAATTTCATTGCTTCATTCACAGAACAGATACTAATTTTCCTGTTCTGTGGCTTCATTCGACACCTTTGTTTCTTTAAAGTAATTGTGTTAATAGAAAATGTAGAATTATCAATTTGTATATTGTTATCTGTATTCTTAACATAATTACATAAAATTATCATAATAATACCTAACATAGTTGCTATTTACCTTTTTTTATTCGACGCCTTTTTTCCTTATAGCAACCATACCTACTTGATATAATATATAAATCGTAATATAATTACTTAACTATATACTTAAATAATATTTCTTGATGTCCTGTAATAGCTAAAACCTTCGTGAATATTTAATTGGTGATCACTGATCAGAATACTTCTGAGTATAATTATACATAGTATAATTATTATGTTATCCATACTTCCGCAATAATATTATAAAAGTAACTGTGTATACGTCTACCTATTGCATTTTATCAGCCAACCTACTGTGCCAATTTTGATAAATATTAATATGTATACAATAAAAAGTGATGAAATGACGAATAAGCAATGCCGCAGTAACAGCTGGTATTAAAACAATCGTAACACGTTTTCAAAAAAATATACTTTCCATTATTACATGACTTCGTATGTAAAAAAATATATAAAGGTTTAGTTAAGCGAACGTAATCTCACTAGTGCATTGACACCGGATGCACATTAAAAGCGCATAGCGGAAATGTTATGTTCAAATATTTATTTTACAACTGGATTTAAGAATCGAATAGCTACCGATCTTTTGATTTATTTTTTCCTTCCGTAACAACTTATGATGTCATAGTTTTGTATGTCAATGACGTTTGCAGAAAGTATACCATGGTACAATAAAAATAAAAATATTAAGAAATATCCATTTATTACTAAAATATTTATTTTACTTTTTAATGTATGTAATGTATTTTTTTTAAAAGTATAACTGATCTTCACTCAAATCTCTATATTAATGCAAGTAGACATGGCGATTGGTAATGATTTATTCGCCTAATTTAATATTCTGCTGTACTGATGATTTAGATCTTTTTAAGGCGTCGTGTCGGTGAAAAGTTTTTTTTTGTACCATACATTTCAATAAAATACTTTATAATGCATAAGTCACCTTTCGGTCTAACCAAGACCACGGTTACAGGAAAGCATCCGAAACGTCGGGATAAATAATATAAATAATCCCACAGTTTGCAAGTCGAAGGGATTTTTAGACATTTTCTATTAAATATCTCATAACATAGACCACACGCTGCCCGCAGGCATGATCATAAGGCGTTGAACTCATACGCATATTGAATTCTAATCGTATGCTCAGTAATTATCTCTTGCCTTATACGTTTTGAACTGATTCACTGAACTACATTTATGATGTAAGTTGTATAATTGTAATTATAATTATTATACTATTCTATACAGAAATGTTCAATATAATATTAGGAAGTTCTCGAAATATAATAATTATAATGCTTTCATACCACAGTGTTACTTTACGAGGCAATTGAGATCACACAGATGGGTCAGGTGACTTTTGCTACACAATGCTGTTGTAAACATTGGTGGAATACGTGTCCTATATTTCTGATGTCCTGGTACTTACAAATTCCCGTGTCCCCTAGTGGGATAAAGCAGACGCATTTCTGTATCTGTTTCAGTGATCAGTTTCCTTAGAAGGTTCAAAGACCTATGCTTTGATACGAACCATTTTTAAAATCTTGTTTACGTTGGATTCAAACCCGAGATCTCTGTTACGCAACCACTGAACCACGAAAGCAGGGTATGTCTATTACGTAAAGTTAAAAACATTTAAAGCAGGTAACCACAATAATTATTAATATTTGCATACTACGTTACGTAACAGTTTATCCGCCTTCAAGTTTCTTTGATTCGACAATTATCTACTTACAGTAACCGAAACGATCAAACAAAATCAGATATATCGATAATTGCTGTGATTATAATAATTATTAAGGCAATGATTTCAATGATTGCAAAGGTTTTACTTTACATCTGTGATTAGAGATAAATGTTTTGATTTAAGTAATTAGATGAACGCTGTTGATTAAAACTGTGATTAAAACTGAAGGCAACGGCACTTTACACTTATGTACGTTCATAAGTGTAAAAAATATTAAAGGCTTCTTATTTTACGTTTACATTTACTGCCAGTTCTCAAATCAAGGGCGTAGAACGGACGAGAAGAACTGGCAATAAACTCTCCGCCACTCTTTTTAATTACAAAGTTTTTTGTTTTACGAAATGTTTGTAAGGAGGTGCAATCATTACAACAAGCTCCACATGACATCTTGTCTATATCTATATGTATATAATCTGCCAAAGCCCCAAATCAGTTTAAATGTTTGAGCGTGATTAAGAAACATTCGTCTGTAGAAAGATTCAAATATTATATAAATAAAAAAAAAATGTGCAGTAAAAACACATAATGCTATGTTTAGAGATAGTAAGAAACTGTCCCCTATCACGTCAACGATGGTCCAATAGAAAACCACTTTCATTGGCTGTTTAACCAAATTTAATCCAAGCGTAATGTCATTTTCACGTGCTTTCTATTCGCATACAGATTTGTATTGTCGTTGACGATGCGTTCTGTATTGAAGATGACCTGGACAAGAATCAATGTACTTTTATCTTTAGGATTAGTGATTAAAGTTCAGTTTAGCTTAAAGCTTGGGGAGCTGTTATCGGCTCATATGAAACTTTTTCTTGAATTGGTATTGACCTAATAATACATGTGTGACAAAATAGATTTACCCAATCTGGTTGGCGATTTCAAAGAACCTAATGCACACTGCACACACAGGTCTTGTGGCGCTAGATTTAGCTTAATAAAAAATTGTTAGCCTCCCCGATGGAATATCATTAATGTTAACCAAATTATTTTTATTTTATTTTTTTCGGAAAAGAATTTATACTGCATAATTAGTAATTACCATTATTTAAATAAAATACTTTATACCAGATTTAAACGCAATTTATTAATTATATTATATTTTACTTAAATGTATGATACTCGCGTTAACAAAAGTCAAAATTACCATTATCTATACTAATGTAATATCATGTTATAATGTTAGATTATATATGTTATAATGTCACATTTTAATGTTAGATATTCAAAAAAGAGTATATTATAATTATTTAGACAGACGTTGTTCTGCCACAATATTGGCTTCGAAATTATATAATTATTCTTAAATTTGAATATGCCCATTTACCCACTATAATTGTATATGTCACTGATTTGCAGTGGACATCTTTTATTTCAAAAAAGCTAAGAATGCATGACGTGAGCTGTCAAGATGGCGGAGTTTCGAATCTAATTTATTTTATAATTAATTTTATGCATATATTTTAATAGCCTATATCTTATTCCCGACATAGAGGAATCCAACAAATAAGATGTCGTTAAAATCGGTACAGCCGTTCTTGAGTTATAAACGGTGTAACTAACACAACTTTCTTTTATATACATATGTGCACTTGCTATTTATTTTTGTCTTATTATCGGATATTACGGCAATATCGGAAATGGCGGTTAATATGACACTAAAAATTACATTGGCTGAAACTAATAATAGAAGAATAGATAATAGAAGGCATATTAGTTTTTTTTTTTAATTTTTTAAGTCACAGATAAATGAATGAGTGAAACCGTCTAAACTCCGAGTCAGTGTCAAAGATCTCTGTATTTTTGTGTAATAGAAATTTACATAACAATTTGAAAACACTTGTAACTCTAGACGTGGAAGGATTTTGAAACGCTTGAAAAAGTGTGTTGTTTAACAGAAAAGAATATTCAAACAAAGGGATAGACGCAACATTGTTCAAATATACATTACCTGTATACGAACACAATGCTACATACATACTTTTATATACCTGTATAGCGTAAAATAAGGGCTTGTTAGTGCGTTGAGTGGTACACACTTTCCGCTCTGATGGGTCGCGGGTTCGAACATGTAGGGAAAACATATTTACCTGGTTCAGCATACATATAGATAATGTGCAAAATTCCGCATTAAATTTTAATCTATAGATAGATTGCTTAAGGAAAAACGGTTATATGCCATAGGACAGTATATCACTGAATGATGTGCTAGATATATAAAGTCCTTGTGTGCTAGTTATTTTTTATGTCAGATATCGATACGAGCGAGATTCACTTGGTGGTAGGTGATACCTCAGCCGCAGAAAAACAGTCAGTGATTCGCTGTCGACCTACTTTTTACTTCGAGCATTCGGAAATTCATAGACTGAAACCGAAACGCGCAATATGCACTTCACGGTTTTTCCATCTACGAATGATGGTGTGGGAAGACATGCTTACAGAAAATTATAATCATGTCGTCCCGGTGGGATTCGAACCCACGACCCGACGATGCGCACGGCAGGTGTTCTACCGAATGCGCTGGCCAACGAACCCGTATCACCTACTAACTTCGAAACACGCTCCTCTGTCGATTTCAAATAAAGATACAAGCACTATATTATATACTAGCGATGGGTCGTTGACGGTTTTTCGGTCAACGTTACGTCAACGTTGAATTACGTTCGTCAACGAGTTGATAAACTAGTTAAATTCGTCAACGAGTTAACGCGCTACTAATGTCAACTTCCAACGTAAACCGTTTATTCATTGAACAGTTTATTTCAACGCTGCGAAGTTCAACGAGTCTACAATTCTACATTTACTTACCTGATAATAATGTTATAGAAATAATTTGATTCAATGTACATATGTATTGGAAAACGTTTGATTTAGATGACCTTCCCTTAATGAATGAATGAAAAATACTTTATAGTACACCTACAGTTATAAACATAAAGTAAAATGACAAAAAAAAACTTAATACTTTTTCTTGTCTTAGGCTGACTGAATAAATTTAAAATTCGCTATAAAACATATTCTATACAGGTGTATTTAAAACAATAGATTATTATTTACATTATACATAAATTTAGATACATCTAAAATAATGTATAGTTTTGTTTTTTTTTTCATATTTTATGTTGTTTTAAACGTAAAAAAACTAGTATAAATAAATCGGTTACCCTCGGGCGCCACGCAGGTGCGATCGCCATAACAAGAATATCATCATACTTTTCTTAAAATAATTATTTCAAAAATCAACTCTCATATACGTTACTTAGAGTTCGAATTCTACGACATGACCATCGCTCGCAATATATGATGTTATTTTCAACGATAAACGACGATTTGATTCATAAACTGTTAACGTTTTAATACGTTGAAAAAACATGAACGTTGATTCAACGAGTTCGTTGATTCAACGCTCATGGCTAGTTAAATTCATTAACGTCGTTGACGGATTCAACTAGTTGATTCATAAACTGTCAACGTTTAAACGTTGAAAGGTGATCAACGTTGATTCAACGCGTTCGTTGATTCAACGCTCATCGCTATTATATACTGTATATATAAGCTTAATAAAAGCATAATTCCTCTATGGATACGGGGCTATTGTCCGATAACATTATATTAATAAACTCTTCTAAAACCCAAAAATGAAGGAAACATTTTTTATCGCCCTATTTCAACTATATAACTAGACAGAATTTTATATTGCAAGAATTACCTAGTGGAGGATTTACACATTTCTGGCGTAGGCTGTTAAAATTTTGCAGCCCTAGCCTCTATAAATGTGAGTTCCTAAATTTTCTAAAATACAATGATAGGGATTGTCTTCTACACTTCTCTATGTAGGTCTTACTTTTAGACTATTATCTTTAAGATACAGAAAACTGTCTTACTTTTTGGTTTGATTTCTATAAGATTGTTAAAAGAAAGAAAATCAGTTCCCAAATTTGCCGCCCCTAAAATCTGCCGCTCTAAGCCTACTCAGCCTGCTGGTAAATCCGCCATTGGAATAACCTTAGTATAGTTACACATTCTAAATAAATATTTTTATAACTATCGCTGTTAACTTATGTTATAAGATTTAAATTTAGAAGTTACAGTTACGTAAACAGGACAATTCCATTTTCAAAATATTTTAAAAATGATTCGAAACCGGAGTGACATTAGAAATTTCCATATCGCCAGGAGGCCTATTACGAAAACAAAATACGAAGTTTCGGCTGACGGATCGTAAATTTTACTATTATGAATCCGATGATCGACACGTCTTTCGCAATAAGACATTATGTCGTTCGTTTGACTTTACTATGATAGTAAGAATAATCGTAAATAGAATTAAAAATGTTTTCTTAATAAGTTAAAATATGAAGTTGTTTGTTCTTTCGTTTCGATCCGTTCGTTGCGTTCGTTTTTCGTAATAGGCCTACAGGCCTCAATTGTTAGACAAATATGTACCAACATAAACACGACATACAACATACAACGATAATGGCAGGTGAAAGTTACGCTTCCTTTTTCTCACAAGATATCTTCATACGATTGAGGGGCACGGAAATACACGTAAGAACGTTAGATCGTTTCACTAATTAGTTTTTGTAACAATCGTGCTTGTAATAACTGTTATAACTGCTTTTATTAAAGATTTTTAGAATCACATAATAGTATGTAATTTTTTTATAGCTTGGTTTTAGCACGTTTTGTGTGTGGATTTATTAGAAACTTCTCACAATCCAATACAACCAAGTTATAGTACCTACTTTTTGTCTGTAGAATGTTCTGGAAAAAATATTTCATTTATTGAAGGATACACAAACCGTGATTAGGTATTTCAAATTATATGTATTTGATTCTACACTTTATTCTTATTATTCGTATATTTATTATGATATTTTATCAGCGTAAGTAACTAAAGTAAACGGTTGAGTTTACGTATAAGTTATAATTATAGTATATCACATAAAAATATATCTAACTTTAATGTTAAAGCCGCAATTAGAGAAACGTATTCTTCACTGGACGAGTCTCCAAAAGCAAGAAGGAAGTCATTAATTCTAATCACTATCTTTATAAGGAATCATTGATCATAAAAATACAGTTTTAGAATTTAAGATGTAGGCTAGTCATTAAGTATAAAAAACACGATATCCGATATTTTTAATGCTATTGCTCTTATTAACGTTAGAGCCTATGTATGTAAGATTTCAGACAGTTCAGTTTCATTTCTAATTGACTCTGATGTTTCAAATTTCAGACCTACATTTAAATTAATTCCTAAGTCCCTAGTGGGGCAATTTCATTTCATATCCGTATCCGTTTCACTAATCATTGTTCTGCAAATGCAAGTAGGTAATTTTCTCTACCCTGCCGAACCGAAATATTTTATTAAATCAGGACCTTGAGTATTAAATGCAACGCGAATACAACTAAATCACAGCGACGGTAATATAGTTTGATATTTCAATATCCATACGTATATTTAAGACCTTTATTTCTGTGTTACAAACGACACTAAATACGAATATTATTTGTTATGTTTAAATATAAGAAATAAGTGAGAACTATGACCTACATAACAATTTCCCAACATATGAATATATGCGAATTTTCTTTCGTAATAGGCCTTGAAAAATAAAGGCTTCCACTGTTGTCGTGAATATAAAATATTTAGTAATCTTAACTTCCCTGGCCTATGTGACCCCTGTAGTTTCGCTCTTAGATTATCAACCGCCTCCGTGACACAATGGTACCGTGACGTGTTTAGCACTGGTCTTGGGTTCGAATACCGGTGAAATAAGAAAAAAATATGTTTCGGTGAGGCAGGGTACAGAAGGCTACACTTTACAGATTACACTTGCCTGTAAAGATAAATGATAAGTGAAATAGAAATGGGTCTGTCCCATGCCCCACTTGGGGACTCGGTTATTCACTATTCTGCTAAAGCACCATTTTGTAAATAGAAAATACATTTAAATAAATTAAGTTTACCGGATTAAAACGCGATTTATTATTTATATTGTTTAAATTATTTATCCCGACGTTTCGGATGTATTTCAGCAACCGTAGTCACGGACTGTATACAGGTATACAGTATTTTATTTAAATGTGTGATACTCGCGTTAATAAAAGACAAGAAAAATACATATTATTATATTTCATTTGCAGAGGTAAATAGAACATCCTTTTAACAACGGTATTTTTAAATAAATAAATCAGATGAAACATACAAGAGAAATTACATTAAAAAAAAAGAAACTGTAAAACTCAAGTGGTTTATTTTGGCCCTTAAGCTGTTTTCAAAAGGCTTCGTTTTGACGATATGCTTACTGATCTTACAAATATTGTATCTGCATTTGAAATTCAAAATTTGACCTCGTCATGCATCATCGTTAACAGTAATAAGATCTGAAGTCACACTTCGATCGTTAAGTATCTTTTACAGTGAGGTAAAGTGCTATCCGATATGAAATACGATAGTTCGTACAGTTAAAATGGAATACGATACGTTAATGAATGACTGAATGCATTTCGCAAGGTAAAAGTAATGCCTTGGTACTGTTATCGTGAAAAACACGTACACAGATAAAACAAGTAGGTATTGTATAGTAAGTAGGTAAGTATCACGAAAAGTCTTTTGAAAATGCATCTGCAGAGGTCATAGACCCCAAATTGAGATTCGAAGATCTGAAACACCAACTTCAAACGGCCGCTTACTCTATTATTAACACCAACGACGGCGTTTGACTGATAACTAGGGAAATTGGCACGTACGTACGTACCTATACATATTATATATATATATATATATATATATTTTTTTAAGAAGGTTTTTAAGTTATCCGCTTTGTACTCACCACCATTAAGCTAGTCTATACTAATATTATATAGAGGCAAGATTTGTTTGTTTGTATGTATGTTCCGATTTAACTCAAAAACTACTCGATCGATATTATAATAGGCTTGGCTAGTTAATTCGGCCATTTTTTATTTTTTTGTATAGGTAGTTTATTGCACCCGTGTGAAGCCGGGGCGTATCCCTAGTAGCAATATAAAGCTATTAAATCAAAGAAGCACTACTACTGATTTATCACAGATTTGTCAGTATTCGTACCTATTAAAAAAATATTAATATTTGTAATAGGCTATTATAAATAATATAGTTAATTACACATATACTATAAAATGCATAAAATAATAATTTGATTACGTTTCACGAGTTGTTGTTTACATAATTTCCTATATTTTCCGTCATGTACATAGGTATCTTATTATTATCATAAAAAGTAATTGTTGTATAGATAGCAACCATACATAAAGCGTTAATGTTATTTACGAATGAATAACACTGTTTATTTGTTTCTTTTGAGCAAATACTGCTTGTTGATTCCAGTTCTATTACTGTATTGGCATTTTCGTAAGCTTGAACTAGTTTAGTTAGATTTCGGATAAGTTTGTATTTAAATATGAAGCTGACAAAGTATGACTAGTATCTGCTAAACCAAATAAACTTTGATGTATTTTTTGCATGGGTGTAGGGGAAGATGGAGGCCAAAATCACAAAGATTGACTGTGTGAAAAAGAAGAAAATGGAAAAGAGAACATACTGCGCCGACCCCAAATAAAAAAGGGAATATTTTTTTTAATATCGTGACTCATTTGATTGTGTAACACCTCAAGAACATACCAAAATAAAGGAACCATAATCAAGGTTGTACAGGTCATATATCAGAACGACCGATTAGGAATTGCGAGGTAAAGGCATGAGTGGCATATTTTGGAGGTTTTCACCGCAATGTAATTTAGATTATATTATGAACTAGCGACCCGCCCCGGCTTCGCACCGGTGCAATGCTGATACTAAATACACTACAGAAAAACTGTTATTATTATACAAATAAACCTTCCTCTTCAATCACTATTACTACTATTTAAAAAAACCGCATCAAAATCCGTTGCGTAGTTTCAAAGATTTAAGCATACAAAGGGACAGAGAAAGCGACTTTGTTTTATACTATGTAGTGATAACACATTTCTCTGAGTAGGTATTTAGTATTATTTATTAAATTAAAAGTTAAATATAAAGCTTTTATATTGTTATTTATTTATAATCTAGATTCTACAAGCGAGGGTCAAAGTAAATCATGTTCCCACGAACAACAGTCCTTAGCCGCGACATTGACACTCAAACCGCAGCCGGATCTCAAAACTGGTCAACTGGATTATCAGAACAATCTTGTAAATGTACCCTAATATGACCTTAGCAATATCTATACTCTCATTATTACTTCTAAAGCTTGAAGCTCAATATATTAAGGAAATTAAACGAAAAAAAAGAGCTTTACAAAAAATAAGTCAGTGCTTTAAAGTTACGTAGAGTTTGTTAAAAACCACTTACATAAAAAAAATCACCAACCTTTAAAGACACCTTCTGATGTATAAAATGTACAGAATATTTTTTAATATTTTTTTTAACTATAGGAGGCAATCTAACAGGCGGCTCTACTTATGGTAAGTGATTACACTAGTTTACAAAATTTAACTTTTTGTCTGTTGCCGTGAATTTTGTGGGTGATTTTGTTTACTTATGACATGATCTTTTCAAATATACCCTCAGAAAATTTTGTGCAGCTCGAATATTTTAGTTTTCGACGTTCATCATTTATGCTGATTTATTCGTTAATAACGTGGGTGTTTCAGTGTGTAAAGATTAATTTCATAAGTTTTTGCGACATGAGTGGTTCAAGCAGAAGTTGTTTAAACTACCAACATTATTTTTGCTATATATGTGGAGAATATGTGCTAAAAAATATAGAAAAGGTGTATCAGAGTGCGTTAAAAACTCCTATTTTTTCTACTTTGGGATATCGCTGGATAAAAATTACAAGTCTTCGGCTCCTGATTGTATTTGTAAATAGGGTGTTGAATATTTAAGATTATGGAAAGGCAGAAAAAAGGTAGTTTTAAATTTAGAACTCCAACCATTTGGGTAGAACCGCGAAATCATCTGAATGACTGTTACTTATGGTTTGGTTAGTGGGCAGCAATATTTAGTGTAAAACTAACTAGTAGCTCGTAATAGAATTATTTTGCCGCCACTACATATTCAAATTAGAATCATGGAACAGTTTTTTAATGCACTCGATAAAAATGGGATCTACTTTTCCTATATTTGCCACAAATTTTCTCAGCTCACTATGAAATAGATTAATGCCAGTATTTTTGACAGATCCTATATCATACAATTTCCAAAGATACTGAATTTATAAATTCAATGAGTAAGCTTGAATTAAGAGCATGGACAGCTTTCGTATCTATGATGCAGAACTTTCTCAGAAATAGAAAGTCAGAAAATTAAAACTGAACTTTTCAGAAAATTATACTGTCTTCTACAGACCTGCTTTTACAAATAAAAACTCTGAGATGCAATATGAGCATTAAATTCCACTTCCTCCGTAGTCATCTAGACAGGTTTTCAACAAAAAAAATAGGAGACATGAGCTAAGAGCAGGGAGAGCGTATGCATCAAGATTTACGCGTCATAGAGGAGAGTTATCAGTTTTTTTGGGTAACTAACTAATGCTGGTGTCTTATACGTTACTTCCCTAAGTCCACACATAAGAGAAGAGCTTTAAAGCGAAGTTTTTTGGAACTCAACGATTGTTTAAGTTATTTAATAATAATTTTTCTTAGTAAATACTAATAA
The DNA here is from genome assembly GCA_905404175.1 of Anthocharis cardamines. NCBI lineage: Eukaryota > Metazoa > Arthropoda > Insecta > Lepidoptera > Pieridae > Anthocharis > Anthocharis cardamines. The sequence goes on from FR989963.1 coordinate 8,544,191, forward strand.
TTTTCATTTTTAACCGTAACTACCCGGAACTCATAAACTAGAGCTGATAAAAAAAATCTACTTATATATTTGTAACTAGCATATCATAAGTAGTCGACAACAGCAAAAATTGTATCGGCAACAGATACACTGTAAACTAGTGTTACCGCCGCCCATGGGCATCCGTAACACCGGAAGTCTTAAGGATGCGTTGCTGGCCTTAACTTAACATTTGAGATTTGTACAAAATAGAAGGCGGCTATATATAAAGCTAACTTCTGACAAAATATTTAAATGGCAGTTTTAAAATAACCCACTACGTTTTCATGTTGCAACAAAAAACAAAAACAAAAAGAAGCGCAGATATTAACATTTTAATTTACCTCATCTTTTGCCAGTTAATATTACAGCCGCCTTTAATTTTATAAGACTCATATGTACCTATTGTTCAACCACCGTTGGATATTTTTAACAAAATCGAGTACAATGCCCCAGTTTACCCAAGAATGTACAAAAAACACCAAATCCATAAAAGTAACGGACACCAAAGCATTTAACATGTAAATCACGATCCATTCGTGACTATACGAATTACAAAATCATGAAATCTAAGTACGGAGATAAAAATCTGATAATCATTCTACACACGTCCCGAGAAACTGGAAATGGTCGATTAAAAAAACACACGGTAAGGTCCTTGACTTTAAAAACAAAGAAATTGCGTCATAAAGCTTTGTTAAATAGACAATGGTAATATGCAAGTGATTAAGATTTATCTGTGTTTGTAGTGAAGTGAGAATAGTCCCCATACTTTTTATTAACATACGCTGATGGTGTGGCTAATAGTTATGAGTTCTCTGATGTTCCGTGGCTGGGGTTTCACCTAACATCAAGTTAACTTCATGCTCGTCTGTCGAAATCTATAAGTATTAATATTATAAAGAGGTAAAGTTTGTAAGTTTGTATAAGGGGTAATCTGGATCTACTAAACCAATTTTAAAAATTCTTTCACCAATAGAAAGCTACAACATCAGCGAGTAACTTATGCTTTTGTGTTTAGTACTTCTACATTACACTCATGTTAGTATAACATAAAAATTTAGGCTCCGTCAATAGCGTACTATCAGATGCGTTACTTCTATAGTGATTTTGACTTGAAACTAAGTCAGCAGGATGGTTGTGTCCTTTTCATTAATTGACTTTATGTATTTTAGAAGCCTTAATAGGTATAACAAATCTCCTATAGGCAGATTAATGCATAGGCAAGACAATGGACGTACACAAAAGTTATTATTTCAAAATGAACAGAGAACACTGAGCAGAGAACAAAATAATTTTCACCCACTTTGAATAGTTTTATTTTTTCAAGTTTACGTTCGAAAACCTACCATGCTGTGGTCAGTATACTTACTATCTTTGGTACAGATCTTTCCCAGGGCATTGACCCGATATGAAACAAAACGATTTTCCAGTCCGAGAGACGTTTCGAAAAACATCTGTCAAAGATTTGTACTAACTTATTTCTTGGCTTAATAACCTTTATTCCAAACAAAAAAAGAGTCATTTTTGTTTGGGTGCGAAAAGAAAATTGTCGGTTTCGCTTCAACGACTCTTTAAAACGATTGTCTAACGTAATTACCTCTGCAGTCGAAACTTTCAGATTATTTATTATCAATCAATTATCGTATAATCGCTGTGAAGTTATTAATGTGATAATGATTGTTTGTAGAAATTTTATTCTATACGCTTTTGTTATTTTCAGATTATTTATTGGCGAAGCGCTTTTAAGCCTCCTTATTCCATACCCTCTTTCTTTCTTCTCATTTTCCTTTAAATCTCTATACTATTAGTGAAACAGATTGCTTACTAGTACATTTAAACTTACTTAAGTCGAACATCTGTACGCGACGTGATAAAATGCAAGCGTGGGTTGCGGTTACAAATGCAAATTTGAAAGTAAGTCAAGCCGAAACTAATATAATTTAATGGTTCATATCTGTAACTTAGAAGTGTGTCAGCTAATCGAGAGCGATTACTGAAGATTCGATTGTAAAATAATCTGCGTCGTATCAACGAAGCAGGTCGAGTTGATTTGGAATATTTTCAATTTAGGCAACGTTTTCGAATGGCACTGTTAAGTAAACTCGTACGTTCCTTTTCGTCACGATTGATAAATATTTTTTTTTATTTGGAGACATTTTTATAGTAAATCGCGTCGTTTAATACTTTTATAGGCTAAATATTTTATTTAAAAAAGTTCGACACACGAGCGTGACACTCAATTGCTCATGGAGTGATAGTATGGGCATCAATCAATTCGAGCAACTTTAGGCTAAGCATATATTGATATACATCACGCCTCTTTCCCATTGGGGTAGGTAGAGATAACAGAATTCCATATGCTCCGATCCTTGCATACCACTTTCGCTTCTTCCATTTTCTGTGCTTTAGGTAAGCCATATTATGAACTATCGACATATTGACTCATAAATATTTTATGTTTTTGTAGCTCTGATGATAAACAATAGAGGTACAATCAATTAGTCACATACAAGCGATTCTACGCTTTGACGATCAATAATTTTTTACTATGTTCTCTAGCCACTATGTGGTCACTGCAATTTACATTCAATGAGTGATTCAAAAGAAAATACGTAGACTTAGATTGATTTAGATGTATATAAGAATAACTGAAGGATTTTCAAAGTTTTTTAGAATGAAAGTAAAAAACAGCGAACTTTTATACCTATTGAAAAGGATATTCTGGTAATGATTTACTCCTGGAATCATTTACTGATTCTTTTTTTGTTGTATGGAATTACATCTTTAATATCTCTGTGAACCCCAGATTCTGAAGATACAATTAAGCATTCGTGGTTTATTATAATCATGAGTTTTCTGCAATAATATATACCCAGATTTTTGTTAAATAAAATTTATAAAATAGTAGGGGTTTATTAATGAATTGTGACATAAAAATAATGATCATAAGTATAAGATTTGTTTGAAAACGTTTATTTTAATCAAAGCAAAGACTCAGTTCATTTCTGTCTGGATGGAATTGCTTCTAAGATCAATTTTACCACGTGGTTGCACGTTGACATTACAATAACTGCTAGACAACCACAGTAGGAAATAAAATGACATTCGCATTGACCACTTGCAATCACAATCATTTCCTATAAACAATTTAACTGTCTAATGAGCTAATCAGTGTACCTTTAATGAGTATCGTCATGATAAACTCAAACGGAAATGATTTAAGATAGAAAGTTACATCGGAAATAATAATCTAACTGTCATCAAATGATACTTCAAGTGTTAGGTAATCACATAAACGCCGGAATGTGAGAATTATTTTAGATTCGGTGATTGCAGTATAGCACGCTTCTATCATGGAATGGCTAAGAAGAGCTGATGAAAGTATAATCTCTATAGAAAGGCATACCGAAGGATTCAGACAAATGTGTAATTTTGTGGTGGACAGGGTCACAAAGTCAATTAATAACATTACAACACTTATCTACAACTTGTTTCGATAAGTCGCAATTCATTAATATAATGGTTTTAGACAGACCAGCTTCTTCCACAGAAAAGCTTAATTACAACAGCACAGTAGTTTTTTTTAAATTTAAAGAAGCGTTTATAGTTTCGAACTTTTTTTGTACCTACTGGGTATTTGAACCTATTTCCGTACTCAAAGGTAGTACTGTTCATTTAATATTTCTTAAAACAAGAATTTGACTACAATCTCGCCTAACTGTAGGCATGGATATAGTCTAAAGTTTTGGTCAAACAGCGGACGTGCCGGGACGACTACGCGTCGATGACGGGACGCTGACGCGACGGCGACGCGACGCGGCGTGGACATGAGATATTAGAAATATGGAAGACTCGAAGGAACCCGTGCATTGGTATAAGGTGAACATACATCAGAAAAATAATGAATAAAAACTCATGAAACTTGCGTTCCTACAAGTTTGCTCAATTTGTTTAATTGCATCGTCCATTAATCTAACATTTAGCAACACCTGGTACAGGTCGTTAGGTGAAATATTTTCAATATTTGTAGCAAAATGGAACCGGTCACTTATAAAACTCAATTACTCGTGATGACTTGCTCTAATGATGATAGATTGTGTTGTAAAATTAATTAAATAAATGTCATCATTGTCAATTCTCATTTGTAAATATTTATTTTATGCTTTGAATATCTGCCTACAACGATTTTGTGACTATTATATCATAGATTAACATCGATTCAGCCTTGAAAATATCTCACAAGACGTAAAAGAAATTAAACTACTTGCATGAGCTTCATAGGTAAGTAGGTACATAGGTAGTTACTACTATTTGACAGCATCTATGGCTCAGTGGTACAAGCTCACGTTTTGCATCAGAGGTCCCGGGTTCGAATCCCGGGAAAACAAATAAATTAAATGCCAATGTCAATAAATCATCACCTAGGAAGCTACATCCCAATATAGAAACATGTTTAATAAAACAGGCACAGAAATGAATATGCCCCGGTCCAACTATGTGACACTGGAATTCCGTATTATATATAATACTAGCGACCCGCCCCGGCTTCGCACGGGTCAAGATTTTAATGCCACATTATAAAAAATAAAAACAAAAAAATTCATCCAAAAATTAAAAAAAAAATTTAGGGGTGGACTACCCCTAACATTTAGGGGGATGAAAAATAGATGTTGGCCGATTCTCATAGATACCGGATAAGCACAAAAAATTTCATCAAAATCGGTCAAGCCGTTTCGGAGGAGTATGGCAACGAAAACTGTGACACGAGAATTTTATATATTAGACTATGTATCTAAATAAATATTATGAATTACTGAAATATTATCAACAAAACAAATTAAAATATAGAAGTCACTTTTCCTGTAGGTATGTTTGAACAATTGATATAATTTTAAACCTCTTGGTATAATGAAAGGATTATTCTTGGGTATAGATATTCTATCTCACGTACTACGTTTGACTATGAATGTTGTCAAATGTGCACATATACATCGTTTTAGTGTGCGTGCGGGAACGCACTCTAAACATTACGCACACTAAAACAATGTATACTTACGCTTAACAACATTCATAGCGTAACGGACTTCGTAAGATAGAATATCTATAATAACTCGCAACTTAATACTAATTCACTAATGCCCAAGGAATTGAAAAATAATAGAAGGAACTCGCATACATATTAAAATTATATATTCAATTAATAGTTGATATATTCGCAAATGCACTTTTAATCCATAAGTATGTGCAAGTAATTGTGTCAGGGGCGATAATCGCTTGCGCAACAGCTTGCTATAACATTTACAATTTAACAGCATTCCCATAGTAAACACAAGCCATTATAAGCTAATTGAACAGTTAAGGATGTAGGATGTATTTTTATATACCATATGGATAAGACAAATTCATTTCGTTTTAAGAAATTGCATGGATTCCTTACAAATATGCAATCATTTACGGTTAAAGACATTTATTTGAGCGAATTTGGTAAGTAGATTGAAAAAGTTACAATTGCTTAAGGCTTATACCATAGTGAATGAAGATAGCGGAATTTATATTTATATTATAATATGTTTAAAAGATTTCAAATAAAAGGTAATCTAACTAAATTATTTGCAGAAACTAGATACTTTGATACATAAAATTGAATAACAATTTACCCTATTAGAATAATATAATGTTAAATTAAATAAAATGGCTGATCAACTGTTTGCTTATGTGTATAGAGGAAGATAAATATATTTATCAAAAATATCTGCTCATATCATAACGCTAATAAACATATCTTTTTTATTTATTAATATTATTATAATTTATATATTTAAGAGATAACATCACTAATTCTACTAACTTAATCCTATATAATGTTACAAACACATTACATAGGTAATAGTTTTATACGTAAAATGTTACATAGTAATTTATATACATATGTAGGTTCGGATACTTCAATCTGAGAACCAATGGCAATTGGTTGTAATTTGCAATGCATTTCATAATGCAATATGCATTTTTCATAATTTAAAATCTCAGCGCGAGTCGGTCAAGTAAACAGGCAAGGCCGTATCCGAGTTTCAACGTTTACAACATCAGTGGACCTGCTAGGGTCACCAACCGCTTTTACCAATACGTATACCACGTATATTTCTTATATTTAGTATATTTCCATAGTATAAAACAAAACTTTCGAACGACTACACTAAATTGGATATATTTTTTGTTTTATTTGTAATTGCCAGAAGGTTTGTTACTAAAGAAAATATTTAATAAATATTACGGAATACAGAAAACAATGGGTTTAATTAAAACATCTCATAAAGATACTTAAACATATTGACAAATTGATTTGACCTCATTTTCTTCATTAGTATTGTCATGCGGGGTCGGGTCAGACAGCTAGTAAAACATTTATATTTAAATAGTTATATATAAAAAAATATAGAGATACATACCTCATAGTGCACAGAAGGTTGATCTCCTCTTACTTACAGGAATAAACAATTAAAATGAAATAGAAATGTCCCATGCTTCCATGTGGAACCGGGATTTTCTGGTTACAGTGATAAAACACACACATAATGAAGAATTGCTTATGGAAACTTAATTAAATTAAGTACTGTACTGTTAAAAATATGAACATTTTTAAGTACCTATATTTTAAATATAAATGTATATTTTAATGTATTATTTAAGATATTGACTGCATTAATTTATTTTTAAAAATAATTAGCCGATATGTATATAGCAACATTCGGCAACCCTATAGGCCGTATCTCTCCTTGAATGCTAAAAGAAATCTCGAATGCGCACGCGACGTTTTCACATGAGCGTCTATAAATGTACTTGAGAATGTCTTCTAGCAGGTACTTTGCCTACATTAGTTTTCCACTTCTGCGTAACATAACGGATAAGCTTTAATTGGTACGTCGCGTGGAAACTGGAAAATAGATATCGACTGTATAAACAAGAAGCTTTAGACTTTTTTGCTTGATTACAAGTTGAATGTTTCTAGTGTGCTCGTTGGTGTGATTGTACACTTGTCGTTACGATGAGTCGCAATTTGAAACACTTTTAATATATTGTTTCCCTAGGACTGGCTGCTTTAATAATTAAAGGGATCTCTAAGCAAACTTGAGAGCAAATTTTCATAAAATTTTCCGGACAAATTATTCATATCTGTAGTGTATTTATTCATAAGTTAGCACCAATATTGACAGATTAAAACTACATATCTAAGTAGTTATGGCAAGTCAAATTTTAATCAGACGATAACTTAGATTAAGTAACATGAAATCTATTTAGAGTCGTTTTTAAGGAGATTTTATTAAATTTATTAGTTATATATTGAATATTTATATATATATATATATATATATATATATATATATATATATATGTATTATTATGAATAAGAAGGTAGACAAATAACAATAGAAAAAACTAAATGCCGTTAAATGCAAATTCTGGTTACGCGGTCTGGATTTTTGTGTGATATATATAGGTATAGGCTTGGTTGTAAGTATACCTTTTTAAATTTTTAATGATAATGTAGCTACATAATACTAATTATTTAAAAAAAATCATAGAAAGCAGTTATTGCAATGTCCGTGAGAACAGACGACGTAACTTCCGTTAAAATATGAATAATAAAAGTAGAAAAATCATTGAAATATTAGCACATCCGCTAAAACAAATATTTTCCCAAATCCTATTATAGTTCTTTTAAATTAAGTCATTAAAAGGGTAACATCAAGTGCAACCGAGGATAAGGAACGAACGAAGAACGAGTTTGTTTTCGGAACGAGAACCATTTAAACTACTCCGTATTTTCTACTCGATTATTTGTTGGTATATTAACGTGTTGTTCCCACGTTAATGTAAGTAAGTGCTCCTATTTCACCATGCCTACTGCTGATAGAGGACAAACCTTCATTTGTTTTATTCGTTTATTTTTTTATTATTATAATTAATTACTTCAATATGTCATGTGGACCATAGTGTAATGGTTGCAGCTCCTTAAACATTTTGTAAAACCAAAAACTTGGCGATTAAAAAGAGTGGCGGAGAGATTATTGCCAGTTCTTCTAATCAATTTTACACCCTTGATTTGAGAACTGACAGTTAATGTAAAATTAGAAGGATATAATTTTTTATTGACGTTCATAAGTGTAGGTAATAAATGATTTTTGATTTTTTTTTAATTTTAGAAGTGATTCAAAGCAGTTTATTAGGAATTAAACAAGGTCTGATTCGCTCCCAGTAGAAGTTTGGCTCAATACATTGAGAGTACATAACAGTAAAAAGCATGAGAAGTAACCCATTTACGAGTAGATGCACTACCCACTTCCCTGTCTATTAAAGCAAAAGTCGTATGTGTATTATATTGTGTTTTTGACATTTAAATTTCTAAAAGTCATAGGTTGATTCTCACAAGCTTGTACAATATTAGTCATGAGAATTTCCATAGCATTCTTAGTTAAGAAAAAAAGCGGCAAATACACAAATATATTGAAGAATAAATAACGTCTGTTTTGTTTGATTAGTCAATTTGATGACATGTCTTAAACAATTAGTATACATTTTGAGACAACTTCATCCGAAAATATAAGTTCATAAAATACTATATACTTTAATTGATCGCAGTTTGTCCACAGAATATCAGTAAATTATGCGTTGTCGACTTCATAGCGAACGGTGACTCGGTAAAATCGGTAATTATTGCTCTCATCCAATAATGATCGAAGTAGCCAGAGGTAGGCAAATATATAAACATGTCAAATCCAAAAATCTTTGAACTCGCGATGAATCGGCATCAGCCAATATGTGATTATATACCTACTATACATATAGTACATGTGTATAGAATTCTTAAGCAAAATGTCAAGATCTATTAGTAAAAGCCAAAGTTCACTATGCTACGATAATAATAATTAATACACCTTCATTGAACTGTCACCTGATTTTACCGTCCGATTATAACATTTATCACAAACGAAATAAGACCAAAATTATCTCGTAAAGATCAGTACAATCATCAAACTATAATGTAAAACAGTTATGGTTGGGTTATAGCAGGACAATGGCCTGATCCCCTTTTAAAAACACCTGTCGTGTTTTGTTCCGTTGTAGATATTGAGTGGTTATTGAATAATTAGTAAAAATCGAGATGTTTATTAATTTTTTTAATTAAATAAAAAAAAATCTTTATTTACACCAATTCAAATACACCAAATATATAAACCCAGACTCCAATTATCTTGATTTAACCTGTGATGACCACGTGGTATAACAAATGCAATTCATTCCACTATAATGTAACAACAGCGTTGTTTTTACAATATCATGCTGACTCCAGTGGTTTTTTCATCAAAGGTGTGCATATATGTTTACGGTTTTATTCATAAACGTAGTATAAGCTTTATATAGTTAAAATATGTTTTGTCTCGCTTTAAAAAGATAAAAGAAAGAAAAAAACAAAACTTCCTTTAAAAAATCTTTGGGGTTTTTCTTTTCTTTGTTTTATTATTATTTCTCTTCTATCTTATAATTTATTATTACTGAGCACCGCAACGTTAATCGTCAAATGGGAGCTACTGAAAATCAGTGCTGTGACCAATGGTCACAGATAACCTGAGTAGCCTCCCTTTTGACGCACACTGCTACACAGCTGCTCTATATTTTTTGGAAAATGTGTATATGTATAAGTTAGTTTTAGTTTTAATTTACTTTTTAGTTTATTTTTTGTTTGAAATATGTTCTAGGTTAGTTTTCATTATAATTCTTTGTTTTATTTTTATTTTTTTGTGTACTTAGCTGTGTTTTGTGTGTGTCAAATAAATTATATTATTATTATTATTTATTTATTCTTATTAAATGTATAATATAGGTAATACGTTTATGAATAAGACCGATATATAATGTTCAGTTTTATACACCTAGATGACATTAATGTAGTAGTACACATTTTTTATGAGAAAACATTAGTCTTTCTATTATGTATATTCTAAAATATCGGTCTTCAAATCTTTTCAATATAAAATCTAACGAATCAAAATAGACTAATTCATCACCTCAATTAAAATAATATAGGTACTATTTGACTTTATAAGCAAATTATTTGAAATATTTTTTTAAATATTGTCGTACTGCTTTACTACAGTCTTCTAAAGCACGTTAGAATGATAACACGGTAAAATGAGATTGTGCAACGTTGTCGGTAATTACGAGAGACATTGCATCCGCGATACCGTTACGACAAGTTAATACCTTCGTGAACAAAGCCTTCTTAGTCACTCTAGTGTATTTCGACAAGAATAAAGTTAAGCATTTCTGATTTTTCTTTAAGACAAAGATGCAAAAGCGCTGATGGCTTTGATAAATATTATATCTACAATACTAGAGAGTTTGTAGGTGAATTGCCGACATTTAAGTAATGAATAGACCCTTTTAAAAATTAGCTCTTGTGTGAATTTAGGATTTTTTATATAGATTAGAAATATAATTTTCAAAATTCCTTCCTAAGTAGATATGTATCAGTATCCAGTAGGTATGTGTTAGCAAGCCAGCTGTCTCTTCAATCAGTGCGCATGTCCTAATCTAGGTATAGATAAATTATAAATAATGTGTTTCGAAAACTCAGTAATGAATAAACAATCATGATAGCACGAACTTATGGTTTTTAAGATTTATGTTAGATATCGACAGACCAGCATGAAGTTCACCTGATGCTCTGTGGCTTGGTGATACCTAAGCCACAGAGCATCAGTCAATGATACGTTGTCGAACTACTTTTTACTTCGAGCATTCGGAAATCCATAGACTGACACCGAAACGTGCAATTGTGGTGGTTCGTTAGTCGGTTGGAATTTCGATATTCTTCCCACCCGATCAATGTCTGAATTCGAACCCAACGGCCCGTCGCACGCACTACAGGTGTTCTACTGTACGCGCCAACGAGCTCGTCAAAATAATTTTAGTCTCAAGATCTCACATCCATCGTATTATGCATTCGAGGGGCTTTAGCAGTGCATTACTGTCATTAATGTAATAAAATTATGCGTAAATAGAAAATAAGAAAATCACAGGTTAAATAATCAATTAAACTCTTTTCGCGTGCACCTCATAAAATATAACATTATCATAATAAGCTTATATTAAATCACACGACATTTTGCAGCGATACAAGATATAGAAAGTCCATTATATCAATCTAACACATTGTTTAGAATCACTCCACTACTCACAATTAAAGTAAACACACTCTGTACTGGTAAAACTCAATTTATTGAAAACTCCTCATTTTACTATTAATAATTATATAACAACACTATCACCGCGATTCAGAAAGTAATCAGCGCCATCTATTAACAACTTAATGAAATCTATAGCATTTAACGGAGTATATTATTGTTGTTTGGACATTCCGCCCACCAAAGGACGTAGTCCTTTAAGACAAGAAGTTATACAGTGCTAAGTGTTAAAAAAAATAAAATAAAAAATGCTAATAGCTATATAAAATGTAACAATTCATGTAAATTTACAGTAAGTAAACCGCCCACCGTGGCAGTATATTAAAAGTTGTCATAATTTTAAAAAAAAGATATCTCACTCAAATAAAACTAATAAAGATGGCTCTAAGCTTAACTCAACATAAAACTAAACAAAAGTAATATTGAAACAAAAAAAAATTAACTAATTAATCAGTTGCTTTAGGCAGTAAACATAGTTTATTAAGCGGCCTTTTACAAATACCATTTTTTGTTCTAATGGATACTACTCGCGTAAGATTATCCTTTCCGCTGTGCTTCTCAATAATTCTGCCCAACCACCACTTGGCGGGGGGAAGATTCTTGTCTCTGATTATGACGATATCATCTACTTCTGGCTCAGATTTTTTAGTGGTCCACTTGTACCTTTGGTTCAGGGTGACCAAATATTCGTTGGACCATTTCCTCCAGAAGTCAATCATCAATCTCTGACAATACCGCCATCTCCTCAAATCTGAAACCATGTTCTCCTCAAAAGTCTCATCCGGCACTACAAGCAGAGGTTCACCGATCAGGAAATGCCCTGGGGTTAATGGCATAGGATCGTCCGGATTGTCACTCAGGTACGAAAGCGGTCTTGAGTTCAAACACGCTTCGGTTTGCGTCAAAATAGTTGTAAGCTCCTCGAAAGTAAGGGATGTGTCTCCAATAATTTTCTTTAGATGTTTTTTCGCAGAACGAACACCCGCTTCCCATAAGCCTCCGAAGTTTGGAGCCTGTGGTGGGATGAACTTCCACGTAGTTCCTTCGCTTGCAAGCAGATGTCGAAGTTCTTCCGGCAACTGTGATTCTGAACGGTCGAACATCTCTCGTAACTCTTTGTCTGCGCCGATAAAATTAGTACCATTGTCTGAGTATAAGATCTGACAATGGCCTCTCCTCGATACAAACCTTCGAAAGGCGGCTATGAAACCCTTGGCGGTCAGATCGGATACGGCTTCAAGGTGAATCGCTTTAGAAAAGAGACATATAAAAAGGCAGATATATCCCTTGTAACACTTGGCTCCACGCCCTGGCGAAAACTTGATATTAATGTGACCAGTATAGTCCACTCCAGAAATTTTAAAAGCTCTTGTTGGCTTTAGTCTAGCTTCTGGAAGCCTACCCATCAGCTGATTATTATTCTGCTCTGAGTATCTCACACAAGTAATGCAATTTCTATAACATTTCTTAACCATATCTCGAGCTCGAATGATCCAGTATCTTGATCGTAGAAAGTTCAACATTAGTTGCGGTGCGCCGTGGAGTGTTTTGAGGTGAGCGTCTAGTATTATTAACCTAGTGAGGTGACTGTCACTAGGTAAAATTACAGGATGACGCTTGTCATACTCTACTTGAGCCTCATGAATTCGGCCTCCTACTCTTAAAATCCCATTCTCATCTAGAATCGGAAGAAGGGTGTGAAGCTGGCTTTTCTTTGAAACACCCTGGCATGATCTCAAACGATTAACTTCCTCTTCAAAATACACCTTCTGTGTCTCTTTTATACAAAATTGTAGTATTTTATTGGTTTCTTCTCTGTTAACAATTTTACTCAAAGTATTTCGCTGCTCTTTAGGCAACTTCAGATTAATAAACTTCCTGCAGTATGCCAGCACTCTCAACATTTTGGGTAGACTCGAAAACCTTGTCCAAATAAATTCTTCTTTTACCTTTAAAGTCGTAGTTAAAGCTTTCACTTTTCTCGTCTCTTCCGTTGTTTCAAAAGTCTCAAATCTCTTTTTGTATTCATCTTTTTTTAGCCAGTTTGGACCATGCCACCATAAGTCATAATTAGCTAATTCTCGAACGGTCATTCCTTTTGATCCTGCATCAGCTGGATTTTGATCTGTACAGACATGCCTCCACTGAAATGGATCTAGCATGGTAAGTATCTCGGATATTCTGTTAGACACAAAAGTCGTCCATCGACTAGGTTCTCCTGCTAACCATGCTAAAACCACCGTACTATCTGACCATGCATATATGTTACATTTAGGTATATTCATGATTTGCGACACCTCGTAAACCAGTCTCGTAGCGAGTAAAGCTGCACACAATTCCATGCGTGGAATGGAAATTTCCTTTTCTATGGGCGCTACCTTAGTTTTAGCTGTTATCAGATTAACCACAGCATTACACTCACCACTCTTTAATTTCAGGTAAACCGCTGCCGCATAGGCCGCTTGGGATGCATCGGCAAATACATGTAACTCTACATAATCGTCTCTCTTTGTTTTTAACCATCTTGGTATAGCGATGCTCTGTATGTTCTGCAAGTCTGTTTTGAAACTTTGCCATTCCAGTAGTAGAAGCGGGGAAAGTTTCTCATCCCAAGATAACTTCGACTTCCATAGTTTCTGGATGAATATTTTAGCTGTTATTATCTTTGGCGCTATCCAGCCCATCGGATCGTAGAGTCGAGCTATCTCTGAAAGTACCATCCTCTTTGTTATGTCCTTTTTCGTGTCTTCGCTGTCAGGTAAGTTAAATTTGTACTCAAATTGATCTCTAGTTTTATTCCAGGAAATACCCAGCACTTTGATACTATCACCAGATTTGAAGATTACCGACTGATCAGATCTCTGACTCTCCACTTCGATATGCTCATTCAATGCCCTATTGTTAGTACACCATTTTTGTAGATCAAAGCCACCCTCTCTCATCAATTTACTCATTTGCTCGTAGATCTCAATAGCCTGCTCGGTAGTATCGCATCCGGTAAGTAGATCGTCCATGTAATAATCTTGCAGAGTAATGTGCGCTGCAAGTGGATACTTCTTTTGCTCATCTTTGGCTAATTGTTGCAGAGATTTGACGGCGAGATACGGTGCACATGACGTTCCAAAGGTAAGTCTCGATAGTTTGTAATGTTTTATAGGATCATGCTGTTGAGATCTCCATAGAATTCGCTGGAAATCCGTGTCTCTATCGTCTACACAAATTTGGCGGTACATCTTCACCAGGTCCGCCACAATACAGATTTCGTGTCGTCTCCATCTCATCAAAATATGTCTTAGGTCCTGTTGGAGTTTTGGACCGACAAGTAAATTGTCATTGAGTGACACATTATTAGCGCCTTTACTCGACGCATCAAACACAACTCTTACTTTAGTCGTTTCTTTATCGTTTCTGACTACAGCGTGATGAGGTAAGTAAACGACGTAAGGATCTTTTAGCTGCTTCTCATCTGTTATTTGACTCATATGTTTCTGTTGTATATAATCTTCTATTACATTTTTATACTCTTCATATAGTTTTTTATTTTTATGTAATTTATTTTCTAGTGTTTTGAATCTCTTCAGGGCTATTTCTCGTGACTGACCATATAAACACTCGGGATTGGAACTCTTAAAAGGTAACCTGACAACATATCGTCCTTCACTGTTTCTAGTAGTAGTTTCCTCGTAGATTTCCTCACATCTCATCTCCATCTTTGTTAACCTCTTTTCTATACTATCCGGTTCTCTCTCTATTTCCCAAAACTGTTTAAGTAACTGATCTTCTTTTATTTTTATGTGCATGCTTATAACATTTTGATTTGTCTGTGTATTTAATTGATCTCTTATTTTTCCAGATACGATCCAGCCCAGCTTAGTGTTTTGAGCACATGGACCACTCAACTCAGGATGCTTCAGAAGACCGTCTAACAAGATTTCGCCGTATACTTCAACTCCTAAAATAATGTCTATTTTTCCAGGTATCCCGAACGACGGATCAGCCAAAGGTAAGTGATTTGTTTCAGGCCAATTTGATATCGACGTGCTTCTAGATGGTAAGTTTGATGTCAGTTTCTTTAATACAAACGCCTCGATTGGAAAAAAAAATTCAGAATCTTGTAAAGACTCTATGGTAAAGGAAACCATACTTTTGGTGGTTGTTTGACCATCACCGATTCCAGATACGACTCCATTCATAGGTGATTTCTTCAGTAGAAGAGATTGTGCAGTAGCTTCGCTAATGAAGGATGCTTCGGAACCTTGGTCAATAAGGGCTCGAACGATTTGTGAATAGCCACTGGACGATCTAATTTTTATCATCGCCGTAGCTAGTAATACTCTGCTCATATGACTCTCTGTGGCAAAATGAGCAACAACTTTTGTCACTTGTTGTTTACTCGAATGTGGTACTTCAGTAGAAGATTTTATACCACCAGATCCAGCAGTAGTTGAATCTGGATTGGTGTCTCTCTCAAAATGCAGTAGCGTATGATGTCTTCTGCCGCACTTGCGACAACACGTAGGAATTTGACAATGTTTCACTTGGTGAGTAGTGGACAAGCAGTTAAAACACAGACCCTGTGTTTGTATGTACTCAGATCTTTTTTCAGGGGACAGCGTTGAAAATTGCTTGCACTGGTACAGAGCATGTTGTTCTGAACACATAGTACATATGTAATTAGATGATCTCTCTTGTACAGATGAATGATATGACCTCTGTCTCATGGGTTGTTTAAGAATATTTGTTGGTGGTTTTATTGCCGGCCTAATTGTATTTATTGGCCCCAGCATTTCCAATGTCCTAAACCTCATCTCCATGAACTTCTTTAACTGTGACCAGGTAGGCAAGTCATCACTAGTATCGTTTCGACTTACTTCTAACTCCCATAACTTCCTTGACTCAGGATCTAGTTTCGACACTACCATAAAATTTATGATAGCATCCCATGAATTTGTTTTTACATTAATATTCTCTAAAGATTTTAAGCTTGCACACGTTGTATCTAGAAGTTGCTTTAAAGCACTGGGGCACTCAGTAATTATAGGTTTTTGTGAAAATAACTTCTTCATTATTTCATTTACGTTATATCGTTTGTTGTTGTATCGTCTGATCAGCTGTTCCCAGGCCTCAGTATAGTTCAATTCAGTTGTTGATAAATTTTTAAGTAGATTCTCAGCTTCTCCCGATAAACAGCTCTTTAGATAATGTAGCTTATGTACAGCACTCAAATTCACATTCTTGTTGATTAGGGTATCAAACATGTCGTGGAAATTTTGCCATTGCTCGTAGCTTCCAGAAAACTTTGGTAAATTTATCTGTGGAAGTTTAACTTCACAGGTAGCTCCAGTGACGTCATGCGTGATAGTCGATTTCGTGGCAGGAAGTTCAGGTTTGCGAGCTTGCTCGTCATCTCGAAGTTTTGTTTTATATTCAGAGTATATCTCCTCACATTCTGTATACACGTCCTCTCTAAAATAAGGTAGCATGGCTTTCTCGTCCTTGTCTAAAACAGCAACAATCTTCTCATGCAATATTAAGAAAAACTCCCACAATTTATCTAACGCCTCAGTTTTTGTTCGTATATAAGAAATGGTAAGCCTCTCTTTTGGTGATTTTTTATAATTTAATTTTGCTCTTTTAATTCTGTCATATGTATCCTCCAACTTCCGTAAAATACCCTCTGTTTCAGACATGGTTAAATATATTTTATTATTGAAATTTTTAAAGTGTTTTTCAATCCAAATTTTTCAAAGTCTTTTTTGCACTTAATTTTTCTAAGTCTTTTTTGCACTAAATTTTTCTAAGTCTTTTTTACACTAAATTTTTCTAAGTCTTTTTGAACACGAATTTTTCTAAGTCTTTTTTGAACACGAATTTTTCTAAGTCTTTTTTGAACACGAATTTTTCTAAGTCTTTTTAAACACGAATTTTTCTAAGTCTTTTTTACACTAAATTTTTCTAAGTCTTTTTGAACACGAATTTTTCTAAGTCTTTTTTGAACACGAATTTTTCTAAGTCTTTGACACTGACACTTTACTCACGTAATTCTTCTAAGTTTATGACACTGACACTTTACTCACACAATTTTTCTAAGTTTATGACACTGACACTTTACTCACACAATTTTTCTAAGTCCTGAATTTTTTCCCTGGTTTCGGCACCAATGTTTAGAATCACTCCACTACTCACAATTAAAGTAAACACACTCTGTACTGGTAAAACTCAATTTATTGAAAACTCCTCATTTTACTATTAATAATTATATAACAACACTATCACCGCGATTCAGAAAGTAATCAGCGCCATCTATTAACAACTTAATGAAATCTATAGCATTTAACGGAGTATATTATTGTTGTTTGGACACACATGCTTTCCAATTTCACCGGGTTATGTAAGAACCGGTTGTCGAAAATGTGCCTTACCACTTTTATGACAAAATGATAATAATACTGTTAAATACATTCACGAATATATTTATGAGATAAGATTATTATCAAAGATTCGTCAAGAATATAACATCTCAACGAAGGAGGCAAGAACTGGCTGCAATATTAGAACCAGTAAGTTTTTATATATTTTGGTAAGACGTGGCTTGGATCTAGAGGAAAGTCAAAGGCTTTAAAATAATTCACGAAGCTACGAGTAAGATTGAGTAAACAAATAATTACAGGATGCAAATGGAATGTAAAGAGAGCAGTTTAAGGGAGATAAAATGATTGTGGGACATAACAGGACATATGTTATGTAACATAATCTATATTTTCTTAAACTGGACAATAACCTCCTCTAACCGCGGGAAGGCGCTAACAGATGTATTAAAATTGTTGAACCACTAGTTCCACAGACTGCTTCAATGGCTTACATTATCTCTTATCCTTTTGCTGAACCCTGCAGTAAAAAAGTCCGACAAGAAAACGCTACTTCCCACTTTGAGGAACTTCTATCTAAACGAACTTCAGGCGCAGCCAGGAAAAATTCTGTCTCTTGGCCCGAATATATCGGTAGCGCTCTTTTCTAGTAGGTATGATATATTATTAAATGTATGTAAGGTTTTTGTTTGGCTATTACATATTTATATTTAAAGTTTTAAAATATTGATTATCACAAAGTTTCAGTCACTTCAGAAATTAGCTCAGATAGTAATCCAATCCCAATGTTTTAAACTAAAAATTGCATCCTCTACATACGCTATTATCAACTATACTAATATTGTAACGAAGAAAGATTTGTTTGTTTGTTTGTTACGATTTAACTCAAAAACTACTGAACCGATTTTTTTTTGTATTGCACATCAACCATGCGAAGCCGAGGCGGATCGCTACTACTTAATAAAACGTAAAGTGCAAATCAATAACAAAAAATTAACACATCTATATCATACATGACTGCGAATTTACACACATTTTGCATGTACGAATAATATAATACTCACGCTCTATGAATAGAAGAAATTATATAATATGTTGATCATGATTAATTACACAAAAAAATTAAACCAGCCAAAAATTAAAATAAAATATATTTTGATTCAACTTTTAACAACAAGTTTTTATATCTAAACCTTGTATTATATACTGGTAACATTGAAATATTCAGATAGATTTCTACGATTTATTCAAGTGTACATTAATTAGGAATGTATTCAGAATGCGTTACAGATATAGAATAAATTATACGCATGATTGACACATTTCATAGCCATTCGTTTAGATATCTCGGCTGGAAAAATTACACTGCAATATGAGAACAGAGAACCGACTTATCAGTATTATATTGGATTTCAAATAAAAATATTTTGTCATTATATTTTTTGACAGATCGCAGAAGCAACGATTTTATTATATTAGCGTAATGATTGAAAGACTTTAGCCTGTCTTGTGGGGAAAAAAAAACAATCATAATATATTTGAGATAAAACTTGAATTCTAAATTTAAACCACAATTTAATCGTTCTAAAGTGAACTTTTTTCTTATTTTATCTGTGATATTATTGGTCAAGCCACCGCCAAATAAAACTAAAACGAAATAATCGAATGTATTCAGGCATATAGGACATACAAGGCCTAAACAATTTCCATACAAATTACGGGTCACTTTCAAAACACAATTGAGATTCAAGCGTGCAAGTGATTTTGACCATTGTTTTCTGAACAATTGGTAGGTGGGTTACAAGTACCTATGCATACAGGGTTCCGGTTTGGGGGAACTGTAGCTAAATAAACTTATAACATTACAAAGACTGTCTTGGTTATGCAATAAATAAAAAAGAAATGTCTTGGCTCGGTACACAATCCAGTGTGAGACAAAATTTCTACTTCAATATTTAAATTTCTGTTCATAATTATTTCTGAAAAGCAAATACACATCGAAGTAATGAAAAGCTCAAAACTTACGTTGCATAATTCGCTTAGTCACGATCTTATCTGGGTTACCATTTACTTGCATTAATATGGAATTATGGCGACGGATAAATTGACCGCAAGCAGGTTTTGACACAAACAACAATAAATTTTATAGTTGTAGAAGGTAATTGATTTTTGTTTCTTCATGACTGTGAGTGTGTCGAAAATTGTCAAAACTGTTACAATTGCGTTAAGGCACGATACTTGTTATTGCTACACTTAAACTTTTTATGTCTTCTCGTGTTAATATGAAATCAACCTAGAAAACTATCTTATATTCGGATGGTTGAAAGGCTTACCAATGTTTGAGATACTTTTTACATCTGTCTGTTATGTTTTCGCGGTAAAATGACTGAACCGATTTTGATGAAATTTTGTATAGATCTTCATACAAAATTTTAACAAAATGGACGGTTACACATAACTCAAATTTATTAAACGGTGTCGATAGGAATCAATCTGTATCACTAACAAAAGCTTGACCTCAGTCTTCGGTATTATATTATTATAATAAAAGGGCAAAGCGTGCGAACGTATGACCCTCATTACAACTAGTTATGATATAATTCTTATTTCGTAACATTTATAATATCATTAACTTCAAGGTAATTTACATATTTATACGATGTACCATTCATATCGTTAAATATGTAGCACAATAGCCTACTTAAAAGTGTAAATTACTCGTCTATATTAATTACTATAATTTTAAAGTTTATTTTAGTTTTTAGAAAAGAATTGACAGTTGTCCACCTGTTGCTATGCTTTAAAATATAAGACGCTAAAATCCAATACAATATGTACATACCATACCATAGAATGGGAAGAAATGTTACGGTTATTACATTTATTTTGTAATAGTTTTTATGTATAAGTTTTAAAGTACAGCCTGCTATATCTTATTGTTAAAGATAAAAAACTACATTGTTTTTATTCACAAAACTTTTCTTGTTAGAAAATTTTTCTACTCCAAGAAAAATCTAATATGAAAATAGGTTTTTTTTTTAAATATGTTTACAAAATATTGCTTCAATTATTTGTGTAATAAATAATTTGCGACATCGTTTCGATATACAAGAAATGAAAAGTTATTGTAAGGTTGGTACCTATAAAAACTCTATATTTGGTAGCGATCAGTTTGATAGCCAATAGCGTTGGTGAATGCGCTCTGCGAGGCTGTTGCGAGGTCGCCGCGAGGTCCAACAGTCCACTCAAGAATAATACAGATTACAGAATAACAAAAGATCCCTAGATTTTTTTGTTATGGCAATAAAATTTAAAATTCTTATTCTGTCACCTAATGAGATGGTATAAAGTATGTTCAATTTAAACCTCTCCCCAGGGCGAAATAATAAAAATAAACAATTACTTATGTTCAAAAATACATATTATGCAATAAACCTAATTATAGAAAATTCGATTTAAAAAATAAATGGAATCTACTTTAAATTTTCTTTCGAAACATCCCATTTTTTAATTATAGTAATTAAATGTAATACTTAATTACAAAACAAATAATAGCTACAGCATTACCTATTTCTCATATCTTCAAACTATTAAATAAAATCCAGAAAATGTTTACTGCAGAGTTTAAGACATACATCGGCAATTATCTGAACGTCGAATTCTAGAATTAAATAAATATTTATTATAAATAATTAAAGAACATAATCTGTTAAACCAAATACTTTGTCTTTGTTACAAAATAAAAAAATATCGTGTCAAAATGGCGCCATTTTACGCTGATGCAAGAGACCTTACTAAGATCACGATTTTGCAGGTCCGTGTTGCCTTTTCTTTAAACCTTGAGACTGTATTTAATTTTGAACTAGTTTCCTTTATGGATTCACTAATGGTTTGTTTATGATAAATAAGAAAAGAATAAGTTACCATATTAAAAAATAAATTTGTATATATTGTATTATATAATTATGTAAAGATTTTTAATGACATACATATTTATACAGAAGATAATAAGGTCCACACCTTATTATTTTAAAAATTAATTTCACAGTTTAGTGACTTGAAAGCTGATGTATCGAAGCTCAGGACTTAAAATCAAGTAAAACTTGCTTGAACAAAAAAATTGCCTTGCTCTGGTTAAGTGCTCTTAATAAACATGTGGGCGAAAATTGTGCAAACACGTAGGTTTTGTAGGTAGATAATGCAATATGTTCGACTTTTTAACAATAAAGAATTGTTTCAATTTCTAAATACTTCTTATATACCTCCTAATGTTGCCAATTATGTTTGAATTGTCAGCCTGCCAAATACTACCAATAAATTTCTAAGCTGAAACATTATAATGAAACTTCGTAATTCTATAAAAACTTCATTATTAAAATTTCCATAAATAATGATTAATAAAACAAGTTATGATGTCTTATTGGAAAACAAAATATAAACCGTGCTGTAAACAAGTCCGTCATGATTCCGAGAGAGTTATACTTCGCGGTCTATCGAGTTATCGATACTGCTAGCTAATTAAAAACTAGTAGAACTGCCTATGTCAGTCATTAGCACTTCGCAATCCATAAATAAAATCTTCGCACACAAAACAGTATCATCAAAGTCCGCTTTTAAATGTCACGGAACAATTCTTTTGTGATCTTGACCTTTCCGTTTATTTCGTCTTTTGAACAAACATTTAGAGACAGTATGAATATCATTAAATTCGCTTTTCGGTTGTTGTTTTGGCGATACTGCATTTTTTGCACACAAGGTAGTTTAGATTAACACATAATATTATTATAATGATAAGATATAAGGCAACTTCTTATTAAAATAAATTTTTTAATTGCTCTTTCAAAAAAATCTAAATTTGGTAGCTTTTTTTGTTTTTTTTTAACTTCTACTGATCCGAAATCTGTCTGTAATATAATAAGTTGTAGGTATTTGACAAACTTCCCGGCTTTCATTGAACTGTTTTGAAATGGAACTAGAAGGTAGCCATTGACAAAATATTGTCATATGATTAAAAGTTAGGATAGCTGAAACAAGCCAAGTACCTGTATATTGTCATAATTATTCTGTGCAGGTTTTTAATAAAATTAATTACTTAAGTAAATATTTTATAAAAGCATCACCTAAACATTTTTAATACCACCTATGTAAAGAATACATACTAGAAAAACACACAGTAATTGTAAACTTAAACATTACTAAGAAAAACATTCCTCTTCAAAAGATTACTTAAAGATAACCGAATTCTTGTGAACACCGAATCTACCCTCAGTATGCAGCTCACGCATTGAAACATTCTTTGAAAGTCAACACCTTCACTTATCTATGTATAAAAAGCAAGCTGTTATCATAAAGGGACTCGTGTCAACTTTAACGTGCAAACAAGGCCGTTGTTAAAGCTCCTGATAATTCGACATGCATACAAGGCTTTTCGGGAAACAAATCCCAAACTATGGTTTCATTTTACATATTGAGTGTGGGTAAAGAGATATTCTTTAGTATAATGTAGTAGGTATATTGTTTTCAATTATTTTTAACTATTATTTCGTTTTTTTCACTGTCTTAGTGATAAAATAGTACCACCTATAAAAGGGAAGAAATTTGAAAAAGGCATGTTGAGTTGGTTTGGGCATGTCTAGATGATGGATGAAATTGGTGCAACAAAAAAAAATATTAATCTGATGAGAGTGGAAGAGTGATCAACCTAGGAGAACATTCTTCAAAAGGGCCATTTCAAAAGTACTTGAAACTGAGGGTCTACTGGCACGAACGACTATCGAAAAAGTATTCGAATCGTCCTACTGTCAGTTGTATGAAAAATAATTTGAATTTAAATACAAATGACAGCTCGACGACACGAATAATTTTTCGCAAGTTGTTCGTGCTAGACCCTCTGACGAGCGTGTACGAAAGGGAAGATTTCAATTCGTCCAACGTTATTCGGTTTTAAGCATATTTTTATTATATTATAACAGCATATATTATGTACACTCAGTGGAATAAATTACATTTATTATTTCTTATATTATTTAAATTAAATAAATAAAAGATTCCACTAGGTACAGTTTCACCATTCGAGATTTCTGACTCATTGGACGACCCAATTCAAGCACAATATCGAACATGGCGAAACAAGTTTGTGATGCCTATACTTAGGTACTTTACTGTGGACTATTACGCCCTCGGATTGGAAATTATTTTGACGGTTTGGCCTTTAACAACTGATATATTAAGGCCCGTGTTAAAATGGTTAGTCAGGTTTGAATCTATCAGGTTGTAGACATTCTCAATAGATTTATTCTCTATGGAAAATTGTCATGTTGACAATTCAAAAGAATAAGTAATATTTTGTCTGTGGTCGCATTTTAGAATACCGGCCCAAGAACACAAGATTCATTAACATTTTATAGGTTTTTGTCTTAAATAACTATGAGCAGTGAAAAAACTTGAAATACATGAGAACTTGGAATTAATGATTACATCGTGTTATTTCATAAGAGAAATACATATTATGTAGATGGATATTTTAAATTATATACTGCGGTGAATTAATGTTGTTGTAGGTACATATATGAACATGATGTCACGTAGAGCCATTTTAAATGTGAGTGAATTAGCTTCGAAACAAGTGCGTGAATGTTATCTGACTAACGAGATGATGAAACTGATTCAGAACGTGTTTTGAAAATCATTTTACTATCAGTAATCTAAAATCCGTGAATTGACCAATCGATATTCAACTCTTTTAAATCTCTTATAAAATATTAATGGTATTGTGAATTTCAATTACGCCTGCTTACAAATTCACAAAAAAATTTTTTTCATTGTTATTTTTCATTGCTATTTTTATGTATTTTTCCAGCACAGCAATATTTTTTTTCGAATTCTAATTATTCTGTTCAGGTGCTACGACATCGCTACGTATATTATATAGTTAATTACTTAGTTAAAAGTAATAAATTACTATTGCATGATTCGTGAATGATAGAAAACTTTTAGCTTATCTGTTACATTTATCATAAAGGAATGGAAAATGGAAATCTACTCTAGAACGTTTAAATTCATTTTATGCAATTGCTTAAATAAAAAAATAAATGTAAAGGAATATTTGATGCTATACAGCATCGAACTTATGGTCAACTACAAATACAACTA
This sequence comes from Anthocharis cardamines, assembly GCA_905404175.1. Taxonomy (NCBI): domain Eukaryota; kingdom Metazoa; phylum Arthropoda; class Insecta; order Lepidoptera; family Pieridae; genus Anthocharis; species Anthocharis cardamines. Next base: position 8,568,978 of record FR989963.1, read on the forward strand.
TATGGTCAGCGCAAATCAATAAATCCGCAAAACTATGCATTTTCTTCCGATTTCATTTACAAATATCTATATTTTTAAACTGAAAACAAAATGTATACCTACATATATGTTTATCACAGATAGTGTAGCTTTCTACTAGAGAAGTAACTTTCAAATCAGTCCAGCAGTTCCAGAAATAATCAACCAAACACGTCTTTAATCATTTAGAGTTAATTTCAATAGTAAAAATATTAATATGTAATACAATCCCTGTGCTTCTGATTACGTGATATAGTTTTCTAAGTTGAATATGTGACCTTATAGAATAATTTACGGTTATAAACCATTGTTAGCGTAAGTATGGAACTTGAGTTCTTGCACGCCAACTGTATTTAATTAAACTAGATTAATAAGTAATAGCAGATATAAATACCATTATTTTTTATAAAAAGGTCTCATATCTTATGAAAGATAATCTAGGATGTCACGTCAACCTGGAATAGTGTATAGAAAGATTTTACCAATGATATATTTGTGGTTATCAAGATAATTCTCAGTACCTCAGTAATCTCAAGGTACATAACTCATACATACATACATATAGGTACAACACGCCTCTTTCCCATTGGGGTAGGCAGAGATCACGGAATTCCATATATGCTCCGATCCTTATATACCACTTTCGCTTCTTCTTCATAGAATAATAATATTACACATTAGTTCTCACCCAGTTAGCTAGGTAGGTATACCGACAAAATGCATTTGATAGCTATTAGATTTATTTGATAATAAGGTATTCAAACATATTATAAAGTTACTTTAAGTTCTTAAGAATAAACATAAAACATCGTTTGGAAACCTTCCGGAAGAAATTGTGGTGAAAATAGCATAAAAATCAGATGGTTTGTTTTGATTAAGCCGATCGCAGACACACGTAGATAGTGGCTTAATTTTTTTTTATAGTTATTATCATTTTAGTTGACCACCTCCGTGGCTCATTGGTAAGCGCGATGGTTTTAGCACCTAGTCCTGAATTCGTAACCCGGGGAAGCAAAATTAAAACAAAATTGTTTCAATGGAGCAGGGCACAGAAGGCTGATTACCTACTTGTCTGTAAAGAAAAATTATCAGTGAAACAGACACAGGAATGAGTCTGCCCCATGCCCCACTAGGGGACATGCACTTCACTCCAAAATCTTAGTTACAGTGGCCACAATATCATAAATAGCACCGAATAAAAGATAGTGATTCTGCCTTGTTTACTAAATAGTTATTCAAACTCACTTTAAAAGTAAATTTATTCCGAACAAAAGCCTCATACGAGCACAACGTATGAGTCAGGGACCTTTTCACCAGTAAATTGTTTATTCTTCAAGTAAACCCGTTTTAAAACCGTTTCCACTATTATATTATTGTCTTTGAACAAAGTGGATAGTTACTTATAAATATTCATGATTTATTTTTTTGTAGTACTTAGATTTTACCTTAAAAACTTACTTTACTTTAGCTTCTTATAAAAACGCTAAAATAGTTGACGATAAATCAGGATGATGTCGACAAGAATTTTCATAAAGTACCTATAAAGTTAATACCCCTACTCCTGTATAAAGTTAATAGGACTTTTTAGTCTATTAAAAGTGAGAAGAGGCACTTAATGCAATTGTAACACCAATGCAATCATAGTATTATGATACATAATCACATGCAACCTGTTAGAGGCTTTCACATCGCAAGTTATACAATACAATACAACATAACTGTAAACATCCGATCTTACCTCCGCTCAGACAAGTCCGTTAAAATTCTGGCACACCGCTTTTAAGATACACAACACTTATTGGATTTTGCTTAGCCGATAGACCGTCAGATCTGCACCGTTACACGTCACTTATGTCCAAGAAACACAAAACAGTCGACACAGACACTAATACACAGTTTTTCGTCCACTCACTGGCTGGTTTTACACACAAAAAAAAATAAATTTTGAATTTGGAATCGTGCAACGTCGTACTGTTTGGTTGGAAAATGCGCGCGCGTCGTATCAGTACGCGTACGTCGCGCAGGCGTCGTTTTACCGCTCTCTCGTGCAAGCGACTGGCGCGATGCCTTCACCTTCACCGCGCGGCTCACCCGTTTCGCAACTTCAGCGTTTTCCTTGCAGAACATCTAGTTGCATGGCAACTGTAAAAAATGTTTTTGTAATCAAACTATCAAGGGACAACAGACAGCTATACAGTTTCTAAAGCAGTAATGTCTCTGCGGAAAATGCGGAACCGCGAAAAAGCTATATTGCGGCGTTAGTGCGGCACGATACAATGGCGAATATTTGAAGTATTTCAGTGAAAAATGGACGGTGAAATGGTAACCTAACAGATCGGTGTCAATTGACATGGACACGTTAAGATCGTTATATTTTAGTTTGCACTTGTAAGTGGGTTAATTGATTTCTTCTGTGGTCTACTTAGTATCAGACTACCATTAAATTTAATTCCCGAATTTATATTTTAATACAAAATATTGTTTATTTCAAATAATTGCATGGTCATTTAGAATAGAACTGTCTAATGGATAGGTACATTATCAGCCATATTATACCAACTATATTACTTAATCTTAATAACTTTGTAGAGGGTATTGTCTTCGATCAACATACTATGTCAATGGGTATTGTTTAAAAAATAGTAAAGTTTTGATTTATGGCACTATGACAATGTATGTTCACATAATGACTGATTCTAATGACATTCTTAGTTGCGATATCATGCCGCAAAAATATACTGTTCTTTAAAAAAAAAAGAAAAAGCTTTTTCGTAAGTACATGTTATGTAAGAGGTTGCATGCGAAATTACCACAGACGATGAGATTTAAATAGCATTTTATGTAATCTCTGTAAAGGCAACTTGTTGGAACCAACCTCAATAAATACCTACAATTTATTTTGATCTCTATAATTAGGGTGACATATAACATTGAGAAGCTGGTAGTCTCTAAATTGCAACATGTTTGTTGTTACTCTTGTCATTTCAAGACTTTTTTAACTTATTTGTTGTACATTTGCGTACAATAATAGAACTCATGGCAATTATTTGGCATAAAAACTTGTTTATTATTATGTTGATTGATAAAATTTTCCTTTTAAATGAAGTGAATTACCGAGTGGAGCTTGGAATATCAGTGATTTTTTTGATTCTCCGGTAGGTATACTCTTTTTTCTTTCCTTTCTTTCTTTTTTTTTCATCCTTTCGCTACAACTGAGACACGGAGGTTCGCCTTTATATATATTATATTTCAAGTCAATGTTTTAAGTGTTCTGAAATTAAGGAGATACAAATAATCTTTAGAAACAGACATTTAAGGCTCTTAGAAAGTTTCTGTGTTTCTCCTGATGAATTAGCTGAATTTAGAATTCAACAATCCTTTATATATATTTTAATATATATTACTAATAAATTCAATGTTATATATTAATATGTTAATAATTAAATGTGTACCCAAAATGCAACTTAAACTTCGATAAATCGTCTATAATATGTTCTAGATTTATATTTTTTGCTTATAAATTCCCTAAAAATGAGCAAATTCTATAGAAGAAGCATGTAAATATAATTATTTCATTTCATTTATTGGGAATGATGATGATCGTAATCACCATTAAATAATCATATACAATTTAAAACTCTTCAAAAAAAGTGTGTCGTCAAAACATAATTTAGGATCACATAATATTAACATATGACTAGCAAAATAAACATTTAGAAGCAAAACCAATTATAAGGCAATAGCAATCTGTCTTTTCCTTGGAATTGGTCACGCGAGCCATATTATGGGTAATGTATTTATTTTTCTTACTACCAAATACTTTATTAGAGGTATACGTTATTGTATGATAATCTGACGAGTAAAGTTTTTGGTAAAATACCCCTGATTGATACTGCCTTTCATCAATATCTATATTAATAAAAATCAATAGGTATTATTTTTGACTTATATGCACTCCTGCATATGCCCGCGAAGATTTGTGGCCTAAAAAAACGCATTCCGCGTTCAAAATCAAAACTGAAGATATTATTATACAACCAAGGGACATAAGTGATGCTTTATATTAACTAACGGGTACATTTCATCACTTACGATTCTAAAACATTACACCTACATAGAACTAATTTGAGCAGGCGCGGCGCTTAGCATTTTTTTCAACACAATACCAGTATACCCTCCTAAAATAGACTTGGCGACGCGTCGCTAAACTAATGAAAAGAAAATTATCGGTATACTTTTTGGTGTTTGTAATCAACCTTTTCTATCTATTATAAATATAAAAAGCATGACTGCAACTCACCCACAATTTTACAGTGTGCCTGTTATTGCATAAGCGACTATGTATTTGTCTATGTATTTGCGTGTTGTTCCCACGAGAATGTAAGTGAGTGCTCCTATTTCACCATACATTCTGCTGATAGAGGACAAATCTTTGTTTTTATTTATTTTTATTTTTTCGTTTATATATATATTTTTCGATTATTATAGTTAATTACTTAAAGATGTCATGTGGAACATGGTGTAATGGTTGCAGCTCCTTACAAAACATTTGTAAAACAAAAACTTGGCGATTAAAAAAGAGTGGCGGCGAGTTTCTTGCCAGTTCTTCTCGTCCGCTCTACGCCCTTGATTTGAGAACTGGCAGTAAATGTAAAACTAGAAGCATTTAATATGTATTTTTTATTGACGTTCATAAGTGTACATTTATTTATTTATTTATTGCACAAAAAGTAGTGTACAAAAGGCGAACTTAATGCCTAAAGGCATTTTCTGCCAGTTAACCTTGGCTTTGTGGAGAGGTGTGTAGGCAGTGCAATAGTAAATAAAAGAAGAAAATGGAAAAAAAAAAATTAAAAACTATTTTATTAACTAAACAGAAACAAATAAGAAAATTGTGAAAAATGGAACAATTAGCAGGTTAATAATTTAAGATAGTACTCTTCGACCCTCTTCCTGAAGACGTACATTGTGTTACCTAAATGAATAAATTATTTTTGAATTTGAATTTGAATTTGCGAAAGCGATTGGAAAACTGGGAGCTCAAGACAGAGTGGAAGATGACTCTGGATGCCCTCTATCCCATTTAGGGCACCTATAAGACCTTAAGCAATTCATCACTACGCTCAGGCGTTATAACAAATCCACAATAACTTTTTATCTTTATATGGTATCTTATTTTTTTTAAAAATGTCAATAAAATGCTTATGCAAAAGTGCGTATTTTGGGTTTTGAGTTTTGTCGCTTTGTAATTCTGTCACCTAAAAATGGATTTACGAGTATATACTGTTTTTTGTATAGACTATACTAATTTGGGCCAATATACTAATTCGATCAAACTCACAGAAAACTTCTAGGACACATCATATAATATTAAACACTGATACTTGTCAATACACAGTAATTTATTGAAAACTAATTTCTTTATCTTAAAGTTTTCTTTATCCATATGATGTCAATATTCCCTGTGGTGATTAAATCATTAGACCACACTGTAGTTTATAACTACAACGCGTGTGTACACAAGTGTTGATTAAACGAACCGACGAGGTGCTACGTGTCTTTTTACTTTGTAAGTTATTCTATCATAAAACAAGAATGCAGTACGTGTATGAATGAATAAATAGTAACCGAATACAATAAGGTTCTTCTGGCATAGAAGAGGTGACAGGGATCTTTGGAATTTCACTTTTCTTACATTTATTAATATTATATAGAGGAAATATTTGTTTGTTTCTTTGTTAAGATTTAACCCAAGACTACTCGACCGATTTTAAAAAATATTTCACCGTTAGAAAACTACATCTTCGCCGAGGCTATATTTATTTCCAGAAATAATTAGGGATCCCTACTAAAACTTGAATAATGTAACCCAAGGTGTAAAAATAAGGTTTTAGGGAGTAATCTCTGGCTCTGCTGAACCAGTTTTAAAAATTCTTTCACCAATAGAAAGCTACATTATTAGCGAGAAACATAGACTTTTTTTGTGTATGTATGTATGTTATCTACATTGTACTCTTGCAAAGCCGGAGCATGTTAATATAAATCATACATTGGTACCTATTTACCTAAATAGATACTCATAAATTCATAATGATAAATCCGTGGCGTGACTGAGGCTATACCTAGTTGAAAATCAGCGTGTTAAGTTTCTGTCGTGAGGCTGAATCTTACCAAACAATGCTGAGACAGCGGTCTTGTAATTGCCAAACATTAAATATATTTCTGTTTTATTTTATTTTTTATTTGTTAAGCTTAGTTTTGTAAGTAATCTTTGTTAATGTGTTGTAGTTTGTGCAGTGAATAAACTTCTCTCTCTTCCTTTCATTTTAGTTCTGCTTGCTTAATAACTTGAAGTATTGTTCGTACAATAAACAACCATCATTTTCATTGAAGCAAGTGAAGGGGAAAACTTAAAAATTATTGATCGTGAAGGCAGCTCTTAGTCTACGAGTCACAGATTAAATACCTACTAAGTATTTCTAAGTAAATTAAACGGCTTGCGAAAAAAATTCCCGATTTTCTTGAATATCATACTCTCGAAGCTTTCGACAGTAGGTACTTTGATATCTGATGTAACGTAAGAAAATTTTTCCCTTATGTTGCAAAGAAATACCGGTCATATTCGTTAAGGCGGTAACACAAAATGAACAAACTTTTCGAATAATAAGTATAATATCAACAATAGTACCATATGTACTTGAAACCTAACACTATATTCAATGATGTCCATTTCGTCTGGAGTATGTAGGTCGATGGTAACAGTGGATGAACACGGACAGCGGGTGACGGCACCACATCCGTCACCGATCACAGTACATCAGACGGCACTGGTTGCGTTGTTGGACGTCACGAGAATATAATTAATTATTATTATAATAGACTTTTTTTGAAGGGAAAACTTCTTTAGGCGCGTTGAGCGTTTTTAGAGGGGAAACACTTATAGATTTGCGTCACCGATAGGCTAATGATAACTGTATATCTCTAGCTATGAGCTTATGAGTAGCCAGACTAGCGTAGTAGCTATACTAGTACAGTAGCGCACATAACTAGTTCTAAGTTTTCACTTCTTTTGGCAGTCCTCATGACTGCCTGATTTTTTTTTCTTCTTGCTTCGGTGGCTTGTGTTGCATTTAGCACTAAAGATCCCGATTTTGAATCCCGAGAAAAACAAAAATAAATTGTTTCGGTCAGGCAGGGCACAGAAGACATATCACGAATGATGAACAGCTGTAAAAAAAAAGGGATCAGTGTAACAGACAATCGTGTTTGTCCAATGCCAAACTCGGCAACTTCTTATAAAAATAATAGTAATTGCGTATCTTTATCAATTAAACGCAGATTTACATTCATTACAATATGAAATTATAAACAAAAGTTATGATGTAGTTTGTAAGAAAACATGGATATTTAGTCCTTGGCAGTAATTAAATGTACTATACATACTAGTTGTCAAACGAACATTGAACATTGTTAACCTTTTATATACAGCGCTCTTCACACATAATAATAATAATATGAAATATATTATGTAATTACAATATGCTAGGCCGGCAAAAAATCCAAATGAATGAATTCCAAGTATGAAACACGATTATTATATTATTATTTATACGGTATTACGGAGCTCGCCAAGTCACACGATGAAGAAATTTGATAAATCACATAGTATATTTTGCCGCGGGCAAACCTTGGTATAACATAGACGTATCCAAATGGAAACGAGCTTCACCATTCACTCACTACCAACGTGACGGCTATGCCAATGGACTTGTATCGATTATGTAATAAAAGTTATCTCGTTTTGTCGACAATCGCTTCGATCCTTCCATCGAACATCCAACTTAAGATGATCTGTAACTTTCTATCACTTTCAAGTCAAAAGAGATAAGAAAAAAGACCAAGTCAACTGGTTATTTATTACAATTTACGTATTGGTGACGAAAAAGTGCAATCGAATTAAAATTTAAATGTATTTTATATCAACATCGTTCACGTCGGTAATTGATTACTTATTGCAATAGCACCTTTTATTGTACTTTACAATATTATTATTCGATTACATATAATATTTTATTCTTGCTTTGTTTTGCAAGTTCCTTTACAATCGTAAAATGAAACTACCTATTTTGTTTACAATGAAGAAACGTTTCAGAATGGGAAAGTTAATTAATTAATTATATTTGACCTTAATGAAAACTCTTTTATAAAAAAACTAGCAAAACGCCCCGGCTTCGCACGGGTGCAAATAGATGAAAAAAAGCAAAGCCTATGTTACTCGCTGATAATATAGCTTTCTATTGGTGAAAGAATTTTTAAAATCGGTTGAGTAGTTTTTGAGTTAAATCGTAACAAAACCTACAACCCCTCGCCGTATTGCTCGATGCCCTGCGTGGAGCCACAGCGCGGTGCGAAGCGGACGGCGTGTATTTTTTGTTTACATTGATATTTTTAATTTCGTAATATCTTTTGAATGGAATGTCCGATTTCAATATTTCAAAAACTAATCAACAGGTATTGAAACAGTCTTAAATATGAAATAATTTATTTGGATAAGAATTAAAACAAAGATATGGATAGCAAGGTCTGAATTTGATCGGCATTTCTATCTACTTTTTAAATGTTAAAAAGTAGTTATAGTAACATAACTACAATAGTTAGACATATGGTCTCGCGAAGTTTTTTGTAGATATTTATATGTTCTATAATATTGTAGAACTTTATTTTGTTCTATCATCAATACTTTTCGCAGCGCATGCGACGAACAACATTTTTTGGCAAATTTTTTTACACCTCGGGTTGGTTTTAGTAGAAAATTCTAAGGATCTCTATTTTTTTCTAGTAATAAATATAGCCTATGTTACTCAGCGATAATGTAGCTTTCTATTGGTGAAAGAATTTTTGAAATCGGTCCAGTAGTTTTTAAGTTTATTCAATACATACAAAAATACAAAAATACAAATCTTTCCTCTTTATAATATTAGTATAGATATTGTAGAACTTTATTTTGTTCTATCATCAATACTTTTCGCAGCGCATGCGACGAACAACATTTTTTGGCAAATTTTTTTACACCTCGGGTTGGTTTTAGTAGAAAATTCTAAGGATCTCTATTTTTTTCTAGTAATAAATATAGCCTATGTTACTCAGCGATAATGTAGCTTTCTATTGGTGAAAGAATTTTTGAAATCGGTCCAGTAGTTTTTAAGTTTATTCAATACATACAAAAATACAAAAATACAAATCTTTCCTCTTTATAATATTAGTATAGATATAGGGAGAACTAAACTAAATATAGTAAACCTTTAGATTTCTTTTTGTTTAAAAGCGGTGGCTTTGTTTAAGTAATATCGTTTGAATTCTGAATAATGTTTACGTACAGTTTTGTAGCTAAAATCTGCAATGACCTTCATCGCCGATGAACTTTTTAATACGGCAATCGACGGAATAACAATGATATCAGAGACACTAATAAGCGCTCACGTAATCTATACTAATATTATAAAGAGGAATTTGTTTGTTTCTTTGTTACGATTTAAATCAAAAACAACTCAACCGATTTTAAAAATTCTTTCATCAATAGAAAGCTACATTATTAGCGAGTAACATAGGAGAAACATTTGTGTATAGTACCTACCTCCATCTAGAATCTACATTGCATCCGTGTGAAGCCAGGACGGATCGCTAGTATACTATAATAGTTGTTAAAGTTAATAACATTTGGATTCTTAAATATTTTTATGGTTAAGGGTGATTCGTGATTTTATATGACAATGAAGGATTATGGTCTTGTACTCGATGTGGTGGTCCGGTGTAGTCGTGTCACGAGTAGAATATCCCGGCGACCATTGTGAATTCCCGAGTCCTCTATTGAGGCAGACCGTTTCTGTGTCGGTTTCACTGATCGTTTTTCTATGTACAAGTGGCTCCGCACGGGTAGTAGTGCATATTATGCCTTCATGTTTTGTCAGTCGTAGGGTCGAATCAGCTTGATGCGTCGATTTTGTGGATTATCGCATCAAGCAAGCAGGAGTTGGTAATAGAAGAGTGAAAATATAGGGATGTATGTATTTTTTAATGCCACACAATAAAAAATAATTGGTGTGGACAGCCCTTATTACTTAGGGGTTTGAAAGGTAGATAGTAGCCGATTCTCAGACTTACTGAATATGCATAAAAAAATCATAAGAATCGGTAGAGCCGTTTCGGAGGAGTATGGGAACGAACATTGTGACACGAGAATTTTATATATAAGATATTGTTGAATCGCGCAATGCATCATTGCATGTCAAAATAAAGATTTCCAATGACCTCTTCCATATATAAACAAATTCTTCAAATGAATATTCGATTGAGAACCTAAGTAATCAACAAAATAATTTTATTTTATGTTTATTAGAGAATAAGACATATTTATCAACAAGATTCAATAAACATTTGCATGCGTAACTAAATGGTCACGAAATTTATTATAAACAAATATTATGCCGCAAAATCGACGAAAGCGTGCATAATTAGTTAAAAAGAAGAATGGTTAGGAAAGTCGATAAACGGGTTTCAGACGTTATAAAGATAACAATACGGTAAAAAATTAAATAAATAATGATTCATGATGTCGCCTCGATAATTTCGTAACTCGATAAGTATAGTCACGTAAGAAAATCGATTTATTACTTAAAGGTATTCAATCACGTCTTATAAAATACCCTTAAACTAATTATTATTAAAAATTGTTTTGGAAGTATTTTAATAAAATTAAATTTAAATTTTGTTAGAACGATTGAATGACTAATAAAAAAATAAAAACACGTTTTAGCCATCAAAATCATAAAATAATTAACAGCAATTTTAGTAATTACAAAGGACTGTAATGCAAAAACCGCAACATCAAATAATTGGCTTTTATTGCCAATTAAGTAGCCAGTAAGACGTGTCAGGAGTTGCCATCGCGGTCAATATGCTTAATTAATCAACTGCATCTCGTGACTGCACATAGCATTCCTAAAAGACTCCATTTTCCTTTTGTTTTTAGATAAACTAGCGTCTAATCGATCCGTACCGCTTGATGGCCAATTAATAATAATCGCAGATATGTCAATTGTCTGTGTTAGTGATTGACAGAACTTGTCATATTAATTTGGAAGCGTATATTAGAATATTGCTTTTTTTTAGTTCTAACAATTTTTGGTGCTTATTACGTTTTTGCAGCAAAAACAACATTGTTATCATCATCTGCAATATAAAACTAGCCAATTTAAAAAAATAAATTTTAAGATAACATAAATGAAAATAACGGGTGTCTCAGTAAGAGTGCACTTTTTCATTTTAAAATAAAAACAAGTATTTTATGACAGAGTTGTGATATTTTTATTGTATTGTAAAGAAGACATGTTCCGATTAAGTATGGAATAAAATATCCGGCAAATGACCCCCAGGGCTCCGATGACAGGCCATTACTCTTTTCATGAAATTTTCCATGACTTTTGCACAGAGATGTGGCTGTATCTCACCGATGACACGTTGGATTTCCGATTTGAGCTCAGGAATTGTTTTGGGTTTATTCGCATAAACCCGAGATTTCACAAAACCCCAAAGAAAAAAATCGCACGGCGTTAAATCGCACGATCTTGGTGGTCAGTTTTTAATGTGTTCTGGAAATCGTTGCTGCAATAAGTCGATTGTTTCATGTGCGTTCGTCTGCTGGTTCGAGCTCCTGAGTTAACTGAATCTTGTACCTTCGCATGAAGGTGGAGGTCTTTAGTCAAAATTCGCTGCGTAGTGCTTCGTGAAATTTGAAGTTGTTGAGAACGATGTCGAATTGATGTTTTCGGGTTTTCGGCGACACTTTCGTTTACAGCAGCAATATTTTCCAGAAAACGACCGGTACGTTGACGCAAAGGTTTCTTCAAATTTTCGACCACTCTTCGAATGGTTGACACATTAGGTGCACTTTCTCGGCTGAAAATTTGGCGAAGTTTGCGAGCGGTTTCAGCGTAACTTTCCCCATTTTTGTAATGAGATTTCACAATTATAACGCGTTGTTTTTTCGAAAAGCGCTCCATTTTTAATAATCGGAATAAACAGAGATCCCAGCTGCCAAATTTCAGAGTTGCCACTTGCATGAAAAAGAAAATATTCCATTTTTAAAAAGTGCACTCTTACTGAGACACCCTATATGATCGAAATACAAGAGCGTGCAGGATAAATTAAAGTTTATTTAAATGGGTTGCTTCAAATTATAAACCGAAGAAAAAAGATGGTTCTAGATTCGTCGTTGATATGAGTAATGATTGAGTAATGAGTTATTGTTTTGTTTGGGGCTTCCAATACGCCCCATCGAGATAACCATTGGTGAATATCTTCGTATATTAGAAACAGAAACATCAACTCTATTAATACGAAATTATCCACAAGTGGTACTATTTACACCGATTACTCAGAGATATGTTTGATTTTTAACAGATATGTTTAAAAAAAAACAAATCTATACAAAACATTTTTAATTCAACAGTTCTTATTTTTATTTCGTGTCGTTTTATAGACGGTTTGTTCAGATTGTTTTAAATAATATCACCTACATTAATTTTAAGATATACGTAAATACTAGATATTAATAGTAATCTTTGCTAGTGAGCCCTCGGGCCGGCAATGGCTCTGACCCACGAGGACAAATTGTAGGTGTTATTACATTACTGTTAACGTTGCCTCAGTGCGCCGCGACTGACTAGGGAGGCGTTACTCGTGCCCTTGCCTGAAATTCTTAAAAAAAAATAAGCGCGCACGTTATAATCTGTATCTGGTAAAATTTGGCGGGAATTTTTACAGATTCTTTTTTTATTAAAGTTAAAATTTAAAAAAAGTGCAGTGATGTTTAGTGATGATAATGTTTTTCTGATGTGTAAATAAGTATACGATATTTTACGGAAATACGCTGTATTGTTTATGAAAATGTAAGTAACTTATTGTTTTAGCCAAGAAATAGGGTAGGTACTTATTCGTTTTGGTCTCGGCTTAAAAAATCTGTAATATCATTTTACTCTCTTATATATTTAATTAATTTTCCAATTTTTGATATCATGTGGAAAACGCAGTCTATATATATAATTAAAATGGAAATTACCTAAACTCATATAAATGGATAGTCACTAGAAACTAACTAGGAAATCATAGATCAATGTTTTGAATGAATGCAAGGAAAATGTTTTAGTAGATTTCGAAGCAGTAGTAGTCCCCAAAACTGCCAATCTTTTCGAATCAAATACAAAACCAATGTACACCCGAAATCATCTCGAAACGATGCGGTTACTTGAGCCAATTTAACTGCACTCACCAACCAAATATACTAGACCTCTCGTATTCTTAATAATTCCATCACGCTCAAACATTTAATTTCAAAGTAAAGCGTCGAGCCAGTTCAGGCTTAACTGGTCGCGTTTTAGCCAACACGTCGCTGTGTGCGTCCACTCTGATTCTATATTTCCGCTCTATACCCTAAGCTGCAATTGAGCAATAAATAAAACATACTCTAATGTGAAGGGCAAAGGGTTCAATGTTAATTGAATCGTGTTCAATATGTTGTATGAGAGTGGAAGATTATATTTTAACGAAATTATTCAGTGTCCAAATCACATAGGAACCTTAAAATGTAAAACTTTCAACGAATTAAGATTATTCAACTGCATAGTCTAACGTAATATTGTAAATATATGGAGTTAATTTTCTTTGAATATCTCAATATTTTTTATACTATAATACTAATAATATTACAGTCAAGTGAAACATCATATCTAGGGGAAGCCTAGGTACTAAATAATAATTATATTAATAACATCTCCTTAGCGACATTTTAGCGAAATATATAAGTTTGCTTTGAAATTTGAACTTTTCTATTTATCTTAAACTTATTTTGAGTTTTGTGTACAAAATATAAAAAAATATCAAATTTATTTCTAGTTCAGTAACCAGTCTTCTTTCCGTGCCAACTAAAACAATTTTTCATCTTGTTTTCCCGGGATTCAAACACCTTTTATATCTAACAAAACACTGTGTTCAGTTCCTTCAATTGCACTGTTACATCATAAATATCTTATTTATTGATAATATCGATTAAATTTAATTTTCAGATAAATGATAATTATAGAGGAAAATGGGTTTACGGCACAGACGAGGATTGTGCATAATGATTGTATTAATTTTATATGGAATAGCTGATATCGACACCAGTCTGCCTGTTGATATAGCCACTGATGAAAAAGGTAATAAAAATATACAAAAATGATATTATATTTTCTCTATAAATTTCAAAATATTTACTCAAATTTGTTTAAATTAAACAAGAATTGTCCTACCATTGTTGGTGCTGTTTAAGTTCCTCTTTACAGTATTTCATTTTTGTCAAACTCAGCTGTTCCGTTCTAAGACATTACTCAAGTCAAAATCTAGAACAGCTGTCAAAATTTCAAATTATATGACAAGTACTAAAACTAAATTCAGACTCATGTCTTGGAATACGTACCTAACAGAATTTATAACATGAATTGGCTCTATAATGTTCTGGAAGGAAGATGTGCTCTACCTCCAACCTAAAAGGAGGATCCTCGACCAGTTTATCCACTGACTGGTCGAACGAAGGGCCTCAGTGGTTGATGTCAAGGTGTTGTATGTAAACTCATCACTCTGAGAAACTACGACGCTTCAGGATTGACGTCTTTATTAAATGTAGACGCAGATTCCAGGTGTCGCTACAATGCCTTAAGCTTAGCATAGATAAATATAACCCTGATATATCTTTGTCTAAAATTGAAGTTCTTTCCATGTATTTTTAAATAGAATACCGCAAAAGTGTAACACAGTCAGATAACAGAGCTCCAATATTTGTTACAAATCAGAAACGTTATAAATTTTCAACTCTAGTATATTAAAGTTTATGTATGTATTAATAATTATAAGTACTTACAATATTTCAGTACTCCCACAAACAACACAAGTGCACACATCAACATCACCACCACCGACAACAACAGTATCCACCACCTACGCAACAATAATACCACCAATTCCGCCCAGCAACAGAGATCGATTCCTCACCTTCGCGGAGTCCGGACATCATCAGACCTTCATGTTCGCTAAGGACAATACCTATATACAGCTTGATGGAGATATCATTCAGAGGTTTCAATTAAGGTGAGAAATTTTACTAAATTGACGCGAAAAATGATCCTTTAACTCGTTCCTGTTGAGATACTATTCATTCAACTTCAAATTACCCAAGAGATCAATTAATATTGATTAAATACAATTTATCGATTATTTTCAAATTATCGAGCGTCGACCGTATGACCGTTTGGTTGCGAAAATAACATTATAGCAGCGAGGCTGTAGAGTGTAGATGCACAAACTAGTTTACTAGCTCTTGACCTATACCAACCTATCAGCTAGTGTAATCTACGCGATTTGCTTCCTTAGTAGCTATTTAAAGCTAAATAAAGTAAGCCTAAATATCTATTTCGTTACAATAAGCTAACATTTTGCATTTCAGCATTGATATACTGTTGATCGAAGCATTTCAGCCTTTGTTTGCGTTTTTACGTACATATGTGAATGTATCTGGATGATTTCATATCAAAATGTATAACTATTATATACATATTTCAACCGTTTCGTCCCTATCTATATGCATTGTAATAGATTCCTCTTGAATTTCAGATTATGCAGAGAAATATCATTTAAATTTCGCACAAGACTTCCTCATGGCCTTTTAGTTTATCACAATGTTAAAAATCCCGTGTTTAAAATGCAACCTTACGCGCTGTACGTTATCGTGGAGAAAGGTGAACTCAAAGGTATGTTTTGTTTGAATTTTGGATATACATCAATTGCTGCCTCCGTGGTTTTTTTTTTATTTAGCAAGGTTGTGTTTAGCAAAAACCTCCTTGGTCCCAGAAGATCACCTATATCTTGCCTGTAAAGAAAAATTATCAGTAAAACTGACACCGAAACGTGTCTGAACCATTATCCGGGAATTATCAATGTAAATAAGTAAAAAAAAATAGTATGTCTCCCTTAATGACACCGAAATTCCGACCCGGTAGCGAACCACAGTTAATAGGATAACGGATAACCCGAGAAGTACATATTGCGCATTTCGGTTTCAGCCTATCGATTTCTGAATGACAAAGTAAAAAATTGGTCGACAGAATATCATTAACTCTTTTTTGGCTGTGGTTCGCGCCTCTCTATGGATATAAAGTTTGTAACGTTTATTACACTTTCACACAAAAACGACTGAACGGATATTGAGGAAACGTTACAATATAATTGTTTGTACATCCGAATAATAAAAGCTAGTCTATACTATACTATAATATTATGAAGAGGAAAGAGTTGTAAAGCAGTAAGGTAAATTATCTCGAGGCACATGCGAAATCGGTAGGATTGCCAAGTAAATTTGGTATATTTGTACTTGTTGTGGGTTCGAATCCCACCGGGGACAACATGTTTAAAGTTTTCTGGAAGCATGTTTTCCCCACCTCTGGTAACTTTGGGCATTGGGTGGGAGGAATATCGAAATTCCGACCATTCGTAACCCAACGAACCACCGTTCGTAGATGAAAAAAACCATGAAGTGCACATTGCGCCTTTCGATTTCCGAATGTTCGAAGTAAAAAATAGGTCGACAGCGCATCATTGACTGATGTTCTATGGCTGAGGTGTCACCTACCATCAAGTGAACCTCATGCTCGTCTGTCGATATCTAACATAAAAAATAACCTTTATTATACCGGTATAACTCCCATAGTAAATTAACCGGTATTCAGTCCCTGATGTATAGTAAAGTGGCGGGACCACCATACAAGCCCAAACGCCTGTTTTTCCTTATTAATGGATTAAAAAAATATATAATAATGTCATAAGTCATATATAACACATACGATTACGTAATTATATAAGTTATATAACCCGTATTATGTTAAAATCGGCAAGACGGGCGTTTGGGCTTGTATGGTAGTCCCGCCACTGGTATAGTATAGGATGTTACTAGTCTAACATAAAATCTAGCAAACATTTTTAGTCGTGCATGTGTTCGGTAAGCACCTCACGTCAGTAACAGTGGGCCGGGCTCTGAACAGGGACCAGTGGCACAGCGTCGTGGTCACTATAGACGTGCACGGGGCGAGGCTCATAGCGAAAGTCGATCACTTGAAGGAAGAGGTTTATTTGAAGGTAACTTATCCCTTATCTATATTGATGGGCTCGTTGGCGCGTTTGTTACAACATTGTTACTCTGTAAGCATGTCTTCCCCACGTCTGGTCACTTCAGGGATTAAGGTGGGAGGCATATCGAAATTCCAACCGGGTACCACCGTTCATAGATGGAAAAACCGTGAAGTGCATTGCGCGTTTCATGCTCATGCTCGTCTGTCGATATCTAATATAAAAATTTTATTTCTCTCTTTTATTTGTTTATTTATTATGACAGCTTAAAATTTAAGAACATTACATTTGTGTAGCTCTCATTGGCGGGTTTTCTGCACTGATAGCATTTGGGAACCTATAAAAAAACGAGTATATTCTTACCTTATAGGCCGGCAACGCTTAAGACCTTTGCTATTGCGGATGCCTATAATTGCTTATCAGGTGACAAAGATAAATAGTTTTAAAAGGTTTATATAGTAATATTCAAAGTAAATATGTTTGTTGGTTTGTTAGTATATTATACGAAAAAGCAGCAACGGATTGACTAGATTTTTTTACATAAAAATAACAGTTGCAGATGCTGAATTATGTTCAGTAAAAGCTCCTTATTCGCGGAGATACGTTCCGTAAATATACAGAAACCGTGAATACGGAATACTCATTTAAATGGGATTGTAGGGGATACGTTCCTAGGTGCCAAAATATGTTTTTTGTTTACAATATTGATTAATTATTATCCTTAGGCAAGGGTTCAAAGAAAATTTAATTTTTTTATCCTTTTAGTTAGAAATTGAATTATCTTATTAGAATTGAATATTTCAATGATCCTATTATAAAATTTAATATTATTACAGGGTTTAAGTTTTGACACAAATTACGGCATCACAGACAATCTTACATCGGTGATTCTTATTGGAGGTAACATTAAAAAACTTCTCTAAGCAAATTCTGCTTTATCCTTAATACTTATTTTTATTTTCCTCAATATTTTACTTGCTTTTTTTTATAACATCTGTTGAATAATTTAACAACAGTAACTAATATGCATCCGAGTCATGGCCGCCCGCTGAAAAGGGTTGCCATTAAATAAAATTATAAAATAATTAGCTATAGCATGATTTTAGATTTCAAATTGAATTTGCTATATATAACTTTATTTTTTTTAAATAAATAATTACTTTGACCACCTTATGATGCGATGGAAGATGAAGCACACCTTGAAAAGATCCAATTATACTATCTCTTAAAATATTTTGCTTATTTTTATATCGACTAACTTTATTCTATTACTTTGCATCAGTAACCTAACAAAACTTGTGTCTTAAAACTCATCAGTTTTTAGATTTTCTTCAAAATTTACCTGCTTACCTCTTATTAGCAGTACCTATCATTAGATATTAATTAATATGTAGTTTTGGCTTTTTTCTAAACTTCCCTTGTATAAAAAATTTGACTAGGTCATTGGCACGTTTGGTAGAATTTACCTTGCGCACCGATGGGACACGGATTCAAATCCCGCCGGGACGACATAAGTAATAATTCTCTTTGAGTATGTCTTCCCCACGTCTAGTCACTTCGGTAATAAAGCGGAAGGAGCAATATCGAAATTCCGACCGGATAAAAAAACGACTATTCATAAATAGAAAAGCCACGATTGCGCGTTAGGGTATCAGTCTATGGATTCCCGAATGCTCGAAGTAAAAAGTAGGTCGACAGCGCATCATTGACTGATTTTCTGTGACCAGAAAAAATCTGACATCCTCTTTCCCAGGGCTAAGTTCCGAGGAAAAACTCCACGGAGTCAAATACATAATCGAATCATTCGTCGGTTGTATCAGCGACATGGTTCTAAGTTCGGGCAAAGCCGCCTCGGACCTCCTCCCGATCGTCCCTCTGATCGCAACCAAACACGAAAACGTCAAAGAAGGCTGCATTAACAAGTGCAAAACAGTTGAGAACCTCTGTTTCGAAGGTTCTAGATGTATCAATGAGTATAATGGGTATAGATGCGATTGCTTTGGGACGTTGTATGAGGAACACCTCTGCGATGTTTACAGTAAGTAATAAATTTTTTTTCTTCTTTATATTATGTATAACTCTTCACTGTCACTGAACTCCTAAACTGCTAGACAGAAATTGATGTTTTTTGTAAAGTGGTTTAGATTCACATAGATGTTTTTTATTTTTATTTTGAAGCCAATGTCAAAGACAAAATGTCAGGAATTTTTATAGGGCTTTTTCACATAATATGCATGTCGTAATACTTTGATTTGAGATGAATATTTGTTACTATATATTTCACGCTAAAACTACTGAACAGATTTTGATGAAACTTTACAGTATTATTGTTTATAAGTGTATATATTATTACAGAATAACATAAATGCATTATAACAGTATTCATTTAATTGGCCAAATTTTAATCGAAGTTTGCATGGACGAAGTCGCGGGTAGAAGCTAGTACTCTATAAATCTTGCTATTATTCAAATCAAACCAAAAATTAGATGTGGTCTTCGTTTTTTCTTTTGATTAGGTTTCTTAATTCAAACCGCAAGACTCGACCGCTTTCACTCAATTTAATCATAACATGAACTTTGTAGCAGTCTTCAAGATATTTGGACGCTGATATGCAATACAGTGTCAACCCACATGGTTGCCATTTTGAGTAAATTGAGTTTAAATTTTCAATAAGGTTTTATTAAGTTTCTTTTTAAAATAACAGAAATTTAAATAAAATGCTGTATACCTGGATTAAAACGCGATTTATTATTTATATTGTTTAAAGTATATATCCCGACATTAATCAGCAGTATGTGAACACGCTCTAGACAAGCCAAACCACTACATACGTTTCGACCAACCGAAAATCCTTGCAAGAGAAAGTAGATTCTTTCCCAGACTAGTACAAAATTGCAGTAAATATCAACTCCGTAGGAATAAATGGCGTTAATATGGCAACTTTTCGACATTTCAAAAATCAGACAATTGTCATCTTTCTACCTCCCCGTGACCACGGTTGCTGAAAAGCATCCGAAACGTCGGTATAAATAATTAAAACAATATAAACAATAAATCGCGTTTTAATCCGGTATACAGTATTTTATTTAAATGTGTGATACTCGCGTTAATAGAAGACAATATTAATAACAGAAATGATAGATTATTAGGTAATTACTAATTATTATTATAATTAGTGTATATCGTTTTTCTTGGTAGCTATCACAGAACAGAAGAAGTAGTAGCAATAATTGTTATAGAATTTAGCGCAATAATTAAATATTCTTAACCTGTGAGGGTTTAATGTCAACTAGTTTTTTCAATATTTTTGCTATTAAAACGATTTAAATGATATATAACTCTTCTGAAAAATGTACTCCAGGTCATAAAGAAGCGATTTTGATACAAATTATCAAAATTTAAATTTTATCATTTTGTGGGTTGACACTATTGCTTAACAGCGTCCATTTAAATATCATTAATCTAACCGATACATAAATATTGCGTAATGTATTGCGGTGGCGACAATATTACTCGAGTTACGTGTGCTACCGGGTACGGGTTTATGACAGCTTCTTTAGATTATCGCGTATTAATAGTTAATAGTTAATACTACTTATCTACTGTTTGTTTGTTTTGAATACAAGGTATTTAAAATAACTTCTAAAAAATAAATCGATTCTGAAAATGAAAATTAAATTAAATTTGAAAATGAAAAATGAATGTTACATAACGTGGCCCAGTGGTAAGCGCAACGCTTTTAGCACCGGAAGTCCTGGGTTCGAATCCCGGTGAAACAAGATTTAAAAAAATTCGGTCGCGCAGGACATAGAAGGCTGATCACCTACTTGCCTGTAAAGAAAAATGATCAGTGAAACAGACACAGAAATGGGTCTGCCCCATGCCCCACTAGGGGACTCGGGAATTCACTTATATGTGCCTCGATACCAATAAGCTGTGTAGTAAATTGTCAATATTTAATATATTTTGATAATCTATTATTCAACTTGTATTTAGACTATGGGAGAAATTAAGAAACGATCGTGTGAATCACTCGTGTTTTAAATTGTTTTAATTATCTTTCAACAATATTGATTTATTCTGTATCCTGGACAGCCTGGGACACAAAATTCTGTATATATGTATAATGTATATACAAATAACTTACTGATATCATTATTATTTATTAATATGTGTATTGAACTCAATAGATCTTTTAATTCAATAATGTCTCATATCAGATCTTCGCATGAACAAAAGACAAACGTTTTTATGGCCTTGTATATGTACTAGTGATGTCCTAACTCTTAACTGAAACGTTGGCTTCCTCTATTTAATTAACGAACGTACTCGTATGTTGATAGGTAACAATAGCAACATTGTTTAACTGTAGAACAAAGTTATTTCTGCATAATGTCTACTATTCTTGAAAAAAATGACTAAAGGGAAAGGGTTCGTTGGCGCTTTTTTTTTATTCAAGAATAGATAAGCGTTTGCCCGCTTTTTCACGTGATGGAAAGTTTGGTAGAACCTTGCGCTCCGATTGGTCGGGGGTTCGAATCCTGCCGGGATGACGTGATTATAATTTTCTATAAGCATATCTTTCCTACATCTGGACACTTCTAGGAATATCCAAAGTCCGACCGTTAACGAAACATCGTTCGTAGATGCAAAATCCGTGAAGTGCATATTGCGCGTTTCGGTCTCAATCTATGGAATACTCGAAGTAAAAAATATATCGACAGAATTTCATTGACTAATGTTCTGTGGCTGAGGAATCACCTACCATCAAGTGAACCTTATGCTAGTCTGTTGATATCTAACATTATAAAAATAACTAGGTATATGAACCATTTAGATTTTACTAGTACATTATATAGGTTATTTTAGCCTTTCAAATACAAAAAAACTTCGTTCTACGGTTCTTCAAATATCAGATAAAAATTACGTCCGTACTGTAAATTGTAATCTATCAACGAATATCAGTGAGTTAATTTAGAAATAAGGCAACAGATCGAAACAGAGATAAAATATAAAACAAGGACAAAAACACTGACTTCGACAGAAAAAGTAAATTGCATGAAAAAGACAATAGCCTATTATCGCGAAACTACTACTTACTTTCAAATAAGATAAAAAAATGTATTGACGTCACGTGATACCGAAACGAATCCCTACTTATATTATAAATCCGAAAGTGACTGTCGGTTTTGCCCTTTTTATGCTAAAACGGAGAAATGGACTAATTTTTTTTCTTTGTTATCTGTCTTTGTTTTTTTTATACCTAGTTTAAAAGAAAACAAAAACAGGACTCAAAACGTAGACTATTTTTTGTTTGACCAACAAACCCAAAAAGCCCGGCTTGCCCAATAGGGCATTAATAAATGCAACCATAAAAAGAAAAATAATAATGCCCTTAACGTAATTATATTAGTCATATATAACTTATATGATCACGTAAATATATAAGTTATACATAAACACGTATTAGGTTAAAGCCGGCAAGATGGCTTTTGGGCTTGTATGATAGTCCCGCCACTGCCTATTTACATTGTATATGATCCGATCCTTGCATACACTTTCGCTCTCATAAACGCTCGTCGGTTTCGAGGCTATGACCCTTTTTATCCCGAAATATCTTAGTTTTTCCAAGCTTTTGAAGTGTGACAATTACTTAATACATCAATACATTAGAGATACTGGTTGTATCCATATTTAACGATATCACAATAATTACGCAACGTATTGCAGCGGCGACGATATTGACATTACGCGGCTCGAGCTACGTGTCCTATCGGATTTATGATTGGAAAGACCGCGTTCACTCCACAGAAACACGAGTCAGTCTGCATTTTAAGGTATTTTTTAATTTATATTTAGCTTCACTTAATAATACATATTATACTGTATATACATTACGCCTCTTTCCCATTGGGGTAGGTAGAGATCACGGAATTTCATATGCTCCGATCCTTACATACCACTATATATTACGAGACCTGGCTCTAATAATATATACCTACTTAATAATATATTTTATTATCGGAAGTAAATAACATTTAAATAATTACTTACGATTGATTTTGATTTTGGGTTTGGTTCTGATTTTGAAGCTGAAAAAAAGTCATTCGATAATTCCTTAGTAGATACTAGATAGTACAGTCAATATTAGTAGACATTCATAATACATTATCTTTTAATTCTATCATAAATAGATAGATAAATATTTATTTTATATATTGAAAAGATATCACAATGACTTTCAAGGGATCATATTTTTTGAGCTGATGAGAGGATCTAGGCTTTGTATTTAGGTTATGGTATACTCCTCTAACCAAGAGAGTATCCGTAAAAGATATAAGGGGAAAATAATAAAATATGAAATAATTATCTGCATTTATAATATCTATGTATAGTAAATATTTAACTACTGTAACTTACAAGTGGTAATTATAATAATAAATATGACGTTGGCGTCCTCTTTCGAGATACATAATCACCCGACAAGATCTGTTAGTTGTGGTAATAATTCTCAAGTTATTAGCATAATAGTAAAAACAAGATTATTTTTTAATATAATTGGATAGTAAATCATTTGTTTTGCAAATTAAAATACAGTAACTTACATAATATATACTTGAATAATATTAATTCCCTACTTTATAAAAATAGTATTTT
Source organism: Anthocharis cardamines (assembly GCA_905404175.1). NCBI lineage: Eukaryota > Metazoa > Arthropoda > Insecta > Lepidoptera > Pieridae > Anthocharis > Anthocharis cardamines. The sequence continues at coordinate 8,592,865 of FR989963.1, forward strand.
ACTAGGTTTAAATAATTGGGTACAAGACGAAATTAATTAATTGTTAAAGGGGTAATATATACTTATAGTAATATACAGATGTATGTAACTAATAACATTCTCCTTCATCAAATAAACATTGTCATACATACTTTTAGTTTAAACAACGCATTCTTGTTTTGATATTTATGACGTCAGCATGACTTATGTTACATTTACATAATTTATATTTTAATGCCCATAAACATGAAAATTCAATAGCAATATTTATTATTTAAATGTCATCCATCAGTGATCACTTAAAATATATCAATATTCCGGTCATTTGTTTAAAATAACCTTTCAGACTCGTTTCGACGACTCCGCACTATTTTACGCGAGCGGTCAGATTGACGATAAGCACCACTACATCGCTCTTTCGATACATCAGGAGAAAGTCGCGATACAAATAGACTTAGGCGATGGTCCCGTTGGAGATTATTTAGGCGAAAAAGTCAATAACAATCGCTGGCATAATATAACAATTATTTTACAAGAAAAAATTGTTCTCGTTTATCTTGATGATATCAGTGCAACCTACGAAATCCCGGGCGACGCCAAATTCGTTTGCATCGATCCGGAAATTTATATATGCGGAGGTCCCGATTTACACAAGATGAAAGGCTTGAAATCGTTTAATAATTTTGCTGGGAATCTTAAATACGTTTTTTACAATGATGTATCAATACTGTATGAATTAAAACAGAACAATCCAAAAGTTCATTATATTGGAGTATTAGATCCACTGTTTGAAGAGGTCGATGTTGAAGTCATTCCTATAACATACCCATTCGCAACTTCACATATCTGGTGGCCTATTAATACGACTAATAGCGTCAATTTGATATTTGACTTTAAAACCAGCAAGAATATGGCCGTTTTGGCGTACAGTCAGATAAATGGACAGGGTTATTTTGAGGTGAGTTATTTTTGGCAATAAAGTAATTATAGTTTTTTTAGTATATAATATTATTATTATTACAAAAAGATTTTGGGTATGCTCTGTGTAAATGTTATCGTATCTAATAAAGTTATTTCAGATTAGCTAATACAAGGTGCCTGGAAGAAATTGCTCATTTAGCGATAAGGCCGCCTTTTGCTCTATTTTTTTAAATATGTTTATATATTTTAAAATTATAAAGTGTGCAATAAAGATATACTTCATTTCATTAATTAAGTTTAATTTTAAACTGTTCTTTATTATGTTTTCTAGGTCAGAATGGTAAAAGAAGAAATTCGATTTGAATTAGTACCAGATGTGGGTAAAAATGTGACTGTGTTGAAATCGGTCAAATTTAACGTCAGTAATGACTGGCACAATGTTGAACTTGATTATAGAAAAGGAAGGATTAAACTTACCGTCGACTATCATAATAAACATGCACAAATGTTTGGTAAGTATATGAAGAATCAGGATGACCTTTATCGGATAAGTAATATCGTTCGCGATTGAACGATTCAAAAGAACCAAATGATTCTTCCGCTCGATTACAGTAAGGCATGGTGATCCGAAAGAGAGTGAGAGAAACGAACAAACGGTGACACCAGATCTCAATCAAAATTGAATTTTACTTGCTTTGTTATGTACGTTCATTTGAAATTGAACCAATCAATTGATTGAACGGGTCGAACGAACCGGATCATTTTGTCAATGGCTCAGTATTGATTCAGTTCTTTGCAATCGACACATGCATATTATCGGAGTTCATCATGATACTCGGTGGACGGTATAATATAAATCGGTTTTTTGATGATATTAATTTAAAACACTTCGATAATACTTAAGAACATAATACCTTCCAACGGAGAAGAATCATTATTTCTCGAATGGATCGAAGCGACAAACATCTCTTCTAGTTTTCTCACTATCTCCTACCATGTTCTTGTGTTTGTTTTTGCATTTCATGTGTTTTTATTATGATTTTTGCTTTTCATTTTTCTCTATATAGTTCTAGGTCTTTCAGTATGAATAAGTTATTTTTGCTTTTAGTATTATTATATTGTATTTTTTTTTATCTTCCACTATTGTCTTTTGCCATATTGGGGAACTACTGAATACATATGCTGAGTACCTCCCCTTTTCGTGGCGGCACTTCTTTCTACATACCTATCTTAATTGTTTGTGTGTATTTTTCTAATTTATTAATTATTATTATTGTTGTGCAAGCAAAAATAGTTTACGAACATAGCCTAGCACAAACGACTTGCTAGAAAGTCAATCTGTCATTTGTACGCAATTTCAAATGATTTCACAAACAAATGACGGTTTGATCATACGAATACTTTCTCGCTAGTATTTCTCGCCAACAAGTAGATCCTTAATTCCATAATACTACTAATTGATATGTTATCATTTCTAAAGGTCTAGATTTTCAGCTACAAGATAAAGTAGTTATAGGCAGCGGACTGAAATCAGCGAACCTTGGACTGATTGGATGTATGAGAAATATTAAAATCAACGGACTTCTTATTGAACCAAGGTACGATAAAGTATATAAATAATAAATTATACATAATTATGGAATGTGTATTGTTGATCGAAGATGTACATACACTGATTTAATAATATCGACGCCACCGAGGAACAAAATCGTACCATAGTTTTAATGTTTTTTGCATTTTCGGCATCTAGAAGTCAATATAAACCTCTTAATTATTTTTAATTTTTTTTTTCAATTATTCATAAAACTATAACAATTTTAATTTTTACTCTCCGAAAAATATGTAAGAAATATAACCCAGTTATTTGCCCGTAGATACTGTAAAATTTATTTTTGTCTATTACAAGTTTATTCCTCGGATATGTCGATATGTGTATGTTAAAACATAATTTTAGTAAAAAAAATCATATAATAAATAAAAATAAAATTCGACGAGCTTGTTGGTGTGTCGCATCGTGCCTACGTCTTGCGTTGCGATAGGCCGCGAGTTCGAAAGCCGCCAGAATGAAATGTTTATAATTTGACTGTAAACGTGTTACCGACCAGATAACGAACCAACGTTAATATATGGAAAAACCGTGAAGTATATCATTGACTGGTGTACTGTGGCTGAGGTACCTATCCCCCATCAGTATATAAACCTGCTGCTTCTCTGTCGATAGCTAGCCTCAAAAACCCTGTTGGAAACGAGCGTAGTATGTCTCATCAAGTCACTCTATTATGACAAAAATTCTGTGGGTATATAACACACATATCAATATAAATATGTAACCGACATTTTTAGCGAAAAAAAATTAAATATACAGTTCGATTCAGAATGACAAACTGAATCACTCATTTTTGAACCCATGGATATGTATTCGATTAGTACGTTTCGAAGCCTAATTACTTGGTCAAGGCGTTATTTAATCCTTTGGGGTTTTAACGCAAAATATTTATATATAAATAAAATGATTTTTATATAAAAAATTGAGGAGATGATTGAAAAATATAGGTTGATCAAGCACACCTCAATACATAGTATTATTGTTTCACACGAATTTCAGCTAAACAGCATTAATATTAACGTAGATACATAATTATTCAATATCGTCCAATATAATCGCAGTGTGATCAAACAGAAATTTGATTAATCACCTAAATAAGGATCCCGAGGGAACTCGATAACATGAATTTAAACGCAAAATTTTGTGTTAACACGTTTGAATTCCTGTCTCTTTCGGGAATACCAATATCAATCGTGACTTGCGTGGTTCACATTATTGACTCGGTTCATTATTAAAATAATAATAACAATACAGTACATTTTATTTATAGTATAGGGGGCAAACAGGCAATTGGCTCACGTGATGGTAAGTGATCACCGCCGCCCATAGACATCGGCATCACCCTCTGGTGAAAGCCCTCTGGCTTGCAGGTGTGTTGCCGGCCTAACGTAGTACAGCCGGCCTAGCATAACCACCGCGACAAAATTTTGTCGACCGTTTTCTCGTGTTTTAATCGATTTTCGCTTTATTTCTTTCGGGTCTAACATGACAATTACACTTAAAACTCGACTTTTAATATCAAAAATACATATATTTGTCGATCAATATATATTTTCTATGAAAATTGGTGATGTCGAGATATAATATATCAAGATCTTACTTCTTACTTACATCTTATTTCGTCTTCTCTCGTCCGCGACATATCTCGTGGCGGTCATGCTAGGCCGGCTGTACAGAGAAATTTGGTCATCTTTGAGGGATGGTTGACGGGCTCGTTGGCGCGATCGGTAGAATACCTGCCGTGCGTTTCGATAGGTCGTGGAATCGAATCCCACCGGGACAACATGTTTAATTCTGAAAGTCAAACAGACAAAAATGTTAAAAATGATCTTATCGTCTCTTCTCAATTTCTAGCAAATAATGTACAGACTCATCGATTTATCGATATCTAAATAAAAATCAAAGTTATAATAGTATGTTTGTCTTCTACGAACTCCGAAACTATTCAATCGGATATGAAAAATACTTTCTTACTTTACGTGACATTGTAACGCATGCTAGGTGCAGCTAGTAGCTAATAATATTACAAGCCTCGTTGATATTCTTTGAACAAAAATTTCGGGTTAATCATTAATATTATGAAAGCTCAATAACTGCTTATGAAAACCTAATTAATTTTTCACAAATACAAAAGCGAATGAATTAATTAAAAGCTAAATTAACATTATCAGGCTCAAGTATTTTATCTCTTTTCATACATCATTTTAAATGTAAATAACTTCAGTTATTATCTATTTTTTTTTAATTAATGCCAGTACGTATACAAATATTATGCAATCGAATTTTTTGGATGTATCTACATCAAAAACCATGCTGGACTAACGTGATGATTGTTTCTTTAATTCCTATAAAATAAGATATAGATATAAAATATTCATTAAAGTTCCACAATAAGATTTAAAAAAAAATATGAGGTCGCTCAAATAGGTTGCTAGCTTTCGCTTCGTTTACTAGGTAATATAGCGCTGGGTTTCAATTACTTCCATATGGTTGCCATAATAATAAAATATATAGAATCTGAATAAATCACTACATAAATATGCTGATAAGTATTTTTCACTACATCCATTGTAAAATAAATATCAGTTGTCATGGAAAGTGATCCTTTAGATAGCATAACTCTGATATAGTTCAGGAGCCTTACCGCCATAACTGCATCATTATTGCAGGACTCCTTGACGATAGAGAGAGACAGAGCTATGCAAAATGTGCTATGCTATGTTGTCTCTAAGTAAAATGAAAATAATACCTACTGCTCTTAAAAATCGTGCTATAGCCTATTTAATGTATATAAAATAAACCATTCTAATGGAAATAATAATAAACAACATTTTTTATGTTAGTTATCGACAGACGAGCATGAGGTTCCCTTGTTGGCCTCAGCCACTGAACATCCGTCAAAGATACGCTGTCGACCTAAGTCTTACTACGAGCATACTGAAATCTATAAACTGAAACTGAAACGCGCTTTTTCCATCTATAAACGGTGGTACGTTAGCGGGTAATAATTTCAATATCGTGACCATACTTGGGAAAACATGTTTACAAAATATTATTAATATATCGTACCGGTAGGACCCGCAATCCATCGGAATGCAAGGTAGGTATTTACCAAACGCGCCAAACATAGCCCGTCAAACAAAAATCATAAACTAATTTATAAAAAGAAAATTAATCACATTCTGAAGAAGCAAATGGGTCGATTGTAATCGAGATGAGTTCAAATACAAGTGATCCCCAGGTTCGTAATTAATACGGAGCGCGTAGTAGGTGAAGTGGCTATTGACGACTGTCGCTACGTAGACCCTTGCACCAGGCCTAACACTTGTGAACATGGAGGAATCTGTTCTATACGAGAAGACAGAGTCATTTGCAACTGCGATAATACAGGTATGTTATTAGCGTAGGCGTTTTCATCTAAATTTTTATTATCGGAACAGGTATTTAAAGTAGACTAATCTAAAAATGCCTTGTCAACCATTTTAAGCTAAATAATTACAATTACAATACAAAAAGAAATAAGTAACAGAGAGATTTTGCGGGCCGCATACATTCAAGCATGCGGCACTCGGGCCTTGATTTGGATAGCTCTGATCTAGTCTGTTCAAAACGTTATAATAATATACGTTAGTTCTTAGGATATAAATACCGCCGTCATTTATTTTAAAATTAAATTAGGTATTAAAAATTAATAATAAAATAACCTCTACAACTGTTTCAACAAAACCCCGAGTGACGCCCGGTTTTAAGCTCTTTTGTTTTTATTTACTATAAATAAAAGTATAGAACCTTCCTGTAGATATATTAATTGATATTTCAACAGTTACTTAGAATATTTTCAGACCAAAATATTCATCAAAATGTTGTACCACTACCAAGGCATCCATTAACTATGAAAAAAGTGTGGGGTTTATAATACACGACGCGATGAACATTTTACTTTGAAAAAGCTTAAAACATCCGGCTGACGCGACTGCTTTAAAACATCTAAAATCTAAATTAAATCTTAATTTTTGAAATAACTTTTACTAGATTAAAACACGATTTTTGAAGTAGGTATATTATTTATCCCGACGATATTTACAAGCATGGTCGCGCAGACTGAAAGTTGACAGCTGTCTAAAGTGAATTTACACAACGTTGCTACACTAACGCCATCTATTGCCACGGAGTTATTTAAGCCAAGTTGCTTATCACAATCGATTTCCAGGCTACATAGGTGAGAACTGCCACTTTGCAACATTCAGAAAGACTTGCGAAGAGTTAGCTCTACTCGGTTACACAAGGAATGACGTATATCTAATAGACATTGACGGTAACGGCAAGTTTCCTCCAGCTCATGTCAAATGTGAATTTCAAATAGAAGCCGATTCTTCCACTACCGTTGTGGAGCACAATCTCCCAAGCCAAGTGGTAAGTATATGATTACTGATTGTATATATTTATTCGGCAATGCTGACCAAGTGGTGGTCAAGCGACCACCTCAATGGCTTATGGATTTTAAGCAATAAAAAAAGTTTCGGTCTGTTTTTTTACAAGATTAATAAAATTATAAAATATAAAAATTAAAATGTTTAGTGAAACAGACTCAGAAAATTTTGGGAAAATTTTGATTTTCAACAGGACTTGGAGATCATGACTCGGAAATTCACTTACTAATAATCATTGACATAGTGTAGATTAGGTAGTGATTACACTACAATACTAAAAATATATTAATATTTTTACAATACTAAAAATATTATATAAAATTTTTAGTATTGTAAAAATATTAATATATTTTTAGTATTGTAAATTCATTATGTTTTTTTTTTGCTTTGAAGTTCTTTGACAAAATATCCTATAGTAAGACAATGACAAAACTGATTTCATATTATGATGACATCAGGTATTTTTTTGTTATAATATAGGGACAAAAACGAGTCTGTGACTCCCTTAGTGGTACATCATCACTATCACTCATAAGCACCCACCACATCTATACATATTTACAAATGCGTATAAATCTTATAATTTCAGGATGTAAGGTCAGCATCCGGCCAAGATTTCAGTTTCAAAATCAAGTATCGAGAATTTACTGCCGAAATGTTACAAGAGCTAATTTCCCACTCGCTGTTCTGTCGACAGTACATAAAGTACGACTGCAATATGGCGCCTCTAGAGTTGCACAGTGCGACTTGGTTCATTTCCTCTTCTAGCGACACCGTTGATTATATTGGAAACGTAAAAAGGTATGTAAAATACGCTTCATAATGATTTTAAACTACCCGCATAAAATTCTTTTAATTAATTTTATTATTCTACTGTTTAAGTGACTTTTTACGTTTTAATAAGATGGGGACTTGCCGCTTTCTGACTTGCTTCCTTATTGACTGTTAAGAAAAATTAATAAAAAAAGCTTTAATGAGAATATTTTTTTTAACAAAAACCAAAATTGATCAAATATACGATTGATCTTAGTAGAAATTGGTATTTTATGAATTCTTATGTTTTTTTTTCAAAAGAGCGAGTTAGTGTTACAAAAAAAAGTATATTTAATTTTTTCTTTCGTGTTATTTTGACCACCTTCATGGCTTTTAGTCACATTGGATTTAGCATCGGTCTTGGGTTCGAATACCGGGGAAACTATTTTTGTTTTGTATTCAACATTTTTGTATACTTGGTTGCAGAATAAAATAATCAGTGAAACAGACAAATAAATGTGTCTGGCAATTTCCGGCTTGGAAATAAAATTTCTGTGTTCTTTAGACAATTACGCCATCTTTTGATATTTCTTTTAATCAATTAATGAAGTACGTATGTTTACTCATTTAATTGCTTCTTACTCAAGAATTTCAACCAGTTAAATTTTCACAATTCATTTTACCAACTGATGTTTTTGTGTCAAATCAAAGAGAACGCTATATATTTTATTGTAACCAATTGAATATAAAGGTTTTTGTAGCAACTCTAGAGGTCGTTTACTTTTAAAAGCCTGAAACCGTTCGGAAAGGTCAAAATAAACGTACAAAAAGTATTGAGCCGCTATCCGTGTTTTAATCACTTAATGTTCTCATTATGTAGGCTAATAAAACGAGGGTTTAGTTAAAAGGTCTTTGAATTTTGAAAGCTATCGCCTAAATTGGAAGTTTAGAGTAATATGTACGAATTCGGGCCCTGCGTCGTTGAGTAATACAGACTTTAAAAGGGCTTTTAGTATCAAGAGCTCTTTTTGTGTTATCAAATAGAGTATATTTCAAATCAAAAGAAATAACATAACTGTAGTCAAATAAGCTATTACACTTTTGAATTGTCAATGTATTAGAGCTACCACTGATTCGGAAGGTTGCTTTATGCTTATAATTTTCCTTAAGCATGTTTTCCCCACGTCTGGTAACTTCTGGTATTGATCGGGTGGAAGGAATATCGAAATTCGAAAAGGGTAACGAACCGTTTATAGATAGAAAAACCGTGAAGGGCACATTGCGCGTTTCGGTTTCACTCTATGGATTTCCGAATGCTCGAAGTAAAAATTAAGTCGACAGCGCATCATTGACTGATGTTCTGTGGCTGAGGTATCACCTACCATCAAGTGAACCTCATGCTCGTCTGTCGATATCTGATATAAAAAAACCACATTGACGGTAGTATTTTTCCTATATAAAGCAATAAAAAGACTATATTAAAACGTGAAGTAAACATATTGTGTAGCCTGTTTGTATAGCAGTTGGGTTTTTGCATTTAATCCAACAGTTAAAAAGAGAATTAAGTATTTAAGACGAAAATAAATCATACACCTATAGATTACTTATTGCCTTAGATACATAATATTATTATTTACCTATGTAACCTGTTTCATTCTAAATTCGTGTAAAGAAAAGAGACAAATCTTTAATCTCTACATGACGTTGTTTTTTTATAATTTCATACTCTTTTTGAACCGACTCCGTGGCTCAAATGTGTGGCAACAAATCCGTGGCACATTGTGTTTAAATTAATGGAGTATATGTGTTTACTCTTTTAATTGCTTCTTACTCAAGAATTTCAACCCGTTTGTGTTACTGGAAATCCAGAGTTCGACTCCCACTTTTTTTTCAGTCCGGTAGACCTCAGAAGACTGGCTTCTTGCCTGTGAAACAATATAATTTTTTAATTGTTTAGTGTCACTTTTTTTTCAAGGTGCGATATAGAGTTTTCTCGCCGATGTTTTTTTTTGTTAATTTCATTTCAATGCATTTTAGAGGATACTGTCCATGCGGAGTGAATGCAACTTGCGTAAATCCGACGCAGTCTTGTAATTGTGACGCAAATGACAATAAGTGGCATTCTGATGAGGGGACCCTGGTCCACCCCAAGAGCTTAGGAATCACTGAGATGTTCTTCTTGCAGCAGAAGGATTTGACCGAGGAAGCACAGGGAAGGATTACATTGGGTCCTTTAGAATGTGTTGAAACTAGTAAGTTTATGATTCGTTTAATATTTAAAATTATTAGTTATTGTATGTTTCCTACATATCGATACAGCTTCACTATATTATATAAAAAAAATTGAAGATTTTAGGTTTTAAGTTTTTTTTAAACATTTAATATTATTGTTTATAATTAAAGCCCCAATCTTCTTTGCCAAGACATACGAATCTTATATTAATTTTTAGCAATCTTTTAATGTTAATTTAAATCATGAATGTCTGCATATTTTATATCATTTAGTGAATTTATGTATTATTAAAGAAATATAACTCTATAATGACAATATGAAATTTGATTTATTTGTGGATGGATGGAAGGAAATTTTAAACATTTATTTGATGTTTTGTGAAAGATTTGAATGAATGTTGTTAATTAAGATAATTAATTAATGTTGTTCTTTCTATTTTTATTCTATTTTATTTTTACTTTGTTATTATTGTTGTTTAATTGGTTTTGCCGGTCTACTGAAATATATCAATATTTTTTTTAAATAAATATGTAGAAAGTTTAAATACAAACATCCTTTATCCCAGATACTCAACGTTATGTAGTTACATTCACTACATCGCAGTCTTATATAGAAGTCCCTGGCTGGAGGAAAGGAGACATCGCATTCAGCTTCAGGACGACTGGAACTAGCGCTATACTGTTGTTCCAGCCACCCATACGTCCTAACTATCCTTCGTTTATGGTTGCTCTTACTAGCGGTAAGTGTTATCATAATCACTGCAATTTAAGTCACATACCTATTTCAGTAATATCCATATTTTTATTAAATCAAGCAATAAATAGAGGCAAAACAGCTTAAGCATAATTTAATTTGACTTTCACGATTATACTGGAAACCTTTTTCCTCGAAACGTTTTTAAGTATTTGAAACGTACAAATAAATACTGATACATATGCGCATATACTCAAAACGGACAATATAATATATAGTAATATTGTATATTCTAAAAAAATATATCAGATACGTCTTTTTGCCTTGCGGCCGTAACACATGCTCCCGCCTCCCATTTGGACTTTAGTGCGTCAATGTTTCAACAGATGGCGCTGTACAGTTCAACCGTAATTCTGCATGGCGATATTACAGTTGTTTCGGATTTCCATATATTCTCGCGGTACTATACCGAAATCATACTTACCTGGCGTAGGGGACACCGTGATCAATAAGGCGGTTCCCCCAGAGCGAGACTCTTCCATTGCACTGCGGTAGAGTTGACCTCTGCGATTATCCCTAATGTGGATAACTCGGACGCGTAATTTTTGGTAGTGGGGACTGCGTACGCGCCGTCCCCCTCTTAATTAATATATATCAAATATAACTCTAGATCATAGATGTCAGCCATACTTGTTAACTCTAGACGTAAAGATTTAATAGTATAAGCCATAAGGTCGTTGACGGTTTTTGTGTTGACGAAATTATTAATGAAACTGTTAATTACAAACTGACACTGTTAAAAAAGCAGCTAATTTTATTAACTGGTTTGTAGTTAGCAACTATGCATTGAATGTTCGTTGAGCTAATTAATCCGCGCGTTGTGTTCGACAATCGTTGAATGAAACAGTTAATAAATTTTAACGGCTTTTGCGGTAATCGAAAAGCAGTTGTTAACATTAGAAAAGCTGCTTGTTAAATTAATGCCCACTCCTATCATACTGCCAATTGGCAATGGAATATATTCGATTCGCACAATACAAAGTGCATGCTTTGGTAAATATCAGTAAAACTCAATCATGCAAGTTTGCTTTTTAATACAACAAGGCATCCATTATTTTTGTCTAGATTTTGCATATATTATTATTATTATAACTATTAATTTAATATGACACCTACTTATAACAGATTAAAATTATGTATTAATTTTAGAACACGAGCTAACATTTAATTTCACCTTAAACACTGGGACGACAAGGAAACTAGTGATTAACTCAAAACGGAAGTTAAATGGAGGGGAGTGGCACAAAATTTGGATTGACTATAACTTCTATCACGTGAGGTTTATGCTCAACACTGAGTATCAAATGCTCAACTTATTACAAGAAGAGGAATTCGGACCTTTTGAAGGGTCCATGTTCATTGGAGGCGCGACTGCGTAAGTGTAATAATACCAACTTCATGAATCAGATTTGAATAGTTTTTTTTTAAATGTCAAAATGTTAAAGGTTCTCTTGATGATAGGTAGGTAATACCCAAGCCACAGAACAGCAGTCAATGATGTGCTGTCCACCTACTTTTTACTTCAGAGTCCATAGACTGAGATCGAAACGCGCAATGTGCACTTCACGGCTTTTCCATATATGAATGGTGGCTCGTTACACGATCGGAATTTCGATATTCCTCCCATCCGTTCAATGCTCGAAGTGACTAGACGTGGGGAAAACATGCTTACAGAAAAATATAAATATATCGTCCCGTTGGGATTCGAACCCACGACCCATCGATACGCACGGCACATGTTCTAACGAGTGCACTAAAGAGAGGCATTAAAACAACTACAGTGCACTTTAATTATTTAATAGACCGACACGTCCATTAATATAACCCCGTTCGCTCTGGTTTTTAATAGTGTGATTCGACTGTATATATTATACGAACGAAAACATGATTTTACAGTTAATATTTTAGCCATTAAGTATTTAATTATTATTTTTTTCAAAATAAGCTAAACTAAAATGATTAACAAAGATTAGTTCATCGTAGAGAAATTTTCAGTGAACACCTCAAAAAGTCGGCTGTAAACCAAGGTCTCATCGGCTGCTTCAGAGGTTTGGTGGTGAACGGTGAAATATTAGACATCTACAGCTATATGTCCGTCCATTTGTCTGAAATCATCAAGGACTGCAAGCCGTCCTGTGTGCCCAATCCGTGTCAAAATAGAGCCATTTGCAAAGAACTTTGGTCCACTTACGAGTGTATTTGTAGGAATCGCTGGGCTCATTTGGGTGAACATTGCGAAGACAGTAAGTAATATCTTCAGGGGCGGATTTGTAACTGGCCGCTGACTGGTTCCAAATAAAATGAACTTTTTTTTAAGAACAATATAATCATGTTTGTACATTACTAATACAATAAGTAAAGGTGAAACAGCGAAAAAAATATCAAAGGAAATGTTTCTTATTAGTGTTTACACGTCGGAATTTAAAAGATTTTTTTTCCGAGGTCTCTATTATGGGGGCCTCTTAAATCCGACCCTGCGTAGGTCTATGACAGATTGTAGCCCCCCTACTCAACTCTCTAGTTGAAGTTGAAGAAATGAATAATATACGTTACTTAAATTAAAGTAAAATATAAGAAAAGTATTTATATGGTAAAATTACATCAATCAGTGTTGTTGGATCAGTATCCATATACATAGAAAATCACAAAAAAAAAACTGTATGCATACCGTTGAAATTAAAATTTTCCGCTCTAGGCCAAACTAAAAACTTCGTATTTTAACTTATTAAGAACTTCGTATTTTAACTTACTTGCAAACGATGGATCGATCGTTGGATTCGTAATAGGAAAATGTACAACCCGTCAGCCGAAACTTCGTATTTTGGTTTGATAATGGGCCTCCTGGCCTACACGGCCTAATCGCAAATCCGCCCCTGAATTACTTTAATAGTTTGTTTTTGTATCTAAAAATGCTATTCTTATATTTTATTAACATACCTCTTATTTCCTAGATATAAACGAAAAAGCCCTAACATTCCAAACGAGAGAGTCATATTTGAAGAAAAACTACTTAGTAGACAACGTAACGGATGCTGAAAAAATAAGACTAAAGAAAATGATGGTCGAAAACGTTCTTATGAATCTCCGAACGTACGACGATAATGCACTAGTGTTGTACGCCAACGATAACCTCAATAACTTCATACATCTCTTCATACACAACGGGACAGAAATCATTTATTTGTTCAATAACGAAGACGAAATAATACAAATGAACGTTACTCATGAGAAAATTAATAAAGGGGAAAGTGTACAGATCGCTATAATACGGACTGAGAATAGTACGACATTACACGTCAATGATAGGAACACCACTATCGATAAAGTCGCAACACTATTGTCAAATTATACGAATAAGCCTTGGAAGAACCCGGACTTAGGTAAGGTTTTTTATCGACTTAACACACTGTACGTGTAACGTATGTCCTTGCATCATATGTGATACAATAGAAGATGATATTATCTTGCATCACATGTGCAATTATACATATACAATTTCGATACTTTTTATTTGCCTGGATATCTCAGTTGGGCAAAAATATAACATGAGGACATTTAAGTTAAACGTTAAGGAAAATGAGAAATGAATGAGCCAAATGTATTATTTGAAAAAAAAACACCTTAATACACTTAAATTGAATACGAGGGAAAATAACTATAATTATTTGAATTTAAAATATAGGTACATTTTTTTATTTAGAACGAAAGTCCAGAAACTTTTCTTCTTCCTCTTGTACTATGTTCCCTTTGCACTATTATGTGTAGTGTAGTCTCTTTTTAGTAAATTATATTTATTTTATTGCAAACTCATCAACATTACATTAGACAGCTCGTATAGTACTTCTCACTTAGAAATAATTAAATCTCTAACTGTAGTGTGTCGTTGTAGACTTCTGATAGTCGACATAGAGATCATAGATTTAGAGTATTCAAAACTTACTATAAAAAAAAATCCATTGAAAGTCATGGGAACGTTGCGGAAATTCCGTAAGACAGTCAGTGTTAATTCAATGATATACTTTCTTAAAAATAATCTTAAAAGTGATTATATTCTAGATTGCATAATTAATGCTACAATATCTAATAATGTTTATAACTAAAACTAATTCTAGTGTTCATCTGAAAATTAATGAGCGTCACTATTCGACTTTACGACGAAATAAATCACGCTTTCATAAAATGCCATCATTCTTCCGCTTTACATTCTAAATACATATCTTACCTAATTATTCTACATTATTTCGTAAAAATACTAAAACTAGCAATACTTATAATGCTTTTAGCTACTGAATATAGTATAAAAGCATATAACAATGTTAGCGCCAATAAATTAAGTCTTATTTTCGTATATATTATTGAATTAATTTTAAGTATATATTATTAAACTCCCAATTTGTACCTACTATACTGCAAAAATCGTTCTTCGATAAGTGGGTGATTTTTGCAATTAAAGTATATTATAGACACGGCAAATAAGTTGAACAATAACGTCAATACCAAATTACCAAATTACCAAACGAAGTGCGGGTTGAGGGTATGTGCCGCAATGTGCAAATTTTATTAGTTATCGACAGACGAGCATGAGGTTCATTTGATGGCAGGTGATATCTCAGCCACAGAACATCAGTCAATGATACGCTGTCGACCTACTATTTACTTCGAGCATTCGGAAAACCGTAGATTGAAACCGAAACGCGCAACATGCACTTTACACTTTTTCTATCTATGAACGGTGGTTCATTACCCGGTCGGAATTTCGATATACCTCCCACGATATACGGGAGCGTGGGGAAGACCTGCTTACAGAAAATTATAAACAAGTTGTCCGGGTGGGATTCGAACTCACGACCCATCGGTGCGCACGGCAGGTGTTCTACCGAACGCGCCAACGAGAACGTCATAATAATAATATTTGTCGATATCTAACACTAGCAACGCGCCCCGGCTTCACACGGGTGCAATGTAAAATGTACTATACACTAAACAGCCTATGTTACTCGCTGATAATGTAGCTTTCTATTGGTGAAAGAATTTTCAAAATCGGTCCAGTAGTTTTTGAGTTTATTCATAACATACAAAAATACAAATCTTTCCTCTTTATAATATTAGTATATAGATATAGATAAAAAAAATGTTTTTGATTAGAGGTAATACGTCCCCAAAGACCTCCAGCTCCGCCGACAGACTACTTCCAACTGAACCTGGGCGGGTACGACCCGTACTCGCTGCACCTGGCGCCGCGCGCCGCGCTGCTCCCTCAGGGCGGCTACGTCGGGTGTGTCCGAGGGTTTAAAATCGCGGACCACGTCGTGGACTTGCCGATGAAGGCTCAGCAGAATATTGACCAAGGTAAGTGCATGTTATGTCTATATACAGGTGAATTTTTCAAGTGTGCGTGCATGGCCAACTCCGAAACTAAGAGGAATAGCGAAAAGTATTGAAAGGGGACTCAAGGCAGATTTCGATGAAAACTAAAAATCAATATTGTAGCTGTTGCCTGGACGAAATTGCTTATAAGCATTAAGGCCGCTTAAAGATAAGTTTTTATATTACTTCTATATGTATTTGTAATCTAGATTAATTAATAAAGAGTTAAATAAATAAATATCAATCTATTAGACCTCACAGGCGTATTACCGGAATGCAATATGAAATGCGACTCAGAGCCGTGTAAGAACGGCGGCATTTGTACCGAGGACTTCACGAACCAAGAGAGCAGCTGTGACTGCGACCTCACGAGCTACTTCGGGGAGTACTGCATGGAGGAAAAGGGCGCCGACTTCAATGGCGAGAGCATTCTGGAAAGAAAGTTTGTTTTGCCACAGACTGTTCATAAGGTAAGGAACTAAACAACACAGGTATTGCGTTTACTACTGTAGTTTCTCCCTCTGCGACTGCGACCTCACGAGCTACTTCGGGGAGTACTGCATGGAGGAGAAGGGCGCCGACTTCAATGGCGAGAGCATTCTGGAAAGAAAGTTTGTTTTGCCACAGACTGTTCATAAGGTAAGGAACTAAACAACACAGGTATTGCATTTACTACTGAAGTTTCTCCCTCTGTGACTGCGACCTCACGAGCTACTTCGGGGAGTACTGCATGGAGTAGAAGGGCGCTGACTTCAACGGCCTTCTGGAAAAATGTTTGTATAGCCATAGACTTTTGTAGAACTATGTATTAATTAAATATCGCAATAATAACTCTACTTAATCCATCTGTGCCTATAATCTCACTAGCTTCTTCAAAGAGATTTTGGCATAAGTTGACTTCGATGGTAGTAATATTTAAGCACAGACTATTCATAACGTGAAGAACTCACCAATATTGTTGTCAAATTCACTACTATAGTTTCACCTTCTGTGTCTGCTCTATGTGTATTATCATCAGAATCTTCGAGGAGCATTGTATGGAGTACGCTGACTTCAATGGCGTTATATCAATATTAGTATGAACAGTGGTTATATTTGTTACAGGTAAAAATAAAGTTAGCTTTTTCAAGCAACGATCTTCGTCAAAAGAATACGGTGCTGCTCCTCGTTCAGACTGAGAACAAGTAAGTTTAAATAAATATGGTAGTTCTATGAATAGTAGCAGTTAATAATGTTACTATTGTTACAAAATTAATTGCATTTTAGACGCAGCTATTACCTATTAGTGGCTATAACACAAGACGGCTATCTGAAGTTTGAAGAAGATCGCGAAGATTCTGCATATGGAGCAGAAGTTAAGAACAGAAACTTTTTAAACGGTAGGTACGAGTAGTATGATTAGCTTTTTTAATGTAAAATAAATGATTAGACCAGGGGTTCCCAAACGTTTTCATTTCACGGTGCACTAACAGGTTGAGTATTTTGTCTCCGCGCCCAAGGTAGAAGGTAGAATAAGGTACATTGACAAAATTTAAAACATCCACTAAATGATTTAAGAAGAATAGGAAATACAACACAATAGGCCTACCTACGTGGTAGTCACCATATTTGATAGGTACTTTTTTAAGTAAAAAACACTTAAAATAATCTGAAAACAGAAGTTTGAAGAAGAAGCTGCCTTTCTTGATCGGGCATTAAATTAAAATGTGGGAGAAAAATCGAAACCAGGTTACGAACCACCATTCATAAAAGGAAAAAGTGCAAATTTCGAATACTCAAAGTAAATATTAGGTCGACAGCGCATCATTGATTGATGTTCTGTGGCTGAGGTATGGCCTTCCATCAAATAAAACTTATGTCCATCAAGTAAGCCGTATGCTCATATATCGATATCTAACATAAACATTTATAGGTGCACGTCACACAGTCTACTACACGCGAATAGAACACGAAACTAAACTACTCATAGATAAAATAGAGATTCCCCTAGAGAAGCTTCCGCCGCAGGGGCTATGGGAGGTGTTCGATGTCGGCTCCAATGAAGTGCAAATCGGAGGATTGAACACTTCGGACCCTAGGTTGAAGATCTATAAGGGTTACAATGGATGTCTGTCAAGTACGTGGGCATTTTTGCGATATAATATGTATATTTTAAGAGAGATTGAGAAATATTTGCCTTTTTAAAATAATTGAGACCTTATCCAAATTTTCTTTCTTGGTTGATTTTTTTAAAACTTTTAATTGCTTTTTTTACATTGGCCTACAAGTATCATAAAATCAAATATTCCGACAAAAAAGTTTCAATTTTATTGTGTAAGTGGTAGGTACTATATTTCTAAGCTATTTGCATAGAAATACGTTATAGTACCTACCACTTACATACAAATTATTTTTAATAATACGCTCAGATATATTTTAATAAAAAAAAATCAAAACTCAGAATCTCTTACAGAATCAAAATAAAACCGCGCCTAACTCGCATTTATCTATTTTAGACATATTAGTCCAAATAAATGACTATGAAATGAAACCTCTCGAGGAGTACATGTTGTTCACTCGCTCCGACTCGGAGACAGTGAATGCTGTGAACGCTCAGGGCGTGAGGAGTGCGCAGTGCTCAGCCGACTTCGATGAGGCTTGGCCTGAACACGATCAGCTGGGAGCCACCCATAATGGCAGCTTTCTCATTGTAAGTATATTATCAAACTGGGTGTGTACTACAATAAGTTTTTAACATTGAATCTGAGTTGATATTGCCTTAATCAGTAGTACTAGTAGTTCTTCAAGAATTTACTTCTAAAAGTTTGGGTACCTATAATAATATGTAGATAAACATTTGCACAAGATGTAGAATCTCATCACTGCTTTACAAAAGTTGCAACGTAGAGGTATATTTATAAAATAAAATGGCTTTTTTAATTTATTATTAATTATACCATCTTTATTACTTTTAAATAATTGGATCCAATATGTTTACAACTCAATTTATTCATACATTTTGATTATTGCTTGAGACCGAAACTAATCACTAGTATCATTGTTTCTCATTTTTATGATACGACCCAGGGAAAACTCAAAAAGTTAACTTATAAAATATGTATTTAAACCAAAACGTACCCCAAACTCATTAATTCAAAAATGAAAAAGACAACATTTGACCATAGAGTGTAGACAAGACGTGGGTAGAGGACCCGCCGTCCCGCGTACCATTCGACTCGCTCCACACGCAACCCGACGCGGAAGAAGAAAGCACCGACAGAATATTCATTGCCCTCATCGTGATATTCGTCTGTTGCTTGTGCTATTGCGGATATCACGTGAGTCTATTCTTAATTTATTTTTCTGAATTCATATTGTCAATCTGTCATCTGTATGTAATGTCTCATACAAATGACATATTAACGATACGAACACTTTTTCGCAAATTATTTTATCTTGGTCCTCAGAGTTAAAACTATATAGATTAACGATTAGTTCGGTTTTATAAAGATAACTAGACTGGATATGTTTAAATAACCTTTGATTATTTATATGTCATAATCATATATCTTTGATTACAGTAGGTACTATACCAAAACCTTTGATTATTTCTAAGACCAAAACACAGTAAATTTTAAAATCCTGAATCAATCAATTTTAATTATATTATCTACATTGATTTAATAACGAAGAAAGTATGACCTAGTTTTTATATTAATTCCTGATTTCTTGATAACCTTACACAATTATTTATGTATATGTAGTATTATTTGACTCAATTAAATAAATAAATAATTTTATTTGTGCACATGACGTGTCTTAACTTGTGGAATCGCTCTAATAATTTTATGTTCCAAAGATTTAAATAGTATTTTGTTCTATCTGATAGATGTGGCGAACTCAAAAAGCATACAAAATGCGTTTAGAAAAGGAGACAGATGAAAATATTTTAAGAAACAAAGAGAAGGCAACAAAACTACAAGAGCCAAGCGTATCATTTTTACAGGTATTCAATTTTTTGATGCAATAATATATTACACCGTAATTTAATTTACACGGTTATTTAACCAATGTTAAATCTCCCGATGAAAAATATAAGTTCATTATTGACTTTTAGAAAAATCAGTATTCTTAGCTAGGAATCGAACCCCTTGATTTTGGAAATATACACACATTGTTTAATTACACAATTCGATTGTGTCGCTAATAAGGAAGTAAACTAAACTGATTAAATAAATACATAATAATAATGTAAACATACAATACGATACGATAAAATAAATAAATGTAAACATACAATGTAATATTTTTAATAAATGCCCAATTAGTAACTGTGTGTTTTGTTTTAATATCAAGATTAAAGAAGAAATTGAAAAAGAAGGCGAGAAAAAATCAAACGGCGTGGTCATCGATGTTGTGCCGACGATTATTGTAGAAACGAACGAAGAAAAACCTCCTAGCCGGAGAGGATCTCTTAGATTCCGAGGTAACATGCTTTTTATGGTAATCCCGAATGAGATATGAGATTTACTGATGTTTTTTCTTGTGGACGGAAACGCCGTCGTTGTCAAACCAAAATATTGTTTTAATATTTTTTTCACTGGCAACTTATTATGTACGCCTTCAATGTTTATTGATATGAGTTATTGTTTTTTAATAATATTATTTATAGACATGGTAGACAAAGATATAGCATGGGTGCCTCTAGAAGAGAAAGACGAGCCCTCTGAAAATGAAGAAGACGCAAATGATGGAAGCTCAGAAGATTCTGAACATAACTCCAATGAAGAGGTAGATATAAGTAGTAAATAAGGTTTTAAGGATATAACATAGTGCGACTAGAACACATTATTTTTTGGCCTATTTCGACAGACAATATGGTGATACCTCTTCCTTGATTAACTAAAAAGGATAGAATTACATAGATGCACATGGATAATGTTAACTTTTGGCACAGAAAAAGTAGTTTTGCTTCTGGACTGTAGTGCGTGGCAATGTATCGATGTGCCACACACTTCTGAGCAGTTCGCTGACTCCTCCCCTCGCGTTATCTGAGCTTGCTCTTACGAGCGAACGGCAATAACGCTCTAAAAGCTGGGTGCGAGAGAGTGCGCGTTATGACTCCAGCGTCAGAGTGTGCGTTCACACGGATACATAGCAGAGCCACGGTTGCTTGGGTCAGCATCCATGTAAATCTATATTCTTCTTGCCACTCGATTAATGCGCAAAATGGCCAGTCATAGAGGAACGGTACTGGAGTTAAAAACGATATAATATTTATCACAGTTACTAACTTTTTGATCTTTATTTTCAGTATGACCAAGTAGAAAGCAATAAGAATAACGGCAACATACGTGCATCATTGACGCAGCTTCCTTATAAAATTGACGAAGAAACCGCTATTGAATTAACATTAAATGCTTGATAAATTATAGAATTGTTAATACTTATAAATTTTTGGTTTTATTTTACTAATGTCTAATTTTCAGACTGGTTCAATATGCCAGTGTCCAACCTCCAAAACGAGTCTTCCATTTTTGATATCCTACACTTTCTATTTCTAGACGCCTTGTCCCTTTTCTAGGTTTAATAAAGTAAACAAATTCGATGAGCCATACTCGCTAATTACGAGAATGATAGCTTGCTTCACCAGAATCTCAATCTTGCCAACCTTTTGACCCTCCACGATCCTTTTCCTCTTTCAGTTGGTCCCAAGATCTTACTTATGTCATGCCATCCACATTTACAATAAAAAACCATTATTTTACATCGAGTGAAAATTACAATATTATTATCCTTTTCTTTTATTAATTACCCCTCCCAATGTTAAAATATCAATAGGAATAATAAGTATTCTGTTTAAATTATTATCTGTGATCTGGCGATGACTAAAATCTATATTGTCAGTTGTCTATAGTGTCCTGTTTGTCAAATTTTGATTTCAGAAAATTTTGTGGTTTTATACTATTGACATAATATGGACGAAATTGAAAAAGAAAAGATAGCGGCTTTGCCATCACAGTTACTAGTCACTACAATATGCCATCCCATGGAATATGCAAAAGTTCTAATCCAACTAGGATACGAACCCTTGCCGCCGCGCCGCTCAACGACTCTGTTTGGTAGGCCTGCCATGATATTACCTAATGTTTTCCAATATATCAAACATATCAAGAAATCTGACGGTTTCTTCGGATGTTACCGAGGCCTGTCAGCGAGAATACTGGGATTGATTGCCTCCAGTCAGCTGTCCTCGAAGGTAATCTATGTATGTGGTATTGATCTGCCTGAAATAAACGATCCCCCAAACATTGTGAACGACGATGAGCCTAAATTTGAAGATTATTACAAGTTAGCTCGCCGTGACCTGATTATGCACTCTGCCTCAGTTGTAGTTTCTTATCCATTTCATGTTGTGTCTGTCAGAATGATGGCTTCCTTCATCGGCAAAGAAGAGGACTACAGTTCCTTAATAGGAGCCATTGTATCTATATACAGGGATGATGGTATACTAGGATTTTTCCATGGTATTGTACCAAAGTTGCTGGGAGATTTAGTTTCTGTAACTATAACAGGAGTATTGGCATACTATGTCAACAAGTATTTTGTGAAGACTAAAGACCTGAGATACTATACAGTTCCTTTGCTCACTTTTATCACAAGTACTATAACTTATCCTTTGATGGTTGTGTCAACTTGTATGGCTGTGGTGGGCAGCAGCCTCAAGGCAGGAAATCCTCCTGACATGCCTAAATACCCTTCATGGCAGGCTTGCTGGAAGGATCTAGTGAGAAATAAGCAGCACAAGAGAGGTTCTTCTCTAATCTTTAGATATTACATTGCTCCAATTGCTGCCATGCAATAATCACCAGTATAGAGATAACATAAATGCATTTATCTGTGTTTATTTGCTAAGTGTTGTTCCACATTCACCAAAGTAGAGATTTTGACCTCTTGTAGAGAAATGTGTACATTTGTTAAATGTAAATAATTTAGTATTAATAAATGGTGTACTATGTGGATTCTTCTCTTTAATATATTGTTGAGTAAAGGTGTGATTATATTTAAATAAATATATTTTGTTCTTTATTAGTTTTATACTTTGCATTAAGTTTATTTTTCATCACACAATAACTAGTCCTGGCAAATTATCAAATAGAATAGCTAAATGTTACATAGACTAACCCTAGATGATATTCATCTTTATTGTAGAGGTTTATGAGATAAATAATATTAAAGAAATAAAACAAAATTTAATTTTCTATTGTAATCTTGACAAGGCTTGTGTTTTTATAAAATCATCAACTAATTCCTGCTTCAATATTGCAATCGCTCGTCTATGAATCTGTGGAATAACTTGAGCATTTCCATTTTTAGCTTCAAACTTAATATAGTCCAACCAAATTTCCACATTTTCTTTTCCATGATGTTGTACTAAACACTCATAACATTTTCTTACATATTTTAAATTTGGTTTCTCTTGTTCCATTTCAATATCTATCATAATTTTATGTAAGTCTATTTGAGTTGGTGGTGTTTTAATAAAATCTTCATAGGCTTCTCTGGCCAACTTCAACCCATTATATACATAAATTTTATGCAACAATTTCGGTTTCAAAGATAATACAATAAAGCTTTCACAAGACTGGAATTTTTTGTATACCATATTTAACTGAAAAAAATACAATTAAAACACTGTTATTATAAGAAAAACTTAAGGCATAATTGTAAAAATACCACTCTGAGCTCTCATTTTCATGCACCAGTATGGTACATCCTTGGTTGTCACAAACAGTAATAACACCATGAGATCAAAACATTACTTACAACTATATTAGATTCAATATTATCCAACATAAAGTTCCAAAGGTGTTTAAGATCATCACCCTTTAAAGTTTTACCAGCATCTTGCAAAATAGCTAGCATTTTATTTCCATCTGATTTATTTAATAATAACTTTTCTTCCCACAATATTCTAGATTTTGGATTTTTTTTCACTGCTGTGTTCAAAATCTAAAATAAAGTATAATCATTATTTAAAATAAACCAATTTATTATAATATTTTAAAATATGGAATCTTTTTAAAATGGAACATGAAATAAAGAGAACTACCTGAGAAAATTCTTCACTTGTTACTTCGCCTTCTAATTTTAACAAAGATATGCCAAAAGCGTACATATCATTAGACAGTAATCCATTCTCATGGCCGTAGGTCCAGGCTTGTTTCACAGCATTAATCTTTTGGTTATCAGTACAAATGGTATCATTTAAACCAAGCAAACTGTGAATATACTTTGTACAAAGCCCTTCGTCTGGAAACTGAATGGATAAAAAATTGAGCCATCTCCTTTTTCATAACTTAATATACTAAAAAAACTTAACAAACTGCACTTTTATTTTATTTTATAAAGATTTGTTTGTTACGATTTAACTCAAAAATATACTAGAGTTAAAAAAATATATTGTGTGTTGCATCTGTGTGAAGCCTGGGCATGTTCCTATTGAGTTATAATTGAATAAGTAAATCTTTCAAGTTTTCTTATACTATATACCTGTTGCAATGCTTCTTCATAGACAGCTATAAAATAATTAAGTTCTTTAGAAAACTGATTTTCATCCTCTACAAACTCTTCTATTTCACTCCAATGGTAACCCTGTTTAATCAAATCATTAATTATTTCTTCAATTAAGTACATCATTTTATATGAGAAAGGTAAGTACATCATGTTATGTTCCTGAAAACTATTTCTCTCTCGCTCAGAATGAATTGGCATAAATCATAAAAAAACTTATAAACTTTTCCAAAACTATTTGAGTATACCTCTAGTTCTTTAGATGCAATATAAGCCCATGCATCTTTGTTATCCCGTTTACTCCAAACCTCTTCTTTGATAGCATTAGTCAGAGCACCATCATTGTACTTCATTGATAAATCACACATTTTGAACAAGAGACTCAAATCTGAAATGTTCTTCATGCTGTTCTTCCAAACTACTTCAGCTCTCTTTAAATACTTTTCCTGCAAATTACAATCATCAATGTGTTTTCTTAATGAAATTATTATCCAAAATAATAAAGAACATAAGAAATAACATTTTTAATTTAATTAGATGACAAAGATGTAAGACTGTATCGATTTATTTAAATAATATACACTTTCTGAAGGATTACTTTAAATAACTTAATAAATAGGCACCTTTTCCTCATCACTCTCTGCACTGTAAGCGAGTTTAAATTCAATTTCAAATAGCTCCAGATACAAGACCTCTGCCTCTGGATGTCTGTGAATGCCTTTGAGAAGGAAAGTGCGAGCTGTATCTAAATTCTTCTTTTCCTTGCTCTCCCAAATACTAGCTAGTTGCCAACTCTTAGGTTTGTCGCCGTGAATCTTAAAGTAAGAATTTCAATATAACTTTTGATGGAATATCAATTAAAAATATCCCATATCCAACACATTGACTACTGACAAGTTAACTCATAACCCAATTGCACTATCTATTTTTAAGAAATGAAACCCAATAGAATATTGTAAAAGATTTGCTCATTATGCTTAGTTGTGTCAACAATGTGTTAATAATGCCTATTCTGCAATATCAACTAATGCATTACTTTATATATATTGCTATAGAAACATTATTATCTAGCAGTAAAAGCCATATATTTAAATAAAATACTTTATAACAGATTAAAATGCGATTTATTATTTAGGCTGATGTTTAGGATGCTTTTCAGCAACCATGGTCACCACAGACTGATACTAATATAAATAATAAATCCCATTTTAATCCATTATAAAGTATTTTATTTAAATGTGTGATACTCACACTATTAAAAGCCATACATATTTTGTCAAATTAATCATACATATGTAAAGATGTTGTAAACAAAAAGTTAAATTATAATGGCAAGAATTACCATAATTTTGTGAATCTTTAAAATGTTGGGGAGAATTTTTAAAACAATTTAATTGACATTTGTAGTAATTTTTCACTTACCTGCAGCATCTGGCCAATGATCGCTGACACTGCATATTCGAATCCAACACTTCTACAGAATTTTATGTACTCAAAATATATTTCTACATCATTTTGATATCTCATTATAAATTGTTTAAATACTTTGTTCAAACGCTTTGCAATAGCATATTCTATTTCCTTTCGTTTGTCATTTAAAGTGTTTTTTTTCCTGCGGAGTGATATGTCTTCAAGAAGAGCCAATTCATAGGCAATATACTGAACAAAATCGTCCTTTTGTTTAATACGTCTTTGAATCCTGTATTCAAATTCTTTACGTTTACGTGATATTTCTCTGGAAAATCAATGCTATTTATTAGTATAGTTGAATGCAAAAATTAATAATTAGATAGCTGATATAAATATCACCATAGCGCTTACCTTATTTCTTCGTCGTCGAACAGTTCCGTACGTCTCATCTGTTCGAGCTCATTTATCATGCCCTCAATACGTTGATTTACCTGTTCAGCCATTTTTAATTTTTATATTCACCTTCTATGAATACTTTATTAATAATTTCAAGATTATCCTAATGTAAACAAACACCGTATCCAAAGCGAGTACAATGTTTTTGAGGTTATTTCAGCATGTTGTTATTGTAAATGTCATCATGTCAAATTGTTACATTGACAGCTGTTAAAAGTTTTTTTTTAAAGAATTTTTGGCCTGGTAACGAGACCTTTAAGCTAAGTCTTATTTTCGGATTCTTTTTGGAGATCTTATGGCCTTGTAACGAGACCTTTAAGCCATTTATTTTCGGGATTTTTTTTTATGAAGCTATTATTTATTAGCTACTATTTATGTCTATGAGGTATAATTTTATGGTATGTTTAATAAGACCGGAGTTATAATATTGTGTACTATCTTATTAATATTAACGACACACAGGCCTTTAATTACATTAACTGTAAAAATCTTATATTTTGTTACATCATTTATTATGAAAACAATGTGAGAATATTAAGTCAATATATAATTTTTAAATTATTCGTTTTTTTAAATCTTGCGTAAACCACCGATTTATAAGTTTGTTTTCGTTGAAATTGAAAAAAAAATACAAGTTGGATTCATCATTATTGTATATTATTATTTTACCTGTATTTACAATTAAACTTACATTAATTCAATTCATATAAATAACCGTCACAATTGTCGCCACATCACAAATATCATATCATAATGACGACAATTTTCAAATACAATTTGCCACTGAAAACTAATTTTGTTAAACCTTAAAATGTATATACTAAATAGCAGTCATCTAGCTGTAAATTTTGTTACACCACCATCACAGTGTTCTATAACACCCCGCCCCTTAAAGCAGTTCAACCAAGTTTTAGAAAACATTTTAAAGCTCTCTCGTTCTTCATCCGATTTTGAAACTGGGGTAACATTTATCTCAGGAATGCATCTTCCAAAATCAATTGCGGGCAGCCAGACTTGAAAATCAGAATCTGGGGAATATTTGAATATATCCTGGCAACCTTCTAGGTTTATCTGTGGTACAGGTGGTTGTCGTTGAAGCAATTTCTTTAATGTTATAAATGTAAGGAGATTGTCCTTTAATGTGACACTTTGTAGGTTCTTGGCCCTGCCGAGACATCTGCGAACAAAATACTTATGTTACCTTCATTAATTTTACTACTACATAATATATATAATAGGGATCATATTATAATCGATTTTTTTATAATTTAGAAATTAAATAGGAGAGACACAATTTCTATGTATAATGTACATTGTGGGATCTTAAATAATTTGTCTTTTTAACTAAAATTTATAATATCTTCTTAGAGGTTGCTGATATTACTATAACTTAAGAGTTTAGAAGGTATATATTTACCTGAAAATCCTCATAAACTGTCCATCAACCAATTTACAACCCGACAAACTGAATCTTTTAAGCTTCAATTCCTTTGCTGTGTCCATAAAATTGGCCAAACATCCCACCACACTCCCTTCCACACACACATTATCCAATTCTAGTTCACTTAACACATTCGGATTGAGTGTAGTCATCAAATTACTTATAACAACCATTTTCAAATCATTATTGCTCAAATCAATAACTTCTAATGTATCAAAATTGATTTGAGATGCGGTGACATCTTTGAACGCATTCTCTGTTATGCCACAATTGTTAAGTCTCAACGATTTAAGTCTCAAATGCTGGCTCAACTTTAAAATACACCTAAAACCATCATTGGATATTGGATTATGACTGACATCTATGTCTTCTATTGATAGACAGACGGGTCGGTTTGTTTTTTCGAAGCAATTTAGTAATATTTTAACACCATCTCCAGTGATATTGTTCTTGCTGAGATCAAGAACAGTTAAATGTTTCATAGTGGAGAGACTTTCTGTTAAATATTTGAGGGATTCATTGTTAATATTGTTTTTAGATATCATGATAGCGGTGATGTGTGTTTGGTGGGAGAGTGCTCGGAACAATGGTCGTATTTGTGATGGGGGCAAGGTTTGTGAACCGAGCGCTAAGCGTCTGGTCGTGTGACTTCTACCAACCGCTTGTTGTATCTCTTCAGAAGGTGCTGAAAGTTAAATTATGATTTCTTATTATATAATAAGCTCGTCAGAAAATTAAAGGTTTTCTTGTACAGGGTTATATCAAAATGAGACCTATTTTCAAGATATAGACAGACAAGCGTGAGGCCTATTTGATATATCAAACAATGATGCGCTGTCGACCTACTTTCTACTTCGAGTATTTAGTAATGCATAGATTGATAACTATACAAACAAGATGCACTTCAAGGTTTTTCTATATTTGAACGGTGGTTCGTTACCCAGTGGGATTTCGATATTCTTCCCACTCATTTAATGCCCCAAGTGACTAGACGTGGGGAAGACTTGTAGGGCATTATACATGTAATCCTAGCGGGATTCGAACTCGCGATCCATCATAGAAGAACAGCGGACTGCTTAGATGTGTGTGTCACACCGATACATTGCCGCGCGCTCTACAGGTCAAAAGTAGAACTACTTTTTCTGTGCCAAAAGTTTGTATGGGCCTGTTCTTCTATATTCTATGTTCTTTGGTACTACCCAACGCGACAACGCCAAAATATCTAATAAGAGTAGTATTAGTTATCATTTCATATTATCAGTGTATTCCAGGTTTTACACGACTTACATAAAAACGGGCTTCATACTAGGTTTTCAATATGCTTCACGAGCGTGGAATATTTGAATTTCTTGTTAAGTATTTCAGGCATTTCCACAAAAAAAATCTATATACTTAACAAATATTTACAAATTTAGTTATTATAAATAAAACATACAAATTCCTAAAGCGTCACAGCACTCCAGATATCTCTCCTCGGCGGGAGACGCCTTCCAATTGCTGATACAGGTGTTCAGTTCGGGAGACGACAGCACCAGGCTGAGGGGGTCGTCCTCCGACAATATCGCACCGTCTGACGTCATCAAGCTGAATACTGGACGCACTCCTGTTAGCCTGATAATATGTTTATTATTAAGTCTACAACGAATTTATTATGGAACAAAGAAAATCTCGAATATTTTGGTATTACATTAAATTGGGGCCAGAATATTGGACTAAGAATTTACTTTGTTTGGAAATGACAACACTCTCAGTTAAATATAGTAACTGTGATAAGTGAATTTTGCTAATGACATACATGCAAAATTCCATTATTCTTCTTACGAATGATATAGGAAAGGTGTTTTTTATTTAAATTAAATCAAATTAAGTATATATAGCCGTACTCAAACACTAATCAACATTAAAGTTTGCATAAATATTGGTGTCGCAATAACATATAAAATCGAGAAACAATTATGTATACCAATGAAAAAGAGGAACATTGTAACCCATTAAGAACGCCTCCATATATTAGAGGTATTTGTTTTAAAACCCTGGTAAACGTAGAAAAATAATTGTTGAGGTTGGACAGGACACAGAATACTAATCACCTATTTGCTTGTAAGAGATATTATCAATGGAAAACATATAAATCCCCGCTTGTGGAAGATACTTACTTGTAATACCGCGATTTGACTTCTTCAACCAGCCAGCTGATTGTCAACTTATTGATCGTATCCAGTTTCAACGATATCAGTAACACTTTGTCCTCCACTTTCACTTTGACTGCAGCCGGGGGCAATATCTGCATCGCTCTACCGTTCTTAGACGGTTGAACGATCTTTATCGGTTGTATCACATTCATCGGTTGCATTATATTAGGATTCATATTTTGCACGAAGTTAAAACCGTCATTGGATGCGTTGAAATTTTCATTTGAAGATTTTCTGGTGAACGCTAATGGCGACTGTCGTCTCGAAATTCTTTCGAATTCCGTGTCACTTCCACTATTACTGGATTCGTCTTTTCTTCTTTGAAAGCCTGATTTCAATAACGTGCTTTGTCTTTTCCACCTTTTTTTCATACTATCTCTGGTATCTTTCGGTTTGTTGTTGAAGTCTTTCATAAGATTTCTAATTATGTCAACGTTTTTAGGATTCACGTTTTCATCGCGTGGAATATTATCAGAATCTGAACTATTTTCGCTAATATCAACTATTTCATTTAATCTCGTTTTCTTACCCTTGTAGGTGTTTATACCATTATCAGATAGAGGTTCTATTTTATTTAGATTATCAATGTTTATCTTTAAATTATCTATCGCTGTTTTCTTAGCTACAGTAACTGTTGTCAATGGATCGCTGAGCTTTCTCTTCTTATTTTTATTCATGATTCCCAAGTCATCATCTAACCAGTCATCGTCTACCTCAGTAGAATCTAATAATGCTGATTTTGGTTTCTTCTTAACTTCAATGGAGGCACTATCAGTCGTTCTATTTCTCAAAGCAGATATCGCGTTTTTATATTCTTTCACACTTGAAATATTATCATTTTGTTTCGGTTCATCTTCAGAACAATTAGAGTCGTCAGAGGGGAACGCTGTTTGATTTCGGATATTTTGTGATAAATTAATTTCAGTGTCGCTGTCGTCGTCAATAATATTCCTTCTTCTGAATATAGGAGTGTCCAAATCTTTGACTTTACTTGTCATTTTGGAAGTACTCGGTGGGGATTTCTCTGGTATAGCTTTTACTGGAGTTTTCGATTTGGATCTATTTAATGTGTCATTTGTCTTATCTGCATTATTTATTTTATTGCAAATGTTATTGTATAATATTTCTTCGTCTTTTGTTAGAATTGTTCCCGTTCGCCATTTCTGTAGAACCTGTGACGGCGTGTCACCGAAGTCCGTTTTGAGTGTGGGTATTGCGCCTTTTTCTAGCAAAAGTTGTACAACCTCTAAATGGCCATTGCTTGCGGC
This sequence comes from Anthocharis cardamines, assembly GCA_905404175.1. Taxonomy (NCBI): domain Eukaryota; kingdom Metazoa; phylum Arthropoda; class Insecta; order Lepidoptera; family Pieridae; genus Anthocharis; species Anthocharis cardamines. The sequence continues at coordinate 8,624,227 of FR989963.1, forward strand.
GTCATATAATGGAGTAATGCCTGTCAATAAAATAATATTGTAGTATTTATTACATATTTAGAATGTGACCTATATAAATGGTACAAAGAGGCACTTTCAACAATGTGCTAAACCTCTCTTGTGTGGACGGCCGTCATCTTGAATATGACGTAATATAAGACTACTATTTTGTGTAATTTTTCAGAAATTAAACAATATAATTGCTTAAATCACGTTTTAAGTTGTACACAAAAGGTAAAACGAGATATTTATAGAACAGCCTGACTCGGCAACAAGGTTATCTTTTTAACCAATTTCAAAAAAAGAGGAGGTTCTCAATTGGTCTTTGTTTATTTTTTAATCCAAGCAAGAAGGACTGTTTAATCCTGCTTTTGCAACAAATTTTCGAACAGTACGGAGCGGCATCGGTTGGGTGGCACCGACTTCAAAAATAACTGTTATGAAGTAATTAAAATATTATTTTTTAGTTGAAGTGTGTACATACTATATGTAGTTGTAGTTTTAAAGTCAGTTTTTGCTTAAAAATAATTTTTTCATACATTTTTTTAATGTAAAAAGAAGACCCTAATTTGAAAATTTCAATGTTTTTCATGGTTGGGAAGTAATGGGATAATAGATGTTTATACAAAATTAAAATTTTGACGGGCTCGTTGGCGCGTTCGGTAGAACACTTGCCGTGCGCACCGATGGGTCGTGGGTTCAAATCCCACCGGGATCACATGCTTATAATTTTCTGTAAGCATGTTTTCCCTACGTCTGGTCACTTCGGGCATTGATCGGGTGGGAGGAATATCTAAATTCCGACCGGGTAACGAACCATTGTTCATAGATGGAAAAGCCGTGAAGTGCATATTGCGCGTTTCGGTTTCAGTCTATGGATTTCCGAATGCACGAAGTAAAAAGTAGGTCGACAGCGCATCATTGACTGATGTTCTGTGGCTGGGGTGTCACCTACCATCAAGTAAACCTCATGCTCGTCTGTCGATATCTGACATAAAAAAAAAAATATATTACCGTCACAATTAGCGCCCCCCCTATCATTAACGTTAGCGCCATGGTCTATCAGCATGTTAGCGACTTCCACGTGTCCGTGTATGCACGCCTCGTGTAGCGGCAGCCAGCCCGCGTTGTCGCGCACATTCACGGGGTGTCCTTTGGCTAGCAGCCGCTCTACTAACAACTTGTTGCCTGATATACTTGCCTGGAATGATTAAAATGTATTTTTAAGATCAAAATTACGATTAAAAATATTTTGATTAATATTGACGATTTCATTGTACTGTACAAAACTTTTAGATGGGTAACAGACAAAAAGGGATAAGCGACATTTGTGCCAATATAAACTTTTTTTGCTTTTCTTTTTTATTATTTGGCTTTTTTCTGTAGTTGCATGTATATACGACAAACTTTGACACTCATATATTTATATCAGATCAAAATTCCGATTAAAAATATTTTGATTAATATTGACGATTTCATTGTACACATACTACAAATAAAAAATGCTGCTGAAAAGCTATTCGATGGGTAACAGCCAAAAAGGGATAAGCGACATTTGTGCCAATATAGACTTTTTTCCTTATTGTTTATTATTTGGCTTTTTTCTGCATAATTTGGTCTAAGTTTCAATTCTTTTCATCTATGAAAATATTTACAAATAAATATATATGAAAATTTTTAAATTGCTTCATATAAAGTTATGGAATGGCGGTTATACATTTTTGACTATTAGCCATCGCATTTGAACCTTCGAAACCTGCTTTCATTAAGCATAATATATTATTACTAGCTGACCCGGCAAACGTTGATTTGCCATGTAAATAATTTCTAAAAAGCAGGGGTTGGTGATAAAAAAGTAAAAATTTTGGGTGAACAACCCTTATCACTTAGGGGTAGATAGTAGCCGATTCTCAGACTTACTGAATATGCATAAAAAATTTCATAAGAATCGGTCAAGCCGTTTCGGAGGAGTATGGGAACGAACATTGTGACACAAGAATTTTATATATTAGATTTATTATCAATAAATACTCACGACATGCAACTGAGTTTCTCCTTTCATATTTTTCTTAATCGTATAACCCTTCCCTCTCCGTCTTGATTCGCGCTTTGTTTCAACCGCGTCTTCTTCGTTAGTATCAGACAGATCTAGTACACAAAATGAAATTACAATTTGGTCCTTCGAGTCAGACATTTAAAAAATAAATTAGTTATTTATTATTTGTTAGGATATCTGCTATTATTTAAATAAAATACTGTATACCGGATTAAAACGCGATTTATTATTTATATTGTTTAAATTATTTATCCCGACGTTTCGGATGCTTTACAGCAACCGTGGTCGCGGGGAGACAGGAAACGTCGGGATAAATAATTTAAACAATATAAATAATAAATCGCGTTTTAATCCGGTATACAGTATTTTATTTAAATGTGTGATACTCGCGTTAATAAAAGACAATATTATCTGCTATTATGTTAAAAAAAACTATTATAGTCTTAACTATAATATTTTTTTACTTTTTAGTTACTCTTAAGTATTAAAGGTTGGTATTGAATAAATTACAATTATCTATATTAATATTATAAAGAGGAAAGATTTGTATTTTTTCTATGTTTTCATAAACTCAAAAACTACTGGACTGATTTTAAAAATTCTTTCACCAATAGAAGATACATTATCAGCGAGTAACATCGGCTATTTTTATGTACATTACATCTACGTTGCACCCGTGTGAAGCCGGGGCGCGTTGCTAGTAATTAATATTTGGATAAAGAATATACTCTTCTTCTTCCTGCCCTGTTCCCTTTTTTTATTTGGGGTCGGCGCAGTATGTTTTTTTTTCCATTCTCTCCTTTCACTCGTCATATCATCAGTCACACCTTTCAAACACATATCATTCTTCACACAGTCAATCCATGTCCTTTTTGGCCTCCCTCTTCCCCTATACCCATCCACTTTCATATTTAATACTTTTTGAAGTTATACTTCTTTTGGCGCGATGGAGAAAAATGATGAGAGTGAATTTTTACGATGCGCGCGCACACCGACACATGAATTCTACATCGTGAAGTTAGTTCTAGGTGGCATGAAAATCGATAACTATGTTCAAGTTGTATATTCTAGTATTTTTATATTTAGAACACGTGTTTCGTAACAGTACAATTAAACAGTGTGAATAAATAAATATTATTTTGGTGTTTTTATTTTAATATTTATCGTTAATCACTATTGCATTTTAGCCATATTTTTTATAAGCCAAAGAAGTATAACTTCTAACGCGTGTACATAAGTACACACACACACTCTTTTTTTTAGATACATGCCCTTCAAAGAATATACGCTATAAAAATAAAATACCCGTTAAATCCTCAAGACAGATATCGTCACCAATGTGCGTGGTGTCCTCATCACAACCTCCGGCAGAACTCATTTCGTCCTCAGATATTTCCAAATTATCTAACGTCTCAACACCAAGTGCCCGCAGTTCACTTTTAATGTTTTCCATTTTATCTAATTCCCCATAATCTTCTTGATATTTTAGTAAATTCTTAAGTATTCTGATTTCGTACTTCCTTCTGTTCCAATCTCTAGCCTGTAGACATTAAAATAAATGAGACAAGCAAAAATGTATTTACATGTATGTCACCATGCCTACTGCTGATAGAGGACAAATCTTGGTTTTTTATTATATATATATATTTGGTTATTATAGTTAATTACTTAAAGATGTCATGTGGAACATGGTGTAATGGTTAGCTCCTTACAAAAATTTTGTAAAACGAAAAACTTGGCGATTAAAAAGAGTGAAACTGGAAGTAAATGTAAAATTAGAAGCATTTAATATGTATTTTTTTATTAACGTTCATAAGTGTACATTATGTTACCTAAATGAATATATGATTTTAAATTTGAATTTACATAATTATATGGTTATAGTCCAAAATTTACTGCACTATAATGTATGAAACTTTTAGAAATATAAAACTCCAACGTAATTTGTATATGTAATGTGGTAAGCAACAAAGTTAGTGGTGTTAGTTTTCGTTTAGAAGTGTAAAATTATATTATGTATTACAAAATGATAGATGTAGAGTAGACTATATACCATTCAATATACTTGCAACATTAACACCACATTAGTCTAATAAAAAAAACACTTGCATTCCAAAAAAAAATACTTACAGCATCTCTAGCATCCAGACACGCCTTCTCAATTTGTTCATAGGGTTTCTTAGCGAGGTAAGATACTTCAGCGATATTGTATAATGTGGTATATGCCTCCTTTGGGACATCCTTTATGAGCTCATACTCTTTGAAGTAGTACTGAAGAGCTTCATTGAAGTAGCCCATATCCTTGTATGTTTGGTACAGACTAGAAGTTAAATTATATGTTAATTAGTGAAATATTGATTTCAATATATAATAGAAAATTTACAATAAATTAAATGTATATTTTATAGATATATGCTTTTGTATTAAAATTTATTCTTCTCATAACATATTATGAAGGTGTACAAGTAAGTATAGTATTAATATATTTATTATATATTTCTAAACAAAAAGTACAATAAAATATAACATAGTTTAAGTCATAAGGTAGATGGAATCTGGACGATAGTACATACATCTATGACTAACAGCCAACAGCAATATTTTTGGAAAAATAGACATATTTCCTTTTTATTTTTTAATTTGTCTACATTTCATAAATCTATGATGAACTTTTTATATTATATAATATTATGTACTTAGTTTTAAAATAATCCTTAATTGAGGTCTGTTTTTGTGCACCTGTCAACGTTTAAACTTACGACTGTGCATGGAGTAGGGAGGAGCGAGGGAGGCGCGGACGGAGGGTGCCGGATTATTGGACGTGTCGGATTAGTGAGAATCTACTGTATTAATATTTTTTTTTGTTTATTCTGAACTTTAAATTACTTTCCTATAAAGTTTTGGACTGGCGATTATCCTTTTTTGGTTGTTAGCCATCGAAATGTATTTGATTCACTTTAATAATTGAATCTATTTACCTAACATAAATAGGTATCAAAGTCTTCCCACAGTCCCCCGCTAACTCAGCATGGTCGAGCATCTTCAGATAATATTCAACGGCTCCTGCATAGTTCTTGAGATGGCATGCTCCATCTCCGAGCTTTTCATACAGTTTCTTGAAAGTGGGGTAGTCAGAGGGATCAGTTGATATTAGAAGGTCTTCTGTGTAACACATCGCTGCCACTAAAAATATATTAGGGAACTAATTGTATAAGCAACATAATCTTATAATAAAAGTTACCAGCCCACCTAGAATGGCCATCAAGAGATATGTTGCCGATGAGTGAAGACAAACTAAGATATGATATATCTCGATATATTAAAACACTTTTCGTGTTGGTTGGATGACAAAATTTTGACGTGGTTGTCATGCTAGGCTGACAGGATCCCAAGATAAAAAAGTCTTTTGTCCCCCTTATTATCTTACAATATAAAAGGTAACTAAAAAGTTTCTTAATTAAATAAATATAATACTTATACACCACAAAAATATAACGATAAGTTGGTCAAACAGTTAATTTGTTAAGAAAGATGTAAAAACATACCAACTCTTAGATTTGTCTCAATGTTGTCCCTTTCTTCCTCATCAGGCGTTTTTAACTTCCAAGCCTTATATAAAACTTGCTTAGCGCTCTGGTAGTCAGACATTTTGCACAATATATCAGCTTTGGATGACAATGTTTCACATGTTTTTAGAATCTGTTGATAAAATATGAGTCATATAGAATCAAAGGCGGCTATCTGACTTATGGCTGATTGTTAGCAATTTAAAAAAGAAAACATATTTCTCCTTTATTTTTGTTTTAGGTATCATTCATTGCATGTTTAAGGTATCTATTAATATTAACAATTAAAGATAAAACCAAATATATTAAAAAACATAACAGTCTAAACGACAAGAACTTATTTTATTTTGGTAGATTGCTGGACCAAAAATGTCAGATAGCCGCCTTTGATTCTATACGACTCATATAATAATAATTGAATAACATGTCGACACCACCTCACACCTCAAAGTTTAAAGCATTTATGAAGTGTTGTGATGGTTATAAATTTACTGTAATAACACTTAAATATTAAAGATGAATATGTATTCAGTTAATTTAGTATCAAACACAGTAGAAATTTTAATGGGCAAGTGCCAGCATACTTTGTATATATGTAATTATTTTATAATTATGGTAATGGAAGACGGAAAAGAAAGGCGAAGAACAACTCATAACATTTTATCTAAGAACAATTTATCTACTGATGTTTATTAAAATATCATAAAACAATGATTACTTTATGAATAATGTGTAGTTGCTGCTGAAACATATGATATATGTATAATGTATATATATTGTAAAATTTTATAATTAAAAACAATTTATTGAATTTCAATGTATTTAGACATTTTTTATAAAGTAAAACTAGTCTAATGATCATAAACCAATTGTAAACAAATGTTTTAATTATCTTTATAATATAGTGATGACTGTCTCAGTGGTAAGCACAATGCGTTTAGCACTGGAGGTCCTGGTTTCGAACTGTGGGGAAATAAGATTTCACAAAAAATATATACATAGTATATATCTTTACCTGACACAAGAGTACATGTACATCTTTTGAATGTAACCAACTTCTATAAAAATTTAGAATACAAAAATTACCTTGTCTTCTAGTCTACTTGCAACTTCTAAAGCCTTATTCAAACAACTCAGCGCCTTTGCATAATCCTTCATCTTATTACAATACATCAATGCTTGTGTTGTGTAACAGTTGTGAAGAACTTCAAACAAATCCTGATTGGAGCATATGGTAATAGCTTTGTTGATACAGTCTATGGCCCTGTCCAAATGACCTAGATGTTCTTGGACTACACCAATGTTTAATAGAAGACGAGCCCTCATGTCCATTAGTTCTGTTTTGTTTATTTTTCCATTGAGTCTGAAAAGTAATTGTATATTTTGAATCCAGCAACTTTCATCTCAATACAGACACCTAAAATGAACTGTTAATATGCTCACTCACTTACACCAAACATAGTTTTGAGTATAATTGAAAGTGAAAATGACACTTATCACAGTAAATCATCCATTAGTGATAAAGGCTGTTTTACTTGAAGTATTAGTATTTTGAGGTTTGACATCAATTACTAAGTTTATATATGATTTCTAGGGTCTTTAACCAAATTCATATTCAATAGATCATTAATGAAATGCAAAAACAAAACAAACCTTGCAAAGTCTACTATAAAATGCAAAATTACCACAGGTTTAATCATTAATTATTATTAAACTTGTTCAAATAAAATTAGAGGTTATTTATAAGTTAATAGCATGTCATTATAAATTAAGTAATCAATAAGACAGCTTCAATAAAAATAATAATTACTTTTCACACAAAACAAGGCTCTTCATAAAGGCCTTTTCTGCAGCTGTGAGGGATGTCTTTGACTCTTCATCGTCAACAGAGCTCTGTCCTTGAAGGAGATATATCCTTCCTAGTGTTGCCATTGCTCTTTGTTCTTCCACTAAATTATTTAGCTCTTTTGAAACAGCTAAAAATAATTACTCTAATTTTAGTTATTATTTTTGTCGTTTTGTAGTTTACTACCAAGATAACTTATGGAAAAGTAGTCATATCGTAAGGCATCTTATATCTCAAAACTTAATAGGACATACCCAAGTGTCGTTCTTCGTATTTAAGAGCCTTATCAAACTCTGCCAACAGCATATACATCTCGCCTATCATCCGGTTACAAGTGGCCCATTCAATTCGCAAACCCAACTCCTTACACACCGCTGCTTCATTCTTATATTCTTCAAGAGCGTCACTATACCTAGTTTGTTTGTAATAAAATGTCGCCAAATTATTACAAGCTTCAGCGAATGCCCGTCTGTTACTCCCGTTTAATGCTTTCTTTTTCTTCCGAATCAACTCTAAAATAAATTCATGTATAAAAATATATGATTTTAATTGCATACATCAATGTTATCATGCTGTACTTACTTTCTTCTTCCATTTCAACAAACTATATCGACATATTTTCAGAGAGGGAAGTTTTAAGAGATTTGTTTATTATTTTCTTGATAAAAAGTAGAGGAGTGTAACTCTTTACTGAAACGACTCACTGAGTCGTTTCATTCAAGTGATCAACTGATTCGAATCAGTAACACGGATAAAAGTGTATCATTTGCATCAATTGCATCTCGAACTCAATCTCACTCAGTCGGCACGCGTCGCTTGCGGAATGCAGATGCGAATGAGATAGTGTTTCGTGGCTCGTGCGAGCGAATCATTGGATTGTTCAGAGCGCTTCGGAGTTCGGACAAAGACGGATCGCGTTCGTTTAGTCGTGTTACGGGTTTATTTACTTCTTTGTTGACTATTGTTCGCGAAAGTAAAAATTGGTTTGTTTAAGTTGGGGTGTTAAATTAAAATAGAAACTTATTTTTATGTTTATACCTACTGTCATTTTATTATAATGAGTTGTGAACTGGGAGTATTGAGACTGAATTGAAGTGTAAATATTTTAGAAGTTTGTTTAGTTGAATATTTTGTTTCTACTATCTGCCTTCGGGATAGGTTACTGTATATATTTATAATTAGTCTGTAGTGAAACAATAATGCCGCCAATTAAAAAAAGAAGTTCTATATGGAATCACTTTAACGAAATTGAAGATTCTAAAGCTAAATGTGTTTATTGCTCAACTATAATGGCAATACCAAATAAATCTGTTGGGAACATGAACCGTGGGAAAATTGGATTGGAACGACAAGAAGCGTCACTTCATCCGCTGTTGGTGACGTCACAACCGCCGTCTACCACGCCATCGTCGTCATCGGCAGGAGCAATACCACTGTCACCGAAGGTACCGCCAATCCATGGTTTGACGATAACGCAGCAGTCTAAGCAGTCCACAATGACCGAGTTTACTTATAAACCAGTTTCATTCAAAAAAAGCCTCGAAATTGATAAACAAATCCTTAAATTAATAGTAAAAAAATATCATCCATTTGCACTTGTTGAGCAAAAAGAAATGAAAGATTTACTCACTATGATTATTCCTGGATATAAAATTCCGACCCGAAAGACTTTTTTAAAAAGTATTTTGTCCAAATCTTACCAAGAATGCCTCGAAAAAGTGCAAATAGAAATCGAATCTGCATATGCCGTTTGAAGATAGAAGGTATTTAATTTAATCCCGGAAAATCTCGACTCGCGGATATGAGATTCACTGATGCAAATGATGCGTTTCACTGATTCGAATCATTGGACTGATGCAGATACAAAAGATCCAATCTCATCAAAGATATGTTTTTCCCACCTCTAATAAAAAGCGCGTTTTAACCAAGGTATTAAGAAAACTGACACGTGACAGCAGACAGATGTTAATTTGACAGCTTTTTTATTTTTATTGCCTCTGTGTGCAAATAGGCAAGCGATTTAAGGTTTCTGACAACGATCAAAGAGATTATTTCCAATTTCCTACATAAAGAGCAAAACGCTTTTTGTGAGATTTGTTGACATATAAATTTTGAATGATTCTAGTTTTATTTAAAAAGAATGTACCTGCTTAGTCCTTAAGATTTCAAACTAACAAAGATCAGAATGTTAAAAAACTAGATTAGAACGTCTAGAATCTAGATTAATCAAGTAATTTATTAAAACATCTCGTAAAACTTAATTCATACAACTTTATTTAAACAAAATATAAATAAAGTTGTAAAATATTATCATTTTTCCAAAGACACGTTAAACGTAACGTTCAAAATACCCTGTATCCGAGGTTGATAAAATAAGTAAAAAAGTAATTTGAGCTGCGCAGGGTGAGGCGGGGCAGGGGAAGAAACAGAAAAATTACAAAGTAGGGGTGGTTGCGATTGTCGTTGTTGAATGTATTATTTAATATTTACTGTGTTTTTGAATGAAAGTGCTTATAAAAATATTGTTAAGTGTAACTTAAAGTTGCAGTGATTGTAAATACTATTACTTTGAAGTGAAATATATTACCGTTACGTCGTGCGACCATTCAAGAAAATTTGTATTTACTTGCCGTATGCAGGTAAGTTTTTAACAAAAAATATAAAAAAAATATTGTATCAAATTTACTCTGTATTTGTGTGTATTTTTTTAATCTAAGAACATAATAGTATTTTTTGGTATTTTATTTAATATGAAAAATTAAACATTCTTCACGCGATAGCTTATTATTTTTTCTTACAATTAACATGCATATAAACCTTTTACCTAAGTCTAAACTTATCCATGTTCGGCTACTCGCTTCCTATTATTAATAAAAGAAAAAGTTCCGTATTCATAATAGCTATAACTTTGTCATTAATATATAAAGTTTCTTAATAGTAATTTATATTTAAGCTTGTGTTACTTAACTTAATCTTTACTGTTTACATCACTTTTCTTATTATAAACTAAGTTATTTAGCTCTTTTGCAAGATTGCCGGTTGTATCTCTTTGTTATACTAAATATTTTGTTCTATCTATTGGTTCTCAAAGGGCCAACTACTCATCAAAACTGTGTTTTATATCAAAGTTTTCCTTTTATTTTTACTAAGTCTATATAATTTAAAATACTGGAGAAAATTGAGTTTAGTTAAAGGAGAAAAGTGTAAACCAAAAAAACCAAACCTTAAAAAATTTTTGGAATTCCTTTTTGCCTATTAAATTACAGAACCATCAAGTGGTCATATAGAAAACCTGTCTCAGTATATGTTTTTCCACAGTTAGCCAATATAGAGCCAAACAACTACATTTATTTCTGATTACTTTTAACAAATTTTTAAAACTTGGATGAATAGGAAGATAACAAGGAAGGACATGGAGTTAATCAATTAATAAATTAATTTTGTGTAATGGCCTTAATATCAACATAGTTAACAAGGAACGGCAGTTCGGTCAATTGATAGATCATTTCAGTCTCCTTCTTTAAAGATCTTCATATCATAATATCATTTAATGTAATTGAATAAAAACTGAGGCAAAATAACTTTTATTGATGGAGTATGTTTTTACATTGCATTTTAAAAAAATGTATGTATGTGAATAATTATTTCTAATCTCGCTGTAAAATATTTGAAATATATATAGTATTAGTAAACTGAAATATTGATATGTTAAGTAACAATGGTGTTAGTTCTTCATAAAAATGATGTTTTATTCCTAAAATGAGGTATTTTCTTTAGTTTTGAATAGTACATCAATTAAAAGAGGCTTAAAGCTATTAACTAGAATGCTTTACTAATGAAATTCAGATATTGTCTGTATTATGACAGACATTCGTATTCCAGAGTCGACGGACTGGCGCCGGAGAAGGCGCCGATATGACCTCCCTATATATTATGTCAATTGCGATGAATATATGACTATTAAAATTCCCAGTATTCCCAGGATACTGACCACGTGATATGTGTCCTAAAATTTCATCAGCAATTCGTAATTCGAGATTTTATAATTATTCACTATATTATAGTATTGATTGACGATTACTGCACTATTTTTCCTGATACTAAAAGTTACATTTTTTAATTCTTAATAAACAAAAGGTTACTGAGAAATGTTTGAAAGATGAGTACCTTTCCGGGAAGCCATGAACCCAGTGAGAATTTTATCAGTGCATGCTTTCGAATTGTACTTTTAACTTCTGAATGTTTACATTACTACTAGCAGAGGTAGAAACAGGAACAACTAACTCTAAAGTACACTACTGCAGAAAAAAAGGCTCGTCTAAAGTCCAAGAAAGCAATTTTTACCCGACTGCGCCAGAAGGAGGGATATGTTTTTCGAGTGTATATATGTATGTTTGTATATTTCTTTGGCACGCTCTTTAGACTAAACGGCTTGATAGATTTTAGGTTGTGAGGCGTCGTCTTTAGATTCGATTTTTGACACAACATTGTCATGTCTTTAAAATAAAATACTTTATACCGGATTAAAATGCGATTTAACATTTATATTATTTCGCTTTAATAAAATACAATATTACCATACCATATTGTCTGCAAAAAAAATAATCTCAAAACATTTCGAGCGCGGTATTAAAAATGCTTCCGATTGCGTTTGTGAACATCATTCAAATTTAAAAAAAAATGTTCAATTTTTCACGCAATTTATAGGTATAATAGTTTTATTTGTAACTTGTAAGATAAAATAATAATATGTGGTATTCAAGAAAATAGGTCTTTGTTCGAATCTAATAGGTTCGCTAACACGGTACTAAAATAAACTGTGTCAGATGTAAGAACAATGAACCAAAGCATATCCAGATCGAACTTCCGTCAAAGTAATAATGTATGTTACGGAAGAGGTGATGCAGAAATAGAAAATCAATGTATCCTCATTCTTGTATCGGAATGGATGGCTTCAGGGCAAGTAGCGATATCAATTCAACTCTAGATCTATACCTAAGTACTTTATTTTAACTGAAATATTACCTCATTTACTATGGATTTCTGGATTTTATAAATGATAGCTGATTTTCGTGGGATAAAATTAGTGCTTCTAAAAAGTATTCTAGTAACTTCTAAAAATCTTCGTAACTTTTCATCAAAATAGGTTTAGCCGTTATAATATCACTCTACAAGTCTCAAACTCGTACAACTTGCAAGAAACTATTCGTATATTAATCGGTCATTTGAATGCAATTTCAAATAATTTCTTATACAACTAACAGATTGTTGTTATAAATACCTACTTTTTCGTGAGTAATTCGTGTTTGGGTTCCAGATTTACTTTAGCATACATAATAGTGAGCTGGATGTCATAATATTATTGTTATTTATGAAACTCCTTAGTCCATCCACAACGAATTCCTTCTTCTACCTGCCCTGTTCCCTTTTTTTTTATTTGGGAAAGAGGCGTGATGTATATGTATGTATGTAATTCAATAGAAAAGTCACCATCCACATCGTAATTATATAGGTATTTGCAAAATTTCATTACAATGCATTTAAAAATAACGATTACATCAACACTAAAATAGTGTTAATCCGCCCTTATCATAATTAATGTAATTTTAATCGGATAATCCGTTTAATCAATATTATTAGTTCCAAGAATTATTATACACACAGTGTAGATTTTTTAATTCGATCAGATTTTTTACAATATCATAAATTAATTATCATACATTATGGTAAAATTTCGACCACTCCTCCCAATTACTTAGTATTATAAATGAGCAAGTGTGTTTTGTTTCTGTAATACAAAAACGAAGAAACACTCGACTTACACAAGCTATGACTTTTACAAAAAATGAATACTTATATTATAAAGAGGAAAGATTTGTTTGTTTGTTACAATTTAACTCAAAAACTACTGACCGATTTCCTAAATAATCAAAATCCTCAAATTAATAATTTTGAATCATTTGAGTAGTTGATAAATTCTAGCCTATATTTTACCTGACATGCTTATGCTGACGTCACGAAGGTAGTCATTTATCTACGTAGAATTAGTAAAAAACAAAATAGTTCCTAGGTTTTGTTTGATAAAATAAACTGATGCAGTCCTCTGAGTTGGACAGATACATTCGTGAAACTTCGAATGGATTTGATATCTAGAGGTGTCCGAACGTAATACTCCGGTTCTAATTAAAGCGGTATTATTCAGCGAATATGTTCGTTAATTTGACTCAAATTCGCGTTTAACTTGATATTTTGTATTTCGGAAGGCTTAATTGCTTCGCGCTTATTTTGAATATTTTCTATAATCTGTTATGTAATAGTGATAATAATTAAATATTTTCTATTTTGACGATGATCAAGTCTATGATTGAACTTTTAGTTTACTCACCATTTTTATGTGATTTTAACGCTCTATTTATGAATCAAGTTTATCTCATGGATTGCCGTAGCAGGCTGACCTATTTCCATTAGGGTATACTTTTTATTTTGCTGCATATTAATGATCGAATGTTTGATCAATACAAGGTACATCAGTGTTTTGAAGTTGTAGAAATCCATATTATAACTTCTCTATTTCAAATTTATTTTTATTTCAAACTAGCAATACGCAACTTCGCTCGGGTGCAATGTAGATGTAGTATACAAAAAATTAACGCTGATAATGAAGCTTTCTATTGGGGAAATAATTTTTAAAATCGGTTCAGTTTATCCAAGGGTTACGCCCTACAATCTCACAAACTTTACCTCATTTTAATAATAGTATATATTATAATACAATTTATTTATTTTTAAATGTTCTAAAATAAATAGTCTAATTCAAATTGATATAGGTAAGGGATTCTGTGGATACCTCTAAAAATATCAGTACAATAGCCGGAAGCTGAACGGTTTTATTATAGACCTCATCTATTATACATTTAGCAGAGCCCAATCAGAAGCAAAAGTCGTAAACGAAAATCGTTACTTGTAGACAGAACTGGAACAATGCACTCGGTAAATTCTATATAAAGCGTAACTTCAGAAAGACTCATTAAAGGTTACATGGCAAAAACTGCAAAGCTATCTGCAATTACATTATTTTCTAGGGTTTACTATTCAGCTTTTGAAAACTGAACAGTTTAATTAATTAATGATTATATTGTCTTTTATTAACGCGAGTATCACACATTTAAATAAAATACTGTATACCGGATTAAAAGGAGATTTATTATTTATATTGTTTAAATTATTTATCCGGACGTTGTCTGACAACTGTCATCTTTCTGTCTCCCCGCGACCACGGTTGCTGTAAAGCATCTGAAACGTCGGGATAAATAATTTAAACAATATAAATAATAAATCGCGTTTTAATCCGGTATACAGTATTTTATTTTAATTAATGATTATTCAACAGGCATGGTCCTATGCATTTTGCAGGTATTGCTCACTTTTTAGTCTTTACTAATTTCTAAAACACTTTTTAGTAATGGCGTATATCTCTCGTTTAAAAAAGTGTTAAGATTCATTGTTTATTTTCTAGTCATCATTCTAGTGTTTTTAAAAACAAGTATCCAAAGGATGTTGACTCACATCTAAGGAAGTATACCTGGTCATTACAAATTATAATAAGCCGTATGGTAACTCAGCCCACGCATTGCGTTGGCGTCAAGAGATGTTGTGTCCTTTCTATGTTTATGTTTATTTGACGATGAATGTAAGAAAGCATTTATGCCGAATTCTTATGTTTATCGCTTACAGGAAGCGAATTGCCACACTCAAAGGACAAAGTAAAATTCTACTAAATGCTAACGAAAATCTTTAAAATGACTTAAGATCATGACAATATTTATTATAGCAATACGCCCCCGCTTCGCAAGGGTGCAATGTAGATGTACTATACACAAATAGCCTATGTAACTCGCTGATAATGTTGGTGAAATAATTTTTAAAATCGGTCGAGTAGTTTTTGAGTTTGATCGTAACAAACAATCAAATCTTCTCTCTGATAATGCGTGCCCGCGTTTCAACTTTCGATACACGTTTCATAATTTAAAATAGAGTTTTATATGGAATTCAAAATACATTATTTAATGACTTACCAAAAACGGGTATGAGATCAGAGATTATATACGTGAGATGCCAAATAAGGCTATGAACATCGCAATGTTCCATTTCAGTCCTAATAAATGCAATGTCGTTGACTCGATGACATTATAAGGGCAAGCCAGTGAAACTAATACTGATTTGGTTGGTGTAATTTTTAAATGGATATTTTATTGATATCAATTAACACGATATATGAATTAATAAAACAAAAACATAATTGTAATAAATAATATGTCGTACGTGTTCGTGCATGGAATTTTACTTTGTAAAAGTTAGAGTAATTATTGTGTCGACTCGGTTGCAAATGTTGGCTAAATCCATACATTTAATACTTGCGGAACGAGAATTTCTTTTCTACGCCTTTATGAACGCTACAGGCCAAAGTAGAACGCGCTAATAATTGTGACGTCACTACAAAGATTCTCTTAATTAACGTCTGTATAAAGTACCCATAAAAGTGCTTTTATATGCCGTTTCCTATACCGCTATATAGCCCATGAAGGCTACATCCATTGCCCTAAATACCAGTTTCCTAGTCACCTGAAGCAAAGCCTGAAGTTTTCCAGTCCATTAAAATCTGCATGCATGCGTATTTACTTATTGTATAAACTAAACTGAAGTCTTTAAACTAACTTCAGTTTTTATTCTATTATTTTTTAAGAATTCGTAAATAATTATATTATCATCTAATTACTTCTCATATATATTCAATTCTTCAACCATATAACCAACAAGTTATTAAATACAATAAACAATTACGAAGTACTAAACGTCAATAGTGGCGGATCTACCATACAAGCCCAAAAGCCCTTTTAATTCAAACTTAAAAAGAACAATAATAATCCCCTTAACGTAATCACAGAAGTCATTTATAACTTATATGATTACGTAATAGAAGTTATACATAATCACGTACTACGTTTAAGTCGGCAAGCCAGGGCTTTAGGGCTTGCTTTGATCCCGCCACTGAACGTGGCTAATAAACATCTATTTAATTTAATATTCAAAAGCTCAATTTTGTTGAAATGAAAATAAAAATAATACTAAAAAAGTGTATGTCAATTATATCTCTGTAAGCTTAAATTTTCGTGTAATAATTTTAATATCGTGCCCTTCTAATACTTACAATTTTCCGACGTTAATGAGCAACGTTGTCCCTCAGTCTTTGTCTCTCTTACTGATAAAGTTTCTGCATAAATTTCTAGTGCCTAGTCTAGACGGGGTTGTTTGTTGTGACTGATGCAATGGCACTTTTAGAGCTGTTACGCATTTACAACGTTTGAATGAAGATGTATGTAGGGTTCTAATGTGTATTAGAGTAGGAAAAGGATTAAAACGTGGAGGAATTAATTGTCACAACTACGTTCTGGATTTTATTTGCATCTTTTGACGGGCTTGTTGGCGCGTTCGGTAGAACACTTGCCGTGCGTCGTGGGTTCGAATCCCACCGGGACCACATGTTTATAATTTTCTGTAAGGATGTTTTTCCCACGTCTGGTAACTTCGGGCATTGAAAGGGTGGGAGGAATATCAAATTCCAACCGGATGGAAAAACTAACGTTTCGTTTCGAACTGAAGTCTATGGATTTCCGAATGCTCGAAGTAAAAATTAGGTCGACAGCGTATCATTGACTGATGTTCAGTGGCTGAGGTATCATCTACTATCAAGTGTACCTCATGCTCGTCTGTCGATATGACGTAAAAAAAGTCTAGATTTCTTATTTTCTTCATAAAAAGAATGCTGTTCTCATTATTTTATTACCAATTCCGATTTCTTGTTAGTTACTTTGCGATAGCTTTTTTGTATTCACTGCCATGATATAAAATTCGTATACAGTATAATATGAAACAGGTGTAGTTAAAGTTTTTGTCCTCACCTCTATACACTAGGTCAACAGGTTCGCTCAAGTGCCAGCTTGGAGACGTACACTCTCAACCACTCACTTAGGGCTTCATATAGCTATCGTACAATAGCCAATATGGCAGGTCTTATCAAATGCAAAGTTTGTAACTGTCTAGGCTGCAGTTAGTTATAAAGCAGTCGGCGTCCCTTAACGGATGTTAGATGATCTATTGTCTATTACGAATAGGTCTGAGAGTCTGAGAATTCTGTCTGCATCGTCTGTGTTTGTAAATCATATTGTCTCGCATACTGTTGTATTGCGTTTTTCCGTCTATTGTGTTATGTTTTTTTGTGAATATAAACATTTTCATCGACACTTCGCTAAAATGCGAGGATGGTTAATTTTGTTCGGGTTTGGCCACCGCGTTCGCCCGCTCCACGTATTGATTTTTGTTATTTGCATCTCGTCTGCAATCCTATGTATCTGCAGCCATTGTTGAGAGAATGTCCAATTATGGTATCCTTTTTCATCGGTGTTGCCATTGATTTTTGTCAATAACTCGCCAAAATTAAAGTTGGTTTTGGTCCAAACAGGCTACTATTGCTAGCTTGAAACTTATATAAATTCAATATTTGCTTTTATTCATGTTTTTGAAAAATCTTGCTTCTATGAGCTGCTATTGTGTATGTATAAGTATGACCAGCTACTTGCGTTCACTGTAAACAAACGCATGCTCTTTCCCAAACCGCTAATGCACACGTGAATGTGAATCCAAGATAATGTACGCGCGTTTCAGGGGAGGCGTTATTTTGAAAGCTACCTGACATACCTTACTGTTGTCTGGAAATAGTCGTTTACGTGTGGCAAAATTTAGGTCGCGTCCGTTCCATTTATAATTTGTTTGTTGATGCGAGGTTTTATTACTCATAAAGAATATCCACGGGTGTGTCCGCTGAGAACCGATAGCTAATGAAGACTTCTATCAGGTTAGTTATTCATATTTTAACTCTATTACACGAAAGAGCCTGCCGTTCCAATGAATAAATTGCGTTTAAAATATTTGTGAGGATTTCGTTAAAAGTTTTAAGAGCACCCACTGTCTTTAATTGTTCGGTCGTACTTTTCTTCTGTTAACAACAAATTGAGTAATTACCGTCTGAGATTACGCGGTAATTTATAGGGGCTGGTAGTATTGATTGCTATCGGAGTCTCCAAAGGAAATTATCTTATCATCTCTAATAAGAGCGGTTCACAACACTTTGATCACGACTTAACTCCACAGATTAACAAAGAAATACAAAAAACTGATTTGTATTGTTTGCCCACGTCTGACTCTCTTTGGAAATATGTAAAAGTAAACACTTTTTCGGAATTTATTTTTCAATCGTTCAGCATATTTAAATAGTTTCTCGTTTGTATATATATCACCAATCTTCAAGTTTTATAACATACTAGCGATCCGCCCCGGTTTCGCACGGGTGCAATGTACATTGTACATAAAAAAGCCTATGTTACTCGCTGATAATGTAGCTTTCTATTGGAGAAATAATTTTTAAAATCAGTCGAGTATTTTTTAAGTTAAATCGTAACAAACTAACAAAACTTTCCTCTTTATAATATTAGTATAGATTTGTACTATTAATAATTATAGTAATGCCTATGGTTATATGGCATGCTTATAAATAGTGTGGTTATAATATTGCTCTTAGCATAGTTAATCACTGACCGAACTTTATTATGACTTTCATTTTTAGGTCACGTTGATAAACAAAACTTTTCATCGCTCAACCAGACAAGTTTCATTTCAATGGCTGGGACTTAACGGTTTCAAAATTATATGAATGTTTATAGGTTGACAGATTCCCCATTCTATATCTATATCTATACTAATATTATAGAGAGGAAAGATTTGTATTGTTGTATGTTATGAATAACTCAAAAACTACTGGACCGATTTAAAAAATTAATTATTTCACCAATAGAAAGCTACTATACACTATCAGAGAGTAACATAGGCTAGAGTTTTGTGTATAGTGCATCTAAATTGCACCCATGTAAAGCCGGGGCGGTTGCTATAAGATATATTTTGATTTGATTTTCATAAAGTTTAAAACTGGATTTTAAATTAGGAAACCTTATTTTTCTTGACATCGCCGTAACACTTAACAGCTAAAGTTGACCTCGGGTTGATAGCTATAGGGCTTAATGTATTTGTCAACACTCAGCACTAACTTGTAGGTATCCTATAAATCGTCTAGACAGCTTAATAATATTTTAACCACTTGAAAACCAGTTCTGGATGATTGAAATTGTTGAACTCTATACAATCTTGATCCATTGGTTTTGATATAAAGATATTTCATTTGTATATATATTATACTAGTGGACCCCGCAGACGTTGTTCTGCCACAATTTTGGCTTCGAAATTATATAATTATTCTTAAATTTGAATATGCCCATTTACCCACTATAATTGTCTAATATGTCACTGATTTGCAGTGGACATCTGTTATCATTGCAAAAAAGCTAAGAATGCATGACGTGAGCTGTCAAGATGGCGGAGTTCCGAATCTAATTTATGTTATAATGAAGAAAGGGATTTCGTAAGATTTTTCAAAAAAATTTTTATACAAACCTTCTCCTAAAAATTCTGAAGACAACAAAAAAAAATTTAGCTCAATCGGTCCAGCCGTTCTCAAGTGATGCGAGTACATACATGCGGCATTTTATTTTTATTTATATATATATAGATAGACTAGTTACACTTGATATTTTGTACGCAATAATAATAACATACGCTATGTACAAAGATACTAAACTTATTATAAGTACTAGCATAATATTTATGAAAAAAGCACTAAGTAGTTATTATAAAATATTAGTAATGAAATTGGCACTAACTACTGTGTCGTAAAGGTGTAATATATAGTACTAGTAACATGCCTATATATAGGCTTCGCACGGGTGCAGATGTAGATGTATACACAAAAAAAATATTAAGATTTAAGTTTACTCCCTCCTTTTTTTACACCTTTTGTTACATTATCCAAGTTTTATTGGGGATACCTAATTATTTCTGGTCTGATGATGATTCGTCCGAACTGAATTTCGATATTCCTCCCAACCATTTAATGCTTGGAAAGGCTAGACGTAAAACCCTTTAAAATTTGTCGAGATCCGTACCCGCTTGACATCGAAATGCTAGATATGTAGTAACCCGCTAACGAGTTTGTCAAAAAGAGGAAGAGTTCCAATTGCTTTTTGCACAACAAATGTTCAGAGTTTTGTTGTAATGCGATAACAGCGTGGCCAATTTGATAGCCTAATTTATTTTAAAATATAGACAAAAACGTGTTTTTAATTGATATACTGGAGGAATGAGACTTCACCATGCTTTAAATGGCGTGGAATTGGTAATAGCTGATGAATCTTTACGGAAAATTATAGTGATTAAAAGATATATTTCAAGGATTTACTCCATAAAGTTCTATTTAAATTGGTTTTCTTATTATTGATATCCTAATAAATATATTTTTTAATAGTCACATGCCCCGGCTTCGCACTGGTGCAATCTATACACAAAAGTGGTAAGTGGTAGCCGCTATAATATCATGAATTATACCAATATTAAATAGAGGAAAGATTTTTTTATTTGTTTGTTTGTTACGATTTAACCAATTTTAAAAATTATTTCATCAAAAGAAAGCTACGTTACCAGCGAGTAACATTTTTTTTAATTTGTAGTAAATGACTGACAATAAGCTAATATTAAAAACCATTTAGACAGGGCACACTAAAAAGCTTCTAAATAGCGCTTTTCGGCTTAATTTAATGATATTTATAATTTAACAACATAATCATAATAAAAAATACTTTTGAAAAATAGCCTTTGTTAAGAAGGGATGCTGTAGCTAGATTTCTATCCAAGAAATATCGTTTCGAACACCATTAGGTACTAGTCGATAGACACGTAGATAATATTTTAATTATTTAGTGAAAATATGTTTTACGAAATTCAATACATTTTAAAATTATTAGAATACGTTCTTGTTACATTGCAAATTCATTCACCAACAGGTTCGATTTTTCTTAAAGGTCCTAGACAGGTCTAATATTTCAATTTTTTGCATCCATTACACACTGTGGCTATCATAACTTGACGCTTTTAGGAATCATTAATCCATTGCAGTTGGAGGTTTTAAATAAATTCTAAAATAAGAGGAAAGTGAATAGGCTCTTTTTAGATCAGCGTGCTCCATCGTAGACCACGTTGTCACTTAACATCAGGTGAAACAGTGGTCAAACGCTGATCTAAATCTTAAGTTAAAAAAAAATAAAAAATAAAAAAAAAAGTTAAAAGAAAGTATACCATATGGCGTATATGAAAAGGAATTCTTTCTATGCCAGTTGCGTCCTGTGCTTACTTAAATGTCATGCCCACATCTGCTGCAATAGCTTCAGAATGCAACCCTGCATAGTTAACTTAGGGGAGGCATTCGGCACGTGCTGTGTTTATATTTTATAACGGTATATTAACTGTTATTAAAGATACATAAAATACTTTAGTTTTATTTTGTAGACAATGGATTATTAATTTGAATTAGCACAACTGATGAACTCCCGAATACCTTAGTGAGGCATCGAGCAGACCCATTTCAGTGTCTGTTTCACTGATAATTTAACTTTACAGGCAAGTAGGTCTGTGCCTTGCCCGACCGAAATATATTTTATCTTTTTCCCCGGAAGTACCGGGTTCGAACCCGGTACTTCCGGTGCCGAACGCATCACACTGATCACTGGGCCACGGAGGCGGTCAACACAATTGATATGGTTAGTTGTGCGAAGCCAGGGCGTGTTACTAGTAATAATAACTAATGTATATAAAATATAAAACTAAGAGTGGCCCACAGTACACTCGCAACCAAAATATTTCGTAGCAGATTCAATATAAAATATTGACTGTGGTATATCACTCACCTATAATTAATCGGTGACTAAACACAGTATACGCGCAAATAAAGTTTTCGCAAATAAAATAAACAGCTCATTTATTTCATTTTCGAATGTTGGATTCCGAACTGAAATCTCAATGTTATAAAAATATCTAAATCAGTCGACTAGTTGCAGTAATTGGCTATTCACATAATATAACATTTTTATCTTATCTTTTTTTACGTTTAGGATAAATAAGAGAAAATAGTAAAAAATTTGTAATGATAAGGAATAATCGGGTCAAAGATGATAGCTTTTCAGATGGTTCAAGCTATTATCTTTACAATTTGCAAGTTTAGTTGTGTTAACGTTACAAATTAATAGAGCAACATTTGCTTTTATGTCAATTAATCTGTCAAATTCATAAACGTAAGGAAAATAATTTTAATTTTTTGTCCAATATGACGATTGATTTGTTCATTCTTAAAGTACTGCCAAGCTTAATAAGAGTTCTCTTTTTCATAACCGTCAAAAGACAGAACAATACCGCACACGCCGATTGATAATAAATTTTCTTTATGTTTGGATACCAAGTGTCACCAGAAAGCAAATTCGGATCAAAAGATCGGCTCGTTTGTGGCATCCGGGTGTGGCCCTCGTATACTTTTATTGCTTCACTTTGTCGGTACCAGGGTAGCTTAAGTCTGCACAGCATGGTGTACTGTTTGTTATTATCAATTTCTAAAAGATCACGCGGCATTAGCTTCGTTCATTTGGTGCATACGAAATATGATAGCAAATAAAAGCAAACTCGCCTATATCTCTATGCCCGAAGATGTGACTTGTGTAATTTATGGCTGTTTCGGAAGCTATTTCATTTACGTCAGATGTTTTTACGAACAGATGATCCCTTAATGGCTTTGAGTCAATATAGTTGACTGCTTTATCTTATACCTTAATTTTCTTCTTCATTAAATATAACACCTAAATATAATTACTCAAATATATACATATGTATATTTTTTTGCGAAGTCATTTATGGATATAATGAAATGTTACGAGGGTATGAAAATATATAACTCATTTGCATTTTCAGTAATACTGATAGCTTTTCGTAATCGTAGATTTACATTATGAATTAGCGACAGTGCATCAACGAATTGGGTATATTTTGTACCTAAGTGGAGCATTTTCTATCTGATATTTTTAAATATCTTACAGCTAGCGTATCAGAATTTGAAGAACAGTATATTGAAACTTCGAAGTATTATATTTTTAAATGTTAACGTTTATTATTCGAACTTATCATAACAATCGACTATATTAACGAGAACCATACGCCACTTAATTGTGTTAACGCGTAACAAAATCAGACTTGTTTACGTTGGCACGAGTCAACGAATCGACGAAGAACTTAGAATCTAATCCTTTTAAAGCTACGAAATTCGGCGCTAAAAAGTTTATTTGTGAATCTTTGTTCTGTTAGTAAACTATCAGGTTGAATTTATTTTCTCCAATTTATTTTCTATTTAAATAATTTAAAACCAAATTTTCGTTCTTTTCGGATTACTTCTCTATTCTAATATGAATTTTCAGCCCCTCGTTGTAGGGCTTCTTGCCTGCGACAGTGTCAATGTATTATCATATCGTCTGCTTTGTATACATTTGTTATCATATCAAGAGAGTGCCACAAGCTGGCTGCGACGCCTACAAGCTAGTGCTCAACTGGCGCGCCCCCTACTGAGATACCCCCCCGTCCCTCAAGTAGCCCTCCTTTGATGCAGTCTCTATTCAACTGTTGAGGGAGCCACACGTCGTCGGTTTCGAATAAAAGCTTTTTCGTGCTCGAGCTTTGTCTTCCTATTTCATAATGAAGCGTTAGAGTATATAATATGACTTTCTACAGACTTATTCTTTCGTAAGGTCTAAATAAGTGTCTGTGTTGGTGTTTACTAATAACGTAGTGACGACTTTTATCACTGGACAGTTAATGTTAACGGTTTCGTTGTGTATCAATTAGTCAACTAAGTTGGTGTTTATGTCCATGTTTATTTCCGTCGGAGCGATGTCACAAATATATTGATATCTTAATAACAGGTATGTAATGTACTGTGAGTTAATATTTTAATTGGAGTTGAATTTGATTTCTTTAATGACTGAATTATGAGAGTAGGAAAACAATTTTGCATTGTTAAATGTTATCACTGCTGATCAACACCTGAAGTTATTCTTATTCAAACAATGAAGTAATTAATTGTTATTAATGTGTTTACTAATTAAAGATTATTTATAGCTGTAGGTTTTCGTTCCGTCTGTGATGACATAAATATTTAATTATCCCATGATGTGAACGAAGGGTGGTACGGAACGGTATGGGGAAACGGGACAGCAAATACGTACAATTTGAGGGGTTACCAATTCCGTTCAAATCTACAATAGACGGATTTAGGGGAGAATTTATTTAGTGACGCGCATTTATCGGCATTATTAAATTATATTTACCTACTACTATGTCTGAGGTGTAAGAAAAATTAGTTTCGGAATTACGATTATAAAACGTTGAATTGTAAAAAGTCGAGACATTCCGAGATAAGGTTACCTACATATAGATCAGTCAAACAAGTTTGAACATGTTTTTATTTTTTATATGTCTCTAGTATGTCCGAATCTAGCTGTCGTCGGAACCGATGTAGCTGTAATTAAAACAAATCACTAAAGAAAGGCGTGCATTATTACTCTGATATTTAATATCTTCAGCAAGTCTTACTTTCTCAACTAACAATGCTTCCGTTTCGCACAGACATTCATCAGATCAGAGAGCGTGAGTTGGTTACATCAAACTTTCATTTGACGTCATAATAATTATTTAAAATTTGTAAGTACATACTACTTTCAAATTTTATTTCGTCTTGTAACCAAAAATGTACATTTGAAAGTGTCGATGAATCAGACACTATACTCGTATGTTCAAAACGTTTAAAATAACTCTATAAAATCATATATCGTAGTCGTTTTGTTTTGTTACTATTATTCACGATTTATTATGCTAAATATTGCTTGATGAGTGTGAGTAATACCGTATGTCCAGCCATGAGATATTATTTATTGATGTGCTGTCGGTCTTGTTTTACTTCGAGCATTTGGAAATTCATAGACGCCAATGTATGCAAACTTTAACCACGCACCGCTTCATTGCTTTTCCATTTTTCGAACGGTGGTTCGTTACCTACCCTGAACGATTTTTTTATATTGTCAATACGTAGTAACATGTTTATAGAAATATATTGACTTTATGGACAAGAGTGGTGTAACAGTTCCAACAAGCCATAACAGACATTGCCTCTACATATACAAGTTCAGTGGATGAAAGCGATAAAAATGATAAGTGATAGTTGATGTATTGCGCGATGAGTCATCGTACAACGTTGAAAAAAGCTTTGGAGGTGCTGAGTCATTAAATTTTGAACCTATAATATTATACAGTAACTTATAAAGTACTGAATTTAATAAATCTACTTCATAATTTATATTAAACCCACTTGTTATATATCTTAAAATTTCACACAAAAACTTCTGTGAAACATCTGTATAACCGGTTATAAGTTCAACGAAGCGAAGCTTGATTCTTGTGTTGATAATTAAATATTGAAATGACGTCACCAGCTGTCATTTGATTTTTCTTAAAACCTTTACATACAATGTTTTTGTATTAGGTACAATTGTATAGCAATCACTCGGTAGAGGATAGGATGGCATTAATTCGCTTTATTGTTGTGAGATCGTTCGCGTATTACTAACGCAGGACACTGACCCACTGTCCGTTAACTTCGATTTATAGTCGCCCACGTCCTATCTATACAATAAAGTATATATGCTGTCTAATCTATTACGTTATCATTGAATGAAACATAATTTTCCTTTAATTTGTCTGCATCTTCAGGACGCTATTTTTAAAGTGAAAGCACTTTTTTTTATGTGTGATATCGACAGACGAGCATGAGGCTCACTTGATAGGTGACACCTCAGCCACAGAACATAAGTCAATGATGCGCTGTCGACCTATTTTTTAATTCGAGCATTCGGAAGTCCATAGACTGAAACCGGTTTGCGCAATGTGCACTTCACGGTTTTTTCCATCTATGGTCGGTGGTTCGTTACCCGGTTGGAATTTCGATATTCCTCCCACCCGACCCGGTCAATGCCCGAAGTTACCAGACGTGGGGAAAACATGCTTACAGAAAACTATAAACATGTGTTCCCGGTGGGATTCGAACCCACGACCCATCGATGCGCACGGCAGGTGTTCTACCGAACGCGTCAACGAGCTCGTCAAATTATTGCGAGTTATTCATTTTTTATGTAGAAATGTGACAATGTTCCCTCCAGAGTTTAAGTTATGATAATGCTGTTTTATTTAAAATTCTAAAACTTTCGTTTCCTCGTTAAAAATGTGAATAAACAGATGAATTGCCCTCTCAACCTCAACAAATATTTCCTTTTTTCGTCATAACACTTGACACAATTTTAAGCTGTCCTATATATTTTTATCTTTCGCTTCACGTGAATGAATCACGGAAAGTAGCATTTTAATGTATGCCACTTTTAATTCTTTTCATTGTTACCAATGGAAGTCATGTTACAAGTAATAAATCTATGAACATTTTTACTTGTTTTGTATCATTTTATTTAAAGTTATTATCGTGGGGTCCAATCTATTTTTGTAACGTCATGTCTTTCGTCATCTTTTGTTCATTGTTGAATATTTGCAAAACATGTTTCATATGAGATTTACAAAACACATTCGTGACATCAGCTAATCATCGATGAACAATAATAAAATATAATGTTGACTTTTCCTTTTGATTCTATTTTCACTCATTAAATTTTTAAATATTAATATAGAGCTTAGTGGACATAAGCCGGTATTTCTGCTTGTTGTTTAATTGTTGAAATGTCTTCATTTTATATTTATTGTAAAATACTTTGACGGTTCTACATCCATTGTCTTTTGTCAATCACTGCTATCATTCTCTTCCAAAGACATTTCCATACGCGTGTGAAGTTGGCCCCCCAATGTGAAGATAAAAAAAAAATAAGATGAGTTCTAGTCGCCCCCCACATAGTTCTAGAGTTCCTTATATTTTTTGGAAATAGTTCTGTTGTTTACATAGTTCAAAAATGGTTTTGAAAATCATGGGGGGCTAACTTCCAAATTTGTACTTTTTGCCGGCTTGCCCCGAGAAAACTGTCAGTCGAATCGAAAAATGACATAAGGATAATTTGTAGAACTCTTTGGGGGGCAGCTAGAACTCCCGCCAAAAATTATATTTTTGGAAAATAATATATTAAAAAAAAAAAAAAAAATTATTTTTTTCAAAAATGCTATTTTTGGCGGGAGTTCTGGTTGCCCCCCGAAGAGTTCTATCAATCTTTCCAGCAACTTTTTTGATTCGATCAAAAATGAAGCTTCCAGGCTCGAGCAAAATTTTTGTATTTTATAAAAAAAAATATTTTCAAAAATGCTATTTTTAATTGGAGTTCTGGCTGCCTCCCGAAGAGTTCTATCAATCTTTCCAGTAACTTTTTTTGATTCGATCAAAAATGAAGCTTCCAGGCGCGAGCAAAATTTTTATATTTAAGAAAAAAACATATTTTCAAAAATGCTATTTTTGGCGGGAGTTCTGGTTGCCCCCCGAAGAGTTCTATCAATCTTTCCAGTAACTTTTTTGATTCGATCAAAAATGAAGCTTCCAGGCTCGAGCAAAATTTTTGTATTTTATAAAAAAAAATATTTTCAAAAAATGCTATTTTTAATTGGAGTTCTGGCTGCCCCCCGAAGAGTTCTATCAATCTTTCCAGTAACTTTTTTTGATTCGATCAAAAATGAAGCCTCCAGGCTCGAGCAAAATTTTTGTATTTTATAAAAAAAAATATTTTCAAAAATGCTATTTTTAATTGGAGTTCTGGCTGCCCCCCGAAGAGTTCTATCAATCTTTCCAGTAACTTTTTTTGATTCGATCAAAAATGAAGCTTCCAGGCGCGAGCAAAATTTTTATATTTTATAAAAAAAAATATTTTCAAAAATGCTATTTGTAATTGGAGTTCTGGCTGCCCCCCGAAGAGTTCTATCAATCTTTCCAGTAACTTTTTTTGATTCGATCAAAAATGAAGCCTCCAGGCTCGAGCAAAATTTTTGTATTTTATAAAAAAAAATATTTTCAAAAATGCTATTTGAAATTGGAGTTCTGGCTGCCTCCCGAAGAGTTCTATCAATCTTTCCAGTAACTTTTTTTGATTCGATCAAAAATGAAGCCTCCAGGCTCGAGCAAAATTTTTTTAAGTTCATATTACATAAAAAAAATATTTTATCAAAAATGCTATTTTTCGATGGAGTTCTGGCTGCCCCCCGAAGAGTTCTATCAATCTTTCCAGTAACTTTTTTTGATTCGATCAAAAATGAAGCTTCCAGGCGCGAGCAAAATTTTTATATTTTATAAAAAAAATTTTTTTTCAAGAATGCTATTTTTGGCGGGAGTTCTGGTTGCCCCCCGAAGAGTTCTATCAATCTTTCCAGTAACTTTTTCTGATTCGATCAAAAATGAAGCCTCCAGGCTCGAGCAAAATTTTTGTATTTTATAAAAAAAAATATTTTCAAAAATGCTATTTTTCATTGGAGTTCTGGCTGCCCCCCGAAGAGTTCTATCAATCTTTCCAGTAACTTTTTTTGATTCGATCAAAAATGAAGCCTCCAGGCTCGAGCAAAATTTTTGTATTTTATAAAAAAAAATATTTTCAAAAATGCTATTTGTAATTGGAGTTCTGGCTGCCCCCCGAAGAGTTCTATCAATCTTTCCAGTAACTTTTTTTGATTCGATCAAAAATGAAGCTTCCAGGCCCGAGCAAAATTTTTATATTTTATAAAAAAAAATTTTTTTTCAAAAATGCTATTTTTGGCGGGAGTTCTGGTTGCCCCCCGAAGAGTTCTATCAATCTTTCCAGTAACTTTTTTTGATTCGGTCAAAAATGAAGCTTCCAGGCTCGAGCAAAATTTTTGTATTTTATAAAAAAAAATATTTTCAAAAATGCTATTTGTAATTGGAGTTCTGGCTGCCCCCCGAAGAGTTCTATCAATCTTTCCAGTAACTTTTTTTGATTCGATCAAAAATGAAGCCTCCAGCCTCGAGCAAAATTTTTGTATTTTATAAAAAAAAATATTTTCAAAAATGCTATTTGTAATTGGAGTTCTGGCTGCCCCACGAAGAGTTCTATCAATCTTTCCAGTAACTTTTTTTGATTCGATCAAAAATGAAGCCTCCAGGCTCGAGCAAAATTTTTGTATTTTATAAAAAAAAATATTTTCAAAAATGCTATTTGTAATTGGAGTTCTGGCTGCCCCCCGAAGAGTTCTATCAATCTTTCCAGTAACTTTTTTTGATTCGATCAAAAATGAAGCTTCCAGGCGCGAGCAAAATTTTTATATTTTATAAAAAATTTTTTTTTTCAAAAATGCTATTTTTGGCTGGAGTTCTGGCTGCCCCCCGAAGAGTTCTATCAATCTTTCCAGTAACTTTTTTTGATTCGATCAAAAATGAAGCTTCCAGGCGAGAGCAAAATTTTTATATTTTATAAAAAAAATTTTTTTCAAAAATGCTATTTTTGGCGGGAGTTCTGGTTGCCCCCCGAAGAGTTCTATCAATCTTTCCAGTAACTTTTTTTGATTCGATCAAAAATGAAGCTTCCAGGCACGAGCAATATTTTTGTATTTTATAAAAAAAAATATTTTCAAAAATGCTATTTTTAATTGGAGTTCTGGCCGCCTCCCGAAGAGTTCTATCAATCTTTCCAGTAACTTTTTTTGATTCGATCAAAAATGAAGCCTCCAGGCTCGAGCAAAATTTTTGTATTTTATAAAAAAAAATATTTTCAAAAATGCTATTTGTAATTGGAGTTCTGGCTGCCCCCCGAAGAGTTCTATCAATCTTTCCAGTAACTTTTTTTGATTCGATCAAAAATGAAGCCTCCAGGCTCGAGCAAAATTTTTGTATTTTATAAAAAAAAATATTTTCAAAAATGCTATTTGAAATTGGAGTTCTGGCTGCCTCCCGAAGAGTTCTATCAATCTTTCCAGTAACTTTTTTTGATTCGATCAAAAATGAAGCCTCCAGGCTCGAGCAAAATTTTTGTATTTTATAAAAAACAATATTTTCAAAAATGCTATTTGTAATTGGAGTTCTGGCTGCCCCCCGAAGAGTTCTATCAATCTTTCCAGTAACTTTTTTTGATTCGATCAAAAATGAAGCTTCCAGGCGCGAGCAAAATTTTTATATTTTATAAAAATTTTTTTTTTTCAAAAATGCTATTTTTGGCTGGAGTTCTGGCTGCCCCCCGAAGAGTTCTATCAATCTTTCCAGTAACTTTTTTTGATTCGATCAAAAATGAAGCCTCCAGGCTCGAGCAAAATTTTTGTATTTTATAAAAAAAAATATTTTCAAAAATGCTATTTGTAATTGGAGTTCTGGCTGCCCCCCGAAGAGTTCTATCAATCTTTCCAGTAACTTTTTTTGATTCGATCAAAAATGAAGCTTCCAGGCGCGAGCAAAATTTTTATATTTTATAAAAATTTTTTTTTTTCAAAAATGCTATTTTTGGCTGGAGTTCTGGCTGCCCCCCGAAGAGTTCTATCAATCTTTCCAGTAACTTTTTTTGATTCGATCAAAAATGAAGCTTCCAGGCGAGAGCAAAATTTTTATATTTTATAAAAAAATTTTTTTTCAAAAATGCTATTTTTGGCAGGAGTTCTGGTTGCCCCCCGAAGAGTTCTATCAATCTTTCCAGTAACTTTTTTTGATTCGATCAAAAATGAAGCTTCCAGGCACGAGCAATATTTTTGTATTTTATAAAAAAAAATATTTTCAAAAATGCTATTTTTAATTGGAGTTCTGGCTGCCTCCCGAAGAGTTCTATCAATCTTTCCAGTAACTTTTTTTGATTCGATCAAAAATGAAGCCTCCAGGCTCGAGCAAAATTTTTGTATTTTATAAAAAAAAATATTTTCAAAAATGCTATTTTTAATTGGAGTTCTGGCTGCCTCCCGAAGAGTTCTATCAATCTTTCCAGTAACTTTTTTTGATTCGATCAAAAATGAAGCTTCCAGGCGCGAGCAAAATTTTTATATTTTATAAAAATTTTTTTTTTTCAAAAATGCTATTTTTGGCTGGAGTTCTGGCTGCCCCCCGAAGAGTTCTATCAATCTTTCCAGTAACTTTTTTTGATTCGATCAAAAATGAAGCTTCCAGGCTCGAGCAAAATTTTTGTATTTTATAAAAAAAAATATTTTCAAAAATGCTATTTTTGGCTGGAGTTCTAGCTGCTCCCCGAAGAGTTCTATCAATCTTTCCAGTAACTTTTTTTGATTCGATGAAAAATGAAGCTTCTAGACGCGAGCAAAATTTTTATATTTTATAAAAAAATATATTTTCAATAATGCTATTTTTGGCTGGAGTTCTGGCTGCCCCCCGAAGAGTTCTATCAATCTTTCCAGTAACTTTTTTTGATTCGATCAAAAATGAAGCCTCCAGGCTCGAGCAAAATTTTTGTATTTTATAAAAAAAAATATTTTCAAAAATGCTATTTGTAATTGGAGTTCTGACTGCCCCCCGAAGAGTTCTATCAATCTTTCCAGTAACTTTTTTTGATTCGATCAAAAATGAAGCTTCCAGGCGCGAGCAAAATTTTTATATTTTATAAAAAATTTTTTTTTCAAAAATGCTATTTTTGGCTGGAGTTCTGGCTGCCCCCCGAAGAGTTCTATCAATCTTTCCAGTATTTTTTTTTGATTCGATCAAAAATGAAGCTTCTAGACGCGAGCAAAATTTTTATATTTTATAAAAAAAAAATATTTTCAAAAATGCTATTTTTAATTGGAGTTCTGGCTGCCCCCCGAAGAGTTCTATCAATCTTTCCTGTAACTTTTTTTGATTCGATCAAAAATGAAGCTTCTAGGCGCGAGCAAAATTTTTTTAAGTTCATATTACATAAAAAAAATATTTTATCAAAAATGCTATTTTTGGATGGAGTTCTGGCTGCCCCCCGAAGAGTTCTATCAATCTTTCCAGTAACATTTTTTGCTTGGGTCAAAAACGAAGCTTCTAGGCTCGAGCAAAATTTTTGTATTTTATAAAAAAAAAATGTTTTCAAAAATGCTATTTTTAATTGGAGCTCTGGCTGCCCCCCGAAGAGTTCTATCAATCTTTCCAGTTACTTTTTTTGATTCGATCAAAAATGAATCTTCCAGGCGCGAGCAAAATTTTTATATTTAAAAAAAAACATATTTTCAAAAATGCTATTTTTGGCTGGAGTTCTGGCTGCCCCCCGAAGAGTTCTATCAATCTTTCCAGTAACTTTTTTTGATTCGATCAAAAATGAAGCTTCTAGGCTCGAGCAAAATTTTTGTATTTTATAAAAAAGAAATATTTTCAAAAATGCTATTTTTGGCTGAAGTTCTGGCTGCCCCCCGAAGAGTTCTATCAATATTTATTGTAACTTTTTTTGATTCGATCAAAAATGAAGCTTCTAGGCGCGAGCAAAATTTTTTTAAGTTCATATTAAAAAATTTTGCTCGCGCCTGGAAGCTTCATTTTCGATCGAATCAAAAAAAGTTACTGGAAAGATTGATAGAACTCTTCGGGGGGCAGCCAGAACTCCAATTAAAAATAGCATATTTGAAAATATTTTTTTTTATAAAATACAAAAATTTTGCTCGAGCCTGGAAGCTTCATTTTTGATCGAATCAAAAAAGTTACTGGAAAGATTGATAGAACTCTTCGGGGGGCAACCAGAACTCCCGCCAAAAATAGCATTTTTGAAAATATGTTTTTTTCTTAAATATAAAAATTTTGCTCGCGCCTGGAAGCTTCATTTTTGATCGAATCAAAAAAAGTTACTGGAAAGATTGATAGAACTCTTCGGGAGGCAGCCAGAACTCCAATTAAAAATAGCATTTTTGAAAATATTTTTTTTTATAAAATACAAAAATTTTGCTCGAGCCTGGAAGCTTCATTTTTGATCGAATCAAAAAAAGTTACTGGAAAGATTAATAGAACTCTTCGGGGGGCAACCAGAACTCCCGCCAAAAATAGCATTTTTGAAAAAAATAAAAAAAAAATTTTTTTTTAATATATTATTTTCCAAAAATATAATTTTTGGCGGGAGTTCTAGCTGCCCCCCAAAGAGTTCTACAAATTATCCTTATGTCATTTTTCGATCCGACTGACAGTTTTCTCGGGGCAAGCCGGCAAAAAGTACAAATTTGGAAGTTAGCCCCCCATGATTTTCAAAACCATTTTTGAACTATGTAAACAACAGAACTATTTCCAAAAAATATAAGGAACTCTAGAACTATGTGGGGGGCGACTAGAACTCATCTTATTTTTTTTTTATCTTCACATTGGGGGGCCAACTTCACACGCGTCATTTCCATCATGTTTTATTCATGCACATTCTTTCACTCATGCATTGTACGCATTTGTAATTACGTCTTAGATATGTGCATTAAACAATCGGATCAAAGTTCAATGACCTAAAGCTGTCATTCATATATTATCATTAATATTTACGAAAAATTGCACTTTGGGAAAATACATACTTAAATATTAATTATTATTATTATCATCAAAGTCAGTTAGTTGGACTGTAAATTATATTGATACTATATTATACGTATGTAGATAATTCATAATTATGCCAATAAAAATTTCGCATAGAAAGATAAAAAAAAATATCTCGACATAATATGTATGTGGCGATAGTACGGAAAAACTAAACTAGAAAAGAATTTCCTTATAACTTAATATCATCAGAACGATTCAGGATTTAAAACATATCAGACAGGCCGTTAGTATTATCACATTTATAATACTAGTGTGAATTTATTAACCTTACATGACGCTAAATTAGTTTTAAAGATCTAAGTTCTGTACATGTAGAACACTAAAGCATCTTGACACCATTCTATTAAACGAAGATTCTATAAGTAGCAGATAATAAAATAGATATCGCCTCTTAAATCTAAAATAAGCTTTCGCATTTATAATATTCACATTATAATAACAAAAGCCAAAGCTCTTATAAGACATGTATGCTTATAATAATAAGGAATGCGTATATTCCGCAGTTCCAATGTTATTTCAAGTAAATCCATTTGTATAAAAGGTTTTCCAAATTCCATTTTGTAATCACAAACGATGTCACGGCAAAGAGATCGCTGATTTCTCTGTACTGTGCTGTACCGAGTTGCGACATGTGTATAATGAAGATTATAGATAAGCATCCTGTGTACTATCAAGGCGAAGATCAAATTTGAATTAGGCAGGCCAAT
Organism: Anthocharis cardamines; assembly: GCA_905404175.1. Classification (NCBI taxonomy): domain Eukaryota; kingdom Metazoa; phylum Arthropoda; class Insecta; order Lepidoptera; family Pieridae; genus Anthocharis; species Anthocharis cardamines. Next base: position 8,658,929 of record FR989963.1, read on the forward strand.
GTCGCCTGTCAGAGACCAAGCCAAGGTTGACAATCTGTCGATTGATACGATACACCTCATTAAATATGGCCCAATCTCGAAGCAGTTTTAGTTCCATGGGGCAATAATTTTGTGAGGTGATGATGCCTATTGTTGAAGATTACAATATTACTTGTATTTCGTTGTTTGTTGTAATATAAATGCGTTATTTAAAAGAGCACAACCGGTGGTTTAACTCTTTGCAGTAATTTCTGACAGCCAATGAGCTCGAATGAAGAAAAGTTGATAATATTGTACATAATATTTGAACGAACTTCTACCAACATACTGTGACACAATCATGTGTACACTTGAACTGTGAAATAAGTATAATTAGTTTTGAGACATGATAACGCATTAGAACATTGATATGAGTATCTACTTAAACAATTACCTATCTAGATAATTGTTTTTGTCAACACATATATGTAAACAACTTATTACGATGACTTGGTTATATAAAGTTCGAGTATATGAAATGAAAATTACTGTCTTTTATTTGTTGTCCTCAATTTGATGTATTGTTTTCAATTTCTCAGTAAAGTCATGATACTTAATATTCAAGTAGGATGATGTTTTCAAGTTTTGTATAAAGTTGATATTGTATAATATAAATAAATATCCTTAATATATATTTTTATTTAAAATTTGTACAAAGTGTAAACTAGAAAAATATTCTAATAATAATATAAGAAGTTTTCTTTTGACCTTTATAAGGTTTTTACCCTTAGCGTGCAAATAAAAAATTTTGTACGTAAACGAATTGATTACTGTTATCAGTAAAATCTTTGTGAACCACCGTAAAGGTTAAGTGTATTTTATGTGGTGAAAGCGTATCTAAAAGCGTTTCTACGCGTAAACAAATGCTAAGTTCAATCCATTTTCCTATAATAGCGATGGCAAACTATCGGCATTCGGCACGCACAGTCAGTGTGCACGTGGCAAATGTATTAATGACAACTGTGTCTTGACAAATTCGTTGAGATTTTATCGCATACACATTTAATTACGACATAAAAACAACGAGCCACAAGCTTAGTCCTTATTTAGAACCATAGTGCCTATAAATGTGATTTTAATAATATTATTTTATAATCCAAGGGAACGAAAATAGCTTCAAAACGGTTCAGCATCACATAATAATATAAAGTATTATGAATCGAGAGGCCAATGGCTTTATGCGTCACGCATCGTGCTCTTTTGGGAATCGATGTGTGTCAAATATTGGAAACGTAAAGTAGATGCATTAGCTTTACTTATATCCATTATGATGTATACTTGTTCGTTTACTCTTAATAAACTACTTACTTAGCGATTCTTTAGCACTGGTTCATCGCAGTAATCATGGCTGATTAAATGTTCGACGTAAAGTGATTGAACGTTCAAAGGGCGAAGAGTTAAGCCCAATTAACGTTCCAGACTGCAATTAGTTAATCCATTCTATCATCTCAGTAATAAAATCGTAGTTTATTCCGTATTAACAGATGATGGTAATATATCCGAAACGCGCATTGATAGTCTATAAAAGTTTCTATTCGAAGAACGTTATTGTTGACTTAGCTTTTCTCTATTTATGTCGGTGTATTGGTTGTTTTTAGTGCAATTCTCAATGTATTAGCAGTAAGTTTTTTCATGTAACTCAATACTGCCATTAAATACTTTACCTAGTAGGTACGTCCATGAAGTTTGTCTTATTTAAATATTAAGGTTTGATTCAAACAGAATTATTATGCATCATTCGTACCTTCTTACGAAAGACAGTTGGTGCAGTGACTTCCAAGTAACAATGACTTACAAGCCATAAACGATTATTTAGTCTTCTGTTGTATTAAGAAATGACAGTCTGTTTTAATTAGACTAAGTTATCCGAGATACTGAACATGTGGAAAGCAATATTAGTCCCAACGATTTTGTCCCATCTAACTATAGCTTGCCTCCGTAATTGGTATTAGAAGGGTGGTGTCGAAAATATTTTAGGCATTCATCATTTGGTAAGAAACTTCAAAGGGAACTGAGTTAATATATCAGCCATTTAGTGAAAGGGAAGAACGTTTTATAATTACAGAACATTATGGTGATTAAAACGAAAATATAATTCTAAAAAAGGCAGCGATCAAACATTAAAAATTATATTAGAGAGGTTTATATGAATTAACTAGGATTCCGAAAAAAAACAGTTTATAGCAGTTACCCCTTTGTTGAACACTACAAAAAAAATGTTATCTTGTCTTGACCCTTGTGACATTAAACATGTAAATTAAAAACATACAAAAAAATACCATTCTAGTAAAGAGATTCTTATATTGTGCAGATGATTTTATATTTCGGATGTTGCTTACGTTCAATCGAATGTAAATTCAAAATGGAAGTGTCGCTGTCCTAAAATCACCAAGCGGAAACGTTGTACGCAATAAAACTGATGTCGTTTCAACGGTATCTTGATAAAACACCATAAACTTGGAATGGCGGAGGCTGCGTGCAGTGCGCTGACCTTAGCTTATAGACTATTAAAAGGATGGCTTGTTTGATTACTTATTTTCTCTTGCATAACAGAAAGTCGAGTTCAAACTCTGTAATACGTAACATGTAACGTATTGATACAATAATTTATCATACAATACAATTGGAACTTTTAAGACAATGTCGTTAGTTTATATTTTCTATTGGCATATATTATATCATTACGGTAGGAAAATAATATTATTTTTTAGCCACAAGTCCTTGACAACTTGCTGTTTTTGAGGCTGGCGTACTCTTACAAGATAATATTTTTCTAATGCATTTTATAATATACATATTAGGTATATTGGATCAATTGATCCAGAGAGCAGTTTTAACGTTTAATTTTGGTGTTTAATAATTCCAACGAAAAATAAGAAGAATGGATAATTTTAAATGAAACTTGTTATTTTCATTTACATGTTAACCCCTGCGTGACATGTATAATATATTGAAGGTGGAGCGTCGACCTTCTATGGTTACAGAAGCCTACGTGCTAAACCATACACGTATTAACGGTCGTTTACCCTTAATAACTTCTACTTTGATAAGCTTAATATTATCGGATAAAGGACTATAATAATGGAGGAACAATACGTCTGCAATTTCTTTAATGTTAAAATTCTGAGGATTTCAATTTCCATATATTTACATTAAAAATTGAAACGATTAAACAAGAATAATGTTTTCGCAATTAAAGCGTTAATTGTAATAAACAGTAATATAACCGATAATTGAGATTATTGAAATAATACCAGCTATTTAATAAACAATGGCACATACGAAGATAGCGGTACAATTACAACGTACAACGAGTACTTCACTTCGGCCCAAGAGGGAAACGGATTGCTGACATGGTTGACAATGAGTACCCTAAGGAGATTCCTGTCGATTGAATTGACTGCAATTCTGTATTATGCTTCTGGTCTACTATTAGGTCGTCAGCACAAAGAGCAATTCGACTTGTAAACCTCAGCGCAGGGGGGTTCTTATGTCGTTAAACTTTACCTAGATATCTTACGAGTGCTGTTACGTCTATTTGAGTAATTGCGTTATCTGTTAAGCACATTAACGATTCAAAATTTTTAAAGTAAAATTTTATTAGGTTTCATTACTTCTATACATATAATAAAACTGTAGAGGTCGAATGTCTGTACATAGAAAAAAAATGCTTAAAACCGAGTCAGGGGATGTAAGAAGAGAAATAGAACAAATTCCATTTTTTTTGTTTCTCTGTCTGTTTGTCTGTTTGTACGGGCAAATCTCCGAAACTGGTAGACCGATTTATATGAAATTTGCATGTTGGTACCTTATATCCCCGGTCAACCTTTAGAACCTTTTCATCCCGGAAACTAAAGAGTTACCAACATATTTCATCTTTTCGGCTTTGTTTCATCGAAATCGGTTGTTGAAAAGTTATCATCATTGAAGCCCACGCGACGAAGTCGCTGGCGTCAGCTAGTTTAATAATAAATCTAATATAGATTCTTAATTATTGTGTCTATGATTAAGTTATTTTACATTTAGAACGGTGAAATACATGTTACATTGGGTCGGCTCAATTGATCGGGGTAAACTTTACCAATAGCATTAGGCCACAAATGTCCATTGGGACTCGTTGACCGAAAATCGAACTGCCGTACGCATCGCCCGATCCCAATCACATAGTTTGCTTCGACATGAAACATAGCTACATAATTTATTATAAGTTACTTCATTTTGTCGATCTCAAGTAACTGTTAAAGGGTTTGTTAATAATTCAAGACTTAACCCTATTCATGTATGCGTATCTTGATTCTTAAAGTACTTGAGTAAAAGAGATCAAAACTGAATTTACTCCTTTATATTATCTACTAATTCAGGATCTATATGTAGTGCATATAGACGTGAGATTTTACTGCCTATCCCAAAACTATAGAGTCAATTAGTAATCTTTTTATTGTCATATAGTGAGCACTCTGTTAAATCTTCTCTCGCCGTTGGTTTTACCGAACCGATACGACTTGTTCCCAAGAAACGGCCTATGCTTACTTAAAGACCTATCCACAATACCTCTGGAGTTGTGGTAGTCGCCTACCATCAGGTGAGCCGTCTGTCCGTTTGTCTCGTCTTAACGAAAATATTAAAAAAATATTTGTAAATTGGTAAAAATTCGATGCGGTGTCTCGAGACCAAATTAATATTTTTTTCACTGAAAGTTATTCTAAAAGCCATATATTATGAAAATATTTTTTTAAAATTGGTTAAGAGAGTTAAACCTCATTAAACAAATAATAAATTCTACCTATTTATTATTTGTTTAATGTACTCGTATATTAGTGTAGATAAATAACAGGACTAGCGGATGTTGAAGAATGTTGCCGTGTCGCCTTTTAGTGTTCACCTTGTGAGAACATTCTTACAACTGTAAATGCAGAATCTGTTTTTGTCAATATGCTTAGCCATCTATGGGACACTTATTGCAATAAGCATAGCGAGAATAGCTAAAAGAAAATAATAGCTTGTCTTTTTAATTTATTTTTAAACGTGCAGTGTTCATTTTTGGTACATGTTATGAATATTGAAGGAACATGTAATGTATGTTCTAATTATAAACTTAAGGGCTGACTTTGATTCAATATTGGAAATTGTTTAATAAATACCTTTATTATCGCTGCGATTGGTTGTTCCGGCAAATCTTATATCTCTTAGAATATTTCAAAAAGGGGGTTCTAGTAGGTTATTTCTTCCAACAAAATCTATGTTAAATGGCGCTATTCGTACATCTCACCGATAACCAACTTTTTATTTATATTTATGAAAAATACACAGTTTCTTCTAACAAACATCCAAACCAAAGGATTTGTAAGGGTATAACAGCATGTATTCAAACCGATAACGCCGTCATAATAGCCAATACAAATATAAGTTCCAGTAGGCAGTAGTCTATTACCAAAATCGAACGGAACGGAACGAAAGAACAAACAACGTCGTATTTTAACTTATTTTCAATTATATTTATGATTATACTTACACTCATAGTAATGTCAAACGAAAATAATGTCTAATTGCGAACGACGGATCGCTCATCAGATTCGTAATAGGAAAATGTACTATCCGTCAGCCGAAACTTCGTATTTTGTTTTGGTAATAGGCCTCCAGTCATTATTAAGAATAAAAGTTGGTTTCGCACTGCTGTCGTGTTTCTTATTCACAACATGACACATATCTAGTTTGATCTTTATTTTATTTTAGGGTTACTCATGCATGCTTAGTGTGCGAATGCGGTTTTTGTATGAATGCGTCGTGCTAAAAATAAGTCAGCGATACAATCTCAAGTTCATGGACCTGTTAATGTATTGACTACGCCGTTTTGTCTAGCGTGCAACTTGGCACTCCACTTAACAGAACAGACTCTGACAACTCACGTTTCCTCGTTTTTGTTTCTTCACTAGAAAATTTATAAAAAATTTATAAATTGGCCTTGGTTTATCTTTTATTAAGGCGAGTAACACACATAAATGAAAAATATTTTACTGCTCGTGAGTACATTTGCTGTAAAGCACTCGAAAAGTCGGGATAAATGATATATGTAATTAATAAATCGTGTTTTGTATTTTCGTTTAAATTGGCCTCGGTTAACACAATATTCACAAAATATTAATAATAATTAATTAAAATCGTAGAAAATAATATTTGTTGAAATTATGTTTTCTTTTTAAGTTTTAAGGAACGCAGGCATATTTAAAAATAGCTTTATGAAAATGTCCAAACTTAAGAATATTAATTTTCGTGTTATTATGATTAATCCGTATTCCATCTCATAAAGCTTAAATCTTAAGATATTGGTCCGTCGAGTTCGTGCTTGAACATCGGGCATGCCTTTCAGAGATAAATTAAGCATGCTTATTGCTTATGTCCAGTTACATTTAGAAACCGGTTATTTGAAAAACCGACTTGAACACAATAATTCTAGGTGACCTCAGTGCTAACCATAATGATTAGCAGCGGCATATTGGAGCGGGGTTAACAATACTAATTTCGGTATTTTTTAAAAAAATATTGTGTGCCTAAAAACGACACGTTTAAATGCATTGATGCTTAGTTTTCTACGTTATGTTACGTTTTTTAAACTATACTGTCCATTTTCAAATAGTTTTTATAATGATACAACCATGTACCTAAAAATTCAATATGTTTGAATTTTTTATTGCGAACACAGAAAATAAATGATATTAGACGGTATAGTTTAAAAAACGTAAAACTTTGTTGGTTACGTAGAAGCCATCGACTTATAGTATGTAATTATTTACTTATGTGTTAGATTTTATTGTTAAACCTGTTGTTTAGGTAAAACCGGTAATATAATTCACTAAACCGGTATGTATCAACCGGTGCCAACTTACCACTTCTAACGTCTGCAGGGTCACTGCTAAATGGTCGTAAGTTTAATTGGGTTTTATATTAATTGAATCTTCAGTGTATTCATTTGAGACATTTGGATCTAAGCACAGTCCGTGTAGTTTGCACCAGTGCAGCGATTTACTAAAATTTAATTAAATTAGTCGTGAGCTTAAATGCTGACTAGACAGAAACTTCAGGGGCTCTACCGCCCGCGCCATCTCGTAAAACAATTTTATTTATTGTTATTATTATAACTGTTTATCACTTAGCTTTTTAGTATTACTTTTATCATGCAATAGTCCTTAACGATTGAGCGAGACAAAGATATACATGCGTGTACCACAAGTACCCTATAGGTTTGAATTCCCTTGCGGGTGTCAAAATATGCGGCTTAAACAGCATACAAGGCCGTATCTTTTGATTGCGTTGACTTAGCAGGTTTTTACTGCTGCAATGGATTATTTGATATTAATTTCAACTTGATACCTCCATGTGTTCCTGAGGAAAGGGGTCCTGTCCAACAGATAGACGGACAACGAAGTGATCTTATAAGTTCTCCGTTTTTGATACGGAGTACGGAACCCTAAAAAGAAAAATATTTACGCTAGTGTAAAAAAACTATTTCTGAAGAGAGATAATAAATATTTAGTAAATTGTAGAGTCATAAATAGCACGTAGTTTTCACTAATACAACGAATAACATAGCATTATAAATTTATATAAGACTTAAGTCTTGTTATATAAATATATCAAGTTATGAATCAAATAAATAAAATATAAACATGTATACTTATACGAATATATCTACTATGCGACCACACGTCAGTCAGAACGAAGCGTGTGGTCAGCGATGCAGCAGCTGTGCATTATGTTGCTAACTAGATAAAACTACAGTACTAGTTTATGATTAAAACATGTTTTTTTATATATTCGATATGGAGAGCTATTATATATTAACAACGCGCGTAGGAATTTGCCTAGGAACGTATTTACGTTTTATGTACCCGATACCCCTAGTAAGGCATAGGGCAGACCCATTGCTATTTCTGTTTCACTGATCATTTAACTTTACAGGAACATTTTTTTTTTAAATATAGTTCCCCGGGATTTGAACGCAGGGACTCCGGACTTAACCCACCGCGATTACCACTGAGCCACAGAAGTGGTTCGAATGAAGGGTAGTACTTTATAAGATGTTCTACCCAACAAGCTATCGAGCTTGTCAAATCGTGAAGTGATAGGTTGCAGTGCCGGTGTTAGGGGGGCGCGCGATGGGGCGATGGCCCAGGGCGCCAAATTTTGGGGGGCGCCGAGGTGGAGTCATCTACCTCCCATGCACACGCTCAATACGCCCTGTGCTATACGCATATCGTATTCTGTCTATTGAAAATGAAACCGCTGGAAAATTAGTATTTTCTAATTTAATCCGTGTAAGTATAAAAAATAAGTAGAAAATTAACATTCGATATTGATTTCCTAAAGTGGGCGCCACAATATTCTTGCCCGGGGCGTCAGTGGCCCTAACACCGGCACTGATAGGTTGTAATATGCGTATTATATGCACTATGCAGGCGGAATAGGTGATCGTTATAATACCTGTGTATGAATGCGTGGACACGTAACGTTACGCAAAATTCGCAACTTTCAATGAGATAGAAAGTGATAAGCCTATTGCGCTGAAGTGACAATGGCATGCAATATATTGTCATCAATCACGCTTTGCTCTCGAAAACATTATTTAATAGACTTTCATCTTTTCATATTATACTGGGAAAGGAAAACAGTTTCACTTTTAGTTTGAACTCGCTAGCAAAACAAATAGAATGTTTTATCTTCGTAAATACATATATACATAATAATATATTTTTACTGTACGTGTGTATGTTACTGAACTACTCCTAAACCGATTTTGATGTTTTTTTGTAGGTAGTTTGATCCTTAGGTTACCCTAACCCTAAACCCGGTGGCGCTGTGATAGAGATTTATGAATTTTTTTTTTAAAGTTCAGGCAAGGCACCATTTGTAGGGTTCGTTAGTATTGTATATGACTTGATTCATAGATATTAATTTTTTTTCACCCGAATAATATAAATATTCTTATATATAATCTACCGTTACAATAATAATGAAAACAAAATCTCTTTCAAGATTATAAAAACGAGATAAAGGACGCGTGGGAGAGGTTGTTTTGTTTATATCATTACACAGAAGCACAAACGTCTTTGGAAAATTTTAAACGTTCTCTAAGGTCATGATGCGCTGATACGAAATGAGATGTCTCTGACTTTGATGATCTTGGAACAAAATTTTATTTATCATTTTATTCATTAGTAGTAATAGGCCCCGGCTTCGCACCGGTGCAATGTACGTGTACTATAAAAAATAACCCATGTTACTCGCTGATAATGTAGTTTTCTATTGGTGAAAGAATTTTTAATATCGGTCGAGTTTTTTCACAGTGAAATCGTAACAAACAAATCTTTCTCCTTAATAATATTAGTATAGACAAACTCTTTGTACCTACTGTGTTAAATATTTTTGAATACATTCAAGTTGAATTTGTTATTTCATCCTTTGCTTAGAAACCTGTATTTGCATTCATAATACAATATTTTCTCAAATTCGCAATCAGAATTTCAAAAGATCTTTCTTTTAAACTTAAGATTTTATTTACATAAAATGAATGATATTCCCAAATACAAAGCTTAACGAGGCAAGAATATTGGTTGCTAGCAACTATAATTTTGTTCGGTGCTAATAATACTAGTAGGTATATTATTCGTTTCTTGATAATAATAATTATCAGCTAACAGCTCGCTCGTGTTCGTCCATGGCCCATCAAGCATAGCATTGTATGTAATGATTTGTGGCACTAAGAGGTCAGTCACGGATTCCATGAAGAATCCTTTGTTTTTTAACTACAGTGATTTATTATTTTTTACGCGCTACATTTTTAACTTCCTACCAATTCGCTACTGACTTCAGTGATGTTTATGACGCTTAATGAATCTTCAACGTACTTCCCCGAACGTTATTGCCATAAAAAAATAAAGGTCATACTTGTTGATGTCTTCAATGTTCCTTAACGTATACAGTTCTGTTTAACCCACGGTTGAATTCATAGCTTTCGTCTGCGCATGAATAAAGGTACGCCTAACTGGGCCCTCTAGAGCGCAACAATAGGGTGTTTTATGTAGAACTATACGAATTATGGACTACCGCTGTTTTCAAGTGTGCTCCAAATACCGACTGTAGAGTTATTTACATGCAGTTCAATCAAGGAAATAGGGGAATACAGAAATAATTCACGCGATGGGGAGGTAAGGGTGTAATACGATACATTAATGGTTTTACTTTGTTTCTATAAAATGTTATAAAGTATTTTAAGCACTTTCGTATTACTTAGTACTAAGTAATCGTAAATATTATAAAACACTGCAATCATAAATTTCACTATAATCTGAAACATTCTTAAAACTGGTGCAAATGAGAATCAGTATACTATCATGAAATACCTAGAAATGAATTGGGGCTTTGTGAAAAAATGTTTCAAATATCTACAGAAACAAGAAAAATGAAATTCACGGGCTACGTGTCAGTTATCTGCAGATTAAATGCCTTTTCTACAGCTTGAAGTACAATCCAAAGCTGCAATGCGGGCTGATAGGGACTGATGTGACCGAATAACCTTTTATACTCGTATTTCAGAAATTGCGCTTCGAATTTCAATTTATTGCAGTACAGAACTGCTTATTTATTTTTATGGTCAATTTATGTTAGTTGAGACGACCCTCTCTAAGGGTAACTTAATACATAACAGGTGTATGAACGTACTTTTAATTAATTTAGCACTGGGTAACATTTGTGCATTCATACTGCGGGAGTCAACCGTAGGGTTTCACGAGGCAAAAGGGTAAACAAATATCCGTTACTGTTTAAATTAACATATAAAGATAATAATTAGTATCACTTTTATTTATTTTTTTATTAAATTATAGACCAGCTATCACACCTGATGGAAAGCACTGATGCGGGCTCAGACGGTAAATCCCGTATACGAGTATGAGATGCACGGAATTCGGTTCAACTATTTACGTGTAAAAAAATATGACCAATGAAACAGACACAAGAATTCACAATGAAGATTATATTCTTCTCTTTGGTTTTCAACAGTCCCACTCGTAAAAGTTGTATGTCCCGATATAAGCAGTTAGTCTTGTCGGAACGAGGCAATAAATTGCTAGCGACCGTAAGGTCTTGCTTTACGCGAAGACTCGGCTTTTCGAATCTAGAGTAGCTGAAGATTGCGAAACGTAATCTCAAGGAATGTCTCTATCTTCATTTAATAAATTCTTTCCACTTTCGTAAAAGTTTACGTTACGTTTACATTAAAATAATATTATTTTTATTATATTACGGATACATGTATGGCTCAACACTGTATGAACTAATTCGATTACTTGCATTTTAACGCAAAATGTGGAGCTTAAATTATAAATTACATAATTATTCTATAATAACTTTGTCTATGTTTTCTGTTTAATGGTATATATATCGATTTTCGATGCCCCGATAAGTCCTTTAATGCGTTTTATATCGAAAAGCTTACCTAACTAAAGATTCTAATGTTAAATAGTAATGACACCAAATAAAACAAATAGAGAAAGACCTCATTGCTCTATTTGCAAGCCTTCATTTTGTGTACCCAACACCAGTCTTGTTCACTTTATACTTAACCTATATTTACTTAGTACTGATAATACAAATAAAAAAATACTTCGATGTTTTCGAGACTACAAAATACAAATTAGTAACACTGTCAAATCAATTACCAGCCTACCAAGTCGACATGAGTATGAAATAAAACGTAACATTATATATATTATCTTTTTGTGGAGTTAAAACTTGCCGAAAAATAGGAAAAGAACTGTAATCTCTATATTTTTAATTAGTATTCAATTTATTTAGGTGACCTCATAGACAATTTGGAATAAAGTTCATAACGAAAATTTAAAAAAATAATTTGATGTTTTGGCTGTGGTTTGAGAGCAATAAGTTTTTCACGTTGGAATAATCACAGCCTGTTTTTATACCAAATAAGCATGTCTTGAAGTGACTATAGTCGTGACTCGTGGGTAACAGTTGGTGAACAATTATACTTGACATTTCAAGTTATTTCTTTAAAAGATTTTTAAACATTATTACTTCTGCTTCAATAACCACTTAATACTTATTTTACGCAACGCTTTTACCACTTGAAATGTTGCTTTCTATTCGATAGCTTACTCGTATGGAGTTTCGTTTCTTATCTAGCTCCTAACGACTTCTCGTCTCTGCGACACTCATAAATCCACTTCCACTCATGCTCACAGCAGGATTCTTCATGAAATTAGTTAACATGAATCTCGTTACTAGTAATATTATTCGTATCTTGGATGGCTTGAGAAAATTAGATAGATGTATGCGATGTTTTTGCTTATCGTAATCAATTTGATTGATCGTGATTTTATTACTTATACATTTCTGTAATAATAAAATAACCAAAGACGTTTTGTAAGCTTCATAAAGTCCAAGTCAACGAATTTTATATTGTTCCGATAATCCTGCTCAATAGCAAGATTCGGAATATACAATAGGGAAGTTGCTTTGCATAAAAAACATAAAGCTTGAATTCAGACTTTCCTTTATGCCTGTATATGTCATTATGAACTTTCTAAGTTCTTATAGTAGAATGTTAGGGGAATAAAATGTGGTTATCCAAATTCAAATCCAGCTCGTACTCAAGAAGAAACAGTACAATATTACTCTTGAAACTTGAAGTTGTAATATGAACGGATGTTTTTGACGGGCTTATTTATGATGAGATGAAATTATAATTCGGTTCGCCGTTGTACATTGCTTCGCCAAATTGTTTGTTCTCATCCAAAAAGGATATTTGGTTTCTAACTTAGTAACGAAACAATTTCAGTGCTTACAACTAAAGTATTTTAAAATGTCTTTGATTTACCTTCTGAGAAATGTTGTTCGACGGTTAAATATTTACATTAATGTAGGTACTAAAAGATAAAGGATTGTGGTTGGGACAATTTGATGCGGGCTTAAATTTTATATTAAGAAATTCAGTTTAAATCCACTGTGTCCTGACGTGGGTTTAGATTTTAATTAGAGAGGCTTATATGAAAAATAATAGCACGTCCGAGCACAGAGCACTGCTTTATTCCAATTGCAATTTTTCTTTTCGTAATTTTCAACAATGTTGCTGTATTCAGCAACGCTTTTGTCTCTTGTGGAAATAATAAATTGCTTGCAATGTAGCACACCTCATAGTTGACTTAATGGAATATAACTATTTAGTTAATAGAATTATTCCTCGTTACATCATTATGAATATTATATTTTGATGATTTATGTATGAAATTCATAGTGACATCGATCACCGAGTGTAATATGTGCAGTCCAATGAGGATGCTGTTTTAAATTAGCTAGCTATTAACGTGTGCTTATCATGCGTGAACACTCTATGCGGCGGAGTTCAGCATAGGCGTAGACAAGGGCTCTTGTGGTCTGGCCACGAATACTACCAAGATTTTCAACCCTCAATGACTCTTCATGAAGTGTTTTGTGCCTGGTAAGAGTGAGAGTTTAGAAAGAAAATGCTATAGCGGTATATCAACCCTTTTTGTCTCACCACTGAAACCTTACACTTAGGGATTTCGCCTACGTGTTATAAATGGTAATGTTAATTTTCCGCCTGTGCGAAATCTAAAATGTTCAGTGAATGTTAACAATCAATTAATGAGGATTTCAAATTCTTTATAACAAACACTATGCATTCATTCAAACAGTTCAAAGAAATTTTTTGATCAACATAATAGTAAGAAACCATTTCATAATTTACTAACGTTAGCGCGTTCGGTAGAACAGCTGCCGTGCGCATCGATGGGTCGTGGGTTCGAATCCCACCGGGACGATATGTTTATAATTTTCTGTAAGCGTGTCTTCCACACGTCTGTTTTCGAGCATTGAACGGGAGGGAGAATTATCGAAATTCCGACCGGTTAACAAACCATCGGCACCGTTCATAGATGGAAAAACCGTGAATTGATTGCGCGGATCAGTTTCAGTCTATGGATTTCCGAATGCTCGAAGTAAAAAAGTAGGTCGATAGCGCACCATTGATTGATATTCTGTGGCTGAGGTATCAACTACAATCAAGTGAACCTCATGCTCGTCTGTTGATATCTAACATAAAAAACCTAAAGTTAATAATAAATAGACGCAAACTCCAATAACCGAACCCATTCATGAAGTCTCCACATTGTTTCAAAGTAAACATTACTTAAATTGCATCGTGAGCGAGGCGGGTGAACGATTTCATGGCCCAAGGGTAGTGCCAGCAGGGAAGCCCTGCGGTATTGATCGAGAGCGCCCCACGATATGACCAACGGCGACAGGAGGGCGCTCGATTTCCCTGACACCGTGTGTACACTAAACCTGGTTTTGACTACACAGCGCAAACAAACTCTTGAGGTGTTTGACACTTGGCATAAATCGAATAAAGGTTCCGCTTCTATTGCTAGGTATCACTATCGCAAAGTTATTACTGTACCCAAGCAAGAAACAAAAATATTGTTATAATACGAAAAAATATAAAAAAAATCTTATACTCCTGCTTTTTTGTCCTTTGTTATTTTTAAATTGCTCTTTTAAAATACTAGTCAGTTTAGAATATTTAAAATTCCATCCCATAGCCTCTATTGGCGGTTGCTTTCAAGAATAAGAACAGCGATTACGGCTTGCATGCCAAATTATTCTTCGGCGTAATGTAATGACGTGAGTTGCCTTTTTAAAATACGAATAGTTTTGTCAATTTACTCGCGCCTGCCTTACTTACATCCATCATCCAGCTATACAAATTGACAATCCGCCCCGGCTTCGCACGGGTGCAATGTAGATATACTATACACAAAATATAGCGTATCTTACTCGTATTGGTGAAAGAATTTTTAAAATCGGTTGAGTAGTTTTTGAGTTAAATCGAAACAAATAAACAAATCTTTCCTCTTTATAATATTAGAAGATTTATAGATACACTGTATCTTAAAAAATACAGACGTAATTTAGACGAGATGAGAGTTAATGAATATATTTTTATTATATAATTATTATATAGTATGTTAATTCAATTACAATTAAATACAAGTCAAGGCAGACGCGAGTAAGTTAACAAAATATTCCAGAATTATTATTGTAAATAAATCTCATTACTCAAAATTAAGCGAAATTCTAAATCGACTTAGATTTCAACAACTGCACTGGTTTGATATCATATAACTTTGTTTATATTTAAATGCGTCGTGCATAAACATCCCGCACACAAGGAAATGGGTTAACCAAATATAATTTAATCAGGCAGTTAAGGAAATGAATTCACCAAATAAAACTCATTTGAATATAGGTATAGAGCAGGGATGTTACGGAGCTTCGATTTCGGTTCCGAAAAGTCGGAACTTCCGATTGATTTTGGACCTCCGATTCCGATTTCGGTTCCGATAGATTTAAATCGGAGGTTATAATCGGAGGTCGAAGCACATCGGCGGCAGTGGCCGCGTTCAGCGCCATTTGATTAAATTAACTTCTGTGTAAAATTTAATAAAATTTGTTTATTTTTATATATCACACCCAGGAAGGTGTATACTTTTTTAAAATGATATGAATGAAACTGATGAATAATGTTTTAATTTTATTTTATTACACAATTCTCTTTTGTGTCTGCCTCCGATTCCGGTTTCGGTTCCGATAAACCAAATTTAAAAACTCCGATTCCGAATTCGGTTCCGGTAAACCACTTCCGTAACATCCCTAGTATAGAGAGCTGATTAACATTGTATAAAAAGGGCATCGAAAAGTTAGAGGAGCGTTGTAATTAATGTGTCACTCTTGAAGGAGATGCCTCCGTGGTTCAGTGGAAAGCGCGATGCGTTTAGCACCGGAGGTCCTGGGTTCGAATCCCGGGGAAACAAGATAAAAAAAATTGTTTCGGTCAGGCAGGTCACAGAAGGCTGATCACATATATATAAAGAAAAATGAAAACAGAACAGTGAAACAGACACAGAAATGGGTCTGCCCCACGCCCTACTAGGGGACTCGGGAATTCACTTTTTTATTGAAGGACACTATGTTGATGAATAAAGTGGAATTTCTAAAAAAAATATCTTAGACCGGAGACTTATTGAGTAAAGTAATATTTGCCAATGATTTCTTTATTTTATTAATTTAAACTGGCGAATTTTTTATTTCGATATTTGTTTCAGTCAGGTTCATAGGACGTGTGAGCTACTTAATTTAGTTTTTTATTTAGAATATTTATATCTACCGTTGATATTGCTGAGATTTTTAGTGTCTCCCAAATTAAATATAAATTTCCTAAAGCTCACTGTAATTTTGATCTTTGGGCCGTTTAATGTACCAATTATTTCTTATATAAATATTCTTATCAAAACATGCTATTTACTTTATTGCTATCATAAAAAATGTTAGTCCTTTATGTTTGAGGGTAAAGCGGAACGGCGTGACAGTAACAAACTGCCCGAATGCGGGAATATTGTTACCTCATCCTGTAAACACCCTTTGTGTGCTATATCCTGGAAATGTTGAGATAAATAAGAGTAAGCATACATTGTTTAAGCATTTTTACAATTAAGACTAGAAGAAAATTCTTGCACTAATAGAAAGCTCTACCCTCCTGTTTATATGTATATTGTATATGTTAATGAAGAATATGGTATTTTACTATAATGGACTAAAAACGATTTATTATTTATACCGACTACGATAAATAATAGAAATAGATGGCGTTAATATGGCAACTTTGTGATATTACAAATCAGACAGATGTCATCTTTCAGTTTGGCCCGTGACCACGGTTGCTGAAAAGCATCCGAAATGAATCGCGCTTTAATCCGGTATAAAGTATTTTATTTAAAACCTATTCCTTTCAAATTTGAAATTATAATGTTTTGTACATAAAATCAGAAATGTGCTATTGACGTGCGCTAACTTCCTGGTGAGTTTACGTAAAAATTATGAAATTTTCATATTTTTTAGTTACGACAATACTGTTTGAATCTATAAAATAATCCATTCTCTAATTCAGCATTTACAGCGGTTACAAAGGTTATTGGAATTTACAGAATATTTTTATGACTTCTTCCTCCTTTATCTCGTTTAAAACCTTACATGTGGTGCGTGGCGGTAACGAGATTAGGTGTTTTAACACGTTAATAAAAAAATGTCTAGAAAATACGACAAAGTATAGTATAATGTATAAAAACCAGAAATGAAAACCCCTTAGACTCCTAAGTATAGGTACTTCTTAAAATGTTGTTTCGTTATGAAGGATTAAGAAAAATAAGGATAATCTAAAGATTTAATAAATGATCTATTAGTAAGTAAAAAATAAGTAATAAACAAAAAAAAAGGTAATTAAGGTGTTCATAATATTATGTCACTAGAGATCCTTCAGGCTGCGCAGGAGTGCAATGTAGATGTACTATTAATGTTACTCGCTGAAAATGTAACTTTCTATTGGTGAAAGAATTTTTAAAATCGGTCGAGTAGTTTTTGAGTTAAATTGTAACAAACAAACAAATCGTTCCTCTTTATAATATTAGTTTAATGATAACCGAAAAGTAACCTAGTCCCGGTCAACGCACATTGCGTAAACCGAGAGGGTTATGAGGAAATGTCCGAGGTATTTTTATCTAAGAGAATGAAGATTTACAGAATGAGAAGACCCTTCTGTATTTGTTTTTATGCCTTCATTTCAAAAACACGTAAGCTGACTTTACCGTTGTTTGAAATTTAGAGAGAAAACCAACCTATTTCTCAAACAAAATTCATTAGTGATTAAACACGTAAGTGTTCCAAAAATAACGTCTATAAAATGGATTGACAAAAACTAACTAACGTTAAACTTATTTTATTTATGTCCTACAGTTATCTGGTTATATATTAGTATACTAGCAACACGCCCTGGCTTCGTACGGGTGCAAAATTATACAAAAATACTTATATTATACACAAAAATACTTATGTTACTCGCTGATAATGTAGCTTTCTATTGGTTAAACAATTTTTAAAATCGGTCCAGTCTTGGAGTTTATTCGTTATAAACAAAAACGCAAATCTCTCTTTATAAGTTTTAGTAGGAATTCCTATTATTTTTTTTCTAGTTATAAATATAGACTTTTTACTCCGGGATAAAGTAGCATTCTAATGGTGAAATTTTTTTTTAAATAGGTTCAGTAGTTTATGAGTTTATTCCTTACAAACATACCAAAATACAAATCTCTCCTCTTTGTAATATTAGTGTAGATAAAAATTATAACATCTCTTGAAGTAATATATCTAATATACCGTTATATCTGCAAATGGTAATCAAATTAAAACTCAGGTCTTTTAACTAATCTAGTCGTCGTAAACACAGTAACAAGGTTCTCACAACCGAGGTTTCCGGCGGAAAGCGTCTCATAATACCTTCAGAGTGCCATCCAAGCGTGTATTGAGTTTTAATAAGGCTCATTATACGTAGCTATTACAGACTTGGTACTGAACATTTGTTACTCCGCGCTTCCTGCATATGCGATGTCTGTTTTCCTTACAAGTCTTCCTAGTTTATCATAGATCGCATTTATTCGCTCCGATGGTTTCACGGTCGGCCTTTACGTTACATATTGAGACGCAATAATATTCCTCTGTTATACAATTTAGTTACGGTTTAATTGAAGTAATATTACGTTCTCTAGCTATTGTAATTTATGAATGTAAATTAGTATTGTTATTTAAAGAGTTATAGTTGCGGATACACGAAAAGTGATATTGTCGACATGTTGGAATTTTGTGAAATCTAAGTTATGCTTTATCTATTTTGATTCAACTGTAATAATTATTATATATTAAAGTTGTATTTAAAAATACAATCAATGTCATTTCATAATGAATAGAAATAACTTTTTAGTAATCAGAAAAATGTCAAATGTGAAATCTATGTATTCATTAGCTCGTGTGTATTAAGCCAGTAATAAAACATACCATAAGATGTATCCAAAATTGAAAAAAAAATCTTCATAAATTTGAATTTATGTTAGATACCTAACATTATTCAGCTTTGTTTCAGCTCTAATTTCACGACACATTTAACACGAAAGCTCCTGTAAAGTACGTTAATCATAACAGCATTCAGTGCAGGCGACGCTATTGTCTCCATGGCAGCTGTGCTTGACGGCCAGCAACGTTCTAAATACAAATCATTGTCAAGTTCAACAAAACCAACGCGAGACTAACTAACGACTAGCTCACCACTTTTGTTTTCAAATTTAGTCATTAAAAAGAATTTACCTCATTTAGTTTATTGCACTTTTTCCACATACAATTGTTTACAATTAGGAGGTTCTCGTGCTACGAAAACTCTACACTATTAGACAGCCTTCTATAATACGAGTTTGCACAGGGCAGGGATTTTCTTTTATCTGGTTTATAAACATACTAGCTTCTGCCCGCGACTTCCCTGCGAACTTTCATCCCCTATTCCATCCCCACATAGGTCGAAATTTCAAAAACGCAAGAACAAATATTTATTAAAATCTTATCAAGTGTCTAAATACAACGTTTCATGGTTTCATCTTCGATATATTTTAACGAACTTTCATACAATTATTCATCCCCTATTTCAACCCTTCCATGTCTATATTTCGCTTATGTCCTTTCCCAAGCTCTAGTCTACAATCAGTTCAGTTGTTTAGGCGTGAAAGCGTAACAGACAGACAGACAGAGTTACTTTCGCATTTATAATATTAATATAGTAGGAATGCTGTGTGCATGGAATTGATTATAGTAAAGTTGGAATATCTTTTATTATTACAAAGTTTTTATTTAAAAGCTGATGATTAAATGGTTTTGACAAGAAGTCATACATCCTATCTGGCTTTCGTCAAAATGAAATGACAATTCGGTATTGATAAACAACTCCATTGATATCTACATATTATTATTTCTGGATTAGAAGATTGACGTTTTCACGTTTGTATTATGGTTTCATTTGAATGAGCTTGCATTACAAAACCCTTTAAAATCTGATGACTTAATGTTTTTGACAGGAAATTATAAGGAAGTCCTCTTTGGCCTTCGTCAAAATGAAACGCCAGTTTGGTATCAATAAACAATTTAAATAAAATACTGTATACCGGATTAAAACGCGATTTATTATTTATATTGTTTAAATTATTTATCTCGACGTTTCGGATATAATAAATCGCGTTTTAATCCGGTATACAGTATTTTATTTAAATGTGTGATACTCGCGTTAATAAAAGACAATATTATCAATAAACAACTTATTCGATATCTTTTAGTGGATAAAAAGATAGGCATTTTCACGTTTGTATTGTGGTTCAAGTTCAAGATTCCGCCCACCGGGTTATTGACCGCTTTCGGATCATGCGCGGGGGTATCGAAGTTCACATTTGCCAAAATTTCAATTGCAAATCGCTTAAATTGGCCAATTTAGAAGCTTGCTACATTCTAAAATTGAGAAAGGAATTAGCGTTTGTGTGAAAATGCTTCTAAAGTTGGTCTGATTAATTATTTTCTTATCTATTATTTTTGTTTGTACAAACCCCAGTTAAAGCCCTTTTATTACTTACAGCCTTGTTTAACGCACTTATCAGGGCAGTAAATTTTATTTATATTTTCTTTGTTGAATACAGAAATGTAAGAATATTTTTGAAGAAAAAAAACTAATCCGATAATTTTAATATCATTCGGCCTAGTATGACAACCACGACATAATTTTGCCGACCATATTCTCGTGTTTTAATCGATTATCTCTTTGCCGTCCGGGTCTAACCCGACACTTACACTTAATACTCGACTTCTAATGGTAAAAGAAGAGATATTTGTCAATCGAGATATCTTGTCTATCGAAGAAGTCGATGACGAGAACTTTGATAGACAAGATATATCGATATATCTTAGTTTGTCTTCACTCGTCCGCGACATATCTCTTGATGGTCATGCTAGGTGGGCAGATAATTGAATATAATACGTTTATTAATCACAAGTGAAAGTAACTAATTAAACGTTTTAAATATACAACCACCTCTAATGAAATAATATGTTGATATAAGAAATATTGAAATTGGTGAACTTCTGTTGTCTTACCCCGGTAATGTCGATGCATGAGCAACAACGCGATGGTGATGTTATTGATTGGCAACAACAGGTTGTTGGGGCGTTTCGTCCCCCACTTCCGGAACCACCTTCACTTTCTCCGAGATTCATACAAGAGCTTTCAATTTTGACTCAGATGAATAGTCCTTGAGATTATACGTCATATAGATATTATAACATTTGGGAATTCTTAGCGTCCTTTGTTCTAGTGGAATATTCTGATTTGTTTTAATAGGAAATTGTGTATCATAACGTTATTGTCAAACAAAATATTTGATACATGACTAAACTCAATACCATATCTCAAAGTAGCAACAACCATTACGAATCTGTTTGTTCTGGTTGAAATGAAAAATTAGACTCTGTTAAAGTCTTTGCCGTTTTAAAAATATATTATTTGTGAATGCAGAATGACTCTTCAAGATCCTTGCGAAACGGTGTTCATATCCATTGTTTATTCATCTGTAACAATACTACTTTGATTTAACCTATTTTATTTATGATATGACTCTATGATAATATTAAAATTTGAAGCCTTACGCGTATACACAAAGGAGTTCTGAAATTGGTTCCTCATCGCGAATTCTGTTTCCTACAGTTTGTTATAGTATTTCAGGTCACATGAAACTAGTACAGCTATTGTTTGGAAAATTTGTTTTCTATTCTATGTCTGTATCGAAAGTCATAGGAATGACCTACATCGAGGGAACTGGTGGACTGTTCTTTATTTAAATATATTATACCAAAATTGAATATATCGCCTAATATTAAATCGAAGCAATAAATGACTTGCACGGTCTAAGCAACACGTAACATTCTTAATCTGTTGTACAAGTTTTTTTTCTCAATACTATTCTTGGTGTAAACAGCACATAATATCCGCGTGTAGACAGTTGCTTACAATTATTGAATGACAATTACTGCTCTTGTGTGTACAAGAAAATGGCATCATGTAAATGGACCTTAATGCTTGATACTCATGCCTCATCTTAAGTACTTCAACCAATGCTGTGATGTCGTTTTTTTTCTTCGAGCTTCGGAAATCTATGGCTTTCCGAATTGAATGAGAAACACACAGTCTACACACTTACGGCTTTTTTATTAATAAGCGCTAGGTCCTTCTCCAGACATATTTTTTGTATTTTTCCCACCCGTTTAATGCTCAAAATAACCAAACAAGAAGACGTTTTAAACAAAATTATAAATCTGCAGTAAGACAAGCCAACGCCAAAACATTAGTTTGGAATCCGCAATGTTGCACTTCTATAGAAATGTACGGATTTAATAACAACTTTATTACCAAGAAATCTTGGGTCGGCTACACTTGCGTAGTAATGCGGGTCGAAGATATCGAGAAACGCGTGTTGAACAAAGACGATAGTTTTGTCAATAAGGCCACGCGTCGGGTATAATAACGTCCGGTTAAAGTATATAATGCGATCATACAATACATATTATAGCTGCCAACGCTTCTTCAGAAAGCTACTCGCTGTTTTAACCTATGTCTTTGTACGGTAATTAAGGTTCATTTTATACATGGTTTTCGTTCAGCATTCATTGATAAACAAAAACTATGGTCTTACATAACCAACTAGACTCGCAAGAGAGATTTTTTGGCCTTTATCTGTATTATAATAGGTTTATATATTTTATATATTAAATAAGATGGATCCTAAATATAAATTTTACAAGATAGAAAGATAATTTGCTTCAACACAAATGTTAACTATTTAAATTTAAATTTTGTCAAGTAACTAGGTATACCGTATAGCGACAATCAATTTATAAATACAAAAACAGATTTCAACTGTAATACATCTTGGATAAATAAAATAAGAATCATTTTTAATGTCAAACTGTAAATTAATTCGTGGATTCAAAATTCAGTGTATGAGTATAAACCGATTTGTCTGTAATCTCCGATTAGCCCTAACCTCTAGCAGCCGTCGTTGTTTTATCAATAATCAGATCACGTGGGTGTAATAACGTCCGGTATTCAATACAATATAATGTGTCGATACACGTAGACATGAATTCCAGGCAAGGATTACGGAGCTTAAAATTTTACGTGATTTATCAGCGTTCTATCGAGGGGGTTAATTGAAATTCTTTTGTACGTTCATATACTCGAATATTAAAGCAGTGGACACGGTTTAGTAGCCTTTTTTTCAAAGAGAACGACTTGTTCTAGAGTTCTCGCTAAGATTCTATATATATAGACAAGACATCTTCATATTATCATAATATGACCTTTTCTGGAATTTTAAAGACTATATTTAATAATAATAATATCCTCTATTTCAGCTTATTCAGCATTTTTTTTTGAGCAGTCATAAGTGATTTATAAAATAGCATTATCTGCTTTTATAATTATTAAAACCTCTACATATGTTCGAGTATAATATGGTATAATAATGGATTGTCAGAATATAAATTAAGATTTTCAAAAGACTCGTTTATATTTGTTTAATTAGGTGTTCAGCAAAGTGATTCGCAACGGTCTTTAGCATAAAGGTTATGTATAACCTGTTAGTATACTTCATAATAATCGAATATGAGTTGAACCTAGTAAATTTAAATAATATATTTTATAAAGCATTAAAACGCGATTTATTGTTTATATTATTTATCCCGACGCTTCTCATGCTTTTCAGCAAACGTGATCACAGGCAGACGGAAAAGTGACAGCTTGACGTTTCCCAGACTAGTACGCGAGGCTATTGAAATTAAAAAACATCCTAACTTCAATAGAGATGGTTTGAGACTTTCCAAAACCTGAGATCAGTAATTCAAAACCTAAATCCCCATTCAAATATAATATCGCAAAAAAAGGCAATATTGAGTAACTGTTATCAATATTGCCATAATATAGAAAATAATAGTAAATATATCAACTCCGTAAGTATAGATGGTGGTAATATGGCAACTTTGTGTTGTGATATTTCAAATCTGTCACCTTTCAGTCTGCCCCGTGGCCACGTTTGCTGCAAAGCATCCGTAACGTCGGGATAAATAATAAATCGCGTTTAAATCCGCTATAAAGTAATCGATTTAAAATATTGATTCTTAACGATGAACTCAAATAGTAATCAAAACTCAAATAACAACAACGAGTAATCATTGTTTCGAACAAAATCATAAAAAACAACAAATGATTGATTCATTTCATATCAAATATAAGAAAGCTTACAAAACTCCACTCATTTATCAGATGAGTCTCAGAATGTATCCGGCAGATACGTTCCCTAAATATTGACTGAAACGGAAAGTAGATAAACTTACATAAATCACTGTCGATCGTGTCGTTCCCGATCACGTATCGGCATAACTGTTATCTGCCAGTGTCGTGGGAACCAGTTGTTGATACAATGATAGCCAAGACAAGTTGATAAGAGTGATTCATGTAATTACGAATAACGATTTTTGTATAAATCGTTCAGTAACAATCAGTGTCGGATTAAACATTTCCAAGGTGTAGGCTATAAACTAACACCCAGCCCCCCCCCCCCCCCCCCCCCCGTCTACAATTGTCTATTCTTCATTTATAGAGTCCGAATACTGGTTCGGGGCGGCGAACTGGTTATTTTGCTATAGGATATACAAGTTTGATATATCGTTGAATGACATCATAAAAACGTTCTACATTTTTGATTTCCTAGAGACACGTAAAAATAAAATTGGTCCCCAAATTTGCCGCCCTAGGCTCAAGCCTACTCAGTCTGCTGGGAAATCCGCCACTGGTAACAATGATCATGAAATCATCATAATACATGGATGTAGAAAGCTTAAAGGATGGCCTTTAAAAAAATTTGTGACTCAAATTTGTAATGTAAAAATAATCTAAATTCTGAGACACTGCAGCCTTGGATAATTAATTATTATTAAAACAATGCCTCTATTGGAAATACTATTTGGTAATTTTATTTATTCCTGAGGTCATCCATCCATATAAAATGATGAATGATTAGCCAATCCGATACGGTTCAAATCTCCATAGAAGCGGAAAATGTAGAGATTTTGAATTTGAAATTATCCGATTGATATTTTCGATGGTTGAAATGAAAATAATACGGAACGAAAGAACTTTATAGACCTTGAAGTAACACATGCAGAACACTGATAAATGTGATTTATATTATAATAGGTTTTCAATCTGTACCTGCATTGACATAACATTATGTCAATGTGTACCTGGCTTAAAATATCAAAATATTCCTTTTTTTTTATGTCAGGTATCGACAGACGAGCATGAGGTTCACTTGATGGTAGGTGATACCTTACACACTGCCATTTTGTAAGGTATCACCTTTGTCACATTGCCACAGAACATCAGTCAATGATGCGCTGTCGACCTAATTTTTACTTCGAGCATTCGGAAATCCATAGACTGAAACCGAAACGCGCAATGTGCACTTCACGGTTTTTCCATCTATGAACGGTGGTTCGTTACCCGGTCGGAATTTCGATATTCCTCCCACCCGATCAATGCCCGAAGTTACCAGACGTGGGGAAAACATGTTTACAGAAAACTATAATCATGTTGTCCCGGGTGGGATTCGAACCCACGACCCATCGATGCGCACGGCAGGTGTTCTACCGAACGCGCCAACGAGCCCGTCATATTTAGAATCGACGACGCATTACATTAAAAGAACAGAAATTTAAAGAGGACGGTAAATGAAGTTAAACAGAATATTTTTTTCTTAGTTCATGTTAATCTCTAAAACAAATGAAAGGGTTTTCACATGTAGATTAAGCTTAGTTTGGAGTAACATATCTAAATCGGATGTCGGGAAGAAAAGTAATCATTTAAATATTTGCGTATGAATGTCCCGTGCACCAGCTAGTCTCTATATATATATCTATACTAATATTATATATGTTCTTTGTTAACTCAAAACTACTGGACCGATTTAAAACTATTATTTCACCTATAGAATATATCTCATATAGAATATATCAGATATATTGTGGTAACATAGGCTATTTTGTGTATAGTAAATCTACAGTGTGAAGCCGGGCGTGTTATGGTTATTTAATTAAATAATTATATATTTATTTTAATAGGTTTTTTCTTTCTTCAACAGAAGCGGCTTGGCGCGGCGTAGCGGGCGGGCCGCGCCATGGGTAACAAGTGCTGCAGCCGCCGTCACGATCCCGACAGACCTTTAGGTAAGCTATTGTTCTAGAAGACGAAAAACTTACCATTAATTGTCTTTCTTTAAAGTTAGGTATCGACAGACGAACATGAGGTTCACTTGGTAGGTGATACCTCAGCCACAGAACATTAGGAGTGGGCGTTAATTCAACAAGCAGCTTGTCTAATGTTAACGAATTAGCTGCTTTTCGTTTACCGCAAAACCCGTTAAATATATTAACTGTTTCATTCAACGATTTTCGAACGCAACGCGCGGATTAGCTCAACGAACATTCAATGCGTAGTCGCTAACTGCAAACCAGCTAATAAAATTAGCTGCTTTTGTAATTAGCAGTTTCATTTCGTTAACACAAAAACCGTCAACGACCCGTGTCGACCTAGTTTTTACTTTGAGCTTTCGGAAATCCATAGACTGAGACCGAATCAAGCATCTATTGGTGGTTCGTTACCCAGTCGAAATTTCGATATTCCTCCTATCCGTTTAGTGCCCGAAGTGACCAGACGTGGGGAAGACATGATTATAGAGAACTATAAACATGTCCCGGTGATATTCGAACCCGCGACCCGTCGGAGCGCAAGGTATCAAAACGTGCCAACGAGCCTGTCGAGTTATTTAATAAAATACGCTACTGACTCGCAGGCTTTTTCTCACTATTTAAATAGAGATTCAGAACTCCATACAACACTAATCTTAGAATCTTCGAATTTCCTAAACACTACATTCCCTTTTTAATGAAAAAATTGTCCGAGTTCGTCATTTATCACTCTTTTTGTAAAGCACTCTAAACGTTTACGTGGTGATATATAATATGTATATAAAACAAATCTCATTTAAACTTTTTAAAATATATACTTTTTTATTTGTTGTTTCGAATCCATATTCGTAACTATTCGAGAAATTGCGATTATTTTTAAGCTTTACTCATTAGTAATTCTAATTACATATGTATATACATCATATATCAGGAGTCTAGCTTTCGTCAGGCAAATACACTTAACTAACATGTTTTGACTAAAATGTTATTTCTATGGGCAGATTACGATTTACGATCCCCTCGTGCTATAGGTTTTAAGGGAGATTCGGTTTGTTTACTTTGCTTTGGCAGGCTGTAATCCTCTTTGCGGTTCTCGTTTTGTGTAATTTCTGCAAGGTTGTGATTATACTCCCACAGGTAAACAGATTCTAAGTATTTTATTGTTCATTATGGTTGAACCTTAGGGATAATTGGACATGTCAACCCACATGGTTGCCATTTTGAGAAAATTGAGTTTGAAGTTTTAATTAGGTTTTATTAAATTTCTTAAAACAACAAAAATAACAGATTTTTTAATTATTATAATAACACTAAATGTATATCATTTTTCTCGGAAGCAATCAAAGTAATAGAATTTAGTGAATTATTGTTAAATATTCTATACATCTTAGGGATTCGTGCGCACTAACTTTTTCAATAGTTTTGCTATTAAAACGAATTAATAAATGTATATCTCTTTTGAAATATCTACTCCAGCTCATAAGGAAGTGATTTATATCTATATTGCTTAACTTAACGTCCAATTGTAAATAAAAAACAATAGAGTAACACGCTCAAAGAACAGCGGCAAAATTCCAAAACGTCTTCGCATCGTAAAATTGTAATGTTATGTTATTAACTTCATTGACGAAAGAATATTCAATCATACGAGTTAAAGACCGCGAATCAACGTCTCAACGGAAGCCGGAGGAGAACAATGCTAAAGATATTTTCGCACGATATTAACTTGCCCACTTGGTTTTACTTTTGCTTGCTATTCATTTACTCACGCTTTAAATGTTAGAGGTCACCCATAATGCGAATGAGAGTCCAGCTAACTGGTAATACTTAGTGTTTTTAAGTAGAACTTGTGCTAAATTTAAACTACTCATATAGCTTCTTAAACGCTGCAGCATTACGCTAGAAATATTTATTAAAACGCCACTTTTAATATATAAAGAGAAATAAAGTTGACCTCGAATTTAATTCTCAGGTCGTTTGAATCGTCTCTAACGAGCTCAAAATGCTTTACTTGAAATGTCCACGAAAGCAAAAATATGGAAGAGAAAAATACTAATATTTTGTATCTATTGTATACACCAGGGATGTTACGGAGCTTCGATTTCGGTTCCGAAAAGTCGGAACTTCCGATTGATTTTGCACCTCCGATTCCGATCGCGGTCAGCGACATTTAATTTAATTAACTTCTGTTTAAAATTTAAGAAAATTAGTTTATTTTTATATCACATCCAGGAAGGTGTTTACTTTTTTGAACTGATATGAATGAAAATGATGAATAATGTTTGTAAATTTGTTTTATTACTCATCTCTCTTTTGTGTCTGACTCCGATTCCGATTTCGGTTCCGGTTCCGGTTCCGATAAACCAAATTTAAAAACTCCGATTCCGAATTCGGTTCCGGTAAAACCACTTCCGTAACATCCCTAGTATACACGAATATTCGCTTATCATTTACGTTGGTGATAATAAAGTTGAACGGGGGCCAAGTACCTATTAAACGCCGGTCAAGTGTAAGTAAGAAGCCTTTGCAATATCAATAGTCTCGTCTCACGAATGATCTGAATACACGAGTGTTCCAGTTTCTTGGCGTCATTTCTGGTTCATTGATGTCTTTGTTAGCGATGAATGGCGACGAAGGGATTCTAGTTTAGAAGCAATCGCTTTAAGTGGCGTATCTGATTAAAGTTCTTCTCTACTGATTGAAAGGACAACTTGAAGTAAGCTTTTCTACGAAGAAAATTGTTTTAGTTTGTGTGAATAATTAACACTAATTAGGGGTCATCCATAAAGTACGTCACACTATTTTCGTGATTTTTGACCCCTCCCCCGTCCTTGTCACAGTTGGTCACATTTATGAGACTCCCCTCCCTAGTGTGTTAAAATTTGGCATATTAACACTTAGATGTCTAAGATTTATAAGTAGATAAGTGACATCATGAAACTTAGGACCCCTCCCATCCCTTGTCACATGTCGTCGACTCCTCCCCCCCTTAAAGGTTGACTTTATGGATGGTCCCTTAACCCTTCATTAAAATTTTATATTAAATATATATTTTTTTCAATTAATTCGGTTTCAATAAATATAATTATTTATTTGAATATAAATAATTTATTATCATTTTGAAACACTTGTGTGCTTGACGACGCTGTAGTGATATCAAAAATTCGTGGTATCATGATTTTAAATAGATGTGGGTGTCGTGTACACTTGAGTACGTAGTACTTTCTATGCTGACGCTAACGTTTAGAATTCAGTATAATATTGTAACATGGAAAGCGTTTTAAGCTCTTTATTATCTCGTCACTAAGTAGTGTCTATTTTTATAACATAAGAGCGATTAGTACGTGACTATTACGTGTCTAGGAGAGTTAAGTTATACACTACTATTTACACTTACATTAATTATTTACATTACTTTTAAATTAATATAGTGACAACAATACAGGTTTAATGAGCAACAATAATTTGGGTTAGTCATTTTGCAAGTGTTCTCGGTGGACCAAAGTTTTAATCATGATTTCAAGTTATGCAACCCATAATGACAATTGTAATGGTTGATAAGACCTTTCGTAACTATAGTATTACCAATGAGAGTTACAACAGTTTAATGTTATGAAGTTTCCTCCATATTTCAGTATATCCAGCATACAAGAAGAACGAGGCAGGATTCACTGCGTGTCCATCTCTTGAGACGCGTTACACGGGTGAGCCAAACAACCGCGCTGTATCGCGAAGACCTGCTGATATCGTGAGAACACGCAATCCAGGGGCATGTAAGTTGACGTAGTTTCTTTATACTTGTACATATTGCAAGAACCAATGATAACGATAAGCCCTTTCTATGCTTTTTGGGAATGTTAAAACAAAGTACAATTTCCAGATATTTGATTGTAAGAGCACCTGCATTTCAATTGTTTTCCTTGTCAAATTGCAAAATGCAGTAATCCTTAGCTGATCTAGCATGACAACCACGACAAAATTTTGTCGACCGTTTTCTCGTGTTTTAAACGATTATCTCTTAATGTGGAAGACATGTCATGTGGGTCATATTTACACTTAAAACTCGACTTCTAAAGTCAAAAGTAGAGATATTTGTCGATCGAGATATCGTGTTTATCAAAGTTGTCGATGTCGAGATATAATATGTCTCGATATCTTATATCTAAGTTTGTCAAGCTAGGCGGGCAGATAACACAATTTTTCTCGATTGTCGTGTTAATTAATGCTTCAAAATTTCTGCTATTTTAAATCCGAGGAGCAGATAGGTATTTCCGTGCAAAAATAATAGTTGACCTACATATTAAGGCCTTTCGAGAGATTTATCTGCATTCTGCGATGTATCGAGTGGAGTACAAATTAACTCCATTTATTATCATTTCTATTTAAATTCCCTTTGATATTAATATGAATGCAGGCATAATTAATTAGAACGCAAAAATAATATATACTTACCACAATATGACGACGGTCTAATCGTGAGCCTATGTTTTACAATAATGCAAGCGCAAAACACTACGTTGCATATCCTGAAACCTCAGCTACTGTTTTCCCAATATTTATGATATTTTTACTTTCTTCCACTATTGTCTTCTGCACTGAGAGACTACTGAAAATCAGCGTCAGAGCTTTTGCTCTGACATAATATGCTGAGTACCTCCCCTTTTCGTGGCGGCACTTCTTCGTATATTTATTAATTGATAATTAATTTTTTTTAAGTTGTATTGTAATTGTACTTACTTATGTGCCGTCCCAAATAAATGTAGTTCATTTCATTTTATGCAAAACTTCTAGATTTACTTTTACTTCTAACTAGGCTTACTAGGTTTCGCACGGGAGCAATTTATATGTACTATACACAAAAAATAGCCTGTTACTTGCTCATAATATAGCTTTCTATTGGTGAAAGATTTTTTATCGGTCAAAATCGGTCCAGTAGTTTTTGAGTTAAATCGTAACAAACAAATCTTTCCTTTTAATAATATTACTATAGATACCATATATAGTTTTTGACATACACAGAAGCTTGAAAGTTAACTAATTCCGTTTATTTATATTTTAGAACCAATGATCACAGATAATATTGCTATGTCTACATTATTTATGTAGCAAAAATGCTATTTCTAAATTATTTATGTAGCAAAAATGTATTGATTATTTTGACTGACAACATTGCCATGCTAATAGTACCTATATATATATTATACTTTCCATCATTGCAGTTCTACTTTATTTGTTTAATTATAATTATATTGTAGTAAATATGATACTAAATGAAGGTTTCATTAGACCATACTGTCTCCAGGTATATCAAATGGTGGTCGTCGAGTAGTGAAGGCACTATGCGCCTACACCGCTCGCGCCGAATCAGACATCTCATTTCGGAAGGGCGATCGTATGGAAGTGCTGAGCGACGCGGAGACTGACTGGTGGAGAGTACTGCACCTCACCACGAGGCGAGAGGGGCTGGTTCCTGCCAACTTTGTTGCGGAAGAGAGTTCAGTTGAATGTGAAGAGTAAGTATAGAATTAGTCTTAAGGGCATAAGCCCTTAAGACTACAGCCACTACAGCCTTTTAGCCCGCTACAATTGTATATAAATACAATTGTAGCGGGCTAAAAGGCGTGTTTTTCTTGATTTTTGTTTTCAGCAGGATAATAAATGTTTATTGGAAAACTGTGAAGATAAGACAGTAATTAGTACATATTTTGTGTGCTTGTACAATTTTTTCATTTAAATATATTTAAAAATAGCGAAACTACAGCTATATTGCAGGAGCGCCTTTTTTTTTAGCATCAATTGCGGTGGACATCGTAAATCAAAAACGGTTCAACTAAAATCAGAACGCTAAAAGATTCTCTTAGTATAGTGCATTGGCTTGGGCCTGAACGAAGGCTTTGTAAAAAATCTGTTTTTTTATAAAACGTTGTTTTGCTCTAAAAAATTTTTTTTCAACAAAATTAAACTTTTTTCAATAAACTTTTATCATCCTGCTGAAAAAAATACCAAGAAGATCACGTTTTTTCGCTTGCTACAACTGTATATAACCCCTTAATTAGATCTTATGAAATCGCAATTGAATCTGTAAAAATATGTCGATATTAATGCGCTATACTCTCGTAAGTAACAGAAGATGAAACACATTATTTTTTGCATTAACCTTCTGGCGACGCTACAAGACAGCATTGTTTAACAATTTCGTCAAGGGAAACAGTATTTTGGGACAATAGAACATTACGCCAATATTTTCCGCAGTCCGCGAGAATAAAGATGTTCCTTGGTGAAGTTTTTCTATGTTAAAGAGTTTGTAATTAATCATTGAAAAAGAGTTATTATTGGCTTCTACAACGGAGAGCTTTTAATTCCAACAAGTTCATGTGTAATTTTATTTTCAGCTGGTTTTTCCCCCATGTATCCCGAAAAGAAGCGGACAAATTGCTCTTAGCTGAAATCAATCCCCGCGGTACCTTCCTAGTTCGACCGGCGGAACACAACCCTCACGGCTTCAGCCTCAGCGTCAAAGACTGGGAAGAAGGTCGAGGGTACCACGTGAAGCATTACAAGATCAAGCCTCTGGATAATGGCGGGTTTTACATCGCGACCAATCAGACCTTCCCGAGTTTACCTGCGCTCGTCATGTCTTATACGAGTGAGTTTTTTGATTCCTTCTATTCGAAAATTAGTTTAATTGTAATTTTCTTCTTAAATTCTATTCCTTTTAGTTTTAATTAGCTGCTATTTATTTAAGTTCTTGTTTGTTAATTCTTATTCATGTACATCCTTCAACTTCAGCGACCACCCTTCTCCTTTTTTAGGTTTATATAATTTCCAACTGGGCCTGGAAGAGATCGCTGAATAGCGATAAGGCCACCTTTTGCATTATCAATTGTATTATGTAGGTATATTTATAATGTAATAAAGTTTTTAAATAAATGACAATAATATATATATAAATAAATATATAAAATATAAATATCTACAATTTTTAGTTAGATCATATAATATAAATATTATATTTTCATATAAATCCATAATATTCCTAATATATTATATTTTTATTTTGCAAACCTATGCTATAGTTAATGTCCTACTAACCTCTGTGGAGGAAGGGAGATGTGCTCTTCCTCCAACCTAAAGGGAGGATACAGTATTATATATTCAGCAATCGGAGAAACTGATAGCGCGATTCAGGTAAAACAAAATACGTAGTTTCGGCGGACGTATCGTACATTTTCCTATTACGAATCCGATGATCGATCCGTCGCGTCGTTCATCATTGTTTTTCGTTTGACATTACTATGATCGTAAATAGAATTGAAAATGTTTTCTTA
This sequence comes from Anthocharis cardamines, assembly GCA_905404175.1. Lineage (NCBI taxonomy): Eukaryota > Metazoa > Arthropoda > Insecta > Lepidoptera > Pieridae > Anthocharis > Anthocharis cardamines. The sequence goes on from FR989963.1 coordinate 8,692,579, forward strand.
ATAAGTTTAAATACGTCGGTTGTTCTTTCGTTTCGTTCCGTTCGCTGCGTTCGATTTTGGTAATAGCCCTACAGGATTCTTGACGTTGATTGTAGCTGTACCTCTATATCCTTTCTCCTAACACCGTAAACTAACAAACAGCCAAATAAATATAATGATGACTAACGCATTTCAGAGAACGCGCTAGGCCTGTGCCACGTGCTGGCGCGGCCCTGCCCGAAGCCCGAGCCGCAGATGTGGGACTTGGGCCCGGAGCTGCGCGACAAGTGGGAGATACCGCGCGCGCAGATACAGCTCATCAAGAAGTTGGGGCAAGGGAACTTCGGGGAGGTCTACTACGGCAAGTGGTGCAATAACATAGAAGTGAGTGTTCTTTGTATTTTTTTTGCTTAATAGATAGCTGTTTGACTACTATTCGATCTGGATGAAGTGGTGATGCGGTCATAGTTGAAAATTACAACTGCCTAAAAGACGCTTATTTACTCTCACTTTGAACTAGGGCCGGATTTAGACGTATGGAAGCCTCGGGGCAACATATGAATTGCCCCAGATTATTTTCCAAATACAATTAACATTGTTTGTTCTCCTACCTAGCTTGAACCAGGGCCGGATTTAAACGTATGGAAGCCTCAGGGCGACAAATGAGTGGAGGCCCCATTGCCCAAATTATTTTCCAAATAAAATTAACATTGTTTGTTCTCCTACCTAGCTTGAACCAGGGCCGGATTTAAACGTATGGAAGTTCGGGGCGACAAATGAGTGGAGGCCCCATTGCCCAAATTTTTTTCCAAATAAAATTAACGTTGTTTTTAATATTTAAGAACAATATAAACATATATACAAAGTACTGTAGGTAAAAGCAAATAGCGAAAAAATATCAAATGAAAAGTGTTTTATTAGTGTTAACTCGTCGGAATTTGAAAGATTTGTTTTCCGAAGTCTCTGCCCTGCCTTGAACATACCCGTCATAATTTTCGGGGAAGACAGACGCAGGGAGGTCCATATTTTGACGGTTCCATAATAAAACACGAGGCGAAATGATTCGAGCGGAGTGTTGATATGTCAACTTTGGAGGAATTTAATTGGATGGTGTCTTAATATTTTTGTTAGATGAGATTTTAATAGTAATTTTTTTTAGTATATGTAGATTTGGAGTTTTTTTTGTTTTTTTTTTTAAGTTAAGAAAATATTATTTATTAGAATATCCTCCACCAGAACCACCTCAAACTTTAGATAAAAACACACGCAAAGTGGGGATAACAAGCAAATTATTCTCGAAGTCACCTCATATTATATCTCCTGCCTTTTTATTATTAAAAAGGCACTTTTGAAAGGAGATATTTGCAAATCTTGTATAACGAGTCAGCTAGCAAATTCAAGTTGTATAAAATTGAATATCTACACGGAAAACTCCTCAACTCTCAATGCAAATTACTTATAATAAATACTAAAACATTATATTGTATTTTACAGGTTGCCGTCAAAACTCTAAGAGAAGGCACCATGTCCAAGCAAGCGTTCCTCCAAGAAGCTTCCATTATGAAAAAATTCCGTCACAAAAGACTTGTAGCTTTATACGCGGTCTGTTCTCAGCAAGAGCCCGTCTACATCGTACAAGAGTATATGTGCAAGGGCTCCTTGCTAGAGTTCCTTAGAAATGGGGAGGGGAAGTCCCTCCTTTTCGAGGATCTAGTCTACATAGCGGCTCAGGTCGCCTCCGGAATGGAATACCTCGAGTCCAAACTCCTCATACACAGAGACTTAGCCGCCAGAAACGTACTTATAGGAGAAAATAACATTGCCAAAATATGCGACTTCGGACTAGCCAGAGTCATAGAAGATAACGAATACTGCCCCAAACAAGGTTCAAGGTTCCCTGTCAAATGGACCGCTCCCGAAGCGATCATATACGGACGGTTCTCTATCAAGAGTGACGTTTGGTCGTACGGTATATTATTAATGGAACTTTTCACGTATGGCCAAATACCATATCCCGGTTTACACGGGAAGGAAGTCATAGAACAAGTGGAAAGGGGTTACAGAATGCCAAAACCGGTCGGACACTATCTCCCCGATGACATATATAGACTGATGCTCCAATGTTGGGACGCGATTCCCGAGAAAAGGCCGACATTTGAGTTCTTGAACCATTATTTCGAATCTTTCACAGTTACCAGTGAGATACCGTACAGAGAAGTGCAAGACTAGTGCTGTGATATACAGATAGTGAACTTTAGTGCGGGTTAGTGATGTGCTTCTGTTATACGGACAGTGACTGGTGTGTAGGGTCCTTAGTGAATAAATGGAATTATAGGCCTGTATAGGCTGGGCGTTGGGTGCGAAAATGATAATTATTGAAAGAGTCTTATTATTAACTATTACGCAGTTCGATTGGTATAAAGTTCCAAGAACGAGCTTGCGAGGAAGTATAGTATCGTTAATCTGTCATACGTATGAGAAATTCATTTGAATTGTATACAAATTACAGATTACGATACGAATACGTTCTTCTAAATTGTTCGTAATTGGGCACTAGAACAATTCAAGCCTTAACCCTAGAACTCATGAGTGGGGTGAGAACGCACCCCATTTTTTATTTAAAAAATGAGTTTTTCGCTTATGTTTTCCGGTTTTCAGTCTTCGAATGGGTTTTTCGTGACCTAAATATGTACAAAATTAGATGTTCCGGGTACCGTTCTCTTCCTTATGAAAAAATGAAGAGAATGGTGTATGAAAAAGTATTTTTATCACCATAGGGCCGGTTTTATGATCGAAAAACGCGTGGGGTGCGCTTGAACCCCAGTCATGAGGTTGAGGGCAGAAAAAGAGATACATGAGGTCTAGGGTTAAGGATTTACGGTCGTATTCATAAACGTGCTGGAAATAGTTGTTTCTTCCGTTATTAAATAATTTAGTATTTGATAGAGCGAGACAAAACAATTTAAATATTTCAAGCTTGTATTAAGTTTGTGAATAAGACCATCCTTCACTTAATCGTGGAATGATAAAGTGGTAGATTTATGCTGAAATGTCTATCAAGCTCAGTATTGATTAAAAAGTAATAACTAATGGTGGAATACTCAAATCCAATCAATAATGAGGCCTGCTTAAAAGTATTTATGTCTCTTTCAAGACCACATGTAAAAAAAGATAGATACATTTTGCGAAGCTCTCAATATTTTTATTAATTTTGATTATCATTTCAGTATTCCGCTGAAAGCTGTCTTATCTTGTTTTAAAAATAATCAAATCTTTAATTGAGAAGTAAAGCCCCATTTTTAACATACACTTTTATAAATAGCTTAAGTTTCACTGCCAATTTTGGCTTTCATAAATTGTATAATTTTTGCAGCAACGCTTGGCCTATAAAGACTATTAGAACGTTAACGCTTATAATTCCTATTTTTAGTATTTTTATACTGAAGTGAACGATACAGGAACGTGAGCTTCACTATTGGTCGGCTTTTTATTCGTAATCGGCTAAACGCGCACGCAACTTGTCCAAATAAGTTATTCTAAAGGCCTGTTTCACAGCGTGCTATAATATCGGCCAGATAAAACATATTGATATTTGATTTATCTGCTACAATAAACAGACATGTGTGTATATGAATCTTCCAGATAATAAACAGAAATTGATTGTATTATAAACATATTTATCTGCCAGATGAGAATACTGCCCGTGGTTAGGCTATCTGTGATGTGTGTATCGGTGTAAAAAAATCTGTCAGATATATTATCAGTGTGAAAAATTATTTGAATCTTTCAGATGAGTGTCTCATTTTTAGGCTGTTTATATGCTACAATAATAATCAGTCAATCAATCAAATTTGTCAGATAAATCAGGGATAGACAAGAAAAAATGCGTCTTTTGGCCGAATTCTCGAACGCTAATCAACATTGAGGTGTACTTAAAAGTATATCTAACTCTTTCATTACGAAGGTAAAATGAAAGACAGAAACATTTTAAGAAGCCCTCAAGTTTCGATTATCGTTTCAGTATTCCGCGGTTTCAGTCTTGCTATCAGTCAGTTTATAAGCTAGCGGTGAAACCGGCTCCTAAATATAGTTGTGCGAACACTATTTTCTTATTTATTAGTAATCGTAGCTTAAGCACGTAGAGTTATTTTGCATCGTAAGCAATAAGACAAACGAAATTAAATATTAGATATTTTCATATTCTAAAGTGATGTGATATTTTTGTCGCACGTTGTCATTGACATAGTATTAAATAGACTTCGGTTCGCTCTCAAGTGTGCCTACTAAAAAGAGGAGGCTCATTGGCGCGTTCGGTAGAAAACTTGCCGAGCGTATCGATGGGTCGTGGGTTCGAATCCCACCGTGACGACATGTTTATAATTTTCAGTAAGCATGTCTTTCCCACGTCTGGTAACTTCGGACATTGAACAGGGAAGAACAGAATAGAAATTCCGACCGGGTAACGAACCGCGTTCAAAGATGGAAAATCTGTGAAGTACGCGTTTCGGTTTCAGTCTATGGATTTCCGAATATTCGAAGTAAAAAGTAGGTCGACAGCACATCACTGACTGATGGTCTGTGGCTGAGGTATCACCTACCATCAAGTGAACCTCATGCTCGTCTGTCGATATCTAACATAAAAAAAAACGTGAAACTATTCAAGTGAGAAAAGTCGATAGTTTATCATATTTTCAGTAAGTAAACATTATTGAGTTTAGAAACATAGTATGACGTTCATATTTTTACTTTCTATAATAAAAAAACCTTAACAGCTTAAATTAACAAAAGTATATCTATCCCGGTCTTGCACGTTACGCACGCAGTATATAGAAAGAGAACATGCCTCAAATCGTGTTTGAAGCAAAATTGAGCTCTATGTGTTTGATGTAAGACACTATCTTATCTTGGACACTTCGTGAATTTTGTATGAGACCCTAAGTCCATTTTATACTATGTTAACGCACGTAGTAAATGATCTGATGCGCTTTGATGCGTTTATATTTTGTTTTCTCCATAGATATTGTAAAAATTGTTATTTATATAGTACCGATACATAGTGAACTGAGATTTACATTATATACTTGGTTTGTTTATTACGAATTATTTTAATTATTATTATTTCGCTATAAATAGAGCTTCTTTAATACCAAACAAATTATATACTTTATTTTCAAGAACAGAATTTTGTATGATCATATCATGTATAAAAAATGTCCAAGAGATAATATTATCGATCCTGTTAATATTATCGATTTATGTGATTCTAAGGAATAATTTGCAGAAATATGGTAACATTTTCATAGACCATTTGGTAGCGCCAATGATGAATGTTTTTGAGTGACTTTACGAAACATCAAGAAGCAAATATAAACTGGTCCAATTAAAAAAAGGCAAAGATAGCTTTAGGACCACATACCAAAGAGTTATTGTACATTTATTGCGAAAGTGGAATATTTAATTTTTAGTGTAATTAGACTTTGTGACCTGTGTAACTTTAATTATTTGACCAATAACCTTCTCGACATGTATTATTATAACTAAATTGTATTATAAAACTAATAAAAAAATACTATTAAAATTCTGACTGATCACAAAATATACAGTTCTAAAAATGTTTACTTTTGCGTCACAAAAGTATTGAAAACGCTTTAATCACTTATCATTTAGGATAAATGAGATCAATTGAGAAATAGTGTCTTAACATTCCAAATAATCGAAACACTTTAAATTTGGACACTTTTGTATGAAAATGATTACATTTATAAGATTTTGTACATACAATGAATAAATGTCATTGATTATAACATGTATTTTATTTACATAATCACACGATAAATAATAATAACTATGATCACATTGCAATTATTAAAAAAAAAGGAAATGGTTGACAAAAACGGTTTTCATATGGCAAAAATAAATCTGAGGGAACAACTACGAATACTGATATTCGAACTTGTATGAGTTATTATTTTTTGAAATGCATTCAAATGTTTTCTCGAAAGTTGATTGTGCTAGGTTCTCAATAACCATATTACTATAACTATAACTCAATACTATTTGAAAAATAATAAATAACTATGATCACATCGCGATTATTAAAAAAACATGAAATGGTTGACAAAGACAAATTTTATAAGTCAAAAATAAAGCAGAGGGCCGAACAACTACTTATATAGATATTCGAAGTTGTATGAGTAATTATTACATATTTGAAATTGCATTCGATTGCCATCTCGAAAGTGGATTGTGCTAGGCCCTCGATAACTGTTTAAAACTACATTAGACTCACTAATTCGGCACAATTAAAACCAGAGGCTGCCTGGATTATTGGAGAACTGGATTGTATAGAAAAAATGTTCTACACGTTTTTTTATAACCGTACCATATCTCACAATTTAATAATTACAGTTTTAAAATAATCTTAGCGTCACGTTTATGAATCTTAAAATAATACAATTATTGAAATACGTAATACATTTTTATATAAAAAAAATTATACTCCCTTAAAGGCAGTACTTTGTAAATGAAATCAATTGATAATTCATAATAATTACATAAATAAAATTCATGATTATGTCATGATAATACATATGTGTAAAAAAATTACCTAAAACTTTGAAATATATTTTCACTAAATACGTTGAGCTAGACCGTATCCGTGTACATTTTACTCTTAAGCCTAAGATACCTATACTCAGACTGGTAAAACGTCTGCATATATTGCCATATTTTGGTCAGCGGTCTAGGAACATAATTTGGATGTTTTTTACTATAATGGTTTAAATATATCGCTAATACTACCAGCATTCCCGACCACGCGTACCTGTAAAAACATACCATTTTATATAATATTCCCAAAAAAAAAAAATGACCATCTAGCCCGCCTTTTGGGGCTCACGGGATCACATAGCACGCAATCGTGGCCCCGGCGCTTCGGTTAGGTTAGGTAAATTCAAAGTAACTGTGTATGTGGTCCGCTAACCCATGCGTCCCACGATCGATTTCCCAGATTGATGGTTAAATGTTTTTAAATTTCTGGAGCACTTATCTATAAGAGTTTGAGAAATAGGTGGATGTTTGAAGCTTGTAACAGGAGGCACGTAAGGTTGATAACAAAAACAAAAAAAACCGCGTTAAAGTTGCGTGCTAAGCGATCGCGTGAGCCCAAAAAAAAGCGGACCTGACGGTTATTAAAAAAATTTTAGGACCATGTATAATGCAGAAATACTAATTGGAACAACTTAAAATACTTACTGGAACACAAAAGGCTTGCTGAACAGAATGAATGATATCACAATGGATAAAGCCTTCCTCATAGTGGTCACGGTCACAGCCACTGTAGCTCCACATATCCTGACTAGAGTCAACACAGCCTGAAGCCCCATGTATCCACATACGCTGAGTAAGAATATATTGGAGTAGATCATCATGGGATCCTAGAAGTTATAACAAATACCGTCTTTAACCTTTTAAGCTCTTGGCTAAATATCAATTGTCGTGCCCCTAGCATCCGACTACGAACTATCGAATAATCGTTTTAGTTGTACCACACAGTTCATAGGACAAAAATAGAACAAAAAGACATGCATGTTCTCTGTCGCAGAAATACAACGGATAAAGGTGACACAAGCTGTCAAAAGGTTTACCGTATATATATTTTATGATATTATTTTCACAGAAAACTAAAAACTCATCATTAAAGAGCATAATATTCAAATGATATTGTCAGTGGAACGGCAAAACTGCTAAAGCGTCAAAATGATACTTGTGGGAAATGAGGTTAGGTTCCTTTTTTTTAAGAAAAATCATATCTATCATACTTTCATCTGATTTATTTATTTAAAAATAGCATTGTTGAAAAAAAATGAAATCTTGTCAAAAGTACAGAAAATACAAATTGGCGCTATAGCAATTTTGCCTTTCCACTGACAATATGTAAATAGTTTTAAATCATATATAAAACCTTGTATTATTTGGTGCTAATAAAAAAAAAAACATTCATTTCAAGCAGTCATGAATTTTATAGACCAGTCATACCTCTGAACAATAAATAAATCCCTCCTTCAATATCCCACTAACTCCTGTAATTACCAAGAGATACAAACTGGCTATTGCATAAGAATAGAACACTACTTCATTGTTTGTCGCCTGGAATTGCTTCATGGCTTTCTCTTGAACATTGCCAATAATAGCATCACATAATAATGCTAGAGATATAACTACAACACCAACAATATCAAAATTTGGTGATGTTTTTGAATCAGCTGCAAAATAGATAATTTATATGTCAATTGATTGTTTTAAAATAATACATAATATTATGCCTGCCTAAAAAGAGACATTTTTTGCTTGTAAAAGTAGTTTCATGCTAAATGCGAAAATGGATGTTTGTTACACAGTCACATTTAAACAGATGAACAGATTTCACCTGTCATAATTAAAATAATACATTGTGCTTATCTACACTAATATTATAGACAGGAAAGATTCGTATGTTTGTGACAAATAAACTCAAAAACTATTGGACCGATTTTAAAAAATCTTTCACCAATAGAAAGCTACATTATCAGCGAGTAACATAGGCATATATTTTGGGTATAGTACATCTTCATCACATCAGTGTGAATCCGGGGTGTGTTGATATCTCTGGACCTTGGCCTTTCATTATGTTAGTTTAATATGAAAAGAACTAAATTTAACTATGTCTAAAATGGCGTGCTATTTCTAAAATCAAGAAGCAACACTTACCTAAAGTAAACATTGTTAACCCCACGCACATAATAATAGCTGCCATGTAATCCAAAAACCCATATCTCTTCCCTAAGATAATAATACTGCCAATCATCACTGGTATGAGCTTACAACTTTTGAATATCAACTGGGTTGGATAGTTCAAGTAACTGAGTGCTAAGTTTGATAATGACATAGTCCCAAGTGTGAGAGCAGCTAAAATAGCGTATGTTCTTATAGGAACCCTGTAAACATTATTCATTCAATAATCATATAAAAAAAACATTAATTAGCTGTTTGTCTTATATTCCGGTATAAATGAAATGAAACATTAAATAAATAAAATAAATTGAATAATTCAGATTATTCTCCACATATTTCTTTATTTATCCATACAGAAAAAAGAAGCATCTTAACATCCAATATTAGAAATGAATACTCAGAATAGGGCCCCTCATTATCTTATTATATAAAAGATAATATTATCTAAAAGATTTGACAATACTTACTTCCTTTTTATAGGGTTTCTTATAGTTGCCTCCACATGACTTAGGGCCATTGTTATTAAGAACTGGATAAAAGTAATGTATAGACTCACTGGTGCTACTTCTGGCTCTGAGAATATTAGCTCCAGGAAATATCCATATGCAAGATAAAACATAAACACAAAAAAACAACATATTGTAAATTGTGCTACAATACTGTATTTTGTTATGTCCAAACATAAAATGTTGACAACTGCACTTTGGCTTTCTCTGTTATTCCCATTTTTGGGATCATCGATATTAATTATTATACTTTCCTTAGAACTCATTTTAGAAAATAAATAAAGTTCTGCCTAGAAATTTGGTAAATATATTATGTTGATCATTTTACGTATATTTAACAGCTCTTGATTTTTAAACAATAAGCTTATTACTACTAAGCTATTATATATGTTTTATAAAGATATTTAATTATTAATAAAATTAATTCATAAGAATTATGTACTACAACACATAATAATTTCAATTTTCAATTGAATCAGTGTTGCCAGCAGTGTCTTGTCAAAAGTTACCTAAACAGTAAAATGTTTAAAAAAGTAACCTTTAAGTATGAAAAGTAAGCTTTTTTTTGTTGGTTGTATTTATAGAAATAAGGATAATTTAGTAATGTTTCCAAAATAAACAAAAGTAAATGCGAGTGAATCTATATGATTCGAACGAATCCATATGATTGAATAAGCGAGTAAACGAAAGTTTGGTCGTTTTTGTTATGGATACAATATCAGTGCGAGAGAAAAATACTTGTTTTTAGAAATTGATCCTAAGAGGATTATTCGTCTGAGAGTTGCACTCACTGCCTACAAATGAAGTTTTTAGTTAGCCGTCATTGCATTCCGTTTCAAAGTAGTTTCATTTAAGAAATTAAAAATTAATTCTACAAATTCCGCAAAATCACCTAAAAGTAAACCTTCGAGTCATGTAACCTAAAAATAACCTGAAGGAGTTGAAAATCACCTAAAAGGTTACAAAAGTAACCTTCTGGCAACGCTGAATTGAATTAATGCAAAAAATGCCATGTCAAAATATTTAACAACATAGATAATATAAAGTCACTTTAACAATTACAATTTTGACAGATCATTCGCTCTGTTTTACAGTTTTTATTTATTTACAGGACCTGAATACAAGTCTTTATGCTGAAATCTTCGTTTTACAATCACTTACAATTTAACAGTTTATTTAACATATTATGTGTTATATACAAAGTTATTACTTAACTAAATCCCAGGTATTTCGTGTAACCTTGAGATTATTTATTGTAACCGTCAATACAAAGATTTCTGTGCATATTTACCAGAAATAGCGAGAGAAACAAAGTTTCTTTATCTGCAAAAAGGCAAAAAATTTTTTTTTAAATTACAATACACTGCAGTCTGCACAACTCGACGACGATTAATTATACTATGAATTAATTAATAATTTATTTTACATATTATTTTATCAAATTTGACAACTACAAAATGTTTTTATGTTATACAAGCTATAAAGTAGGACTAAGTTTGAGCGATATCATAATGGATGTTGTTGACTATATTATTTTTATTACTTATTTATAATTTAATGTTAAGAATATCTAAGTTTATTAAATAAAATAATTTTATTTATTATTCTGACTGAATGACAAGCATCCATAGGATGCAAAAAATTAAAAAAAAAGTTACAAATCTGTGATCCAATTCCAATGTCGATTGTCGACGTTTAGTACAAACAAATAGCGTATTATATCCTTATTATCAATTATTTTATGTTACGTGCTGTTTATTGTGTCCTGAGGTGTGTTCTACTGTGATATGTTTTTGTTTTGATACATAACCGCGAAATTCATTGTGATACTCTCATTACATGACTTTGCAGATCGTCTAAACCTGACAAACTGGATTGCGAATAATGATGGACTCGGACTTGTCCGGTGCGGACTTTTGTCGCTTCTGTAGATCAGAAGCTTCGTCTGACCGTCCTCTATTTCACCCGTGCATATGCACAGGCTCGATAAAATGGATACATCAGGAGTGTCTCGTACAATGGATGCGATATTCACGCAAAGAGATATGCGAACTCTGTGGACACCGTTTTTCATTCATGCCAATATATTCACCAGATATGCCTCGAAGGCTGCCTATCCGTGATGTTGTAGGTGGTTTAGTTACGTCTGTGGCTTCGGCTGTGAAGGATTGGCTACATTACACACTCGTAGCACTCGCTTGGCTTGGCATAGTGCCTCTAACAGCATGTAGAACATACAGATGTTTGTTCACGGGGTCATTGGACCCTGTGATATCGCTACCATTTGACATTGTGTCTGCTGAGAACTTGGCGAAAGATGTTTTCTCCGGTTGCTTTGTAGTAACATGCACTCTTTTCTCGTTCATTGGTTTGGTATGGTTGCGAGAGCAGATTATGCATGGCGGTGGTCCGGATTGGATGGAAAGAGAGAACTTACCAGGTCCACCAGCTGAAGAAGCCTTACAGGATAATAATAATGAGAATTTGAATGAAGGTGTTGGAGAAGATGTTGGTGCGAGGGAAGAGCCAAATGGGGAAGCAGCAGAGGATCCATTAGTTGGTGATGAAGCTAATTGGAATCCTATGGAATGGGACCGAGCAGCTGCTGAGGAATTGACATGGGCTAGGTTATTGGGCTTGGATGGATCTATGGTTTTCCTGGAACATGTGTTTTGGGTGGTGTCATTAAACACATTGTTTATTGTTGGTTTTGCTTATTGCCCCTATCAGATAGGGCAGTTGGGAGCAACAATAGCAGGTTTTACAGCAGAGGGTCCTTTTGCTGGTCCGTTAAAAGCATTATCAGGATATGTGATAGTTGCCGCAATTCTAGCAGTGCTTCATGCAATGGCATCATTATTAAGATTGAGAGGTGCCAAAAAGGCTCTTGGATTCTGCTATGTTGTTGTTAAAGTGGCACTGTTGTCTGTTGTAGAAGTGAGTATAAAATAATAGTTGGCTAATGATAAAAATGATAAAAAGATCATTTACATTTAAATAGCTTTCACATAATCAGTAACCATTTCTACAGTCCAAGTTAATAATAATAATATAATATCATGAGGCAGTTTAATGTTTTATAAATGATTAAAAACAAAAATTATGTATTCCTGTTATGGGTCATTTTTGGGGGAATGTTCCAAATTTCTATTCTAACAGTAGTATATCTTCCAGATTGGTGTAATTCCCTTAGTTTGTGGATGGTGGCTGGACCTATGTTCATTATCTATGTTTGATGCTACACTCAAAGATAGAGAAGCCAGCCTTCACGCTGCACCATGGACACTCATGTTCATACACTGGCTGGTTGGAATGGTCTATGTGTATTACTTTGCCTCATTTATACTACTGTTGAGAGAGGTATTGAGACCCGGTGTTCTTTGGTTCTTGAAGAATCTTAATGATCCTGATTTCAGTCCTGTTCAGGTAAGAAAAGATACCAATATTTAAAAATAGGTCCAAAAATATTTTAAGAAAAACAATATTAAAGTAAAAGATTAATTAAACTATTTTTTTTTTAAATTTAAAAACAGACAAGAAATTCATGTGCAAGTATATAAAAATCTTCAATGTTATTATCTCTATGTAAAAAAAATGACATTATGTAGTTATTGCATATAATTAACCTATTAAAATTAAATATAGCATTATCTCTGTGCAATTGATAAAATAGCACCTTGAAAATTAAAAAAACAAAAGTTGTTTATGATTTTTTAATTGATATCTTCATATGAGGAAATATTATTATCCTTTAACTCACTATGAACTGTGGTTTTAAAATTATGCATATTATAATAATGTATTAATAATATGAGCTACATTTTGTCCAAAAAGCTGTTGTTATGATAACCATACATTTATGGTATATGGTTATAAGTAGATTGTGAATAACCTTAAAATATGGGAAACTATTATCAGACACTTCATATTGATCTATAATCCACTAGCAACACGCCCTGGCTTCGCATGGGTGCAATGTAGATGTACTATACACACTAAAAGCCTATGTTACTCGCTGATAATGTAGCTTTCTATTGGTAAAATAATTTTTAAAATGTTCCAGTAGCTTTTGAGTTAAATCATTATAAACAAACCTTTCCTCTTTATAATATTAGTATAGATAACCATGAAAAACTTTCTTCAACATTCTAGGAAATGATACATCTGCCAGTATGGTCACATATCCGACGTCTGATTGTGTCAGCCATGGTGTTTGGTACGGCTGTTCTGTTCATGTTGTGGTTGCCCATCAGAGTGATCAAATACACTCTACCCGGCTTCTTGCCGTATGCAGTCGCCGTACACACGGAAGCTCCTGTCAATGAACTGAGCTTGGAATTGCTTTTGTTACAGGTGAACACTTGTATCTTACTTAAAGAGAAAAATTATCAGTGAAATAGACTCAGAAGTGGGTCCGACCCATGCTCCACTAGGGGACTTGGGATCGCACTTTTTATACATGCTTGTAACTGATAAATAATATATGATTTTTTTAAATTTAGCAATGGTTAAAAAATATTTTTACTGGATTTAAACACGATTTATTTACTTCGAACAGGCAAAATGAAATTCGAACAGAAGGGATAAGTATTACATATAATGATTATAATGAATATGGTGTAATGGTTGCAGCTCCTTACAAAACATTTGTAAAACAAAAACTTGGCGATTAAAAAGAGTGGCGGCGAGTTTCTTGCCAGTTCTTCTCGTCCGCTCTACGCCCTTGATTTGAGAACTGGCAGTAAATGTAAAATTAGAAGCATTTAATATGTATTTTTATTGACGTTCATAAGTGTACATTGTGTTACCTAAATGAATAAATGATTTTTGAATTTGAATTTGAATAAGCTGTGTTTAATCCGGTAAAAGTTATTTTATTTCAATGTGTGATAGTTGCTTTAATAAAGACAATATGGAAAGGTTTATTTTTGTATTTGCCTGATATGCTTAATGTCTATTTATTTTCATCCAGGTGATTCTACCAGCGCTATTAGAACAGTCACACACCCGCACTTGGCTCAAAGCTGGTCTTCGAGCGTGGTGCGCCTGCGCAGCCGGCATCTTAGGCTTGCGCTCGTACTTACTGGGTCAGGCTAGCCGGCAAGCTGATCAGAACCCGCCACCACATCCGCCACACCAACTCGGTGCTGCCCATCAGGTAATTGTGTTCCATATGCGATCTTTAGTGTGGAATGTTGGTATCCAAATTTCTGAGGTGTTTCATTGATTTTTTTGTGCTACTAAATTTAAATAAAATTACTTGTGGATATCGAATTTAAAAATAAAAACATTATCAATATTAAGCCTGCGGAACTAGCAAAACAACTTTTAGTGCTGTATATAACTGATTTTAAAAATGCAATCACTTATATTAATATACAAACCATTTATTAATATACTAGCATTCCAAAGCTTTAATTCAATTGAAATTTATTTTAAGGTGACACTAGTCGACATTTTTTCCATACAAATTTACTCCACTATTTAGCACTGTACATGCAAAGTTAAACATGATATCGTTTTGTATCATTATTAAATTTGTCTGTGCGGAAACAGAATGGTAAAATAAAAAACCATTAAAAAGTTACGAGCTACCAAAGATTCGTTTTTATTGCCATTTTTAACACAATTTTGGGCTTAAATTAGTAATAAAATAAGTATCAAATTTTCAAAACAAAGTCGGTACCAACAAAGCACGATTAACGAAGAATACAATAACTTTTATTTGTAATTGATTTATGCAGTAGTTTTTTCATAAAACTCGATTTTCCAAAGGCTTTTTCGTATTTTTTAGACGCCCCTTTTACTATGAATTATCGTGCATCTCACTTAATAATGAGTGCCCCGGTGTGGTGCGGAAGAACAGCATGCTTTTTGGCAACGCCCACCAGTGAGGTCGAGCCCGCGACTTGTGCAACCTTAAAATGCCATTTCCGATTTTAGAAATGACCAATAGTGATAATGTTTTCAGTTTCAATAGTAAGACATTTTATATTTGTCTGCTTTCTTATATAATTTTTTTTATAATAAACTTATTCAGTAACCACTCAGTCCTGGATAAATTAATTATCATTTTTCATTTGGTTATTTGAAATGTAAAAATAATATACATAATTAATCTTAAGTATTCTTTTTTCTATGTTCTAAGTCTTCGCAACTTAAAATTAATTATTATTATTATAAAAACCATACAAATCACAAATGTTATGAAAATTGTCTATTACGTTTTCATGGCCATATCGTGGTTCCATTGTGTAATAGTTGGTTTGGGTAAAACTAACCAGGATAAAGAAATAAACTATGCACTTTCATCTCCACTATATGGTAGCAAAGCTCCCTAGTTACAATAAAAATAAGAACCCTCTACTTCACACAAGTGTCCATATTTGTTAGTATGTTAGTTACATTTTTTATCCTATGTTCGTATAATAAGTAATACATATTTATTTGAGCCTAATGGCTAGTTCCATTCTCCGTTTTAATAGGAAGGAGTCTGGCCTGTTAGCGACCACTTTCAGAATACTGTTAGGACTGGCTTTAAGATACTGTAGAAGTTGTAATCAAAAATGAAATGAAATGATGTTTTTTATTTAGCCACTTCTTCTATACTTCTATACTAATATTATAAAGAGGAAAGATTTGTATTTTTGAATTTTTGTATGTTATGAATAAACTCAAAAACTACTGGACCGATTTTGAAAATTCTTTCACCAATAGAAAGCTACATTATTAGCGAGTAACATATGTTTTGTGTATAGTACATCTACATTGCAACCGGGTGAAGCCGAGGCGCGTTGCTAGTCTTCTATAAAATATTTGTAGCGGTATAATTAATTATATATTCCAATTATATTTTGTCTTGAAAATACATATTTGATATTCCTTATACAAATTCTTTACTCTCTTTTGAATTGGGGCTCATAGGGTTCAGCCGGCCTAGCTAGACAACCACGACAAAATTTTGTCGACCGTTATCTCGTGTTTCAATCGAATCAAAAATCAAATAAAGAGATAACTTTATTTCTTCCGGGTCTAACATGACAATTACACTTAAAACTCGACTTTAAATATCAATAATAGATATATTTGTCGATCGAGATATCTTTTCTATCAAAATTGTCGATGTCGCGATAAATAATATATCGAGATATCTTACATTTTAGTTTGTCTTCTCTCGTCCGCGAGATATCTCGTGGCGGTCATGCTAGGCCGGCAGAATATTTTAAAGTGGACTTCACATAACAATTTATAAGCTCAAAAATTGCTGGAACTTGGGGGGCATATCTTCGGATTTGTCTGAAACTGTGAACCTGTTAAAAAAATATTAATCAATGATGCGGTTAAAAATGACCCTCACTTATCATTTGCCAATGTTAAATCTTCCATTGAAAATGTATTCAGTGAGAGATTCTGTGTCGTAGGCGCTGATGTGGCGCGAGGGGCCGGCCGGCTTCGAGCCGTATGTCCGCGTGTCATGGTTCCCGCTGCGGATGGCTGCCTTGCTTGCGCTAGTCTCCATTTCCCTTGTAATGGCCAGCGCCCTTACTTTGGTGAGTACTGAGCTCTGAATGACTTGCGAGAAAGTAATACTATGGTCAATTTGTCAGTTGTATGAAAAATTATTTTATAATTTTTTTTTATGTTAGATATCGACAGACGAGCATGAGGTTCACTTGATGGTAGGTGATACCTCAGCCACAGAACATCAGTCAATGATGCGCTGTCGATGCGTTTACTTCGAGCATTCGGAAATCCATAGACTGAAACCGTAACGCGCAATATGCACTTTACGGTTTTTCCATCTATGAACGGAACTACCGTTCACGGTACCTCAAAGTTACTCGTAAAGTTCCGTTTAAACTCATATACTCGTGTTTGTTTTCTAATCATGTGTGTTTTGTTCTCCTCAGATTTTTTATTAAGTTAGCTTTTTAAATTATAGTTACTCAAAGTGAGGTAAAATGACCCCCCCTGAAAATGAAAAGTGGTTGAAAATGCTAAGTCAATAGCTCCCTTGACCGTCTCTGTGTATTAATGATAAGCGCGATGCGTTGAGCATCGGAGGTCCTTGGTTCGGAATCCGGAGAAATAAAAAATATACATATCTGTCGGGCTGGGCACAGAAGGCTAATCACCTACTTGTCTGTAAAGAATAATGATCAGTGAAACGGACACAGAAATGAGACAACTTCAATGTTCAAAATTTCCTCTGGGCTTTTAAATCTGAAGGAGAAACTTTCACCTTGAGAATCTACGATTTAAATTATTCATGTCTTAAATGTTTGATTGTTATTGCAGGTGATTCCAGTAGCAATTGGAAGGAAAGTTATGGCACTATGGCTGCCGAAAGCGTCGGAAGGCGTTCATGAATTGTACACGGCTGCTTGTGGTAAATACTCTTGTTTTTACATTTTTGGTCCTTCGAGTCTGATTCTCCTAAATGTGTCGATTGCCAGTGCTTTCCAAATAGTGTTGCTTTTATAGCTAACTAGCAACGCGCCCCGGCTTCACACGGGTGCAATGTAGATGTACACAATATACACAAAAATAGCATATGTTACTTGCTGATAATGTAGCTTTCTATTGGTGAAAGAATTTTTAAAATCGGTCCAGTAGTTTTTGAGTTTATTCATAACATACAAACATACAAAAATCCAAAAAATACAAATCTTTCCTCTTTATAATATTAGTGTAGAGTATAGAAGTATAGATGTATAGATATTATAGATATCATGTTTTCTCAATTTTTATATTGTCTAAGTACCTTCTGTAATCCGGTGTAATCCGGTATAAAGTATTTTATTTAGATCGATGTGTGTATACGTGCAGGTATGTATGTGTGCTGGGCGGCGGGGCGGGGCGGAGCCCTAGCAGCGGGTTGGGCCCGCGGCGGCCGCGCGGCGCTCGTCAATAGGGCCGCGCTGTGGGCGAGCCGAGCCGCTAGGGCTGCGCTGGCGGCCCTGGCCCTACTTGGCTTGGTACCGCTCATGTTCGGGCTGCTCCTTGAACTGGTATATATAATCCTACTAATATTATAAATGTGAAAGGTGAGCATGAATGGATGGATGTTTGCTTCTTTTTCACGCGACAACAACTGAACGGATTTTGATGAAACTTTACATAATTTTGACGGGCTTTTGACGGGCTCGTTGGCGCGTTCGGTAGAACACCTGCCGTGCGCATCGATGGGTCGTGGGTTTGAATCCCACCGGGAGCACATGCTTATAATTTTCTGTAAGCATGTTTTCTCCACGTCTGGTAACTTCGGGCATTGATCGGGTTGGAGAAATATCTAAATTCCGACCGGCTAACGAACCACCGTTCATAGATGGAAAAACCGTGAAGTGCATATTGCGCGTTTCGGTTTCAGTCTATGGATTTCCGAATGCTTGAAGTAAAAATTAGGTTGACAGCGCATCATTGACTGATGTTCTGTGGCTGAGGTATCACCTACCATCAAGTAAACCTCATGCTCGTCTGTCGATATCTAATATAAAAAAAATATATATATAATTGTTTATCAGAATAACTTATAGGCTTTATAACGATATTGAGTTAATTGGCCTAATTATAACGATGAGTGTTAAGTTAGTCGGAAAAAAGCCTCAAAAATTTCAGTGGCTTAGCGGTTGCTTAGGTTGATTCGAATCCACGACCCATCGATGCGTACGGCAGGTGTTCTACCGAACGCGCCAACGAGCCCGTTGTTTCACTTTTCACTTTCTTTTCACTTATCATTTCAATAAATGTGTTTTGATTTCAGGTGTTAGTAATCCCCCTGCGAGTACCTCTAGAGCAGTCCCCCGTACTATTTGTATGGCAGGACTGGGCGCTCGGAGTACTCTACACTAAGATAGTGTGCGCACTCACTATGATGGGCCCTGACTGGAGCATGCGGCGAGCTATAGAGAAGGCGTATAGAGATGGAATTAGAGAGATGGATCTCAAGTAAGTCATTCTAAGTATATGTCTAGGTTTTTTCGCCAACTTTTGGTCCTTCGAGCGGAATATATGCGTTAAAAAGAGATCCAAATTTTGGAAACAAAATATACTAAAACTGATAATTGAATCTGACGCATATGGAAATATATCAGCCCCGGGAATCGGGAATTTTATTAAAAAGTAGATGATGTTGCGAGCTATTGGCTTCTTATAATAACTATTATTATATAGAGCGCGCAAGTGCTACTCCTGAGGTATGTGAGCGGCAGCGCGGGGGATATTTCCAAACGTCAAACTGACTCAGTCTGCAGTCTTTAAATATTTTAATTTACTTATTGAAAAATGTTTATTGTTATAATGTAATAAAATAATAAAATTTACTTACACTTTTGTGTTTATTTTTGTTTAGCCCGGAAATAGAAAATATAACATTATTATTTACCCGTTCAATTAATTAAGACAGTTTCTAACATAGTTATCCGGAGATTAATCTGTTCTCAATTATCTCGTGCGTGTCTTGAAAATACGTGAGACGGGTCACCGCTTACATACCTCAGGCGGAGACTAGTACTTCCGCGCGGACTATATCAAAAAAATACAGTGTATCACAAGTAAGGTTAGTTGGTTGGAGTCTGCGGTAGTATAAACTGTGCCAAATGAAATTAAAATGTATTTTCATTTTTAATGCTTTGAATTAGGGATGTTACGGAAGTGGTTTTACCGGAACCGAATTCGGAATCGGAGTTTTTAAATTTGTTTTATCGGAACCGGAATCGGAACCGAAACCGGAATCGGAAGCAGACACAAAAGAGAATTGTGTAATAAAATAAAATTACAAACATTATTCATCAGTTTCATTCATATCAGTTCAAAAAGGTATACACCTTCCTGGGTGTGATATATAAAAATAAACTAATTTTCTTAAATTTTAAACAGAAGTTAAATAAATAAAATGGCTGTGACCGTGGCCAATGCCGCCAATGTGCATCGACCTCCGATTATAACCTCCGATTATATCTATCGGAACCGAAATCGGAATCGGAGGTGCAAAATCAATCGGAAGTTCCGACTTTTCGGAACCGAAATCGAAGCTCCGTAACATCCCTGCTTTGAATGACAAAAAAGTTATGATTTTTCGATTATCGTCGGTTTGGTTCTTCGAGCCGGATACTTGATATACCGTTTGCAGATTCATCCTGCGGTCCGTGGCGGCGCCGCTGGTGCGCTGGCTGGGCCTGGCGCTGGCGGTCCCGTACGTGCTCGCGCACAGCTTCGCGCCGCTCGCGGTGTCGTCCCCCGCGCAGCGCAACCTGCTCTCGCGCCGCGTCTACCCGGCGCTGCTCATCATCTCCGTGCTGTCTGCCCTCGCTGTCTTCCAGGTACTATGATAGGACATTAAAGGCCGGCAACGCATCTGCAGATTATCTGGTGTTGTGGATGTTCATGGGCGGTGGTATTCGCTTTTCATGCTTGCTCGTTTGCCCTATTCTTTAATAATGAATTCCCAAGTTCCCTAGGCAAGTGCCTGGGCAAGGGAATAATTATTTTCCTCATGCCCCCCTAAGGCATCAATCATTAGAATCAATCTTCTGTGCCCTATTTATTATCATTATTTATAACTTACTAGCTGATGCCCTCGACTTCGCGTGGGCTTCATAAATGATAACTTTTTTTTTCGACAACCGATTTTGATGAAACAATGCCCCTTTAAAAAGGAACTCTAAAATAAATAAATAAAATAGACCGGGGATATAAGGTACCATCACGCAAAATTTCATGTAAATCGGTCCATCAGTTTCAGAGTAAAAACAGACAAAACGAATTTGTTCTATTTCTCTTCTTACAACTTCCTGGCTCGGTTTTAAGGATTTTTTTTCTATGTACAGACATTCGACCTCTATAGTTTTATTATATGTATAGATGTGATTACGTTAAGGGCATTATTATTTTTCTTTTTATGGTTGAATTACTAGAGCAAGCCGGGCTCTTGGGCTTGTATGGTGATACTGCTTCAAAAGTATCGATATATTAATGTTTATTTTTTTTCAGATCCGTCAATTCCGTAAACTATACGAGCACATAAAGAACGACAAATACCTTGTGGGGCAGAGACTCGTGAACTACGACCATCGCCGACACAAACACAACGTGGCCTCAAACTGAACGCTCTTAGAATATGAGCTGCTGAACGATCTTCTTTTATGTTTTATTCTTACTCACTGCTTGTAAAAACATAGCAATCAATCCAATTTACACTCGTAAAAACGTTTTAACCAATTTCTCATTTTCCTATATTAATATGCGCATTTGAATTACTATGATTTTATGTTTAAATACTCTCTTAAAAATATCCTCTTTTTTATTTTCTGTCAGTTTAACTCATAGAAGCATACATTTTTATTAAAGCTCGATTGGCTTGGAACTTTGGACAAATAGTTTTTTCGGGTCTCTAATTACGAATCTGTACTCGAAATTCGGAAATTCAATTTTTTTCAATTCAATTGAAATTCAATTGAATTGAATTTATTTGCTGTAAGTTCATTTTGTATTATAATACAAAATGTACTTACTATTACTACTATATATGTACTATATATGTACGTATTAAAGTAACTAAAAAGTTCAAAAATCGTTGAAATGTAAATAAATTGGAAAAATTAAAAAAATCGAGGTGGAAACGTGGGTTTACCGCTATGCTTCAAAGGGCTAAAAAAATATCTTAATACACTTGTATATTATTCAGTTTTAAAACAGTGAGCAAATCGTTCACCAGCTCTCAGTGGATCACGCTCAGACTCTTCCTCTCGTTTGCATTGTGATATTTTTATTTGTAAGACAAGGACGGGCGTATACCCGATATTGATTTTGAATTGTTGTAGAACTATGAGGATTTAATGATATAAATATTATTTATGTGAAATGTAATTAAAATTAATGGCGCGAAATTGTGTTTTTATTTAAATGGTGACGTGGTTCTACTACTTTACTATTCTGCCGTGCAGTAACCGTTGTAATACCCAAAAAACATAAATTAGTATTGCTAAGTTGTTTATGCTCCATCTAGACATATAGATAAAAAATATTAAATACTCTTCTATCTTAGTACACGTCGACCACGATTCCGTTATTACGATAATTCGAAAAACTATTACGGTGTTTTAACAACTACGGTAGTATTATTCGTACTGTGGAAAAATACGTAATTTTATTATATTTGGACGCTGTTAAGCAATACAGTGTCAAACCACACGATTTCCATTTTGAGAAAAATGAGTTTGAAGTTTTAATCAGGTTTTATAAAAAAATTAATATATTTTTTGTAATTATTATTATTTAATTAAATGTATATCGTTTTCTTGGTAGCAATCAAAGTAACTGAATTTAGTGCATTATTGTTAAATATTTTAAACATTTTAGGTTTTCGTGCCCATTACTTTTTTCAATATTTTTGCTATTAAAACGATTTAAATGATATGTATCTTTTTTGAAATATGTAGTCCAGCTCATAAGGAAGCGATTGGTATCAAAATTTAAATTTTTGTCATTTTGTGGGTTGGCACTGTATTGCTTAACAGCGTCCATTTAAGTAATTGGGGGTTTTTTTTAGTTATATGTAGGTGTGTTTCAGTCTCGGAGACTATTGCTTAGTAAATTGATTTCTAGCTCAATTTCAACTTTTTGTCTATGGTCGTAGTAGATAAGTAACCGTAAAATTTCATGTTTATATATTTAGTTGTATCTCATTTTTAGGTGCTACGGTTTGCTATTAAACAAAGAAATCTTTAAAATTATCATAATATGACTTGTATCGGAGACGAAAATGATTTGGGTCATTGCTCATTATTTAGTATCTACAAACGCTCAATATAATTCTCGTCGCTAATAGTAAGCATTTGGTTATGAATTTGTTATTCTGATTTGTTTTATTTCTTGTAATTTACATTGTAAAAATATTTAATTGTGACATTTATTTATTAAATTCATTAAAAAAACAACCGTGTTTTTTTCTTATTTAGTTTTTACGTTATTCGTTTTTAGGTTTCCTATGAACACCTATAATTTGAACTCCTTGGAATATAATTGGTTACATAGAATTTTATCTCGAATCTCTATATAAAAATCAAATAACATCCTATTATTGTGAGTAGAACTATTGAAGAATGAGAAAAGTAGGGCAACTCTAGCCTCGTTTAAGGCATAATTACCGCAGCGTAGGGTTATCACACTAAATATTTAATTGCGCATATTGTAAGAAATATGCAGTGGGTAATTAAATATTCTACTCTTGCAAAAAATATACTTTTTATCATAGCCCGACACCGCCCCGAACAGTTAGGTCTGAAATGAAATGATCGCAAATATCTACTGTGAATTTGATATCCATATTCGATTTTTTTTATCTCAGATATCGACAGACGAGCATGAGGTTCACTTGATGGTAGGTGATACCTTAGCCACAGAACATCAGTCAATGATGCACTGTCGAACTACCTTTTACTTCGAGCATTCGGAAATCCATAGACTGAAACCGAATGCAATGTGCACTTCACGGTTTTTCCATCTATGAACGGTGGTTCCCCGGTCGGAATATCGATATTCCTCCCACCCAATCAATGCCCGAAGTTACCAGACGTGGGGAAAACATGCTTATAGAAAATTATAAACATGTGGTCCCGGTGGGATTCGAACCCACGACCCATCGATGCGCACGGCAGGTGTTCTACCGAACGACCAACGAGCCCGTCAAAAATTTTTTTTTACGAAATTGCGTTAAAACTAGAATTAATGACGTCACATTCACTTGAATATGTCAAGAATAGAGACGTCGAGCTTCTAATCAAAAGCTCCGCTGATGTACAGCATATTGCGTCTTGTAAGGCGCACACCAGCTGAATTCATATCGACTAAATAACCTCGTCACTTTTACGATCAAACCAGTCACGTCCGTTATAAATTCGACGCAGGCCTCGTTTGTTTTGTAATAAAATCCATTTATGTAGTTTGTATTTTATTTATCATACATCATATACCTACATGGATTTTCTGTAGATTTTTATTGTACCCTATTACTTTGAACTTATAAGAACTTATTAAAATTAAGAAAATATTGATAATTTCCCATCCGGTTAATGTCTGAAGTGATCAGAAATTGAGAAAACAATATGTTATCAAAAATCAAAACGCAAGATATGTGGACTACCCAACACGCGGTTTTATATACCTATATAAATACTTGGCAATGAGGTACGTACGCCAATAATTATTAGTATGCTATACAGTATGAAGGGTTTATACAATTTCTCAGGCGCAAAGCAATTTCCCTATAAAATTGAATAGAATAGAATAGAAAAAAAAATCAAATAAAATCACCAAATATACAATAATACCAAAAACAGACAATTAGAAACAACAGACATTACAACTGCAATAAATGGTGCCCTCCGAATTGGAACACCATTCAGTAGATATACATACATTGGAGTCGAATGCGACCCCAACATTAGCGTTTTTTGCAAAATGAACCTACTTATAACACTGAATAAGAGAAAATAATATTCTGGTTCTAATGCAATAATATGAAATAGATAATTAATTTAAGTAGGTAACATTGATCGAGCTGTATATAGATTCGGAGAGTAATAAAAAAGCACCTGAAATACAATAAAAGTACTATCAAATAGAATTCGTTTATTGTACTTCAACTTTATGGCCAAAGGACTCTATTATCTAAATCAAATTTGATATGTAGGTACGCAATAAATATTGTAGTATTATTAAGTTATGGATCTTAGCTTTATTATTTTGTCGATGGTACCGTTATTTGAGATTACTTTATAGCGTGCTGATGCGTATTTATTTGGTCTTTATATCTGGATTGAATCCGGATATGAGTTAGGAACGAGTATCTGGAGTTCAACTCTCCAATAGGTGGTGTGATATAATTTCAACATTTTGTGCTTGAAACCTAAAACTACCCCTAAACGCTGCCGTTCTGTGCTTAGGAACTAAAATTTGTGCAGGTGTACGTTTATCAATTAATGATCGCCACGAGAGCTTATTGTAAAGATAAGAATGTGATTTGGAATAAATCAAATCGAATACCTCTTATTATACCATAAAAGAACTTAAGTATGTGTCTCATTTTAAGCGTATTGATCTCATTTAGGT
This sequence comes from Anthocharis cardamines, assembly GCA_905404175.1. NCBI lineage: Eukaryota > Metazoa > Arthropoda > Insecta > Lepidoptera > Pieridae > Anthocharis > Anthocharis cardamines. The sequence goes on from FR989963.1 coordinate 8,717,946, forward strand.
CTTGAAAATACCTTCTCTAAGATATCATTACTGGTAAAAATATCAATCTCTTATTAGCATGAGAATCATGTACAAACGCAAATAATCACCTACATGATATCCTGTACCACAAAAATATTTATAAACTAGTTACTTTACAAATAATAAATTAACATCAATAAATAATCAACATTTAAACAGTGGAATCGATATAAGATTACTCGAAATTGAGAGCAAGGTTACCTGAATACATAAAATCATTTATCTCCGAAACTACTGAAACTGATTTTCATGCAGTTTTAGCAAGTAAATTGAGTTTAACCGGAATAACATATACATAGGTTGTGTAATTCAAATCGGATGTTGGGTTAAGTTATCGTCATTTAAAAATAGTTTCAAATTCATATAAACTTAACGACTACGTGAAGTCCAAGACACTAATTAGTGTATTTTCTAAAATATATAAGATTAATCGGATTTCTAATGGTCTCGGGCAAATACAATATAGATTACATCTAATATATAAAATTCTCGTGTCACAGTTTTCGTTGCCATACTCCTCCGAAACGGCTTGACCGATTTTGATGAAATTTTTAGTGCTTATCCGGTATCTATGAGAATCGGCCAACATCTATTTTTCATACCCCTAAGTGATAAGGGTTGTATACCCTTAAAAATTTTTTTTTAATTTTTGGACTAAATTTTTTGTTTTTATTTTTTTATAATGTGGCATTAAAAAATACATACAACCCTAAATTTTCACCCTTCTACGATCAACCCCTGCTTTTTTTGTCAAAAAATCTAGACCCGTGCGAAGCCGGGGCGGGTCGCTAGTTTGACTATAATTTTTGAATATTAACATGCCAACTAAAAGTTATAGTATACGTTAAGTTATAAAACAACATACCTACATAGACATTAAAGAATAATTTTTTTTTCACCTAAAAGGCAAATTTATTAAATAATTCTGTGGCGTTTAGGTTGAGTTTAGTTAAACTCATAAAACGTTGGTCACTGTGGCAATTTGTCTTCCTAGTCATTAGAAAAAACTTAGCCGTCGTTATATTGACGCGAGAAAGCAATTAGCCAACTCATTTTGTGTAATTACATTTTCTTTACTTACAGTCAATATGATATACTCCATAGTAAATATTAAGTCATTTCTTTAACAAAACTTTACGACGGATTCGTTGGCATATTCGGTAAAACACCTGCCGTTCGCATCGATGGGTCGTGGGTTCGAATCCCACCGGGACGACATGTTTATAAGAGGAATATCGAAATTCCGACCGGGTAACGAACCACCGTTCATAGATGGAAAAACCGTTAAGTGCACATTGCGCGTTTCGGTTTTAGTCTATGGATTTCCAAACGCTCGAAATAAAAGTAAGTCGACAGCGCATCATTAAAAGATGACTGATTATTTTATTAAGATTATTTTTTTGACTAGAACATCAGTGGCTGAGGTATTACCTACCATCAAGGGAACCTCATGCTCGTATCTCGATATCTAAAATAAAAAAAAAGGGAAAATTCCTCTTATTTTTGTATTTATTGATTTTTTTAGTATTATAATCACACAAGGTTTATTTTTAGGACTCCATTAATAATTTATTATAATAAACCCTAATTCTGTCTGACTTCCTGTCAGTCTGCAGAATTTACTTAACGAAAATAGCCCTAGAAAAGGATCTTGCAGGATAAGGAAGGGTCAACGGCACCAAGAGGCTATTTTCAAAATAAGTTATAGGTACTATGACATTAATGAGATATAAAATTGCTGCTGAGTGCTGATACATATTTAGACGGACGGAAATTTTCTTTTCAACGGAGATAAGTAATTTAATTTATTTTTTTTAATTAAAGTTTTTCGAAAATTATTGCTGCTACTCTAATAAATCCATTCAATAACATGTTAACAATAATATATTATTCATAGTTTAAATATAGCTACAATTACAGAAAAATATTCATAATAAACCACTTTAAGTATTACTTTAGTGCATAAAAATAAAATGGGTGCAACACTTTCAAAAATAATGAATTCCTAAGAAACATTTGAAAAATGCAAATATTACTTAAATAAAATTTATAAAAGATTAATTATCTTAATTCTTAAAATCTTCACATAAATGCATAGATATTGTATAATAATCTCACCTCGCGAGTCCAAGCGCACTTGACCTGGTTTTTATTGTTCCATTCATTTCCCGTAAGCCTTCTAACTGTTGAAGTCTCACAAAATATTTTTTATAGTAAATTATCATTGATAAATCTCTGCAACGCCAGGGCTTAAGTGTGCATTAAGAAAATTCAAACTATAATTGCGACACCGTTATAATTAAGTAGATACCTAAGTATAAAGGGTCGTTGGCGCGTTCGATAGAACGCCTGCCGTGCGGACCGATGGGTCGTGGGTTCGCATCCCGCCCGGGACGATATGTTTATAATTTTCTGTAATCATGTCTTCCCCACGTCTGGTAACTTCGGGCATTGAACGAGTGGGAGGAATATCGAAATTCAGACCGGGTAACGAACCACCGTTCATAGGTGGAAAACCCGTGACGCATAAGTGGAAGCGGAAGCCTAAGCGGGAGCGGAAGCATAAGCGGGAGCGGAAGCGGAAGCATAAGTGGGAGCGGCAGCAGGAACTTGATATTTACTGTAATAATATATATTTCATTAATATGGCATAATTTGGCATTAATACTTTGTGACATTTCAAAAATCTGTATTACTTTAAATAATTTATGCAACAATCAAATCATGTAACAAAGGATATTTTAAAAATATTCTGTCGCATACTTTTACTAGATATCGCACTAACAGGTATCACCTAAATAATGACGCTCTACTTACTCCGTGGCGTAGTTTTATTTTGATAGCTACTTATTATGGCATTCAACATAATAGCGTATCTAAAAGCAAGTCTGTTAAAGCAGCTGGGGTCCTCCCAACTAGCTAACTTTACTAGGAACTCCATAAATTTTGGAGCCAATATTAGAAATAATCTCTTCTGTTTAACTTATATATCAGCAATAGTAGGTTTTGCACAGTTTCATCATATATTTAAGAATTAATAGTTGTTACTAGTTGACTCGTGCCCACAATGAAAGTTTGGGGTTATAGAAACAAAAATAAAAATAGACAAAAAATCTGGATGAAAACACCAAGTGGTTTGAAATATAGTATATACAAAATTTCATAAAAAATGGTCGAGCCGTTTCGGAGAAGTGCGACCACAAAAACCATGACACCAGATTTTGCAACAAATAATTAAAGATTTGGGAATACTTTAAATAATAAATATTTAAAATAGTAATTATGTTCTCATTTATTAGATACTTAAAATTTCAAACGACTTCTGGTATTGAACATCCATTTCGCCTAATTTAAATTTCATTCATACTACCTTAATTTTTATAATCATTATAAAAGCCATGAAAACCATCTATGGATTTCCGAATGCTCGTAGTTAAAAATAGGTCTTAAAAAAAAGGATCGATTTATCGATTGCATTGAACGAATATACAATAAAATAGGATAAAATTTCAGCGAAATATTTAAAACTTCTCTCAGCGCGACGTCACATCCAAATGCTACTGTTTTGTATAAGAAGATCTTCGAATGCCTCTGCTACGTAGGCGCTGCCACATAGAGATGTCTACACTCACTACACTGGATACGACTACCAACCCTAAATAGAAAACATATTTTTATGAATTGAATATGGATAAATCCTCAAGGCTCAACACAGTGAGTAAACCGGTTGGGTTCACCACGGGAGTCAGTTTGGTCGGCGCCAGAGTAAAGGGGATTAGCTAAGTAGTGCTTAATGCGAATACGTTGTCTATTTATAGAGGAGGAAGGAACTAAGAAGTGTACTCATGTACAATCATTAAATCGTAAATTGGATAATAGTCTATGGTGAGTAATGCAATCTTAGTTAGTTAGTCGAAGTATATTGAATATAGAACCAGCTGCCAGCGGACGCGTGAAGACAAACTAAGACATAACATATATAATTATTATTTCTCGACATCAACAATTTTGATAGACAAGATATCTCGATTGACAAATATCTTTTCTTTTGACATTACAAGACGAGTTTTAAATGTTAATGTAATGTTAGACCCGGAAGACATAAAGAGATAATCGTTTAAAACACGAGAAAACGGTCGACAAAATTTTGTCGTGGTGTCATGCTAGGCCGGCTGGATATTACATCGAACGACGATTAATTTATCAGTTTATGGTATGTTCTTAAAGGATATAAATATCTGTATATATTTTATAGATCTAAAATATTAATTAGTTTTCTATTTTCGGTTCAAAATTATCTCTTATCTTTGCCATATTTTTGAATTTCAAGCCTCATTAAGCAACCGCTGTTGAAGGAAAGGAGATAATAACCTAATCTTGTCGTAATCAATAAAATTAAATGCTTTTCTTCGGTAAAATTAACTTCGCGAACTTTTCGCATCCACGTTAAGTTGCAAAGCTTTTAATACTTTAAGATTATTTCAAAGCTGGCTACTAATTATAGCTAAGCAAAATGTTTCCGAATGAGTGCTTTAAATGTTTCTGGAAAAATTATCTCTAGAAGAATTCACTTATATTTAAATTCAAATCGGTATTATTATATTTACAATTTACAATATTTAAATTAAAATAGGTAACATAATGTACACTTATGAACGACAATAAAAAAATGCTTCTAATTATACACTTACTGCCAGTTCTCAAATCAAGGGCGTAGAACGGACGAGAAGAACTGGCAATAAACTCTCCCCCACTCTTTTTAATCGCCAAGTCTTTTATTTTACAAACTGTGTGCAAGGAGCTGCAACTATTACACCATGTTCCACATGACATCTTGAAGTAAGAATAAAATATAAACGAAAAAAAAAAATATACAAAGATTTGTCCTCTATGTGTATATAACAGAAACGCACAACATGCCTTATCTTTGCGATGATCGGATCCCGGAACTATTTATTACTATCAAGCTAATATTTCGTGAGTAGCTTCATTTTGATGAGACGCCCAACTTTACCCTCTTACAAAAATCCTCGATTGTGGTAGCTTACGATTTACTTACTGGTATATTACCAGGGATAAAATATGTTGATTTGAGGATTCTCAAAATTTAATTTCTTAATGTGTTATCTATAGCTGAATCTTAGCGAAAAGCTTCGTTTCGATGAGATGCCCATTAATTCCCTATATGAACTATTCCTATACCTACCTACTATCAAACCAAAAATATAATAAGGAATGAATTTATCAGAGGAAGTTTGAAACTCCAAAGCTGAAAAAGAACCAGGAAATACTATAAACGTTCTCCCATAAACGTTCTCACAGAAAGGAGAGAAGGCGTTTATATTGGTAAGGGCGTGTTATGAGAAGAAATGTTGTTGGGAGAGTTACAAATTTGAAAATAGATCGGCATATGGGAAGAGGAAAGTCAAAAACTGATTAGGTCACGATTCAAAAACAGCGTGGTGAGTTTGCCAAAACCTCACCACACCATGCTGAGTCCAGTGACCTTTTCATCAGAGCTGGTTATATACTTAAAATGTTTTAGTTAGTTAAGTTCACTTCTGATCAATAAACGTAAGTATTCTATTATATTTTATTCTAAAAAAATATATGAATAACCTTTGTGAAAAGTAAGGGGAAATGATAAGATGACAAAAAAGAGAAGGCCTCGAATAAATCAAAGAGTCTTTAATAATCTGTGCTTCTTTCACATAAAAACGGAGCAATAAATGATTTGATTTTTATTGGATTACTTCACTCATACAAACTTTTATCTGGCGTAGGCATAGCCGCAAGCTTAACCTATATATATATTATGTAGTATTGGTATAAACTTCTGAAAATATATATTGATAATTATAATATTTGGTTGGGAAGACTTGGAGCGAAGTGAAGAGGGTAGCTCAAGACCGAGCGGGCTGGCGGAACACTCTGGATGCCCTCTGCCCCATTTAGGGGACATAGGACCTTAAGTCAAGTAAGTCATAATATTTATATGTAGAAATGAAGGTATACATTTTGTACCGACAATCTTAAAATAATATTAATAAGTAAGTTTACCTTAATTCATTAAAAGAGTCACGTTAATTTCTTGTAAGTCTTTATCTTGTAGGTCTTTGTAAGCCAAGCCTAAATATCAAATTTTGTTAATAGGGAAAATTGTACAAGATTTTCCCGCATTATAAAGTATATGAGATAATTGCAATGAGGGTGAACTCCGTCGATTTATGGCGTGTGATATTAGTTGGGAAGGAACGCAACAGTTATCTGTTGCTGCCATTTTAGCAGGGCCGATGTATTGCCAGGTTAAAAAAATTTGGCCCATAATACGGTAACCGGGCTAAACCATGCCAGCCGATTCATTTAGTCTGAAAAATAATCAAAAATAATTTGTGTTAATATTTTAATTATTTAAGCGCGAATATACTGTATTTCAACAAAAAAAAACAACTTTTTGACACATGTTTTATTAAGTTACTAGTAAACACATTTTAAGGGGTAGGAAATATTTTTAAACACAATCTAATATTATCAATTAATTGTGCATCTTACATTTATTATTTTTTGTAAAACGTGAGTTCATAAACAGATTTTTTTCCGAGAGCTGTTGGCAAAATAAAAATAAAGAGCGAAAGAAACAGCAAAGCTGGTATCCCAGAGACGTAGAGTCAGTATCTCACGAACCCTTGCCGTAGACACGCGCTACGTTGTAGTCGAGGGCTACGAGGAGCTACGCGTGTCGTGTCGTGTTATAATTATGCGACTTGCAAAGTGAATCAAAAATGTGTTATTAAAAACAAGTATACATTTATTTATAATAAATAAAATATAAATTATCTTTAAAATTGAATTACGTTCAATTTATGTATGGTATAATATAATTAGGGAGGTTTATTATATACGTTAAAATCAACAGATGTATTTATTTTTAACTTATAGTAAGGCAAGGTAGAATAGAAACTGCTAACCGTGAGTACTAATTCATTTTAAATGTAAGTTAAATATTACGTTGATGGTACCAAGTTTTAAGGAGTTTATAATTTTATAGCATACCTATTATATTTTATATTTTATAGCATATATATTATTATTAAAATTAAATAAGAGAGTTATAAATTAGATAGGTTGTAATATTGTCTTTTATTAACGCGAGTATCACACATTTAAATAAAATACTGTATACCGGATTAAATTAAATTTAAACAATAAATCGCGTTTTAATCCGGTATACAGTATTTTATTTAAATAGATAGGTTGTGTTTGAAAATGTTTTGAATAATATTAAATTTAAAATAGTTAACTTTCTTTATCTACTACGGCAAAAATTATCTCGCACAATATCGATAACCATTTCACAGAACGGTTATTTTTATTTCTATAGTAAAAAGGGAAAATAAGTGTTATACAGAAATCCTCGATTTCAATTATTGCACGTTCTCATCCTTGGCATCCATTCCGAAGGCTATTAGAAGTTTTATTTGAACCGACTTATAATTTAAAAAGAATAGAAGTGAGTAATTGGGAAAAGAAAGTTTTCACTCATTTTTTTTAAACTATAAAAAAATTTATATTTATGTTTTAATATCGTTTAGAGTTTTTTTTTTTTTTTTTAGAGTATTTCATTCGGAAAATGAATGTCTATCATAAATTTTAAAAAAAAGTTATAGTATAAAATAAGTATTATTAATATTATTTCTTGCAAGATTGAAAATATATCTAAATCAATACGTGGCTGAATACTGATAAGTAAAATATAGTTATTCAACGTTCATCCTAATTTAAAAGTTCATAAAATGAAAGAAATTTGAACTGAGTATATAAACTAATTGTATATTTTTTATAAGACAACGGTTTATCGAAGAGAAAAAATATTTGTACTCCTTACTATATACTTATAGAAAATTCGAATATATTCATATATAAATGAAATAACTTTCATGAATGAAAACGCGAATGATTCTAATATTATTGACTAGTAATACGTCCCGGCTTCTCACGGATGCAATGTAGATGTACTATACCTATGTTACCACTTATAATGTAGCTTTCTATTTGAAGCTTCTAGGTGAAATAATTTTTAAAATCGGTCCAGTAGTTTTTGAGCTAAATCGTAATAAACAAAACAAATCATTATAATATTAGTATAGATATAAATATCGATGTTTCAAGTGCCTTGCACAACCTGTAATGTGGTCACAGGAAGATTGAAAGATTTTCATTTAAATGAAATAACTTTTACTGGAACACGCGTATAAACAAGTTAACACAAGCCAATATCATTCGTAGATGTTCCTGGAGCGCGACAGTTGCGTGAGTAATATTAATACATTTTACCTTGTAGTAATTTATCACAGAACTCAACTAATCTGACATCAGGCCATTTGTAAAAGGAGTACGCTGGGATTTGGGAACCTCCCCAATTTGTCACATTCCTAAGATTCCAACTGTGGTTTTAAAACGTATTAATAATACTAATCTATGAAATATATAATTGTAGGAATAAAGCTAAGCTTTCTATTAATTCTTTGAAAAGAATTAATAAAAAATCACGTGAGTCTCTTTCGTTGTATAAAATTAAAAAATAACAAATAAGCACATCTCCATTTCTACAATATAAGAAAGATTTCTACCAATCACGCACGATTTAATAATTTTTTAGTTAACAAATAATTTAATAAACTTTGGGATTTTGTCTATATGTCTTTTGTATAATTAACAATGACTTCCACTAATATGAGAAATCTGGGGGCACGGTAGTGCCCCCGCCAAGTCGAGCAAAAAGCGGCACGGCCGTACTATACTTTTCTCGAAGTAGTTCGGGCCATTTTCGACCCCCTATAACTTCGTTGTGGATAAAACTAGAATCCTGAATTTTCAGTCACTAAGCAGGCATTGTATAATCTCGGTATATTTCAAATATCATTCTGTTTGAACCAGTAGTTTAAGAATTATAACTAGTCAAAATTTGATAATTTGTCACTCACTCACTGACTGACCGATCATCAAAACTCTAAGGCACTTCTAGCAGACATAGAAACTTGAAATTTAGAATACAATTAGTGTTTAGTCTATAAATCAAGGAAAAACTACAATATTTTGAAATTTCGGTCCAGTTTTCTAGATATACAATTTTTTTTTTGTATTTTTGTATGTAATGAATAACTTAAAAACTACTGGACCGATTTTAAAAATTCTTTTACCGTTAGAAAGCTACATTATCACTGAGTATACATTATTATTACTAGAAAAAAATAGAGATCCTTAGAAATCCCTACTAAAAACAACCCAAGGTGTAAAAAAATTAGCCATAAAATGTCTTTCATCGCATGTGCTGCGGAATGTATTGATGATAGAACAAAAAAAACGCCTACAATATTATAGAACATATCAAAATCTACAAAAAACTTAACGAGACCATATGTCCAACTACTGTAGTTATGTCACTATAACTACTTTTTTACATTAAAAAGTTGATAAAAATGCCGATCAAAATCAGACTGTTATCTATCCATAGCTTTGTATTAATTCTTATCCATATAAACTAAGAAAAGGACTATCTACAAAAAGAAATGAGATGCCATCAAAAACATAAATTGTAAAAAAGGCCAAGTCTTGCAACTCAGTTCTTCTATCGTAAAAAGTTGTGAGATCCATATAGGTAATACCAAGTCGGTCAATTTATTCAGTCTCTACTGAAGGATCCTTCTGTCTTAAGTAATTACATAATAAGCTAACCTAACAATATCTTATAGTGATCATATCAATGCCAATATTAAAAATCTTTGATGTTTAAAAAAAAAAGAATGACTTGGCAATCGCACTAAACAATCTAATTTAATATAATATGTATTACTTGTGAGATACATTATGTTTTTAATAAAATAAAAAAAGATACATTGTGATTTCATGCGATAGCCGAGCCAATCTATTTATTTTAAACATCAAAGATTTTTAATATTGGCATTGATATGATCACTATAAGATATTATTGTTAGGTTAGCTTATTATGTAATTACTTAAGACAGAAGGATCCTTCAGTAGAGACTGAATAAATTGACCGACTTGGTATTACCTATATGGATCTCACAACTTTTTACGATAGAAGAACTGAGTTGCAAGACTTGGCCTTTTTTACAATTTATGTTTTTGATGGCATAATTTAATGCGTACGTTATTGCCGATTATATTAACAGGAAAGGGAAATTAAAATGAGTTAATAACAAAGGCTCTTAATGGGCAGCCTGTGTAAATATTTAATTCATCCAGATGTTACCAAAATTTCACAGTAATTGATTTGTTTTCGTTCTATGTGTTCTCATTTGTGCTCTTCAAAGAATCCATTGAGAGAAAGGGTTATTATAATATTACATATCGCACCTTTACTATTGTAATATAAGGGTACAACTCGAAATATTGAGTTTTTATATTAGATGGAATCAATATCAACTGTTCTACCACTTGGCTTTCACAGAATGAGAAAAAAGACAATAATAAAGTGAATATAAAATTATGATGCTATGAATATTAGTAATATAATAAGCAAATACGTCCGATTCTACAATCTTTTAACACGTTTTCCCAAAAAATTATATTTTTGATATAGGCGTTTTCCCATAAAATGATATTTTTTATATCAGGGTGCGATATATTACATCTTTACCAAGGAAGTGTCAAACAAGTCCAAATTAAAACCTTTTCTTGTTTATTAGAAGCAAAACAGAAATTATTATACTATATAAAAGAAAGACTTAACGATAAGAGAAATTGACACTTCCTAAGACTTTTACAGCATACATTATCGTGTAAATATGGCAGAAATTTTATAGCGGCTTCAATATTGCAGTATTGTTGTGTTGTCTTTCAAGTTTCACAACTTATCATTCACTTACGCTAATAAAACAATTCAAATCCCTATTGTCTACAAACGTCATTTAAAAATATTTAAATTTCAAAATTAATACTAAACGTAATCAAAATAAAATAAAGCCTGTATCTTTAAGGGATACGATAACTTTCTATTAATGAAAGTGATAGTGTTGGTGATGATTACATACAAGTGTACAAAAATAATATAGTTACAAACTATTATTTAGCAAATGGTAAAATGACAATAAAACAAAAGAAGATTTTCTAGTTTCTTCAAATACATTTATTTATTTATTAAGTGAAACGTCTCCTGCATTTACAGCGAAACAATGCGAAAAGCAACTTCTATAGGTACTGCTACAATAACAAACACCTAAGTACTAGTAACACAAAAATATCTTATCTAACCTATTGTTAAAATTAATTATATCCTATACTATTAATTATAATTAATTATAATATTATAAATGTGAAACTTTGAGAGGATTTATGGATAGATGTTTGGTACTCTTTCATGGAAAACTACTGTACGAATTTTGATGAAACTTTACAGTATTACAGTATTGTTTCTAAATCAGAATAACATAATATAGACTATTACTTATAACGATTTTGAGTTAATTGGCTAAATTTAACTATGAGTATCAGTGTCAGTGATGTGTTTCTGCATTTTCGACCATTCAGGTTAATTAGTAATGATTTAAGTTTTAAAGGACATTTGTACACCGAATCTACAGTCTATCTATTCTTGCCACTGAAAATTATTATGTAGTAGATACATATTATCTAATCGTGATAAGAATATATTGATTAGTAAGGAGATTGATGAAAAAAATAGCTCGGCTAAAAAATAAACTACCCGTAGTACTAATTGCTAATGTCGCGGGCCGAATCTAGTAATAAATACTAATAGAATATTGCGAGTCCAAGTATATACAATATATTTTTGTATAGTAAGTATCATACAATTACAAGCTCTATATGGTTAACGAAATTGTATAAAACAGATAATTCCATTTTAATAATCTTACTTAATATTGGAACAAGAACAAACTCCCTATTTTTCTATTTTACCCTATCCCGTACTGGCGTAGCATATGTAACTAGCACCCGGTGCGGATCCCATATTTGCCGCCCCCATATTTTTGCAATTGATTATAAAAAAATGGGGCGTGGTGAAAATGGTACCCTTATTGAATAACACTAACCGAAAGAGGAACTCTGTTATTAAGGTGATATACTGACAAAAAAATAATAAAAAAAGAACGTTGAAGGATGTCATTTTTTTACCGTTATCTGTGAAATGCCGCCCTCGACAAAGTGCCGCCCGGGGCGGACCGAACCTTCCGCCCAACCCCCCGATGCTACGCCATTGCTATCCCGTAAAGGATTGACGCATCCGTGGTTTCAAATTAAATACTAATTCTTATATTATTTGAATAAAACGAATTCATATTTGAATAAAATGAATGGGCTTAAATCATCTTTCACATTAAAATGTAGCAATATAAACTCAGCAATAATTGGAAATCGTTATTGTAAATTCCAACTCTATTGTACGATGAAAACACGTTAAAATATGAAAGGCCATTCAAAATGTCGGTGTGTGAGTAAACACAAAGGAATATTTTCCATAACTGATCGAGTTACTAGTAATTAAAGCTGCTCTTTTGTTACAATGAATACCAGATACATTCGGTGTATTATTCGTACGAGATATTGAAATGCGGTGCAGTTGAACAATGGGTCTAGAGAATGATTGGATTATTCAAACGTAACATCACGATGGCTGCATAGTGTACTTCAAATTATTGGGTATTTGTTGTTTAGAATACCATGCATAACGTATATATGTATATAGGTTTGCCTATATACGTATTTATACAGTATAGTCAAAGGGTTCAATTCAGAGGTCTCAAATTCAAATTCAAAATCATTTAGTCATTTAGGTAACATAATGTACACTTATGAACGTCAATAAATAAATACATATTAAATGCTTCTAATTTTACATTTACTGCCAGTTCTCAAATCAAGGGCGTAGAACGGACGAGAAGAACTGGCAATAATCTCTCCGCCACTCTTTTTTTTCGCCAAGTCTTTTGTTTTACAAATTGTTTGTAAGGAGCTGCAACCATTACACCATGTTCCACATGACATTATCTCGAAAGTCAAATGCGATTGATTTCCAAATAAAATTGATAATTTGGAACAAAAGTTGGTAAATGAAGAAGAAAACAGATCAAATCTCTTTATTTTAAACTAGGAATGTTATTTTACTCACTAATGACACCATTAGAACTACTAAAAAATCGGTAGATTCGAGATCACTGGGGTTCATTAGCACCATACCTCGTAAATTTTTCACCGTTTATACTCGTAAATGAAAAAGCCATCAAACGCTTATTGCGTTTCCGTTCAGAATATGAATTTTCGAATACTCGAGCTTCGAAATACAAACAGAGGGCTGAGGATGAACTACTTGCGAAAGTATTTGAATCTTCGATCTGTCAGTGAGTGATATGGCGAGTGAAAGAAGAGAATGGAAGTAGAGAACATACTGCACCGACCAGAAATAAAAAATAGGAAACAGGGCAGGAAGAAGAAGATCTGTCAGTAGTATGAGAGGTAATTCGAAATTGCATACAAATAGACAACGAATACTTTCTTGAGAGTCGATAGTCCCAAGCGGGCGTCACTGATGATGTCACGGGTTGAGGTTTCATCTATCAAGTGAGTTCATTTGTCAAAATTGTAAGTAAATATTATATGTGTTTCTCAAACTCGTTAATGTACATACGGTAGAACCGATTTGCATAGCAAACTACGGAACTTATCATCCTGGGCAAATATTATGTGCTTGGCAATCGCACACCGCAAATATCACTGCGTAAATGTTGCTTCTCAATTCGTTAATAACTCATATCAGGTAAATTCATAAGGTTAAATGTGTATTATATGTTTGCTTTGTATTTGTGTGAAGTCAAAATATTTTTATAATCAAAGACAGACTCACAAAATATTGTTAAATATCTAATTATCATTATTTTATTTAAAATAAGTGAACACAGTGACAATTATTAGTGTTAGTGTAATAAGACAATGTTTTAAGGACACTAATGGGTGAACTTAAATTAAGTAAAATACCCTAGAAGTTTAAGTTAGAATAGAACTGTTTATTAGCCTCTGTTGGCTAGATTACAGTAGTTTTAAAGAAAAAAAAAAGAAAAAAAAAAAAAAAAAAAATTTATTTAAAGTACAGTAAGATGAACGTGGGATTACTACAGAACGCTGTTATCTATATCTATCTATACATATAATAAAAGAGTAGGATCGAAATTACGCTTCACTAAATATTTTTACCAGAAATTAAGAGGGGTGATAAAAGAAGGGTAGCAGAATGCATAAATGCAATTTTTAAGATTCTTGTCTGTCTGTCTGTTTGTTCACGCTAATCTCCGAAGATACTGAACCGTTTTTAATGCAATTTACACAAATAAAAAAAAATTAAGGAAACCCCGGGGCAACATATAGGCTTTGTTTCATCGAAATCGGTTATCGGAAAGAAAAGTTATCATAATTTAAATATTATTTTAAAGGCACCATATCACCAAATTGCAAAACAAACTGACTCGCGTTGAACTTTTTCAAATTGTCAGATGTCAATCACAGTTTGATATGTAATAGTTTGATTAATTCGCCATTTTCGATATGTATTCGTAGAATAGTGGATATGCAGTCCCATAGCGTAGCATCAGATGCGAGTTCGAATCTGAAGTTGAAATGAAAGGAATAATTTTTTGTATTTTTTTTTTTTGAATGAACTACGAGTATATTATAACAATAGAAAATGTATTTCACCTTTACATCAATCCTTTCTTTTAAACAGAATTACTATTATTCGACATTACTTTTATTGCTTCTGACTGCCTCCGTATTTTAGAGGTTTCCGCATTTAGCACCGGAAATCCGGGCAGGAATCCCGGGAAAAGGGAATTTAAAAAAAAAAAACGAAAATGACAAATTAAACAAACGCACGCATCTATTTAAGACAGAAAATGCATTGAACCCAATCTTCGATTGAACTCTGATTAGTAGAAAAAAGACACATCTGGATTTTGGTCACGTAAAATTTGATTAATATGAATCTCCCTAAAGTTTCTTTAAAGTCAGGTTAATTATTTCAAATATGGTATTTCTATTGAATTTCAAATCATCCTTCGAACCCCAATCTCAACCACCATTAAACATGTCGATAATATGATGCAAAAGCAACCATCCATGACTAATTTGATAGCTCTTTCGCAAAAGAAATCACCAAGTACAGAGGATGGAGGATATACACTAGTGAGCCCATGGTCCCGGTTTGTTACCTCATCAGCCAATGGCGCTAGGTCGAGGATTTAGATAATCTAGGCTAAGTGCTATATCCACAATTATACTAAAAGCGTACTGTGTTGCCATTACACTCCTGCGAATTTACTTTTGCGGCAATTTTGATTATATTATATAAGATAGATATGGGGCCCAAACTAAGTTTGTATCTTGGCCCAAAGTACAAATTCAATTCAAATTCAAAATCATTTATTCATGTTTTTGACAAATAAATAATTCTTATTCTTATAGGTAGGTAACACAATGTACACTTATGAACGTTAGTAAAAAAATACATATGTATAAATGCTTCTAATTTTACATTTACCGCCAGTTCTCAAATCAAGGGCGTAGAACGGAAGAGAAGAACTGGCAATAAACTCTTCGTCACTCTTTTTAATCGCCAAATTTTTGTTTTACAAAATATTTGTAAGGCGCTGCAACATTACACCGTGTTCCACATGACATCTTTAAGTACAATATTTAACTATAATTACTATAAAAAATATACAGCAAAATACAATACAAGTAGCTTATATTTTAGATAACATTTTCATTAATTATATACTAAGTAGGTACGTAAGATAACTAAAATAGACTCATATAACTAGATTGTTTGGTAAAAATACGATATCTAGGTATTTCGCAAAACTCCTGGTATCCACATGTTCCTATTCCTATTATTTATATTTTTTACACATATTTGAAATTATTTATTTTTTATGTTTAGTTTTTATTTGTTCTTTGGGTAATTACCTCGAAATGTTTCTTTATTTAAAAACAAATTAAAACAAAACCTTTTTCTACACCTGCTTTATAATATATTTAATTCAGTAATATATATAATTTATAAACAATATTTTTATTATTGTGCAACCACAAAGAGAACTATATGACTTAATACTATTTTTGATTTCCCTTATCACTTGATTGCAGTATTATATCTCCCTAGCTTATCCAAAGCTTTATATTGATTGGGCCGTCAAAATTTTTAAGTAAAATCGATAGCCATCAATAATTTATCGCGGCGGTGAATGTAAACGGCGCACTCAGACATTTTTTTATTCGAATGCCAGAAAAGTTTTCAAACAGAAAATTCCATCCTTATGAAAAACCCGTAAAGCGAAGATATCACATACACATACAGATACCGACAAATATCGAAAAGGCATCCTTCTTGAATGTACCGGGGCCGAAGAATCAACAAGGTAAAAAGTAAGCCTTATTTGGAGCCATTTAAAAAAATAAGCTTAGGATCACCCCAATGACCTTCAGAATGTAGGAGCAACATAGATCCTTCGTCCAGTAAAGTTGTAAGCGCCAAAACTATTACTTCTAATTCATAGATTACTTTTGAGGTAATTCATTTTTTTTTTTGGTAAAACTGTTGTTGAAGAGTAGGTGAACAAAGGATAGGTATATATTAACAGAATAAATAACTTCTTCTTCTTCTTCCTGCCCTGTTCCCTTTTTTATTTGAGGTCGGCGCAGTATGTTCTCTTTTTTCATTCTCTTCTTTCACTCGCCATATCAGTCTCACCTCTCAAACACATACACATTCTTCACACAGTTAATTCATGTTTTTTGGCCTCCCACTTCCCTTAAACCTATCCACTTTCATATTCATAACTTTTTTAGATACATGTTTTTCATCTCTCCTCATAACAATAAATAACATAAGTATGAAAGTCTACGTTTTATTCTTGAGTTCGTTTAGCTTTTACCCTATTTACTGACCAGAAACCTTATTATGAAAAAATCTGTTAACCAAAGGGCATTAAGGTCTTCAATTACTCGACTCAGAATCTCTTACAAAAGGGAATCTTCAGAATTGTAAGCGTTCACCTACAAATTTTATTTTCAAGCAACACTGCAAGGCGTTTACTTGATATTCCGGGCGTAAACGGCAAAAGCCTTCGGCAATAAAGGGAAAACTTGTAGATATAATACAGAGTTGATTTGTAAAGAGGATTTCTGCCTTCAGCGCTAATTGTTTTACCACTCTGAACACTTCATAAATATAACTTTGTATTTTTTTTGTTAGATATCGACAGACGAGCAGGAGGTTTACTATCAAATTAACTATCTACCATCAGGTAGGTGACCTAAGCCGCATCAGAATATCAATGATGCGGTGTCGATCTTATTATTTCGAGCATTCAGAAATCAATAGACCGAGACCGAAACCATAAGTATTTCCATCCACGTGGGGAAGACATGCTTTCAGAAAAATTATAAACATGTTGCCCAGGCGGGATTCGAACTCGCGATCCATATATGTAACCAATGACTCCTTATAATAGTTTAGTTAGTATAATAATTTTCCAATAATGCTACTAATATTATAAATGTTTAGGTTTGTGAGGATGGATGCATGGATGTTTGTTACTCTTTTACGCAAAAATTACTGAAAGGATTTTCATGAAACTTTACAGTATTTTATTGTTTATATAACATATAGGCTATAATTTATAACAATATTGAGTCAATTGGCGAAATTAAAACGATGAGTGTCAAATAAGTCGGAAAAAATCCTTCTATCTGAGCTATTTCGTCCAGCGATAGTAACATTTTATTTCAGACTAGCTGATGCCAGCGACTTCGTTCGCGTGGGATTCACCTTAAGCTGAGCTTTTGAGCATGGTTTCTTCATATAATACATTCAATTGAAAGTGGAGAAATAATCAAACTATTTTAGTTTCATTTATTTCGACGCGAGTCAGTTTGCATTGCAATTTGTTCATATCGTGCCTTTAAAATCTTTAAATGATGATAACTTTTCTTTCCGAAAACCGATTTTGATGAAACAAAGCCTATATGTTGCCCCGGGGTTTGCTTAATATATTTGTGAAAATTGCATGAAAATCGAATCAGTATCTTCGGAGATTAGCCCGTACAAACAGATAAACATACAGAGAAACAAAAAATTTAAAAATAATCTGGCTTAATTCTGTTTCTCTTCTTACATCCACCCTGACTCGGTTTTTAGCATTTTTTTCTATGTACAGACATTTCACCTCTACAGTTTTATTATATGTATAGATATTACATCCATTATATAATATGTGAAAGAATTTAAAATATTCTACAATTCGATTAAGTCACGTATAGTAGATTCCAAATTCAAATATTCAGAATAAGAGAAGTTGAATGTACCTTTTTGTATATTCTATTGCATTTTCTTCGGAGTGTTCTGAGGAATTGTTTGGACTAATTCCTGTTTATTCATTCCACTTTCGCACAAACAGATATAACTTAAAATATAATTTGAAAAGAAATTTCCTATTGCTTACAAACGTCTAATCAATCGACAATCGTTCTTTGAATTGATACTGGTTACTGTTCAGAAACTAGCGTACATCCATCGTAAAAGCTGAACACACATCCGCGACGATTGATTTTGAGGGCGCAGATGATCACTTAACAACACTCAGGTGTCCTGCAAGCTCGTTTATTTTTCTATATTAAAAGAATGAATTATCAAGTAATTCGAAAAAAATACGCATGTAACGTATTGAGAACATTTTCCTTTTTTCAAAGTCGTTTGCTAAAATTATGTAACAAGATTTCATATTTTAACATTTGTGTCATAAAATCGCCCATTATGGACGTAATTTTATACTGAATATCGTCAAAACTAATGTCATTAATAATTTCACACGAGCCTCTCAACATCTCGGACTCATTAATGGCTAACAGCTCTCGAGTCACGTTACATTTTATGGGACGATCATTAGATCCGGTATTATCGACAGATCCGATGTCATCTGGCTCAACTTAGGAATTGATATAAAAATTAATTAATGGCTTCCAGAATAAAAAAAAACTGATATATGATGTTATTCGTAATTTTAACTAAAGTTTAAGTAGATTTATTGATATGAATTTAAGTTTAGCTGGGGTTATTATGAATTCTCGACAGTCTTCCGATACCAAAAACTAAGTAACAACAAAATCATTATTTAGTTGATATGTACCTTTGTTTGAAGAAAAAATAGTCGCTAAAAGAATATTCATGTTAAATATTGTTACATATGATTACAACTTGCATTCAAAGAATACGTTATAAAAAAAAACTGCACACATTATATAATATCATTCTGCAGGTTTCCACAGCAATACATCTCTATTTGCAACTTCATAAATATGATAATACGAATATAACGTAAAACATGTTTATTTTCCCCATTTCTCGCTCCAAGCGATATCGTGCAAATTTTATTAACTATCTCCTGTTTTTATTGAACATTCAGTAATTCTCGTCCGAATTCCCCTCGCTGCGGTCTTATTGGACGAGGTTTGCACCAAAACGACCCAATTAAAACTTGTGAACGCAACGATATTTGATTTACCCACACAATGTTGCCATGATAAACCAATACAGGATTTGACGTCAAAAGATAATAATACTATTTTATCATCATAATATGTTACACACAATCGTTTAGCTTGGTATGGACATGTTATGAGGAGAAATGAAAAACATGTATCTAAAAAAGTTTTGAATATGAAAGTGTATGAGTATAGGGGAAGAGGGAAGCCAAAAAAACATAGATTGACTGTGTGAAGTGTGTGACTATATATGTGTTTAAGAGGTGTGACTGATGATATGACGAGTGAAAGAAGAGAATGGAAAAAGGGAACATACTGCGCTGACCCCAAAAAAAAAGGTAACAGGGCAGGAAGAAGAAGAATAAGATGTTACGAAATTCTAGAGCTTTGTGGAGTAAAATACGATTTAGTGACGAGAATTGAGAATGGTATGTTGAGGTGGTTTGGGCATGTAGAAAGGATGGATGAAAGTAGGGAAACGAAAAAGATTTATGAAACTGGTGTGAGTGGGAGAGTCGGGAGTAGTCGACCTAGGCGAACGTACCTCGATCAGATCGGGGACGTTCTTCAAAAGGGCCAGGTCATAAGTACTCGTAACCAACGAGTGTGTATTAAAGCATTGATGAAAGTAGAAGAAGCGAAAGTGGTATGTACGAGTAAGGATCGGAGCATATGGAATTCCGTGATACCCTACCATCGCCTATGCCATACGCCTACCCCAATCGGAAAGAGGCCTGATGTTTATGTTTGTATGTATGTATAATCGGCGAGTAACCTTTGAAACAGGTCTAAAAAGAAAAATATGAAATAAATATATAAAATCTGAGTTACGACCCCGTTTTGCTCGCTAAACGAGTATGTTGTATGAATGTAAGTATATAAAGCTTTTATAAGTAATATCTTCAACTTTCCAAAGGTCTGTTGAAACAATCCTCGATTGATTTAACTTGTCAAACAGTCATAATACATAACTTCTTGGCAGGTACGGATGGATGGTACTTTTAAGTTCCGTTCTCCGTACTAAAGACGAAACCCATACACTATCAAGACCCTTTTTCTTGGTGGAGTGGAGGTATCAAATTAATATCCTAAACTTAGGTCTGCAATGCCTTGCAGCAGTGAAAAAATCAAACTTCTAAGTAAATATTAATATTATTTTATTTTATTCAAAGATTAGTATCCGTATATTAATAAAGATACGGATTTTAATGCTCCGTTTATGCAAGGACGGTTACGCAAGGGAATATAGGGTAAGATTATACAGAACCCTCGGTCAAGTCAGACTCGTACTTGGCCAGTTTGATTAAATACGTACTTGCTTACTCAGCATAATCAACGTCATGGTCACCGAAACCATTAGAAAAGTCTAGAAAAACAAACTGTTTTGTTTTATCTACATTTACATATATTTTAGTTATCTGTGAACATTTCTAGACCAGCGCCCATCAACAGTCGGGGTCAATTGGACCGTAAATGAATTGATCGCTCCACTATAGTGTTCATCAGATTTCTAACGAGCTAACCAGCTAATAAGAGCACTGAATTAGTTTAATTATACGATTTGTACAGAGTGCTCCGATTACCTTTCTATTGAACTACACTATAAAGCTTTTAGAATCAGTCGGCACTTGGGAAATAGCAAACAATTCTTTGACAAATCAATTTGATTTGCTACGGGAACTAGGAAAACGCTGAAGCCTTTGTCTTCCAATTCTAAACGTTATGCCAACTGCCTAATAAATGCTTCTGAAAATTGGTGCGGTGACGCGAAAAACCCCAAAAACAAATAAGGCTAATTATTCGGGGTAATGTAACCAATAAATAAATAAAATCAGCTTGGTAGCTTTCGAAAATTCATATTCAATTTTAATTTTAAAATATCATCGTTTCGAACATAACACGCAATCGGACGGAATTACCATACAAATATCAGATTTCAAATTAAGCCGTACGTTTTAACACAAACAGAATTAAATGGAATGTTCGTACAGTGGCTGCGAAGAAGTTAATACGCTTTTGGAATTATTTTAACAGGAATTCCATTTGTTTCCACGAGAATATCTCTGTGATATATTATTACATTATCTCTACGTAGTGCATAATTTAGAATTTTACTCCAACTAAAACTGTTTTAAACCAATTAATTAAAAGTTAAAACTAACCACTGGGTGGAAAATGCTATAATATTTTGAAACATAATATTTTTTTAATTCAATTTTACATACATACATAAACATCGCCTCTTTCCCATTGGGGTACCTACGCAGATATGACGTCCTCGGAGGGCCTAACACGAACAACTTAGGAAAAAGTATAAGTATCGTCGAGCTATCATTTGTATGAAAGAAATCATTTCTCATACAACAGAGGGCCTAACACGAACAAACTTGCGAAAAAGTATTCGTATTGTTGAGCTGTCATTTGTATGAAATTTAAAATAATTTTTCATACAACTGACATATCGACGATTCGAATACTTTCTCGATAGCCGTTTGTGCTAGGTCCTCTGATAGATGGACAATTCGAATACTTTTTCGGGGTCCTCTGATCCTTTTACTTCACTTTCAAAGAAAGTATTTTTAATCGGTAACACGGTATATCTCAACAGTTCGGATGAAGTGAAAACTGATATTCTCCAGGCTTGCGACACTATAATCAGATGTTGATGGTAATAGCATTTCGGTTTTATAGGCCGTTTACGATATAAAAACGACGAATTTTAGTAAAATGTTCCCTAGGATACACAGGCTCGGTAAAGCCACAGGCAAATTAAGTCATAAATTATATTATAGGCCAAACGTATTTCGTGTTGGCGAGCCTTGTCGCTGTGTTGGTCTGATTGGTTTATTATATTACTCGTATATGCAAAGGGATGTTATGGAATATGGACATTATATTATCTGACAGATTAGTGAAATTGATTTAGTCCAATCAGTTTTTTAAGCATTCGTGCATTAAATGTACTCATAATAACAGTAATAATTTTACCTTAGTAAACAAAATAATCACAAAACATAAATTCAGTTATAATTAATTCTTATATTTTACTGTTAGGATATGAGTACATTTATGTCAGTATTTCTGAGTCAATTTTAGGCCTGAAACATGTTTTGTCAGTCAATGCCTATACCGCTGCACTATATAGCGGTAGTTGAGAGATGTAAATATATATATACGTGTAATGAAACACTTTATAAGACTTACGAAAGTAAGGTCTACCTAAGTAGGTACTTAGCGACTTCGATTTCAACGTTCATTTAAAAACGAGAAACGTTTTCATTTGTTCCTTTTCTTATTTGAGTTAATTAGACTTGGTACAAATTCTGTGAAATGGTTTCTCAAATTTACTCGAGTAATTGAGTTTTTAGATGTTTTAGCTACCTACACATTTTACGTTCCGAACTATGATTAGTAGTGAACTAGATTTTTGTTGATTCAATTACGAATTGGCTCAAAATTGCCGGTCGTTATTCCAATTTAGAAACAGCATTATTTATCAACAAATTTTCCTGTGTTTCTGACTCTATCATATTAAATACTGTTTTAGTGAAGTAACAAAAAAGTGAAACAGAAAATAATATTCTATGTAAGACTAAAAAATGTTGCATCACAGTGCTAAAATGGGAATGTTTTGAAAATGCTGAACGCCACAACCGATTCAGGAGCTACATCGCGCCAATCCTCACCAATAAAAGTGTCTCCATCACCAGTGAAGGCATCATCAAGTCCAGTCAAAGCTTCACCGAGCCCCGTCAGGGCGCCTTCATCACCGTTAAAATCATCTTTATCACCGAGTGGAAGACAAAGATCACCACGGAAATGCCAGTTTGCCGCACCATCTGAAGACTCCAGGGATAAATGTGGTACTTCGTGGCTTTGTCGGAGAGGAGCAGGCGTGGATGGTGGGGAAACGAGAGGGGAGACACCTGGACCGAGCACCCCAATACCGCAAGGTTGCGAGGATTCAGCTCCACCACCGAAAAACTGTTTCAGGCTGGTGATGTTGGGGTATGTAAATATATTTTTATTTTATATAGGGTATATTATAAGGTTTTATAGCAATATTCCTCAGAATACATAATATATTTATAAAATTATATTATTTAATGCTAATTTAATTCTGATATTCTTGAACCATGATTGAGATGTTATTCACATACAAAAATTAACCCCGGAAATTTTTAGTTCCTTTGCAAGTTGATGATTTTGTTTACTCTTTCCGATGTCTTCTAGAGACATCAGCAAGTTTAGACTGTTATATTAATTGTTATCTGGCTCTTATGACTAGAATAAATAGGGTTATTTTATACTAGGAATTGCCTAATTGGAAATCTTATTTTTCAAAAAATAGTTTATGTGACTCTCCTACCTCTGATGTAGGACGGGGCCATTTTTGTGTATGTTGCCCGAATAGATGGACACAAATCCACATTTAATTATACCGTAGGTAAATAATCTAAGCCACTGATGATAAATCTTATTTATTAGTTATCCTAGATTAAAATAATCGAATCCTTATGGCAACTATCTTCACAAACTTTCCTATTTGTGGATTATAATATATTTGTGAATTATAATATATTATTATTGTTATATTGTATCGTAATATTACAAGAAAACATTTAGTAACACATTCTACACAGTATTATTATGCTTAAGTAAAGTACACAAATTTATTACGTGATATCACATCGCAAATCGCAATAAATTTAGCCATCAACAGACGGGATGATAGAAACTAAATTGCGAATTCCGTGTCACACCAACGCTAGTGATTACAACGTGTGTTTTCAAGGCGTGCCTACTACTATTTGTTATCTGTGTATTATGAGATACGAGATGCTAATATAATCTATATTACAATGTTATTACGTATTATGAAACGCGTTGATTACCATCATAGTCAAAGAGAATGGACTGACCAATGACATGAAATTGATAATTCTCTAGAAAGTGACTTCAGTTTTATATTACATAGTAATAATTAATATATGCTACGATCGCGATACTGTTTAAATCCTGTGGGCTCTGATTTTGTTTATATTTTTTAGTTCATGAGTGGAAATAATGAGAGCATGTTTCAGCGCGATATAAAACAAAATTTCATTATTTTTAACTGTCCTGTCTATGTGTGCCTTCACGTCTTTCCATATCTGTTATTATGCACATACATATATATATATATTATATGCATGGCTTTATTCTTTTACATCTCTTAATAAATTCGTCAATATTATAACACTACAAGATACATTTTAGTGGTAATTGCGTTTTAGAAAATGTTTAATTTTTATATTCGAGTTAGCTAGTACAATGTATTTAGTGACTAGAATAAATAGTAAGGGTTACCAACTAACAAATAATGCAATCTTAGGCAAGATATTTGTTAGCTGTTGATCGTACTGTCATGATTTGCAAAGATAATATTGATTTTTAAATTACTATACTTTTTTAACCTTAAGGTGGTGAAAATGAATGATTTTTTTTTTCTTATTCCATGACTTGCTTTCAGGATAGTCACAAGACTTTTAGATTTTTAAAAAAGCGGCTAAGTGCGAGTCGATTTCGCGTGTTTACCTCACTTTCGGTACTGAACAAAAAATTACTTCAAAATTTTCCACATTAAAAAAATCAATAATCTTCAATTCAAAAGGATTTGAAAAGTTTTTTATCTATACTAATAAATAAAAAA
Organism: Anthocharis cardamines; assembly: GCA_905404175.1. Classification (NCBI taxonomy): domain Eukaryota; kingdom Metazoa; phylum Arthropoda; class Insecta; order Lepidoptera; family Pieridae; genus Anthocharis; species Anthocharis cardamines. The sequence goes on from FR989963.1 coordinate 8,743,231, forward strand.
CTATAATTATAAAGAGGAAATATTTGTAGTTTTGTATGTTATGTACAAACTCAAAAACTTTTAAAATACTTTCTCCAATAGGAAGTTACATTATCAGCGAGTAACATATTTTACAAATTGCGCCAAAATCTATTTACTGTGCACAGCGAAACTTTTCATTTAGTAAATTCTGGTAATTTTTATTTTTACTATTCTTTAACTTCTATAAGGTTCTATATTTATACCTAAGCAGTTCAAGTTATATTAAAGTTTTATACTAAGTGTTCTAGTAAATGTAAGTTGTAACCACAAGTTTGTGACCGTTTAAATATTAACTTTGTTTACTAAGCGACGATATCATGTAACAAGGGCACTCGCGCCATGAAAAACCATCCAAAGTGGAGTGTATTTCGGAATATTTTATAAGTTAGAGTTTTAACACGCCTTGAAGATAATCTTCATTTTCAACAATACAATGGCGATATAGTTAACATTTTTTAGACATGGGTAACTCAGCAAAATTTCTTGCGTTAACTCAGTAACTCAGGCGCAGTATACTGTGTCGGCTCTTTGAGTTAACTCAATATTGCGCCATGTTTCGCACACTACGTTAACAGAACCAACAACTCACAAGGCGCAAATAGCTCACACGGCTCAGTGCTCAGTTCAGTTGCTCACTGCTCAGTTCAGTTGCTCACTGCTCAGTGCTCACGTAATGAGTGAGTTGAGTTATGACTTTATGAGTGTTAGTGAGATCGTGATCAAGCGTTCAGCAGTGAGCAGTGAGTAGACATGGGTAACTCAGCGAAATTCCCTGCGCCAACTCAGCAACTCAGGCGCAGTGTAGTGTGTCGGCTCCTTGAGTCAACTCAAAATTGCGCCACGACGCAGTAAAAATGGGACGCGCAAAGAGAGCAGTGAAACCTCCGAAACGCACGCAACCCCACGCTCAAAGTTCACTCAGTGAGTGGGTACTGCGCCGTGCGCATTATGCGCACATTATGAATGTGTGAGCTGACTCACCCTGCGCACTGAAGCGTGCCGGCGCAATTGCGCGGCGCAGCGCAGTGTTAGCCATGTCTAACATTTTTCAAACTAATTGCGATTAGTTTGAAAAATGTATCATTTTTGCATTTTTTATCAAAAATGTATATGTTATGTATATTAGTAGCTTTAAATAAATAAAATTATGATTCAAAAGTAATTTGAATAATGAAAAGTTTAAAACCTACTTTACCCGTTTTTTTTACTAATATAATAATCAATAATAATAAAAAAAAGTAAACAAATTTTTTGTGGTATAGCTTGTATAATGTGTATTTTTGACTTCACCAAGACAAAATTATTATTGCTGAAGGCCACATTTGAGACTATAACTACAACGCCCCTATGCTTTATACCGTGTAATACTTTGCAGGTCCCGGGTTCAAATGCTGGGGAAATAAGACCACCAAAAACATTTTTATGTAAACTAACGCCAAGACGCGTATATATTGGTTGCACTGTAAAAAAAGTTATCAGATCTTATGTAGAGCCATTCTCTCGGCTCTACATGCCCTAACCTAAAGGGCATGTAGAGCCGGGAGATATAGATCTAATTCTCAGCGTACAGCATTATGCGTCTAGGATCACGTCGCGATTCTTATGTTTTCTATAACCCCTATCTTAATCAAAATATGTGGCTTGGCCGTTTCGTAAGAGTGACGTAGACTCTCTCGGGCTTATGAACAGAAACGAGCATTCTGACGGGCTCGTTGGCGCGTTTGGTAGAACACCTGCCGTACGCAACGATAGGTCGTGGGTTTGAATCCCACCGGGATAGATTTATAATTTTATGTAAGCATGTTTTCCCCACGTTTGGTAACTTCGGGCATTGATCGGGTGGTAGGAATATCAAAATTCCGACCGGGTAACGAACCACCGTTCATAGATGGAAAGACCGTGAAGTGCACATTGCGCGTTTTGCTTTCAGTCCGAATGCCCGAAGTAAAAAGTAGGTCGACAGCGCATCATTGATTGATGTTCTGTGGTTGAGGTATATCACCTACCATAAAGTGAACCTCATAGTCATCTGTCGATATCTACCATAAAAAAAAGTAATTCAATAAGAAAAAAATATTTCGGGCAGTGCCCAACTTGCCAATGAAGATCGGAAATGATCGGTAAAGCAGACATAGAAATGTGTATATGTAATCGCTTACCATGAGCCACTTGTCTGTTTACTTTCTCTAATATCAAAGAAAGATTCTATATTTAAAAACATTTCCTTTCAACCTATAACATAGCTCTTCCATAAATACTTTGTAACTCAGTTACTGCTAATGTACTAATAATAAATAGTCATTAGTACGAGCGTAAATTCCATAACAACATTAAGTTTATGAGAATTTCATGGCTCGAATATTATGCATAATGTTTCAGTTTTAGCTACAATTTAATACCTATAATGTTTAAACAAGGCACAGATTAAACCGATGGGTACAAAAACGACCATAACTAGATAAATTTTGGAATTTTTCATATAACTTTGGTGAACACTAGATTTTTTTTATGAATAGTATGCTTTAAAAAAGTATACAATACTCAAACATTATCATGAGATAGCCTAGACATCATGCTCACGGTTTTTTATAATAATATTTTTTTTTTGGAGCGGAGTAAGCGGAACGAGTGAACCCCACAAGAAGACTTTAAGAAGTTTACTCACTCACTCACCGTATCATACCGTGTTTTTGCCAAATTGCCAGAAGTAGGGAATAATTACCACATTTATAGAAACACATTTTTTTGTAAACATTTCAGCCTCAGAGGTTTCAAAGTGAGTTTACCATAGAGTCCTGAAATATAAAAAGGAATATTATTTTGAATTAAGGCTTGTGAATGTTCCACGGCGCAATAACCAATTAGCGAGATAGCCGGCTAAACCCAGTTGCACGAGGATTTAGTCTTCCGGAGATGGGATGGCTAATATACAGCGACTTTAATATGAGATACGGCTAAATATTCCGTGGACGTTCTAAACACACTGAAAAGAAAAGAAGAAATAGATTAGATTTCTTTATACAAGAGGTAAAAAAGGGTAAATGGCTCACTTGGTAGCTCAAGCAATAAAGGCTCTAATGAAACTAAATCCTATGCTGAAACATAAGGTCACTGCTACTAGAAGTACTGGAAGAACTCGGTAAATAGCAACAACATAGTCTTAAAATCTCCCCAGGTTTTTATTAAGAATGTTATTTCTATCAATAGTTTTGAAAAAATAATGCCTTTGCACTACCGAAATTTTAACGAAACCTTTTTAAATATTTCATTGTTTCATTCCAATAAAGCTCATTAAAAAAAACAATTAAGTGTACGCCAAATAAGCGGTCCTTTTTTAACTTCAGCTCCAATTATAAACGACCCTTTACATTTATTATTTTAAAACATCAAAATAATTGTCAGAGGTGTGCTACGATTTTTAATTGTTTATACTTTATGTTATATACCTACCTCTGCCTTTGAAATGAAATACTGTTGCTCTTTGGAATTTTATCACACCTGACTCGCGGTTTCAAGTCCCACCGTGTGTGTTTATAACTTTCTGTTAACATGTTTTGTCCTATCTCTGGTACCATTCAAAATCCTGACCGGTGTCCGACTATAGATGGAAGTAAGGCGCTTAGGTTGTCTATGGATTTTAGGTAAAGTTCACAAATAAGGATTATGCCACTACGCAGAAAAAGCAAATATTTCATCTCCCATTAAATCTTAGGGAACAATAATACTGATAGGTACTTGAGAGTTTTTTTTATTTACCAAATAGTAGTTAGATAACATTTTTGGTTTTATATTCTAGTAGGTACGTAAGTAGTTTTGTGGAAAATAATATTAAGTGGTTTAAAAACTAAATAAAATATTTTGTCGCCTCCGTGCCTTAATGGTAAGCGCAACGCGTTTAGCACCGGAGGTTCTGGGTTCGAATTCCGGGGAAACAAGATAAAATACGTGTAAAAAAATATTTCCGTGGGGTAGGGCACAGAAGGCTGATCACCTACTTGCCTGTAAAGATAAATAAATGATCAGTGAAACAGACACAGAAATGGGTCTGCCCCACGCCGAGAATTCACTTTCTATGTTTGCCTATAATTGTTTATAACATTTGAAATAGTATTAGTAAACTATAATGTGCGTAAACGTTGGCAAAATCAAATAAATAAATAATCAGGTTCAGGTGTTTGAAGTAGTCGGTCATTATATCTTACGCTCGTGAAATATTAACGAATACCTTCATTCAGTTTCAAATTATAAATTCTTCCCACAACTCTTGAAAGAACCTTTTTTTATTTATCTAAAACATTCTTTATCTTTCATTTTTAATCACGCATCCATCTTTGAAATTAAAACTCACTACGTGTACGTAAAATCACATAGAACATTCTCCCAAAAACATATTTAAATGTGAAATTAAGTCAAGTTGAGGGCAAAATATTACGGCCTCACCAATAAATGCGTGCCAAGTGCTTTAAATTACAGCTACATAATCGTATTCGCTTTCAATAACCTTAACAAATATATTACTCTCGCTACTTAATGTAAAACTTTATTTAATTATATTTAATGAACAAGATTTTTTCATCTTTAAATTGGAATAGAAAAGAGTATTAAGTCTTGCAGAATTCTATACTCTAATGATAATAATCTATTATAATAACACATAAGCAAAATTTATAAATAAAATATATATCTATTAGATTTTATGTTATGATGACGAGAAAAGAGCCTAATCTTACGTAAAAAGCCGGCAACGCATCTACAAATGTACCTACTGGTTTTGGCGATGTTCATGGGCGGAGGTGATTTCTTTCCATCAAGTGCGACGCATGCTCGTTTGCCCCTCTATTCTATAAAAAATGGTGGAAAGGTCTTTCGTGAAATTGCTTTTTCGCCTACCTTGACAAACGACAATATTTACAAATTAAAAAAAATCGAGTCACAAGAAATGTATTAGTTATAAAAGTGGTTGCGGAAGGGAAAGATAAAATTAATTTAGTATGATAATGCTAGGTCAATATTTGTTCCCGGCTAAGGTCAAGTTTGTAGACCCAAGTAAACAATTAAGGACTAAAATACTGATTTATTCAAATTGTAGACTTGATAAATCCTTCAACGTTCAAATGTGAGTCGAGATCTTATATCTATGTATATTTACTATCTACGTAATTATATACTTCATACATCAGCTCGTTTAACTACTAATGCTATTTATTACGTCAGAATTTTGTCGTTTTTAGGGTTAAACTCAAAGAGTAAAACGGGACCCTATTACTAAAACTCCGCTGTCCGTAGGTCTGTCTGTCTATCTGTCTGACCGTCTGTCACCAGGCTGTATCTCATGAACCGTGATAGTTAGTCAGTTGAAATTTTCACAGATGATGTATTTCTGTTGCCGCTATAACACCAAATAATAGAATAAAAGGAGGCTCCCATACAACTATCGTGTTTATCCACTCGTTTTTGCTCGATATTGATAACGGCAATAGGTAGACGCTCTAATATTCACAGAATATTTAGTTATATATTCACTTTAAAAATAATTCATTAAATTCAAACAAAACAATTATTTAAGGGTCCCATACAATAAACGTGATTTATTTGGCCCATTATAGATAGTACGGAACATTCGGAGTCCGATTCGCACTTGGCCGGTTTTTTATTGCCATGAGCTTAGGGGCCATTCATAAATTACGTCACACGTCAACAAAGTGTGACATTGTGTAGCAAGTCCTTATTTTCGTGACATCACATGACAACATTTATTGAATTGAAACGCGCAACTGTATAACGAAAAATTTAAAAATATTGCCTAAGTCCTTGTATAAGTCTAAATATACAGTGTGTGTAAATATACAGTGTACATAAGAGGGATGGGGGGCTGATAATTGTGAACACCTGTGAGGGTGGGGGGATTTATAGATGGCCCTTTAGATGTTAGCAATTATGTTGGCCTATTCCAGGGACTAGAACGAAATTATATCTAGACCATTTAGATAAACATTTTTATATAAAATACGCGTTTAAACCTCCGATAACAATATTACGAGGAAAGACAATTTCAAAAAGCATTTTGTCTAAATGAAGTATCTTGGATAAAGGTAATCCTTATTTACATAATCAGAGTAATAACAACGTTACAGTATTCTTTATACCTATAATTTTATACTTTTACTTTTTTACCTTTGCTTTTTTTAAATAAATTAAACCTATGCTTGCTATATACGAGTATATAAAATTATACAGCGTACCAATAATTAGATATATTATAACCGATAAATAAAAAAAAACAACTTTAATTGATATTGCTAGTCTGCAAGAAGGAGCAATGATAGCAGTTACTGTTTATATTTATGGATAACTAGTTTCACATCCTGGCTTTGCACGCGTGCAATGTAGATGTTTTATAAAAAAAATAGCCTAGGTTACTTCCTGATAATGTAGCTTTCTATTGGTGATAGAATTAAATACGGTAGTTTTTGAGTTTTTTTGATTTGAGTTAAATCGTAACAAATAGACAAATCTTACCTCTTTATAATATTAATATAGATAATTGGATAAAAAAATATATTTTCAGCCTTAAGTTCTCACCAACTAAATCTTCGTTCTGCCCATAATCTATTGCTTTGTACACCTGTTCATAAAACTTCTTTCTTTAACAATTCATTTACTGTGCAAGCTGTTAACCTATGGTATTCTCTTCCCACTGAAATCAGAAAGGCCCAAACTCTTCAATCTTTCAAAACTATGCTCTTTAAGTATTATTTATCACTGTGACAAATTTATTACTTTTTTCTTGTACCTATTCACTAATTATCTATTATATTATGTTAAAACTATATGTATGTATCCACCTACTGTTAGCTTATCATCTAAATTTATCTCAGTTTAGCCAGTACAGGTTGCCTGGAAGAAATCGCTTTTAAGCGATAAGGCCGCCTATTGCTTTTTATATTATTTATATTCATATTATATCTGATTTTTTGTGGTGTGCAATAAAGTTATATTTCATTTCATTTATTTATTTATTTGTATATTTTATAAATGGATATCCTTATTAATATATGCACATAACATTATGTATAATAGAGAACCAGCTACAAAAGCAAAATACAATACAATATAAAATACAATATTTCCTTTAAGATTAGTCTGAGTTTTCCTTTCGTTAAAAACCCAACCAAGTTCAAATGAAGCTACAGACGGAAAGTAATGAAGGACAATCTGTTAGATGCTGTGCTCTTAAAACTGTTATTTGATGCTCTTTGTTTGAGTTCTCTTGCTTTTGCGGTAAATAAAAGTATTTTCCATTTTATGCAATAAAGTTGTGTTGAAATTGAAGAAGTATAAATTTTATATTATTTGTTTTAATGTTAACAGAAGAAAGTCGAGTCGTTATAGAATTGATTATTAAAGATTTCTTATAAAAAAAAAGCAACTGATTGCTATTCGAAATATATTTTTTGGCCTGAGCTATAATAAAAAAAATATATTTAGAATACGTGGTACGTGGTATTTAGGAGTGTGGAGGCACACCTCAACGAATTTTCATAGGCAAGCGTGATTTACCACCTTAATTTGCCTCAACACTTAACATCAGGTGTGATCGTAAACAAACGCTTTCCTATTTCAACAATTTAAAAAAACAAGAAAAAATTTTTTTACGACTTTACCAACCACATAAGTCGCTTTTGCATATGCTCACTTTTTGTGAAAAAGTGAATTAAATAATAGCGTTTCTTTGTGAGGTAACGTGTTCTACCTTGAATAACAATTACCAGTTAAAAAGTTATATGTAGTTATTTATAGACACTATAATTAATAGCATATTTAGATCGTCTATATTCTATGATAATACCATAGATTATATATTAGTAAACTATACAATTACTTTAAACCTAAACTTTACGACGTGTTTGGAGACTCAACATTGGTGGTTATTGGACTTGGTCACGGAATAGATAATTTTTATCCATTCTGTGGGTTTGGTAACTCAAAATTCTACAAAACTTCCAGCAGTAGTTGTATTTGCGTGGAAAGGGTTCCGTATAGTTAGCTGAAGTTCCATATTTTTAATTGACTTCAAAAAAAAGGAGGAGACTTAAATAAAATACTGCATCAAGCAGCAATCGCGTTTTAATCCGGTATACAGTATTTTATTTAAATGTATGAGGAGGTTATCAATTCGAATGTATAGTTTTTGTTATGTTTGTTACGCGATTATTCCGCCTAACCGATTACATGAGGTGATAAGTGAATATAAATAAAAATAAAATATCTTCGCCTGTTTGACCTCTGGTCCCACATAATGTCTTAGATAATTTATGGATCTTGTACAGGTGCTCTGATTTGAGGTTCAAATATCTTTCGGGTCTATCTTTTCGGATTGGCAAAGAAATGGAAAGGTACAGTTTCTACATATTAAATTTGAGGTAGGTATAGTAATGAGTAAATTATGAACTCTATATTAGTATGGGTTGACTTTATAATATGAGTAGTAATACGCCCCAGCTTCGAACGGCTGCAATATAGTACACAAAATAGCCTGTTACTCGAGTTTTATTGGGAGCGATGGCAGAAGAGTTTTTAAAATGAAACTTCGGTTTGCTCCATCCAAGTTTTAATACATGACAGATTTAATTCAAGTTAAATATACAGAGCAAAGAGTGTTATAACTATTGTTAAAGTGGTAGGCTTATCTCTAGATGTAATGGGAAACTATGGAATTTTAATGTGTGGGTTAGCTGGGTTACAGCTATGTAACTCTCGCTGATATATTTTTTTTATGTCAAATATCGAAAGACGAGCATGAGGTTCACTTGATAGTACCTCTGCAACAGAACATCAGTCAATGATAAGCTGTCGAGCTATTTTGTTATTATTTACTTCGAGAATTCAGAAATATAACTTTCTTGCTGAAATTATTAAAATCGGTAAAGTAGTTTTTGAGTTAAATAGTAATAAACAAACAAATCTAGTATAGATAATGATAAAGAGTGATAAACCATTGTCAAGAATTAGCAAGTTGTACAGTGTACTACCCCTAAAAGTGTTGACTGTTTTTATGATAGCGTTTAGAGGAAGAATCCCTTTTACAGAATAACCTATTTTTGGTGAGTAAAATATGAGGGTGCTTTTGTAGTCTCTAGGACGTCTATATTATACGAAAATGTCTTTACTTTTTAAGCGTGAAAAGGTATCCTGTGGGCGTACTTTTATTTCGGAGAATGAGACGCGAAAGATACGAAAAAAGTTTCTTTTTTATATGAAAATTCATGCTGATTTATGAATCTATTGTTGCATTTGGTATTTTCTTTTACTTTTTTAAACTCCTGTCACTTGTGTTTATATTTTCTTATAATTTCATAGGTACTAACTTTTACTTTAAGGTATATCTTGCACACGTATATCGTGTTGCGGATGTCTATGGGCGGCGGTGATCACTTACCATCACGTGAGCCGTCTGCCCGTTTGCCCCCTATACTATAAAAAAAAACACAGATTATTGTGTTAGACATCGACAGACGAGCATGAAGTCGATGGTAGGTGATGCGCTGTCGACATACTTTTGGGTGAAATGTAGATGTACTATAAACAAAAAAGCTGTAGCTTGGTGAAAGAATTTTGAAAATCGGGCGAATACTTTTGAGTTAAATCGTAACAAACAAACAAACATTTCCTCTTTATAATATTAGTATAGATTGCTATCCTATTTAACATCTCATCATTATGAACTTGCGGCGTCTCTCCTGTAGCCAGCAAGAGACAGAATGTGTCCTATGTGATCACGCATTACTTATGATATGAGATGTTCAAGGATTATATGATATCTATATTTCATGAAAACCCTTTTACGCCACGAACAAACAGGGCCATTAATTAGAATTCTAGATAACATAAGTTATCACTAGTTTGTCTCGTTAAACTCTAATTATTGACTTTGAACACAACATAATTACGTTTACCAGGTCAGCACGAGTCGGAAAGACGTCCCTTGTGGCCCGTTTCTTGGGGAACAAGTTTGAAGACAGCTACACTCCCACTATTGAAGACTTTCATCGCAAATTGTACAGAATACGCGGCGAAGTGTATCAGCTCGACTTATTGGACACTTCGGGGAATCACCCTTTTCCAGCTATGCGAAGATTGTCTTTTTTGACAGGTAAGTTATCGCTTTTTCTACTAACAAATTTTTACTTCGTTATTTAGTTAATACATCGATACTTAGTATAATAAAATTATTTTTTATTTATTTCACACTTTTACATTAAAATCTTAACTGGATAGAAAGGAATTGAAGCTTGGGATATATGTATGAAGATAGGAAGGATATAAAAGTATACAATGATTAATAGAATAATAAAGTACACATAATATAATCACAATAAAAATAAATAACTAAACATACATTGAACAGTAACTATGCGGGAAAAGAGAGAGATAGTGTGTATGTGACTTGTTTAATTATTTATTATTCAATTTTCTTAACAATCGTAAAACAAACAGACCTCCCCAATTTAATTAGTTTCAAACGAATTGATGTTTAAACGAAGTTTAATTATAGCCTTGGATAAACTAATAGTATTCTAGATTTAAGCCCCATTTACAAGACGCAAGTTTCTTGCATGTTGCATACAGTTCAATTGTAGCAATAAATGACTTGCATGGTCAAAAAAACACGTAACATACTTGTAATACAAGTTTTGTTTCAATATGTATTATATATATATTTTTTGTGTATTATGTGCTCATTACACCGGGAAATGCCCGGTGTAATGAGCACATAATATCCGCGTTAATTAGTTAAAGTAACAGTTGCTTACAATTCTGGGATGTTAATTATTGCTCTTATGTACAAGAAAATTGCATCATGTAAATGGGCGTTTAGGCTGGGTCTTGTATAAGCTTCACTTTATCTATTGACGTTATCAAATAAATTTATGTATTTAAAATAATAATTTAAACAGCTTATTCATTCCTTAAAGTCTAACAACCCACTTGTATATACACAAATATCCATAGTTAGACATCTATGTGAAAGTTTTAATGAAAACTATAAAAATACCACCTTAGAAAATCTGGAGATAAACTGGCTGTTTCGCGTAAAAGTCTACAGTGGTTTTTCGAAACGATTCAGATGTGACAATGGTTTTCAACAAACATACACGCTTATTACCTTATGTCGGGAGTACTTTTGGTACTGTAGAGATGTTTGCTAACTTTTTTTTTTATATTAGAGGAGGCAAACGGGCAGGCGGCTCACCTGATGGTAAGTGACTACCGCCGCCCATGGACATCCGCAACACCAGGGGTTTTGAGGATGCGTTGCCGGCCTTTAAGATGATTATATGCTCGTTTCATGAAGGTTCCCAAGTCGTATATATTATATATCTTATTAAATAAACAAATAATAAATTTTAAGTGGTCAAACCTTTTGTTCTCTTATGAATGTACTCTATAGTGTGAGAACTACGTGAACATACAACCTAGGTATTTTGCATAACTTACATAAAGTCTGCAGAATCTCCGTCATAAAATGAAATAGCCCGATACATATCTTGTAAGTACACTAGGTGTTAGATTCATGAATAGTTAATTTTATCTTTCTTCCCTTATTTTTGTGGTGTCTAAAACGGTTATGGACTCGGTTCTCATTGAAAATTGATAAGTCTCTTAAGAAAGAAAGAAAGAAAAAAGATTTATTTCACAAAAACACATTACACATAGATATTGGTGTAGCTCTAGCTCCCACACTAGGATTCCCTGTGTTGTGGGCAGCTAGGCTCTTCCAAGAGCATCAGTAAATTAAACTAAACTAAAGAAAACTAAACAAAACTTCAATTCAACTAAACAACTAACTAGGTCTAATTAACAAAACTGAAACTAAACAAACTGCTTAAATAATAATTAAGAGTACTAAAGAAGAAAGATAAAATGAACAATACTTAAATGAAAAATAAAATAAAAAATACAATACAACACATGGTTTCAAACACACTAATACTACACATTACAAGCACTTTATACATTGTATAATAAAAATAAAAAAGAGATATATATAAATATATTATCTTGTGATGCATAGGAGATTTTCTGTATCCATATAAGACAATGTCAGTAAATACTGTTTGAGATTCTTATTAAAAGTGTACCGTTTTGTGTTTATGGTGAATAACCCCTTACCTAATACAGTATTATAAAGGTACGGACCTTTAAAAGAGTAAAAGCGCTGTCCAAATAAAGTGTTCTTTTTGGGAGGCTTGTAAGAAAGTACACGTTGTGATACTGAGACTGGTGGTAGATTGGTAGCGACATGTTTATGAAATCTTTGACATGTTGCTAGTATGTACAGTTGACGGATTGTGAGACATTTTGTGTCCTTATACAGCTTCGAAGTTGAGTAGCGGAAAGGTTTGCTATATGCAACTTTTAAGACAGCGCGTTGCGCACGTTCTAGTTTCAGCATAAAGCTGGAAGACGCTCCACCCCAAACAGAGACACAGTATCTAAGTATTGATTCACACAGTGCCGTGTAAACCAGCTTAATTGTGTGAATATCAGCAGGTTTTCTAAGTTTCTTGAAGATATAAATTAGTTTCCGAACTCTGGAACAGAGGGAATTTATGTGAGGAGCCCAGGAAAGCCGAGAGTCAATGGTAACACCAAGATACTTGGTAACGTTGGTCGCTTCTAGTGTTGGACAGTTACAGGTGATAGGATGTAGACATGTATGTAGTGTTAGGGAAGGCAGAGGAACAGGAGCAGTATGGCTAGAAATGTTAAAACACATATATTTAGTTTTGGAGGTGTTAAGGGTGAGGAGATTATGTCTCAGCCAGCTGGCGACACTTTGAAGACCTTCTTGGGCCAAATGTGAGACATCATCCCAGGTTGAAGAATGAAAAACCAATGCAGTGTCATCGGCAAAGGAAAAAAGGCGTGCGTTAGACAGGGAAATAGTGCATAAGTCGTTAATATAAACAAGAAAAAGCGTCGGGCCTAGCACGCTTCCCTGTGGTAAGCCGCATCGAACATCATTTAGTAGACTGTAGTGCCCATCAACGCAAACTCTTTGTCGTCTGTCAGAGAGATAAGACCTGAACCAGTCTAGTACATTACCACGAATACCTAGCTTTTCCAGCTTAGCGAGGAGTATAGGACGAGATACGGTATCGAAAGCTTTAGCTAGGTCTAAGAATACACCGATGCATCTTTGTCCTTCATCTAATTTTGTACTTATCAAGTCAACCAGTCGAGCAGTAGCATCCTCCGTTGACCTATTACGGCGAAAACCAAATTGGTTGTCAGCAAGGATTGATTCGTTTTCTAGGTAGCTCAGTAATCTACTATTAACGACCTTTTCCATGATTTTACCTAATGTCGGGAGTAGAGAAATTGGTCGGTAATTGGAGACATCTGTACTGCTGTTAGCTTTATGGATGGGAGTAACATTTGCTATTTTCCAAGAGTCTGGGAAAATGCCACACTCTATGCTAAGGTTACAAATGTAGGAAATGGGCGCTGAAAGTATATCCTTAAGAGATAAGACTACTTGATTACTTATGTTGTCCCAGCCTGGTGCAGAATTTGGCTTGAGAGAACTAATTATTTTTATTATTTCTCGCTCATCGCTGGGGATAAAAAGAAAAGAATTAAGTCTGGGTACTATGTTGACTTTTTCAACGAGATCTTTTTCTGTTAGTCCCAAGGTATTAAGAGTTTTGGAGGCTAAATTATCTCCTACAGAAGAGAAGTAGTCATTTACTATATTCAGTGACTCAACAGGGTTTTTACATATGTCAAAAAGTTTGTTGGGGCTGGAATTTATTGTGTTTAAATTACAAATATTCTTAATCGATTTCCAAAGATTTTTACTGTTGTTTTTATTTTTTATTATGCTTTCTGTGTCATGTAAGTCTTTTAGATTTTGGAGAATATTGTTACAAAAATTTCGATATTGAAAATATTCATATTGAAGTGAACTGTTATTCGGGTGTTTCCTAGCCAAACTATGTAGTTTGTCTCGGCGTCTAACACAGCGTAATAGCCCCGGTGTGATCCAATGCTTTCTAATTGTTTTTGAGTTACGACTATACAAAACACTTTTATTTCTATCAATTGCGTCAGTTATAGTTTTGGTAAATGCATTAACAGCATCATTAACATTTTTAGTCTGGTACAAAGAACTCCAGTTAGTATCAGATATTTCTTTTTTTAGTTTGTCATAGTCGATTTTGTGAATTACTTTCGGGAGAGGTGTAGAATTACTGATTAGTTGGGAATAATTAATTCCCAGAATTACTGATTGATGGTCGGAAACTTGGGATGGACATACGGCTATACGAGAGGGTAGACACGATTTAACTAAAGCATGGTCCAAACTATTCTCTCCGCGAGTGGGGATGTAATGACCTTGAATAAAACCATAATGACTAAGAAGGTTTAAATAGTTATGAGCTTTAGGATCCTCAGTAGATTCTTTAATATCTATGTTGATGTCGCCGACTATATAGATTGAGTACTCGCTATATGATTTAATAAGATTTTCAAGGGAGTCCAGGAAGTTGTCAATATTGGAAAAAGAGGGCGATCTATATATTGCTAGTACAACGATCTTATCATTAATTTGACTGACAAGACAATTAGCATCAGCAAACGCTGGTTCAAAGAAATTAATGTTAAGACTAGGTTTAAAAAGTATAACAATACCATCACATTTATTGATGTATTTCTGTGAGTATGTGCATAGATACCCATCTAAACATATTCCAGAAAAATTCTCATCAATCCAGCACTCAGTAAAGATAATGATGTCCGGACTAAAATGGAGCCTTGAGAGAAAAACAATAAAATTGTCAAAATTTTTGTGGATGCTGCGAATATTTTGTGTAACTACCGTTAAGTTACATGGATAAAAGAAAGATTGGCAATCTTCAGGAATGGAAATATATTCATTTAATATAAACACGGTGTTGTCTATATCATTTATCAAACCTAAATTATCGAATTTTAAGATAAATATATAAAGGGACACCAAAAATCGACATTAATAATGATTGTGCGAAAATATGAGAGGCAGGAAATAATCTTAAGATGTATAATATGTGATGAATTGATAAATTCCATGAAATTATGAAATAAATAAATGAGAGCGTAATTAATGGATTAATGTTTATATTAACTAATATAATTTCTTCTCCTTTAGTGTTAAGTGTATAACATGAAATAGTATAGCTTATATAAAAAAGGGATATGAAAATTTCATGATGAGTAAAGTGGATAAATAGCCAATAACAGAAAAAAACAGAAATTATAAAAATGACAGTATAAAGTTCAAATACTAGTCACGCTTCGGACAGCGACTTAAGTTGGTCTTCATTTTTAATTAATATGTAAGGAGCACCATTTTTTTTCCTCAGGTATACATTACCGTTTGCCGTCCAGCAATAATCATATTGCTCTGATTTAGCCGTCTCTCTGGCAAGAAAGAAAAGTCGTTTTGCTCTTGGCGTAAGGAACTCTGAGACATAGA
Organism: Anthocharis cardamines; assembly: GCA_905404175.1. Lineage (NCBI taxonomy): Eukaryota > Metazoa > Arthropoda > Insecta > Lepidoptera > Pieridae > Anthocharis > Anthocharis cardamines. The sequence goes on from FR989963.1 coordinate 8,758,775, forward strand.
TTGCACAAGAAGATCCAGTCAAGCCCAGGTGTCCAGCATTTAATTGATTAGATCTATTTTCTTTGTTGTGTTTCCGAATGGCACTTAAAATATTGTTTTTTTGTAAGGTATTTGTCATTTCCACAGTAAGATTCCAGCTTGAGTTGTCCTTTCTACTGGTATATCGCGTAACGTCTCTAATATCATTTAGCTGTAAGTTGAGTCTCATGTTTGAACAGAGGTTAGACACATATTGAAAAAGTTCGGTCTTCGTGGCTTGGGCTTGCTTAGGTACATTACGGATTTCGAGACTAGTTTTGTGAAGGGATCGAGCTAGCGCTTCATGTTGATCTTCCAGTGAAGTGACTTGAGCGGACACTTCCTTCCAGCTGGATTGAATGCCATCAATCGTTTTCTGCAGTTCATGCATTTTTTCGGAGACAAAATCAATAGACTTTTCGATTACTTGACTAGTCGTGTTGACAGAAGTTAATTTGGTCGAAAGTTCTGCGATACGACCCTGTACCGAGTCCAAGCGACTATTCTGCTGTTCCTGCAATTTGTCAAGCCTGGAGTTCTGCTCGCGTTGAAATGTTCGCAACCATTCCTTAATTTCATTTTTAAAAACAAGAAAGTCGTCGTTTTCATCACGCGCCACTCTACGCTTTTGACGTGTTTTAACATTTACATTATCACTCTCTTGTGTGGAACTCTCACCTGCATCGCGTTCGCAGTAAACATTTCCCTTTGCTGGAGATTTCTTCATTATACAGGTATATTTAGAGTGTAATTTACTGTGCCAAAAAATATCCAACTATATGTCCTTCTAATTGGCAGGTGGTCTTCCAATAATGCGTAAGGTAATTAGCGTATGCGCATGTGGGCGGGGCTAACGCCACGGAAGGGGGTAAAGGGGCGGAGCTTAGTGTATCTCTGGTACCAGGCGCGCAGAGTAACACTCTTCACTACTTATGCACTCCTATTATTTCACTATGAATTTTTGCGCACTAGATTTAATTATTTAAATAAAAACACGCCACTGACACAACCACTTAATGCGACGATCGAGGCGGAAGAGGATACTACTTATAAAATTAAATTACCTAAGTAAATCTAGGTATGTAAGAATATGTGGTATGTACTCGTATTTGCCAAAGGGATGTGAGATTGGGCGGGATTATTTGCTTAAGTCCGAGCCATAGGTACTTGACCGCTTTTTCTTATTACTTTTTGATTTACTTTAGAATATTATGTACTATAGTTACATTATTTTTAGTTTACTAGCGATCCGCCCCGTCTTCGAATGGGTGTAGTGTAGATGTACTATAGCTAATATTACTCGCTGATCATGTAACTTTTCAGTGGTGAAATAATTTTTAAAATCGGTCAAGTAGTTTTTGAGTAAAATCGTAACAAACAAATAAACAAATCTTTCCTCCTTATAATATTAGTATAGATAAAATAGAGTGAAATCATAAATAAGGCAATGCCCTTTGATTATTAAATAATCTAAGGCTATTAAAAATAGGTGGATTAACTTACTACCTTATATTTATACTTAACTTTAGACCTGCCCAGTCATACCTACTCTACGTTTACATAGCAATATATATACATAAATACAAAGTTATTTTATCGTATTAATTATATTTTTCGTTCATTTCACTAGATAATGAACTGTCAGTGGAAGTATCAAACAATACCCATGTCAGACCTGACAGATGATATTAAGAACAAACTTCTAGTATAATTAATATAAAAATTATTTGAATATGCTTTACAGAGCTTCGGGGGAGAATATTAGACGGATGATACAACGTATAAGCATAAAGTATTGAAAGCAGCAATACAGTCTAAACTACTATCATCAGCCGGCCTAGCATGACAACCACGACAAAATTGTGTCGACAGTTTTCTCGTGTTTTAATCAATTATCTCTTTATTTCTTCCGGGTCTAACATGACAATTTCACTTAAAACTCGACTTTTAATATCAAAAATAGATATATTTGTCGATCGAGATATCTTTTCAATCAAAATTGTCGATGTCGAGATATAATATATTGAGATATCTTTTAGTTTGTCTTCTCTCGTCCGCGAGATATCTCATGGCGGTCATGTTAGGCCGGCAGAACTTATAGTTTAATTAATTGAATTATGAAAGTTTCGGTAATACAAAAGAACGCATCAACGCGATCAACCTATGGAGTTACGTGTTTACACAAAATATTGACTCCGGGTGTCGTTATATGTCATTTAATTATCGTGTAGCGGCCCGCTCGAGTTTGGGACTAGATTAGACACCTGCCTGTTAAGCCCCAGGCAATTTCTACGGCAATTAACTTGTCCCAGTTTGTGCACTGCTACTTCATATACACACACCTCTTGTGCTCCAGATTGATTATTATCGGGCAACGCTTATAACTTTAGACGAGATTTTAACATCGGATGCTATTTCAACTATGATACTGAAAATATATACACTTTTAGATATACCCAGGGGTCGACAACGAGACATTATAGTTAGATATTTAAATCCATTTAAGAGAGAATCACTATATCAGTTGTAAGATATGCATTTTATAAGGTTGCAAAAATATAAGTTTGCGCAAAAGCGAACTATAGAGCAAGGCGTCTACGAGATAAACAAGTTTGAGGACCTAAGGTTTGATCTAGACTGTCATAGTCCGCTTTTGGCTCCATCATTTATTATGATCTTAAACCTATATCGCACGATAATAATTGTGTTTATTGTTTTTTGTACTACACTGCTGGAAAAAATTAAAGCAAGAAATTTTCCTAATTTTTTCACCAAAGTTTGGGAGGCTGTATCTCGGAGAATAATAGTCATATCGAGATAAAAAAAAGCATTTTGAAGCTTCATTCTTCTACTTTTAAGATTTGATCGAGTCAATGAGTACATGCACGATCGTGAAAAAAAAAAAATGCGAATTTGTCCCTTCGAGATGTTTCATCAATTTTCTCAATAACCAAAATAAGAGTAAACATGGACCAAGATCTTAATAGTAGAAGAATGAAGCTTTTTATCTCGATATGACTATTTTTCACCGAGATACAACCTTCCAAGCTTAGGTGAAAAAATGAGGAACATTTATTTGTCCTTTAATTGTTTCCAGTAGTGTATCAATTCCAAGTTCAATCACAACCCCCAGCTCTCATTTTATTAAGTAGGCAATTAAGAAATAACAAATGACGAGCTTAGTATAGTAAGTTTAATCATTTCAAGTTAAAAATGACATTACTTTAAAAAGTAAAAATATAATTTTAAGAAAGGGTTCGTAAGATTCTGTTTCTATTGTAAAATAACCTCTGAAGAGTTCAGACACTAGCATAAATGAGACATTAAAATGAGCACTAAGCTCCTTTCAGACGTTAGGTGATAACTTTTAACAACCTCGCACCTGTCTCAGACATCAAATAACTGGCACTGTTAGACAACTCTTAAGTATTTTAAATTCTCTGTGGAAATTCACCTCAAAACTTAGGTACAAACTTGCTCAATGTTCGGTTCAGGACTTATAACAGTTTTCATAAATAGGGTGATTTTACATAATATTCTCTCGTCCAAGCTGATTTTTCAGTGTGTATTTTTTAATACTTAGAAATATAGATATACCTACACGAATGAAACTGCCTAAAAACAAATGAACTGTTATTGACTTTTTACAAAGGTTTTACATAAAAAAATAGAGCCAGACAACGTGTAGCTAAAGCTTGCACACATTTTTATAGAACGAATGTATGTAGTAAATATTCAATTTAATGTCACAAAAATCACCAAATTTTTGTTGTTGTGAAAAATATTTTGTTGTAAAAAAAACACGTTTTGCCTTAAAAATATCGCAGGCATTAACATTGTAGCTATCATTTTATGTTGTAATATAAAAAGATAAAAATGCAGTTTTTTGCAGATTGTTGTTGTGCTCGTGGTTTGGTTGTTGGTTTAAAATGCAACGTAAAACCTTAATTAGCATTTTTATTTCTCTTAAAGCACGTATTCCACTTTTCTATTAGTGGCTGATTAGAATTCCCATCAATCGTAATATCTGCTCTAAATAGTTTCTTAACTTCGCAAAACAATTCGAGGCCTTCACGGATCACGTGTTTGAATATAGAACGTCGAAAAGTTTTATTCGATTTCACGGAACCGTATTCGAAATATTCTAAACTTGAAATTGAATTTCTTCGAATACCGTCCGTATCTTATATTGTAGTTGAAATGGTGCGGAAAGGGGTGAAATGTCTAAATACCGAAAGCCGAAGGTGGTGTGAAAACGTTTGAAACACGACATAGGTACGTGCATTTTATTTGGGTGAAGAAAATTGTTCAATAAGTATTTTCAGAAGAGGAAAATCGTCAAATAGTCAACAATAAATAAGAGAATGTCTCAATCTAAAGGTTCGCTGAGACTTACCCTAAGGAATTGAAACCTATTGATGTTATACAATATTAAGCCGACTTTATTCATTGTTTCATTTTAGTTGCTTATTAATCTTTGTAGACCGTTAGACAAAACTTAATATCGAAATTGGGAGACGAGACAGAGCGCGATATACATCATATAAAATTAAAAATATATAGGTTTACATAAAAAAAGTATCTGAAAAGGTATATTATTCATAATATTTTATTTTTAAAGGTAACGAGCCTTCCTAATTATTTTAGAATAACAGTTGAAGTAGGTTGAGTAGTTAATTCTCATATTTATTATTATTTTAAATATCCGAATTTGTTTTGGCTTACATAATCGTTTTTTTAAGAAATTTGGGTTTCAATGTAAAGTGCTTATATTTAATGTACGATATGATAAAAAGTTTAGAAAAATTTTAAGTATCTGATAGTCATTTTAAAAATTTAAATTAAAGTATATAATGTATGACTGCCTCCATGATTTAGTGTTATGCGCGTTGTGTTAAGCAGCGGAAGTCCCGAAAATCGGTGTGAAACAGGCGCAAATGTGTCAACCCCATGTTCCACGAGGGGACTTTACTTTTTAATGTATCACCTGGGTTTCTTTAGAAGACTATTATAACTACTCGTTGAGCATTACTGACCTCTCTATCTATTACAGGTGACTTGTTCGTGCTGGTATTCGCGATGGACTGCCGTGAGTCCTTCGAAGAGGTGATCCGTCTCCGCGATCAGATCCTGGAGACGAAGGCTAGCGCGAGCAGTGGCAACTGTCGCGGACGGCGCCAGGCTCCGAGGGTGCCCATGGCGATAGCTGGGAACAAGTGTGATAAAGACGTTAAGTAAGTAACATCTGTGAGATGCTTAAAGTGTTGGAAAGTTTCATTTGCGTGCGGGACTATGCTATGAGGTAGAAATGGAAGGAGAAAGATAGAAAAACCGTGAAGGGTTCAGTCTGTGGATTTCCGAATGCTCGAAGTAAAACGTAGGTCGACAGCGCATCATTGACTGATGTTCTATGGCTGAGTGACCTACCATCAATTGAACCTCATGCTCATCTGTCGATATCTAACATAAATAAAAACAAAAAAGTATTTTTTTGTGGTGAGCGTGATCTATGTTAATTTTTGGTCGTAATAAAAATATTCTTATTACTTATAATAGCGTTGTAGTTTTCAAATAAACCAGCCGTATGATTTAATCTATGAGCTCCTTTCTGAAATTATGTGTTTTTCATAGACATGAATTTTCTTTTAAGAAATCGTTGTGTTTAGATTGTTATAATTAAACCAAGTGTCTGTTAGTCACAAATCATTTTCGAATCCTTTCTTCAACACACTACTATACACACCATCCCTGATAAGATTCACACTTGTCAATAAGTTCCCATTATCACATTTTGACTAACCTTTCCCTTTTGTAAAAAAAAACATTAAAAAGATTCCTGAACAACACACACACACAATATTGACAAAATAAAGCCAATATACTGTCTAGTTCTCTAAGTCTTAATTTATATTGTTTACAAAATATTGTGAATCTCTAATGTATTTTAATGATTTTAATAATATATTTTATATAAACTTTCCGCAATAAAAAATAATAGTGATGTACAGCAAGAAAATCCGTTCCGTAGTTTGGAATAAATTGGTTTGATCGTATGGCTGGTGTTATCATGTATTGAGTCAGTCCTACGTCAATTACACTATTCCTATCAAAATACCTCACTTCACGTGTAATAATTATTACCTGCTAACGAGCCAGTATGGAATGGCATTGTAATCAGACATTCTTGGAGTAAAATAGTTTTCTTTTATTCTTGCATGTTATTGTTATCAGTCACGCGATGGAGAAATTGCTAAATGCTACTTTTTAGTAAATTTTTCTGTAATGTCTCGTTGGTCGTATCAAACATTTATTCAAATTTTTTCTTGACATTTTTGTACAAAATATCTTACTTTGATCTATTTTTAACTATAAAAGCCAATATATAAGTTAAGTAATGAAAACCATCAAACCCATATTTAGGTATCACATATATATGTATATTATCGTCGTAAATGGGTTCCATCCTCATTCGAGAAGTGGAATCCGTCTCAGTCTATGAAGAATAAAGTGTATATATGTGTATATTTAAATATGCAATTGTGCCATAGCCATGCTCTATGACAGTAATTAAATTTTACTAGAGGCCCAAGCACGAACAACTTGCGAGAAAGTATTCGTATCGCCAAACCGTCATTTGTATGAGAAATTCCCTACGAATGACAAATTGACGATAAGAATACTTTCTCGACAGTTGTTTATGTTTGGAACTTATACTTTATTTTGAGATGACAAAATTTCTATAAAATTGTTACAGGACTGTACAGCCGGAAGAGGCCACCGCGTATTGTGCAACACAAGACACGGCTTGCGTTTTCATGGAAACTTCAGCTAAGAAAAACTATCACGTGGAAGATTTATTTTACGAACTCTTCGTAGTTGCTAATTTACCGTTAGAAATGGCCCCGAACCATCATAAAAGAGTGAATGCTGCATTCGGCAGCCCTTGTACCTTACCCCCTACCAGTAGCCAAAGTAGTAGAAGTAAGAAATGTACTTTATCTATTAAGAGGAGATTGTCGGATGCATGCGGTGTAGTTGCTCCTAATGTTAGGAGACCCAGCATTCGCACTGATCTGATGATAATGAGAACGAAAACTTGTGCCAAGGGTGACGGGGATAGCGCTGGAGGCAGTCCTAAACTCAATTTTAATCGATTCGTAAGATCTAATGCACAAAGTGATAAAAGGTCATGCTCCATACAGTAATAAGTTACTCAACTGAAGGTATATTTTCAAAGGGATGTATAGTTTAAGCTTATTTGTGCTCGTGGTTCAATTTATGCAGCAATAGATAACTCGTTGGTCGGTTTTCTAATAACTCTGGCTTTCTTAAAGTGAATGCTTGATCGTTGTAATTTGTAATATGTAATATACTTTTTTTATCCATCCTAAGGATTATTGAGTATTATATTGTCGGAAGTGTTATTTTCAAACCGATACGACTTTGGTGAGGGAAAGAACTTATTCACAGGTCGACAACATCTGAAAGACTGGTGTTGCACTATCGATGAACGTTAGTTACTTATCATCAAATGAACCTCTCCTGTGAGAAATTCAATGAAAAATAGATACCTATCCTACTATATCGGTATGTATGTTGATAGAAAATCGCACAGCACCACGTGCAGAAATAAGTTAAATACCAGTGCGAATGTTTTAGAAAAGGTGCTACTGCTGGAAGAAATATAGGTCTTTAGAGATGAAATCTGCAACCCCATTTGTAGAAGTAAGAAGAATGTTCAATAAAGTTAATAGAAGTTTACATAATTCCAAGTTTTCTTCGAGACGTTTAAGCGAATTACAAAACATTTTTAATTAAACATGAATGTCGATGGAATTAATGTTGTTACATTAAAATTAAGATGTTAATGTATTTAATTGTAAAGTTGTAACTTAACGTTTAATCGTTATTTCATTTTCGGTTCTTAAGCAATGTTTATAAGAATTGTTGAAAGTTAGAGTGTATGTATGTAAAATTATTGTAAATTTCGAACTTTGATGCTCTGATTTGATGGAAACGTACGTCAATGCTTAAGCATGTAAAGCGATTGTATTATAGCGCTTTCAATCAGTTATTATTTCTAACGTCTAATTTTATATTTTTTAAAAGTACTTCTAAATATTTTGGAATTCAGATCAAAGTGGATGGGACCAAAATTGTTTATGCTTGAATAATAATTGAAATTAACAAATGAATCTCTTTGGCCATATCAAAAATATATCTGTAATCAAATTGGTATATTATCAGAAGCACATTGCGATGTAATATTAAAGATAGAGCGGCTAAATCTCAACGGCTTTCCCTATATTTAATATCTAAGGAATATCTAAAAGCTTTTTATGTTATCCGGCTTCACTCCAAAACTCTAGATGGTAAATATATTATATATAATTCAAGGTGAATGTTATATAATCAGAGGCATTAGGTATTGAAATGATACATTATAGATTAATCGGCTTCTGGCTTTCCTTATTTTTAATACCCATCAAAAAGCTTTCTATGATTTCTGGATATATTCTCGTCATTTTAGACAGTAAGGTTGTAATATCAAAATGTGATGTTGTCATTATTTTAAACTAAATGTATTTTAAAATAATTTTTAAGTGTTAAACTTTTGCGAAATAAATACCCAGTCATTTTTGTTTGCAATAAATTCACAGAATTTGGATATGTGTTACGGTAAATCAAAATTCCGCGTTTAAAGACGTTAATCCATTGACATATACCTACTATGTCTATGCGTTACTAAGTATCTTTTGAGCATTGTTATTACTCGTTTTTGTCAAATCTTTTGTATATTCTCAAGAAAATAAGTTTTCCATCAAATTCGCAGACGGGTCGAAATGTCCGCGGATAAATCTACATCTCCACTAATACAAAAAAAAAATATTACAAATAGTTTCTTTGTAAATAATAGAAAAGGATAGTTTAAATTTTATAACGTATGTCACGTTGCTGTCTATGTATTTTGTGAATACAGAGTATATCAACTATAACTTTTTCCAGCAAATAGGCACATAAACTAAAATAAAGCCGCCCTAAACTTAGTAGTTAGTGCAGCCGGCCTAGCATGACAAGCGCGACAAAATTTTGTCTACCGTTTTCTCGTGTTTCAATCGACTATCGCTTTATTTCTTTCGGGACTAACATGACAATTACACTTAAAACTCGACTTATAATATCAAAAATAGATACATTTGTCGATCGAGATATCTTTTCTATCAAAATTGTCGATGTCGAGATATAATATATCGAGATATCTAACATCTTAGTTTCTCTTCTCTCGTCCGCGACATATCTCGTGGCGGTCATGCTAGCGCGGCAGGATAGCAGCTAATGAATATAGAAAAATTGCGTTTGAGGTAAAGTGACTTTTTTTTCATTTGTCATTTAATTCTTAATTATCAACATTGCGACAGTATTACTCAGTATTTGTAGATTTGTACTGACTATCTAAAATAATTGAGGTTTACCAAGGGAATGATATAGTTGTTTCGATGTCTTTAAAATGATTGTATATAGTACGCGTCTTTTACATGTATCTATCTATTTGTGATTACTTTTACTGTCTGTATCTGTCTATAATCTAAATAAAGTATGTTTTGAAATAAACATGTGTTGTTTCCTCTGTTTTTTTTCAGCTACTCACATCATTGCATTTTTGTATAGAAATGGGAGCAAACAAGGCAGGTTGCTCATGCGATCCGGCACATCACTAGTGCTATTTTTTTATTTCAGATATCGTCAGACGAGCATGAGGTTCACTTGATGGTAGGTGATACCTCAGCCACAAAATATCAGTCAATGATGCGCTGTCAACCTACTTTTTACTTCGAGCATTCGGAAATCCATAGACTGAAACCGGAACGCGCAATATGCACTTCACGGTTTTGCAATCTATGAACGGTGGTTCGTGACCCGGTCGGAATTTAGATATTCCTCCCACCCGATCAATGTCCGAAGTTACCAGACGTGGGGAAAAAATGCTTACAGAAAATTATAAACCTCTGGTCCCAGTGGGATTCGAACCCACGACCCATCGATGTGCACGGCAGGTGTTCTACCGAACGCGCCAACGAGCCCGTCATCATTTCTGTACTATATTACTTCATATAAATGTAGATTGTAGATGTATGGAGTGCAAAAGCATTTTGAATTTACGCGTAGCTCTAACCTTAACTGAAATATATGAGGTAATAACTCTTAACCATAATTTGTGACATAAAGGTAATTTATACAGAACGTGACGTTATTATTAAAGCTATTAAAATACTATATATCGTACTTCTCGTAATGATAAACAATAAATAAGTAAACTCTCTACCGGTTACATCTAAACTACGCAACAGTTTTTGATGCTGTTTTCACAACAAACTGAAGACACAAGAATTAAAAGAAATTCTTTGGGAATATTAATTGTAAATACATATTTGTAGTTATAATATTAAAATAGTATATTGTTATAGATAGTTGAGAAATTTCAGTGACCACTTTTCGACCATTTTCATAGTTAACGCTTTCATGGTTTATTACCAAAATAATTAATAACTCTTAGGAGGTTAGATCCATCCCTCCTTCCTTCTTTCCTTATGATTGTCTTCTAATGAAGAGGACAATGTCGCCAATAATAAAGAGTTCATCGTATAGGAACTAGATACTATATTTTAGCTGACATGGTATCCGTATACAATTATTAGGTGCCTTTAACATCATATTCAAATAAAAGTTTAAAAAATTATGTATCCACTTTGTTAAATATGAAATTTAACAAAGTGGAAAAAAAATTTCTTCATAAACTTAAAACACCTGAGGCGATATACTCTGTTAACTTATGTTGTTGGTATTCTCATAAACCATTATTCGCTTTGAAGAATATTTTGTAAGTATTCTATTAAATGAACACTTACGCCACTTCTTTTTTGTAATACTAAGTAACCCCAAATCAGTGGCGTAGCATAGGTAATTAGCACTCGGTGCGGATCTCATATTTGCTGCCCCCTTATTTTTGTAATTGATTATAAAAAATTGGGATGTGGTGAAAATGGTACTCTTTTTGAATAACACTAAACTAAAGAGAAATAATTAAGGTGATATACTTAAAAAAAAAAAAATGTTGAAGGAAGTCATTTTTTACCGTTACCTGTGAAATGCCGCCCCCGCCAAATTGCCGCCCGGGGCGGCCACGCCACTGCTCCAAAGCGTCCAAAGTTGTTGGCGTAAGGCATTAACTAAGAGGCAGTTCATTCAATTAATCTGGCTTTGTAAATGATAATATAATATTTAAATTCACAATCAGATGAAGTAATTCAGTCTTGTACTTTAATAACTAAAAAAATGAGTAAATCGACTCTTCAAATCAAATAATTCTCCGCCATTGGTAAGTCCTCTCCGAAGTCAGAAGTCTCTAGTTAAACGATAAAAACGAAGTTTGTCGCTCGCAAACTTTTATTATTGTAAAGTACAGAATTTTCCCGATCAATTCGTTGGCTGCGCTCCAAAAAATGCCAGATGTCAGATAACTTTGTCCTTTGGTTTTTATTTATAAGAGCATCGCTATTTTTTAAATTTCGACTCTTTCGCACTTGGCGATACGACAAGATTTATAAGTGCTTATGAGTGCAGTTATGATTTAACACAAAAATATACTCAATGAATTAACTGCTGTTCCTTTACTGTTAAAGATATTAACTCTTTCATTCAACGATTTCCCAATGCAACCCGCGGATAAGCTCAACAAACATTCAACGCGCAGTCGCTAGAATCATCCGAAACAGCTTGTTTATTTAACGCAAAACCAATATAATTTATTACCTGTTACTCTAATAATTGCTACGTAAAAATCTTTTCATCTTACTTTACGCTTCGCTTCGGTAGGTGCTCTAAGGAAGTTAAGAGGACACTCTTTACAGCTTATTGCATCAACTTTTACACAGGGCAGCTGTGGATTAATTACACCAAACGGTCCTATAACATTCTCAGAGTACAATATAACGATGCGTTACGTATTATCCTAAGAAGACCACGATACTGCAGCGCATCAGCGATGTTTGCGGAGGTCGCTATTCCAGACTTTTACGCGGCGCTTCGTTGTAGAATCGCCAGTTTTTGGCAAACTGTACGGAGCTCAGAGAACGAATTGGTCCGAGTCGTCGCTCAGATAACCTCGACAATCGTCAACGACCCACCTCTAGCTAACTGTTAATTCGTCTATATAGTAGCATCACGAGTAAGATGACATATTAAAACAATTGAAAGTTTTATAATAATTGTGTTCAGCGAAGCAGGTTAAGTACGCTCCAGGTATTTCCGCGACGCTGCTCCCAGATAATGACGTGGTATTAATTAGCGTCTACCCACCGATGTTGCTTTAATATCTTAGTATTCATGTACATATTTTTTTATAAGAAAATGTACAATATTTGCGCCATTATGTTTCTGATTTTCTTTTATTATAGAGCACCGAGCATGTGGATTATCTGATGGTAAGTAACTAAATAACTTAACTTTTGTTAACTGAAGTTGTGGGAACTAAAAGGAGACCAGAATATCCCAAAACTGTAAACTTTATTAAATCATATTGGGCTCTAAGTTAATTACAGTAGAAAACGGTCACACGCTGCCCTGTCTGTTTCACGGACTGTTATGATTTTACAGTCAAGTCAGTGTATGTTTCTTCGTTGAAGTGTTTTACGATAACTGTTTTATAAAACCATTTTCGATGGTGATAATGCGATATAGTGAACTGTATTTTTTTGATTTCCTATATGCATAGGCAAAGGTTGCGTCGATCAATGTTTTAGCTGATGAGTGGAAATTTAATATCCCTAACCTTGATACTTTACCTGTCTGCGCTGCCTGAATCCAGCGCCTCAGCACTCGATGCCGCCCAAATATCACAGATTGAATATATAGGTTCGTTACGGTATAAACTAATTAACATAAGTAAACTTGGCGTTTTAAGATTTGGGAATAACTAGCTTCAAGCAGGGAGTTCACAACACGTTCACCGACGGACTGTCTGACGCAGACTGCGTGGTGTGATCGGCGCGGGGGCGGGTGTGCGGGTGGAGGGGCCGCGATGCTTCGACATCTCAATCCGCGCGAAAGATGAAGGTAGGACGAACAATGATAGCGGCTACTGATTCCTACCTACATACTAAATTACACTCTCACATTGATTTGAGACATAGAATTTTGTGAAAATGTAATTGACTTTTTGCTATAATTGAAATTTGTTTACTTTATGTGGTTGTACTTGTTTATATGTAGTTATATATATATAAAATAAAATACTAACAAGTCTTATCTGTAAATATGGCGTACTTGCAACCACAGACAGTACAGTAGAGTATAGATTTGTAAAATGTAGAAGAAATGATCTGTGGTGATCGATTTCATTGATCAAATTTTGAGCTAAGATTACCAAAATTCCTTTATTTTCAGAACTATTTCATTAATTTTAATAAAAAAGGATCTCAAATTAGTGCACTCAACTTTTTAATCAAATATTATGAAAACATGAATGTACCAATTTTATAATTTATAAATAATGTTTATTAAATTAGTAATTTAATAAAAAAATAATAAAGCTAAGATATAATTAATTAAAAATTATTATCAACAATTTGAGTAGTTCAATTCGACTACATCTCTACTAAGTCCATAAAGAAATACCTACAAGTTGAAATAACAAATTGCCAAATTTATTCTTTATCTGTATTTTTAATTTTCTAAATTTATGTATTTAAATAATAAATTCGAAGCAGTTCTTAGTTTAAAATCACCTAAAAGTGTAAGTAGGTTTTACGTATATTAGATCGATCGATCGTGTGTATAAGAAAATCTCGACTGGGGCCTTAGGGCCGGCCAGTCAGTGATTCGACTGGTCGAGGATCCTCCTTTTAGGTTTGAGGAAGACCACATCTTCCTCCACAATCTTTAACCTATAATGTTGGATAGGATTAAGAACATCGGCGACTAACCACTAACGAATTAAAATATCCAAACAAAAAAATCCTCGAGATTCTAATTAGTTTGGCGCATAATTACGAAATCCAAGATAATATAACCAAACTCAATTCCGTGTTTAATATGCAATAGTATTGGATATACGCCGTTGAGTTGTTGACATTAATTAAGCCTTGGGAATACAGGTCTTGTATAAACTATCATCATTAAGCAATTACCGCTGATATATTGCTGGTAATCTTATTAATGATTGATATCTTGCACAGGTTATAGCCGAAATGCTTTGATTATATTGTTTTGGTAATCTTATGTGAATCCCTATGGTGTCGGAGATATAGTTAGAAATTAACAATAAAATAGGTTGAGAGTTCTTCATTGACTGATGTTCGGTCGCGAGGCTATTAAAATTATAAAACACCCTAACTTCAATAGAGAAGATGGTTTGAGACTCCCCAACACCTGGGATCCAGTAAATAAAAATCGAAAACTCCAAATTAAACATACTAAAAAACATGATACTAAGTCAATATTGTCATAATATAGCGTCGTTGCGCCTGCCGTTCCATATGTGCATTTTTTTGATTTTTGGTTTTTGCACAAAAAATAATCTTCGTTTTATTCTCTATGTGTTACTAAAATTCTTTTTGTGATATTCGAACTCGAAACGAGTTTAACTAATTTTATATGTGTTTTGACCGTTAAGAAAAACTCCGTATGTGAATCAATAATACGTTTTTCGTTGTTTTCCAAAACTATACAAAAATCACAAATGGAACTTGTCAGGCGCAGCGACGATAGAAAATAACAGTAAATATCAACTCCGTAGGAATAGATGGCGTTAATATGGCAACTTTGTGACATTTCAAAAAGCAGACAACTCCCATCTTTCTGTCTGCCCGTGAACACGGTTGCTGAAAAGCATCCGAAACGTCGGGATAAATAAATTAAGCAATATAAATAATAAATCGCGTTTTAATCCGGTATACAGTATTTTATTTAATTGTGTGATACTCGCGTTAATAAAAGACAATATTAGTATATATAACTAAAATCAGGTTTTATCGTAGCAATTTCAAACTTTCACGGGCGGTACATACATATACATTAATACTAAAGTGTAACAAGTGAAGCAACGTATACACACGTCGACGTATAATTATGTTGTGATCTATTATGTTAACTAATATAATAAAATGTTACTAATCCTCAATTATTACTTTATTACTAATATTATAAATGCGAAAGTTTGTGAGGATGGATGGATGGATGGATGTTTGTTACTCTTTCACGCAAAAACTACCGAACGGATTTTGATGAAACTTTACAGTAATATAGCTTATATATCAGAATAACACATAGGCTACAATTTACATAGATTTTTTGTATATTGGCCATAATATTACGATAATTATCAGCCATAAATATATTTAAATTTAATACTTTTTTTACAATGCACATTTTAGAATATTTAGCTAATTCTTATTAAAATTAATACATTAGTCGCCTTCAGTAATTAATGTAGATGAACTTTGTCTTTTACACTAAGTAATTCGGACGAATAGTTTAAAAAATATCACGATAAGATTGAGTCGAGTGGAGTGCCATTAAGCGGAGATTGATAAAAAAACAGCTCGGTTAAGAAACAAGGTACTCTTAGTACTAATTCTACGCAGACGAAGTCGCGGGCAGAAGCTAGTCCTCAATATACGTTGACGTACTCGCACTAACGTTACTCTGTGACATTGAATTATATATCTTCCAGTTATGTTCTACGTTGAGTCTACTTCTAAATGTGTGTCATTTAATCAGAAAGTGTCTGTCCATGAAAGTTTTAAGTTAGTTTTCGTAGTATATAGCATGCATGACTTGGTTAGATACGCATATGCACGGCTAGAGCCTGCACTTTGTAGTTTAAAAATTCAATCCGTGCAAGTTTTAAAACTCGTAAAGGAAAAGTTGTTAGCGCATCGTGAGCACACCTCACTACTGCACATTAGCATAGCATCTCTACTTCTCTAAGCCCATGGCAGAATAATATCAGGTCTTTGTATGGATTTAGTATTGGCGGTATTATGTAAGAGTAGATTCTTTGAGAAACATCCGTTCATCCGTTATATATGTGTGTATATCGATTCTGTATATTAATTGACAGTTTTGGTATGTAAATATTTTTATAGGTATTTCTTGTATATACGATTGTCTACTTTAAACCAAACTTTTGTAAGATTTTCATTTATTTTGTTCCATTTCCAAAAAATAGAGTATTTTTCCTTTATAAATCCATATAAAACAAATGAACTTATAAATTTGAAACATAAATATTTGTTATTTTTAATCAAATTACATATTTACGCCTAACTATCACATGCAACCATTAATGTAGTATCTTATACCTTTAAGCGAGCAATTCTTGTATATATATATATATATATATATATATATATATATATATATATATAATTGGAATCTCGGAATCGGCTCCAACAATTTTCATGAAATTTAGTATACGGGGGGTTTCGGGGGCGAAAAATCGATCTAGCTAGGAATCATTTCTAGAAAATGTCATTTTATTCGTGTTTTATCAACTTAAAAGAAAAATTACTTTTCCTGACATCTATCGGCGAGTAATAATACTATGTCATATTATTCGTGTTTTATCAACTTACACGAAAAATGACTCTTCCTGACATCTATCGGCGAATAGTAATACTATTTTTTTTAAACTAGGAATCATTTCTAGAAAATGTCATTTTATTCGTGTTTTATCAACTTAAACATAAACTTACTTTTTTTTAATTGGGAGAATAATAACAAAAAGGTGGCGTTTGAGTAGTCCCAATTTAAACTGAAAATGACTCTTCCTGACATCTATCAGCGAAAAGTAATACTATTTTTTTTAATTGCTTTAACGACACAACAACACTAAAGCTATTCCAGCAGATGGCGTTGTTAAGTAACACGAAGTCAATGAGTGTTTGCTTTGAGGTTAGACTTGATTTTATTAGTATGTAATTCGTACTTAAATATAATTTCCAAGAAACACAATTTATAAAAATAAAAAAAATACCGAGCAAAGCTCGGTCATCCAGGTACTTAAATATTATATGTCAATACATGCAACGTTACAAATGGCCTTAGAACATTTACTTATATATGTAAGAGCTAGGAGTGGGCGTTAATTCAAGAAGCAGCTTTTTTCAGCTGCTTTTTTAATGTTAACGAATAAGCTGCTTTTCGTTTACCGCAAAAGCCGTTAAATATATTAACTGTTAAATTCAATGATTTTCGAAAGCAACGCTCGGATTAGCTCAACGAACATTCAACGCGTAGTCGCTAACATCATCCGAAGCAACTTTTTTATTAAACGTAAACCTGTTGAATTTATTAACTGTTAATATATTTATTAACTATTTTTTTTGTTGAAGATTGTATGGCCTGGTAATTTATTACTAATAATTGCTACGTAAAATCTGTTGACATTACTGCAAACCAGTTAAAAATTAGCTGCTTTTTTAACAGGTTATCAGTTTGTAATTAACAGTTACATTTCGTTAACACAAAAACCGTCAACGACCCACCTCTAGTAAGAGCCAAGTATACGGCATACCTTATACTAAGGTATTAAGTCGAACAGCTATGAGCGCACCTTGCCAGTTTGTGGAAGCAACCAAATTTGCAAAACCATTTCAACTCATGAATATTATAATTAATTGATGCAATTATACACTGGGATCTCCGTTGTGCAGTTAAAATGTAGTGTACACGAAATGGTACTCTCAAAATGAAAATAAGGGGATTATATTGCCCAGTATATGGTAATATACTGAAATTTTAATACAAAAAAAACTAGGTAAAATCAAATTTATATATTTTTCAATCTTCACAATATTGTGAATACAATTAATCTTTTATATTATAATATTTTCAAAAATACTTACGCCATCCAAACATAGAATTATAATATAACTAGCGATCCGCCCCGGCTTCGCACGGGTGCAATGTAGATGGTCAAAAATTCTAAGCTATCCTATCTCTTAAGTTGGACCAGACAGCTCACGGTGTGCCAATTTAATTTAAAATCGGTTAAGTAGTTTAGGAGTCCATCGCGGACAAACATCGTGACAGGAGATTTATATATATTAAGATTATGAAAATCGTCTTCAATTTAGTAGTTACGACAAGGCATAGAATCACACTTGAAGAAGATTAAGGTATTTTCCGAAATTAAAAGTACTTACTCAGTATCCTCCTTCCACTTAAACAGTTTCTCTAAAAGAAACAAAACGATTTCCTATTCGGTTATTGCGTTAATGAAAACTAACCAGGTTATGAGTTAGATCCATATATTTGTAAAGGTGTAATATACTATACTTTTTTACACAAATACAGACACGTTTAGGTATTAGCCCCCTGTGCTCTGCCCGACCGAAAAAATATCACTTTGACTTACCTTACTTTACTTACGCTTACTGAGTCACGGAGGAATTACTTAATAATATAAAGTAAAAATAATATGAAATTAATTTTATTTGCCGTAACATATTACTCTCTATGACATTTAGAATAGTTAGCCGCTACCAGTAGGGCGATCATTCGAAATCGATCCGCCCGGAAAGCTACGCTCTCCCACTGAAAGTTTTTTCGTATTTACCGGATATGAAAATGGTATTCACAATTCCCATAGGATTGAGCATCGGCATTCTTCGGGAGTTTCCGATTAGAATCTTAGAATAAAATGATAGAAAGCTTGATATATCGGTACGAAATCTTGTAATATCGGAACGGAAAGTTTTCGAATGATCGTGAATAACCCTACTGTACTATAATTTTTAGTAGGGTTTTAAGAATGTTTAAAATAGAAATTTAGAAATAATATCTCTTGGTTCAAATACATAGAGTTGTTCATAATATCCTCCCAGAGCCCCACTGAACTTTGGTGCATAGTTATAGATCAAATGTTGGTCCTCTTCCTCTTTATCAGCGAAGTAATGAAGACTTTTCCTGCTTTCCTTTACAAAGAAATCCATGAAATGACGATTCGCTTTTAACGCGTCAGACGTGTGAGGTATGTCTGAGGATTTACGCCATTCAAAAGGTATCGTCTCAGGATGAAATTGAGTGCCGTAGAATGGATATCTGAAAGAATTTTCTTATTTGAAAATTGTCATAATAATGGGCATATCAAAGTAAGTCCATCTTGAATCCAAAAGTCGCGGGCCTTAGCGGTAGGTACATACATAAATATGCCCAATGTATTTAAATAAAATACTATATACCGGATTAAAACGCGATTTATTATTTATATTGTTTAAATTATTTATCCCGACGTTTCTTGCCAGTTCTTCTAGTCCGCTCTACGCCCTTGATTTGTGAACTGGTAGTAAATGTAAAATTAGAAGCATTTAATATGTATTATTTTTTATTGACGTTCATAGATGTACATTGTGTTACCTAAATTAATAGATTATTTTTTAATTTAATTGAATTAAATATGGCAACTTTGTGACATTTCAAATATCAGACAACTGTCATCTTTCTGTCTCCCCGCGACCACGGTTGCTGTAAAGCATCCGAAACGTCGGGTTTCTTTACAGGCAAGTAGGTGATCAGCCTTCTATGGCCTGCCAAACCAAAACAAATTTTTGTTTAAATCAAAACGCGTTTACCACTAAGCAACGGAGGTGGTCAAATACGCATGACTGCCTAGAAATGTTTGTGTATGTAATGTATGTTTCTGTGCTAACATCATTATGTACCGAAATGGTACAAAATATAATATTTAACATGTATAATTACCTCGCATGCTCTATGCTTGAAATGAATACAAGCCCGTTTTCATCCGTACTGTACGACATTACACGCCAGTCGCTTGTCAGATTGTGTGATTTCAAATTCTGTAAAAAGATATAATAGTTTACTCTTTTGTGTCCCTACATTATCTTTTATCAATTAAGATATTAAGTAGACCGGTGCAAGACTGATATTCCTGGGACATATGGTCGAAATTAAAAGAACTATTCTTATATGTATTTTCTAGAGATTCTTATTGATTCATAAAAACTATGGTAAAAAAATTGTTTATTACAAAAAAATATAAAGTTTTATTACGGTAAACATATATCACTATAATTATATTTATTTAATTTCTTTATGGATTGAATTTACTAGTCTCCTAGTCAGGCATAGTGCAGATACCTACATTTGTGTCCATTTCACTGATCGTCTCAACGGTACCTATTGTTTGAACAATAATGAAAATAAATGTATAATATATATTATATATTTCCGATTAAAGGCGTATTCCGAAAAAAATTATTGTTGCAAGGCATGGGCATTTAGTGGGGTAACAACCTATAAGCTACTGAGAGCTGAGTAAGCTTAGCCTAAGATTTGATGAGAATCAGCAGGTGGGTTGTGTGATGGAAAATAACAGAAACATTCAGTTCTTGAGAGGCAACTTTGTTGCAACCACGACTTGTTTATGGAATAGATACATACTTCATCAACAATACAAAACTGATGGGCGTTCACTGTCACTCGCTCGCTCGCTAGAATATTAACAACATCGTCTGACACTTCTGCAAACATCTTGCTGCTTCGGAAATCTAGAATTATAATACACAGAGGAAAGAGAGATTACCTGAATAAGGTTTAAGTAAAATTACTTAGGAACAGTTGTAATTGTCCTTTCAGGAAATCCCTAAACGAAATCGAATTCAATTTAACCACTTCAAATTCTTAAGCATTTCTAAAACACGTAAACATATTAATGTATCGCTGATCCTTAACAATATACCTATTAGGTTTTATCATTTTCAATTAAGTATATAAATAATATATCATGACCGAAATACATTAAAAAAAATTTAATGTTAAAACCCCAAATCAAACATATTAAAAAAACAAGATGACTCTATTAGTCAATATTGCCATAGTATAGAATTATATTAAATATCGTCACGATCATATCCATACGAATAGATGGAGTTAGTATGGCAACATTGTGGTCTGCTTCAGATCGTGTCCACGTTTTCTTAAAAGTACTCGAAACGTCGGAATTAAATAATAAATCGCGTAAATTTTATTTCATTTAAATGTGTGATAATCGCGTTAATTAACAGTATATCCTATTAACTTAAATGTGAAGAAATTGTGTTTTAATTAACGAACATTTTCTTTTTCTTTCACAATAAATAGATAGCCAAAGTGTTTCAGCACTTCCGTTTTTGTGGGTGTTGTACCTGCTGATTAAAATACTTGCCATGTGAGAAAACCTAAAATCGAATCGTTATACATAGTATATTATATCTTATCCAATTTATGTTTCTTAGCGTGCTATTAAACCATTACCGTATAAAATATGGTTTAACAAACAGCACAAGCAATAAGAAATCATTCTAACATGGTTATCTTCTTCTTTTATCAAATCTATAAAAGGTTTTAATGTTTTTTAAATTTCCGTTCTTCGGCTAATGTCTCTAAAATTTCTGAGACTAACTTAGAAGTCTTGAAAAAAGATCTCTGCTGATTGTTTAGAGGGAAATTTAAATTGAAATCTTGTCTTTTTCCAAGTAAATAAAAAATAATTGCCATTCATTACGAGAACTAAACTCATTCGGATTGTTTTTTTTTTATTACAACAACATACCTTCAGTAAAATTCAAAGGTTGACTACGATAGCTGTAGCATTTCACTCTATTTTCTTTCTCCCCACGGCCTGAAGCGAGGATTATCAGCAGCTCAAATCCCAAACAAGTCCCAAAAATAGGAAAGTAGTCCCCAGCATCGTAAAGATCTTGTGCGATTTCGTAAATGTACTGACCCGCGTCTGCGTATCCGTTACTTTGATTGAAATACGTCGCTCCGCCCGGAAATACCACTCTATAACATACTAATTCCATTCTAAATATTCTCCACGCAGCTCGTTTTCCAGTTTTCTTTAATAAAATTATTCTTTACTTTAGTACACCTAACACAGAATACTTAAGACAGACAGTGGTTCCCAAACGACAATCACCAAAATTAATTGATACTTATATAGGGTGATTTAGCCGGTTTTCGTCCACTTAGTGGACTTGCCAGCTTATGGGCCTAAAACTAATATATTCTACTGGCCCAACTCTAACAAACCGAATTTTTATTGAAAGCTGATATTGTCTATTTTAGGCTTACATTAAGTAGCAAATAATTATAATTAACGTTTTTTTTATATAAAATGTTTTAGTGAAAAGTACCGATTTCGTTAGTTTTCGTCCAAAAATGTTAGTTTTCGACCTTGTGTAGGCTAGTTTCCGTCCACGGTATATAAAGCATATCCATTGCACATTTTCTTATACATACATTTCTAATTATCACGGATCTCTGCAAGAGCTTTTTTAAGGCATCCTCAGAGTATCATGGTGCCTTTTTCTAGTTTTTTAGACGACGACGTCATCTATAAAAATGGGATTTATTAAAAATTAAAATAATAAAATAGGTCCAAACAATATACGCGATTACGTACATCATAAGTGGGTTATATCGCGTATATTCTACACGTATGTAGAAAAAAAGCTAAACGAAAAGTAACATAACGCTGTTTGTGATGGACGGAAACTAAATACTTAACCAGTATTAGTTTTCGTCCACTCATGGACGGAAACTAAAGCAATTTTCAACGTATTTTTTATTTTTCGTCCACAATATTTGAATATATATTTATACTTGCAATACTGCTAAATTGGTGGACGGAAACTAAATATCAGACTAACTAACCATCGAAGATCATTCCATAATGATTTCAACATAATTTTTTCGCATTCCTTATTTTAAACGACTAATCAAACTTTACTTGTATTTTTGTGTTTTCGTCCACGCGGACTAGAACTGAATATTTTACGAAATAGGTATTTCAGTTTTTGTCCGCCTCGATTTTTAAAGTAATTCTTTAAATGAGTACGAAACACACATTTTAATATGTTCTTTATGTCTTTACTTAGTCATTAATACCCAAAACATAAGAAATACATGCTAAAACAATAAAAAAAACTGTCTGCAAAGTTAAGTCGTACGACTATTTTTTTTACATTTATGATGACATGTTTGTAGCTCGGAAACAAGCCTCAGATAGAAGTAGCTTTTGTTCGAGTCTCAACTAGTTAATAAATATTTTGATTTAATAGACATGCAGATTTGAATTTAGGGTCCGTAACGAGACCAAATTTGCGCGATTGACTATTTTTATAATGTTATTCTACGTAAATGTTTTACAAGATCCACGTTAGTGGACGAAAACAGGACCTGGACGGGAAACC
Organism: Anthocharis cardamines; assembly: GCA_905404175.1. Taxonomy (NCBI): domain Eukaryota; kingdom Metazoa; phylum Arthropoda; class Insecta; order Lepidoptera; family Pieridae; genus Anthocharis; species Anthocharis cardamines. The sequence continues at coordinate 8,782,054 of FR989963.1, forward strand.
GGCTAAATTACCCTATGTCTATATAATTAAATGTTCTGTGCACCTAACTTCATACATATAAAGAGTGTCGGAGAGTATATTGCCAGTTCTTCTCGTCGATCCTACGTCCTTGATTTAACTGGCAGTAAATGTATATTTAGAAGTATTTTATTTATTGACGTTCACAAGTGTACATTGTGTTACCTAAATGAATAAATGATAATTTGATACCTTGTAAGTTCAGACATTAAACGGTAGAGGAATATTGAAATTCTGATTGCACGTCTGACTTCACGGTTTTTCCATCTATGAACGGTGGTTCGTTACCCGGTCGGAATTTCGATATTCCTGCCACCCATCCACTGCCCGAAGTGACCAGACGTGGGGAAAACATGGTTATAGAAAAATATAAACATGTCATCCCGGCGGGATTCGAATCCGCGACCCATCGATGCGCAAGGTGCTCTACCAAATGGGCCAACGAGCCCGTCCAATGTCCCGTCCAACGAGATGTAAGAAACATTACTATATAGAATTATAAGAGTTTCTGGCTGTATTATACTAGTCAATCGTGAATCGAACTATTCAAAATCTATATATAATATCGCCGGTTCCGGAGAACAAAATGATAATTGCGATATAAAATTATAAATGTAAAGCAGTTATCATTTTGTTCTCCGGAACCGGCGAATTATGTCCTTATCTCGTCTCACCTCCTATGTACAAAGTTACAAAGATAATTATGTAAGTTAATACAAACCAGCTCTTTCATAAATCTATTATGAAATTTTGGATGGTGTTAATCTACTTCTATGCCTACTTATATCCTTTATTATTGCTTAAAAATACAAACTCATTTGCCTCTGTTGCAATGAAAACTGGTGCAATTTCAAATTGACGATATAGAGATATAACCACTCACCCATTTATTTTGCCCAAGAGCTCTTCATAGTAGCTACGATTTCTACCAATTCTGAAATAGAAACATTTTTATTCAATAAAACTCAACCTTTTTTTACGTTGAACCGAGCTCTGAGCTTAGGTTTATTAGTCTGAATGGCTACTCCTTTGTTCCGTACCATAAAACGAATATTATTCAATTTATACAGTCACTAGTAACGTAGATGTACTATACAGGTGCAATTTAGATATACTATACACAAAAAATATAGCCTATATTACTAGCTGATAATGTAGTATTTTTAGAATCGGTCAAATAGTTTTTAAGTTTATTCATAACATACAAATTCTTGTATGTTATGAATAAACTCTTCTTTACAATATTAGTATAGAAGTACATATAGCTATAGAATATAGAAATATGACATAAAAAATGCCTAAATAAAGGCTCAATTCGTCTTATTGTGACTGGAATGTAATCTAATATTATAATGACAACAAGTAATTGGATGTTATAAATAACAGTTTGTCTGTGAAATACAGCTAATTGATCTCATAGGTAATATTCCATAACTTCTAAGATATTTGAGATGTATATTAATACTATCATAAGTATGAATGATGATCATAAAGAGGTCAGTCGCTTATATAGATAAGATAAAAGGTAATTAGTGTGACAAACATTAAGTGCTAATTAATCCCCTAGCTTCCACACTTAGACATATCAAAACTGTATTTCCCTACAGAATTTTGACAGTTCTCAATAATACCATACTATGAAGGGCTTTTGACGGGCTCGTTGGCGCATTTGTTAAAACACACTTTGCTCCGATGAGTTGCGGGTTCGAATCCCACCGGGATGACATGATTATAATTATCTGAAAGCATGTCTTCCCCAAGTCTGATCACTGGGATGGGAGGAATATTGAAATTCCAACAGCTCTTTCCGCAATTTCCAAATGCTCGAAGTAAAAAGTAGATAGGTCGACAGCGTATCATTGACTGATATCCTGTGACTGAGGTATCACCTACAATCATTGACTTATATGTATAGACAAGCAACTTGGAATAATAATTGTGTCGCAATTTCGGATCGCGCGGGCGGGTAGAGAGGGGGAGCAAGCATGGCGAATATGCCTTGCAAACGCTCGCTCTCGCATATTTCTAGTAAAGAGTAAGCGTGATGGAAAATTATGATGGCAGTTGTGTATTTATATTTACGATAATTATTGTTTTAGACAAATACGAAATAAATTACTTAATTGGCAGCAGCCACATGGCAGCACTGGGCAGTGGTTCCAGGAGTCTCAGCCGCGGAGAGGAGCGCCTCGGGGTAGAGCTCAATATCGAGGTAGAACTTATTATAATAATTATACAGGTCGTAGTCAGTCTAGGAGTCAAATTAGGACAGCAGTGAGGGATGATTCACAACCTCAGTCGAGTACATCGACACAACATTCCCATCCTGAAAATGTTTTTTTTACCTAAAACATATAATATTTTAGCCAGCGATAGTAGCTATCATATAGAATTATTTTATAACACCATACACGCGTAAATGGCTCATAGATACAGGAGCTTCAATTTCGGCCATAAAATATGAGTATGTTCTAGAATTTAATATATCAATTAACAAAGAAAACATAACCATAAATGGAATAGGTGGTAAGGTTCAAGCAATCGGATATGTATGTTTACAGTTGACAATACACGGGCAGAGTATTCGTCATAAGTTTTATGTATTTGATACGTTACCTTGTAAGTCGCATGGTATTCTGGGGCAGGACTTTTTAGGAAAGTATGGAGCGGTGATAGATATGAAACATAATACTCTATCATTATGGTTCAGTGAAACTAAACAAAAACGGGATGTTATTATTTTTAGAAACGATTGGCCTGATCAACCAAAAGTTATAGAAATATATAATAAACCGAAATATTTCACGGAATTACGTTTTATAAGCGCTTATGAATTAAATCGATATCGTAATTTGAAAGAGATTACGCATGAGAAGGGATGTTTGAGTTATATACCCGCAATTAATACTATTTTTATTAATTTAGCTTCTCGATCGCAACTATCGCCAGACGAATTTGTGAGAGATCTGAATATATTTTGTGGGAAAATTAATATAAAAGAAGTATACTTCATTAAGACTGAGAAAAATAATATATTTGTGGAAAAATTAGTTAAAGAATACAAAAAGAATTACTGATAAAGATGATCAGCGTGTGATCTTAAATGATTTTCATATATTGCCCACAAGTGGTCATGCAGGTGTAAGACGAATGGTCAATAATATAAAGAAATATTATTTCTGGCCAAAATTAGAAGCTGATGTTACTGAGTTTGTAAAAAGGTGTGACAAATGTCAAAAACAAAAACATTCGTCACATCACACTAAAGAGCCTATGACAATTAGTTCAACGGCAAATTCTGCGTTTGAAAAAATATATTTAGATTTAGTAGGGCCGTTAGATAGAGATTGCTATAATTATGTGTATATTTTAACTATACAATGTGAGTTGAGTAAATATATTGAAGCTTATCCGCTGACGTCAAAAAGCTCGAGTGAAGTAGCTAGAAGCTTTGTAAATAATTGGATTCTCAGGTATGGTATTCCAAAAGAGATAGCAACAGATAGGGGAACAGAGTTCATATCAAATACAATGAAAGAGGTTTGTAAACTTTTACATATTAACCAGATGCAGTCTACTGCATACCATCATCAAAGTATTGGTGCTTTGGAGAATTCACACAAACATTTAGGTAACTATTTACGAATACAGACAGAAAATCATTCGGATGTATGGAGCACATGGCTTCCATTTTGGTGTTTTTCTTATAATACTACGGTACATACAGAGACTAAATTTACTCCTTTTGAATTGGTGTTCGGTAAAAAATGTACTTTACCGTCTAATTTACAATCAGAACAAGTGGAACCTTTATATAATTCTGATAATTATCCTTTAGAATTAAAATTTAGATTACAGACGTCACAAAAAGAAGCACGGGATAATTTAATAACTAGTAAATTAAAAAGGAAAACAAAGTATGATCGTAATATTAATCCTGTGACATATAAGCCGAATGATTTGATTTTAATAAGGAATGAGGTTGGAAATAAGTTTCAAAGCATATATTCAGGTCCATACAAAGTGATTAGAGAATGTTCACCCAATGTAGAAATTATAAAAGATAACAAAAATTATATAGTACATAAAAATAGGACAAAAATGTATTTTGAACCAATTACTTAATCTTATTAATTATTATTAGGAATTATGTTTTAAGTTTTTTGTATTACCAGATTAATGTTAAACATATAACTTTAAAAAAAATGGTTTAGGGAAAAATGTTATTGTTAGTTAATCATTGTTTATTGTATTAATATACTCGTACCTAAATATTTACTAAAATAAAATAAATGTTTTTAGTAATTTATTTTATTTTTTTTTTAATAGGGTGGAGATGAGATGTAAGGATAGATAATATAATACATATATAAACATATAATATATTGTACACCTTATTTATAGGAATGCTTTATGATATTAAATGCAGTATTCACTCAGCAGTCGTGCCTATCATTTCTCTCCCGCGTTACCACCTTACATGTATACTACTAGACAAGCTATGCGGCCTTAAATAATTGGCCACTGAGTTGCGGTTAATTCTCCGTAACTCGTTTAGTCCACTGCGAGCAAGCGAGAAGATCAGTGCACTGTTTTGTAAGCCGTGAACGTTGTTTTCGACAAACTAACACCGATTTTGTTCATAGTAACCAATAAAACACTTATAATTTATGTGCGTAGTTTTCCCAGGTGATTTGAAGTCTATTTCAGTAAGTACCTAAGTAATTTATTTCGTATTTGTCTAAAACAATAATTATCGTAAATATAAATACACAACTGCCATCATAATTTTCTATCACGCTTACTCTTTACTAGAAATATGCGAGAGCGAGCGTTTGCAAGGCATATTCGCCGTGCTTGCTCCCCCTCTCTACCCGCCCGCGCGATCCGAAATTGCGACACAATTATTGTTCCAAGTTGCTTGTCTATACATATAAGTCAATGCAAACGTTACACTTATATTGTATACTAGCAACACGCCCCGTCTTCGTTTGGATGCAATATAGTTGCGCACCTCATACAAGAGGCACCTCAAATGTCACACTCAAACATGTGAAATGTCGCAACACCTCAAACATACATTTTGTACCGCTTCAAACTCGTTGAGGTACTTGGAACGCGGGCGAGGCGATGAATGTGGTTGAAATGAATCGTTTTGTCTTACTCGCCTCTCATACATGACAATTACTCTTTGCATGACAATTACAATCGAGTCTGATGAGCAACTGATAACGAACCGAAGCGATATTTGTGAGTGAATTGACGGTGATTGTGACATGACATCATTGTTTGTATGCATTAATAGGTAATTATAATTATTAATATTAATTTGAATTCTGTACTCTGTGGTACAGTAATAGTAATTAGGATTAATATTTTTTATCGATATAGGTAGCAATAGTGTTGCTTAATATTTTAACTTTTCTTAACAGCAATCATATTTTAACTTTTTAAATTACATATTATAGAACAATAATATTGCTTCAAAAAATAATTAATATTTTTAATTTTTTTATATAATGATAGTTGCACAAAATAATATTTAATAAAGATTTGAAAAAAATGTACGTTTTATAGAAATAATATATTTAAAATGTCAAAAGAAATGTTAGGTATTTAATTTGTCCTGTGGCAACCTCAGTCACCTCACCTCACTACAAAAGTCACAACCCTCAGATTAAGTACCTCACAACCTCTCGTATGACGTATCGTACATAAAGGAACTAACAGTACAAAATGAGGTCCTCAAATGAGGTGGTACAATGTCCCAACTCATTTCATAAAATGAGTTAATACATACAAACACTTCAATTTCGTTTGTCCTACCCATCACTAGGATGCAATGTACATAGCATCCAAAAATCGCATTTCCCGCCATTTATCAAATATCGAATGTCAAAAGTCAACTGTCACTGCGACGTAAACTCATTCAAATATTAGTCTTTAACATAAATTCTCATTTAGTAAATAAGGTTCTAACAGCTCGACCATCCACAAAAATATCCTCACACTAACTTTTACATTTAAAAAAAAAAACAAATAAAAAAAAAATCTTCGTTAATATATAATTTTAAATTATCACATAGTCTGTTATGATCTGCGAACATCTCTGCGGTAACGATATTGTCGATAAGAGCTTAAAAGAATTTTTGAAAATGGTCCACTAGTTTTTGAGTTTATTCGTTACAAACATACAACGATAAAACTCTTTCCTCGTCTTAATATATAAAAAAATAATGAACGGCCAAGTGTGTCGTGTTTGTTAAGTGTCCCGAACCGAATCAAAGCAAACTGGTTTTTTATAGTAAAAAATACAAAAAACATATATTGTAATATAATAGCGTTTCTTATGTATTATGTTCAAAACAGCATTGGCATTTTAAGTGTATTAGCTACCAGTATAAGTGTATAATCTATGGTATTAGCAGTGCAATTTTGAGACATCGGACCTTGGTGCATGTCTCGCAAATAATAGTGTTCAAAACTTAAATAGTTACATGAACAATTTATTTTCTCCTTCGCCTACTACACTTCTAATAATTCGATTGCTTCTGTATATTTTGTAAATGTGTTGTATCTTGTATGTTTGTTATTATTATTTACTAGCATAATTACTATAGGTAATTAATAAATAAATAAGTATTTTTTTTTTTTTAACTGTTATTCCCAATTTTAATAGATAAATATACACAAAGTAACAATATTAACACAACAATATCAAAATAAAAACTTATCATTGAAAATTAACCCTAAAATATTTATATAGGTACAAACAGAATATTATGTCATCCAAAATAATTAATAAAATTAAATTAATTACTTAAATTTTTATTATTATAATAATTAATTATTCTGCCGCCGTATTTTTTTCTCCACTTGAACTTTTTCGTAGAATCATCCTTTTTCCTCATGATGGCCGTATTATTATTCTGAAGAAGTACGGAATGCTCCGAGTTCGAGATCGAGACGATGCTATATTTTTGGTTCTAGATTATGTAATATTTTCTTCTGGCTGCTCATTAACATGCTGAGGTTGACTTAACCAAAATTGCGTTTCTACTTTATATATGATACAGTAATATTGTATACTGAATTTCTACTATGTTAGATATCGACAGACGAGCAACAGGTTCACTGAATAGGTAATACCTCAGCCATCAGTCAATGATGCGCTGTAGACCTAGCTTTTACTTCAAGCATTCGGAAATGAGACCGAAACGCACAATGTGTACTTTAAGGTTTTCCATTTATGAATGATGATTCGTTACCCGATCGAAATTTCGATATTCCTCCCACTCGTTTAATACCCGAAGTGGCCAAACGTAGGGAAGACATGCTTACAGAAAATTATAAACATGTCGACCCGGCGGGATTCGAACCCGCGACAATCGGATCGCAAGGTAGGTACTCTATCAAACGCGCCAACGAGCCCGTCATGATTCATTGCATTATTTTAATAAATTAATAAAATATTGTCTGGAAAAAGGGGAAGCGGTAATATCGGATAGATAGCGAAGCGGAAGCGGTGCTCGGAAAATTTATTCATTACTAGCTAACTCACTTTTCTATTTCCCTGCTAACTTGACACAGAGCAGGAAAGTTATGTGGAATTTTATAGTTGAGTTTTAATTTTAGTCGCGAGATAGTCGGTATCATAAAGCGATAAAACATTAACAATTTTAAATATGTTTAGTCGCGTTTCGAATCTCACTCTGTAATATTTCTCTTTAGAATGATAATAATTTAGTTTTATCGACAAATAAGTAGGTATAGATAATAATAATAATAAATGTAGAAAATAATATTTATAAATGAAATATTTTTCTAAAATATATTTAATATAATCGTGTTTATTATGATGCATTACAAATATCTTATATTTCACATCAATTTTATGTTTTCATGATTTGATAATATTTTTATTTTGTATGACAGATATCGACAGACGAGCATGAGGTTCACTTGATGGTAGGTGATACCTCAGCCACAGAACATCAGTCAATGACCTGTCGACCTCATTTTTAACCCGAGTATTCGGAAGACGGAACCGCAACGCGCAATATGCACTTCACGGTTTTTCTATCTATGAAGGGTGGTTCGTTACCCGGTCGGAATTTCGATATTCCTCCCACCGGTTCCATGCCCGAAGTAACCAGACGTGGGGAAGACATGCTTACAGAAAATTATAAACATATCGTCCTGGTGGGATTCGAACCCACGACCCATCGTACGCACGGTAGGTTTTCTACCGAACGCGCCAACGCGTCAATATAAATTATATACATATACATACATATACATCACGCCTCTTTCCCATTGGGGTAGGCAGAGATCACGGAACTCCATATGCTCCGATCCTTACATACCACTTTCGCTTCTTCTACTTTCATCATTGCTTTCATACACATATAAATTATATACCTACTTTTAAGTATTGATATATTAATACTATGTCAACTCTGTAAAAAGGATCATTGATACATCATAAAAATAGAAAATTATTTTAAAGAAATCTTGAAGGCTTTAGGCTACACATAAAATTTATATCACGTCTAGACCTGAGTTCTTCAGACTTTGCAGAATAAAAGAAATCTCGTTTTCCCATTTGTGTCACTTTCTCTACGATATTCAGTTAAATAGTTTGTATTCTTCAGTTACAAGTAATACACTGTCTTCTTCTTTAATTTTTTAGAAAAAAAAATGCATTTTATTTTTCTATATATACTAATATAATGAAGAGGAAATATTTGTTTGTCAGTTTGTTTGCTACGATTTAACTCATACTTGATCGATTTTAAAAATTATTTCATCAATAGACAACTACGTTATCGTCGAGTAACATAGGCTTTTTATGTGTAGGACATCTACATTGCACCCGTTCGAAGCCGAGGCTTGTTACCAGTCATCCATATTTTAGGATTGAATATTCACTGTTTGAAATTTAAAAAAATATAAGTTGTTTAATCAAACCTTATAATATTTTACAATGTTATTGATATTCGTAAAAAACATAAAAACGGCGTGATTGTTGAAATTCTCAAGTCCCCTAATGGGGCATGGAGCAGACCCATTTCTGTGTCTGTTGCACTGATATTTTTTTCTTAACAGACAAGTACCTACTTGTTGTAGGTAGGTCTGTACAATACAACAAATGTCTTTTTAATCGTAGGCTCTTACTAATCGCGCGGAGGTGTTAATAATGATTTTATACTACATAAAATGTATCTTAGGTTTTTACGTTTATCATAATTCACAGACGATAGTCGATTCGAATTTCCAGACGATACGATCCCTATTCCTTACCTCGGAATGCGGTCAACTGCCTCTCTTTAATATTGTTAGGGTAATGTACTGAGCTCTCGACCCTTCTGTTATGTCCAGCCCATATTTAATAGAGTCTATAGTTACTCGCCACTTTGACCGCTGGTTGTGCAACGTGAAGTTCTGGATTCCCAGTCCCTTAGTGAGCATGGTATTTTTTTTATTTCCTCTCGTTGTTTATAACGTGCTAATTTATTAATTTTTAACCTTCAAGCGGTCGCGCGTAACCGAAAAAACGTCCGGACGAAATTTAGGGATTTGAAATAAAAAAGAATTAAATATTTAAATAAAATACTGTATACCGGATTAAAACGCGATTTATTATTTATATTGTTTAAATTATTTATCCCGACGTTTCGAATAATAAATCGCGTTTTAATCCGGTATACAATATTTTATTTAAATCTGTGATACTCGCGTTAATAAAAGACAAGAATTAAATAATTATTTACTTTTCATAGTTATATTTCAGTTTAAATAAAAGACAAACATCTATACTAAATATTTGTGATGAAAAATTCGAAGATATAAACAAAATCTTAACCGTTGAAATCGGCGCGACCGCTTGAAGGTTAAATGAAGACACTTTTACCGAGTAAAACACGATTAATTCGATAAATAATCCCTTTAAAAAATACAATATTTATTACGTCCATCTTCCCGCCGAGCTATAATCTGGGTCGCTTCAAAGCAAGTGTGCATAGGTTTTTAATGAGCAAGCGTGTTCCATCTTAGGCCGTGTTGTCTCTCTCCATCAGGTGAAATAGCGGCCAAACACTTGCTGAAAACAGTTAAAAAAAATTACCCGCTCGTCTGAAATTTTTAAAATATGTTTCCTCGGATTCGAACCTGAGACAACCGGTGCTGAATATAAACGCACCTACCACTGAACCATGATCGATACATTATAGTACACAGGTAATTTTTGACATATGAAATTATGTAAATTTTAATTTATAGTGTACGATCCAAAATATAAATAAATCACATTTTCGGGATAATCAGTACCATTCGTAAACAAAGCTGACTGTATTCACTAAAATATTCATGAAAAAATTATACCTTTTAATTTCCTTTAGATGAAAAAAAATAATAAAAACTTATGACAAATAGCTACGTGACTATATTTCAAAATAACAATTGGAAAATAGTTAACACGTTCAATGCGAATCGGGTTCTAAGTCGCCTTGAACGTGTGCCGGACAAAAGCATGGACTTTTCAGTGGTGCGAAGGGCGTAACTTCAATTTGGTTCTGTGTAGAAATGTATGATGATGATGATGAAGGTGAACATAAAAAAAGCTGTTGATGTAACTTTTCAAATTCAAAATCATTTATTTATTTAGGTAACATAATGTACACTTATGAACGTCAATAAAAAATACATATTAAATGCTTCTAATTTTACATTTTCTACTAATTTTACTTCAAATGTAGAACAATCAATTCGTTATTTAATATGGTCAAATCAAAAATCCATAAAATATTTTATATATAAGCCAAACAGCGGATTTTAATCTCGGGGCTCAATAGGCCTGATGCCGCTACAATGATAATTTTAGTAAAAGGTCTAAAACGCCCCGTACCGAAGGAATAGAAAGTACAGATAAATCAGTGCCGCTGTGAACGTGTTAAATGCTGAGAGAGCGCGTGAAAGGTTACAGAGTTTTCTAATTTCATTTATACTCGTCGGTCGCTACTCCCATGGGCTCAAGTTTAATAAATGGTCGTGCATGCTTGGAAGTAATAATAACTATAACAAGGGAGAAAGTGCTTACTGAGAATTTCATCTGTTGAAAATCGCGGAGCTTACCCAGAGGTATTAATTAAAATAAAACTTTTGCACATAATATATTCGCGTTAACTAGCATATTATTAAACTAGCTGATGCTCTCGACTTCGTTCGCGTGGGCTTCATATATGATAACTTTTCTTTTCGACAACCGATTTCGTTGGAACAGAGCCTATATGTTGGGAACTCTTTAATCTTCCGGAATTAAAAGTATCTAAGATGTTGACCGGGAATATTAGGTTCCACCATGCAAAAGTTCATGTAAATTGGTTCACAAGTTTCGGAGATTAGCCCGTAGAAACGTAGACTGTCGGGTCCGCTAGTATTTCTATAATTCTTTAGATATGTTCTATTCATATAAATAATAACATTATTCTTCAAAATACTTTTTTTTTATTGATAAAGTTAAAAAGCTGAACAATTTACATAATTGTTAAACTTACACCAACTTTGTGTCGGCGATTTCAAATATTTGCGTAAGCGAAATCTCTTTCTGTGTAATCGTTCGGGTTCATGTCATTTACAAGAATTCCATTCTAAACAAACGATTTTACTTTCAGAGACCATTTCATTTCATTTACATAAAGGTGTAGGTTATTTGAGTAGGTTTGAAAAAATGTACTAAAATGTGTTTTTTTTTATTAAAAATCCAAAATTGTTGCGCACATACTGAAAGATGACTGCCGTCTGAATAGGACATTCAAAATGTTTCTAAACTAACGCCATCTATTCTACGTAGTTAGTATTTGCTGTAATTCTCTATACTATGACGATACTGGGTTTTGTTAAAGGTTTTTTCATATAAATATAAATATCGCGTTCATATTATAGGTATAGATTTTGACAGAACGATTAGTTGATTTACTGCTTCAATCATAGCATATGAATTCGACTCCGTAGCTCAGTAGCATTTAGCACCGAAGGTCTTGAGTTCGAATCCTGGGGAAACAAGATTTAAAAAGGTTTTTTTCGGTCGGGAAGGGCGCAGTAGGCACCTACTTACTTGTAAAGAAAAATTATCATGCGCCACTAGGGGATTCGGAAGTTCACTCATATGACTCCGTACTCGACAAAACAATACAATATTTAATAAAGAATTTGAAAAAAAATCTCCTTTATTCTCATGAAATCCATACTAATATTATAAAGAGGAAGATTTGTATGTTTCTTACGATTTGACTCACTATTACCAATAGCAAGCTACATTATCAGCGAGTAACATAGGCTATATAATATATTTTTGTCTATAGTACATCTATATTGCACCCGTGCGAAGCCGGGGCGAATCGCTAGTAAATAATAAATTAAATAAAATTACATCCGATGCACTTATCTCGAAAAATCATAAAAAGACAAGACTGTATGAGTAATATCGCAAAGTTTGAAAGAAAATGAAACATTTTAATTACAGAAAAGTTTCTGCGCAACTTAGCCACAGTCTTTGATCAGGTTCATGTAAAAAAAACTAATCCCTGTAAAATATTCGATAAAGAAACCTTGATTCTTGGTAGAAATATGATTTACAATATAACAATGAAATATTATAAAAGAAATAAGAAATATTTATTCGATGCTACGCACACAAACTACATTCTTATTAATTACATTCTTAATCCTAACTTAATCTAATTATTCTGTGTGGCGTAAGAAAAAGCCGATGCTCAGCTTGTGCTGTAAACCAGTACTGGCTGCAGCGCTGATTTTCAGCATCTGCCTGGGTAACTGTTGGAGTGCCAGTAAACACGAATAGAGACTAAAAAAAGATAATAATTTAATCATTAAAAAAACACTAAATTGTACATTTTTATTATATTAAACACAATTATTGTTTGCTCATGTAGGTAATTAACTAATTTGAAAAGTATCCACATAAAATATTACTTCTCGTATTTATTAGATTTAAACAAAAGCTTTATAAAGGCTACGATGTATTCAGGTATCATAACTAGAACTAGACTGAACGCATACAAAAGCTCTCCTAGGTAAGCGAGTTGCCGCTGTCGTAACTTATACTAACTAAACTAGGTAGGTCTAACTTTCCCTTGCCGTTACTAAAACGAGCGTTTAATTAAAGTTAGCTTATGTTGTGCTTGATGATTGTATAATGGCGACTCTTTATTTACCGTAGCTTCAACCAATAAATAATTCTCGAGCAAAGGGGATAACTGTCTACACGATTTTTAAATTAACAATTCCAAAAGCTTGCGGCATCCGATTTGGGTCTTATTTTACTAATTTTCAATGAAATCTTCGCTTCGTTGTCGTAAAAAAAGGCATGAAAATAATACGATTTTATATTTAACTAGCATCGAGCCCCAGCTTCACACGTGTGCATCTAGTACTACAAAAATGTTGCATTGTTTTCTATTGGTGAAAGAATTTTTAAAATTGGTCCAGTAGTTTTTTAGTTTATTAATAATATACAAAAATACAAAAATTCAGAAATACAAATCTTTCCTCTCTATAATATTAAGTATAGATTTGAGAATAATATGTTACGACCGACTGTTCCTTATTTATGATACTTTATGACGATTTATTATTTCGATATTATTCCCACGTTTAATGCCTGAAATTACTAAACATCAAAAAAAATTACCAAAAGTTACAAACGTCATCCCGGCGGGTCTCGAAACCGCGACCCAAGCAAGGTTGTTGTACCAACCAAAATATTCAGACTATAACTTGGTTCATAATTAGAGGTTAATGTATTGAGAATGATGTCCAATTTCAATAAGGCTGATTGACAAATAAATTCGCCACAATGAGTGTTGAGCAGGACACACAAGAGGCGGTACATTTGTCCCGGACCTGACGTCATAATGTAAGAGCGGCTCGAAATTATAAAATGTACTACTTCAAATTCTATGTCGAGCTCGTTTTGTTCGATGTATTTGGGTCCTAAATAATCATTAAAAAACCATCAAATGTCATACCTTCATGCGCCTCGCCTCATTTGAAGTGGGACAATGTACTGGCTCAGAGTGAAAAAGAGGCTACTCTTACAAACTCTTTTTGAAGTCCTGTACTACCCAACACTAGCCACAATACATGTTTCAGACACACCACAAACTGTATTACGCGTTAAAAGCTTCTAAATTGAATTTCTGTATCACATTGCTTGGCTGTAATAGAAGTAAAATGAATCCTAATATAAGATATTTAAGTCCTATTTCACTTCACCGCTTCACCGGAGCGTGTTCTTACTTCTTATTTACACTTATATGATATATCTATTACCTTATATTATATTTACTAGCAATCCGCCCCGGCTCGATTTCAGGTTCATTGCACGGATGCAAAACAATTATAATAATTGTAATAATTACCTACTGTCCTTTGTAGAAACATACTGTTAACATGAAAATAATTTGAGGCCAGGGGCCCTGCACTCTTTTGTAGGCCTCGGGCAACACACTTTTAAATCCGACCCTGTCTATAACTTCACGGTTATGTTGCAGTTTAATGATGATTTCCATTCAGGCTCATACCTCGAAATACCTCGCTTAACAAGCTGTGTTTATATATATACATATATTTCACGCCTGTTTCTCATTAAGGTAGGCAGAGATGCGGTAATTGCAAATACTTCGATCCGAGCAAACAACCTTCGCTTCTTCCTTTTCATCAATGCTTTCATACACGCTGGTCGGTTTTCAGTACTTTTGAACTGGCCCTTTTGAAGGACGTCTCCTGTGCATGAGTTTATTTAAAATAAACATGCAAAGGTGGAATGGAATGTGGAACATGGTGTAATAGTTGCGACTCCTTACAAACATTTTGTAAAACAAAAAGCTTGGCGATTTAAAAGAGTGGCGGAGAGTTTATTGCCAGTTCTTCTCATCCGATCTACGCCCTTGATTTGAGAACTGGCAGTAAATGTAAAATTAGATTTTTTTTATTGACGTTCATAAGTGTACATTGTGTTACCTAAATGAAAAAAATATTTTTGAATTTGAATTTGCTTACATACTCAACCTCAATATTAATATTCATAGGTATTTGTTTTATTTCTTACGATCTATGAACGTGAAATTCAGGACAAATACAGGACATGCTCATGCGCATACGCTACCAACCTGTATTTATTTTAAGCATTTGAAAATCTATATTCTTAAATCGAATTTCGAACCCACCCACTTAATAACCAAATTGGGCTAATTAAATTCAATTTGTTGCTTTTATTCTAATTTAATACTACGAAACTGTTTTGGAAGTGGTTGTGTGTGTTTGTTCGAAAACCCGAGTAATTAGGGAAAAGTTGGTGGTTAAGTTTCCAACACGTACGCTTTACTTAACCTTTGCACCTTTTACCGGAAAACTAATCTTAAATAAAAGACGAGAAGACAACAGCTAGCATTTCCTATAAGTGAAGTTACGAACTTTATGTTTTTGAATTTCTTCAGAGAATTTAAATTTTCTGACTACTTTAATAGACAATGAATTAAGTTTTAAGTTACGTGTTATTCCGAATTTTAGTTTCCAAAATAATAGGTATTCTGATATATCAATGAAATTCGATTAACTATGCATTTTTAAATGACACCAAGACCTTAAAGTAGAATAAATCTTTGTTTCTCCCGGGTTTGTTTCTTGTAACTTTTATTGTTTGGTACAAAAACGGCTAATCGGCGCAGATTGTTCGTTTGAAAGCGGTGGCCACATCCGGCTTAAGCTGCCCTTAGATGGAGGTAAATTATGTATGAAGTAGAATGTACCTATACAATAATGTAAAAATCGGCCAAGTGCGAGTCGGACTCGCGCACGAAGGGTTCCTTACCATCTAATATATAAAATTCTCGTGTCACAGTTTTCGTTGCCATACTCCTCCGAAACGGCTCGACCGATTCTTACCAAATTTTATATGCGTATTCAGTAGATCTGAGAATCGGCTACTATCTATTTTTCATACCCCTAAGTGATAAGGGTTGTTCACCCTTAAAATTTTTATTTTTATTTTTGGACGATTTTTTTTGTTTTTATTTTTTTATTATGTGGCATTAAAAAATACATACAACCCCTGCTTTTTTGTCAAAAAAATCTAGACCCGTGCGAAGCCGGGGCGGGTCGCTAGTTATCTATAAAAACAGCAAAAAAATCACGTTTTTTGTATGGGAGCCCCCTTCAATATTTATTTTATTGTTTTTTACATATATCATCTGTGAAAATTTCAACTGTCTTACTATCACGGTTCATGAAATACAGCCTGGTGACAGACGGACAGACAGATAGACAGACACGCGGACGGACAGCGGAGTCTTAGTAATAGGTTCCCGTTTTACCCTTTGGGTACGGAACTCTAAAAATATTACAAGGAGAGGCACTGAGTGAAAAAAAATATAGCACGACTATATTGAATACATTATTCTATATTATATACAGTTTATTAATACATTTAATAGTATACTATCTATTAACATAAAAACTTTATACCAGAAACTGTTGGCTGTAGATCAGTGAACATGAACGAAACGCTAAAATTATTTCATTCCAGACCAATGAAGTACGAAATTGTCACTTTCCTTTTCACAAGGAAAAATAAGAGACTTATATAAAATACTGGAGATATACTTGTTATTTATGCCTTCATGATTTATAATATGGTAGCAATTGTATGTTATTTTGCTGTTTATAGGCGAATACTATTTGAAGATCTTTTTCATTATATAGGGGGCAACCGAACAGGTGGTTCACCTAATGATAAGTAATCACCATGCCCAAAAAGATGTCATCCATCCGCCATCTTGGAATTATTGATGAAAAAAAATTGTATCAAAATGTGCTATCATGTGCCGTTACTATAGAAAAATATCTGAAAATTTATTAAGATATTTATTAAATAATATTCTATGAGGTCCTTTTTGGCCACTTAAGTTACCTCCGTTACTTTACATCATCATAAATACGAAAATTGTGCTGTAATATACTCACAATATGCCTTTAGACACGATACGACACTTGCAACACCAGAAGGCAAGTAGGTGCGTTACTGGACTTTAAATCATACAGTCTTATAAGGTACTTTGTTAAATATGCTTTCCTGTTTATGTAAAAAGATAACATCACCGAGGAAAATAATTCAGTAGACAACAAAGCATAAAGACATTAACAGCGCTTATGTGTCCGTAAGTATGTAGGAACCCAAAGTTCGCTATGCTTCGTTAAACGTAGTCGAACGAAAGCTAACGACCCGAAGTTCTCTGGCCGACATATTATATTTTGTTTTTTTTTCCTCATTTTTATAATGTAGACATGAATTAGATACCCGTAGACCTACGCGACCGTTGAACTTGTAATATACTTAATAGTATTTTAAATTATCAGACTAACGGCTAAGCTTGGTAAATATTACTACCAGTATGTCACAATTAAGTTTGAATACGAGTGGCCAGTTTCTTAATCTAAAATGAAAAAAACTTATAATTTTACGTAATTACATAATAGATTGATATTTATAAACACTTTTTTGACCTAGATAATGTCACAATATTAGTTCCAACTAGTCTAATACTAATATTAACAATAGGTATATGTTACCGCTAATTAAATCATTTTTTGCATCATATGGTCAACCAATAAGGGCGCTGATCGGTGACGACATGTAATCGGTCGCATCATATTGTGACTTATTTGTTCCCCAAACTTTTTGTGTCGTAGACCCCTTGTCATGTTTTTCCGTGTTGGGTAGACCCCCGGGTACTTAGGGTACTTACTTACTTACTTGAGACTGCGACTCTCAGGTTTTTACAAGTTCAAAATGTATTGCGACCACAAAGCGAATACCAAAATCCTACAACTTACACAATTTTATAGACATATATAATATTTATTTTTACTTCATAGGTACTTTTATAAATAATGTATATGTTTTGATATTATAAGATAGTATGATGTATGTAAATAGGTACTATCAGTGTATGTGTTGAGATCCACTATCGTGGACCCCATTTTCATTTCACGGACCCCCAAATTTTTTTTCGCTGACGTAGACCCCTTGCAGGATGTCATAGACCCCTAGGGGTCAATATAGACCACTTTGGGAATCACTGGTGAGTTGATGAGTGTGGGTTTGGATTACACGTGTTAAGCACAGTACTGTAGTATTATTTCAAAAACTAAAAACCACAAACCATTGCTCAAACACTATCACTGTTATAATCACCTTAACGATCCATTCAATTATAATGGCGTAATGTAACTACTACTATATGTGTATTTCTGAACCTCCCAACTGCATTCACTCTCATTAAACATGTTCTAACTCAAAACAAACATTTTCCGGAGTGATATTCCCGTTCAATGTATTCACTAGTCTTCCATTATATCAACTGTTATGTATTTCCCGCTTCACAATCAATGGAATTCATACAAAAGATGCCTTCAGCAACAACTTTGAAGCAGAAAATATATATTTTGATGCGTATTTCATAAACGAAATACTATTATATATTAAATTAAATTATTCAAAGTATGGCTCTTTCACCACATTTGTGACAGTGACTCTGATATTTTTAAAATCGGTCGAGTAGTTTTTGAGTTAAATCGTAGTAAATAAACAATTATATCATAATATTGTCATTAAAATGTCAGCTTATGCGAAAACTAGATACATACTACATAATTGGTGCGAAAGTAATTCTGTCTCTCCGTCTATTACGGCTGAATGAATGATCCGATAGTTGCTTCACTACATAGTATAAAACAAAGTCGCTTTCTCTGTCCCTATGTAAGCTTAAATCTTTAAAACTACGCAACGGATTTTGATGTGGTTTTTTTAATAGATAGAGTGATTGAAGAGGAAGGTTTATATATGTAAAATAATAACAGTTTTTCTGTAGTGTATTTAGTATCAGCATTGCACCTGTGCGAAGCCGGGGCGGGTCGCTAGTATAATATACAACTGATAAGTTGAAAACTAGAACTATAGCTATGAAAATAAAATGAAAGTTACGAAGCCGTAAGCAAACCCTAGTTTAATTAAAATATATTAAGGGACACATCTGCTTAAAAGTACCTTTATCTCTTTAAAAATAAACTTGCTATCGATATGGATGCAATTTGTTGGAGCAATCGAATTTAAGAGAAAGCTACAATGGCTTGAAGACAAACTACACCCGTGAGTACGCTCATTGCAAGTTATTGCAGTAATACCGCGCGAGAGGCCAAGTTATGTTTTGATTTACAATGCCCTGGTACGAATAGTTTTATATCTAGCATTACCCTCAACTATCGTTATATTTGAAGAAAATTGGAAAATAAAAGCTTTATAAGCATTGGAATTCGTTTTAGTTTTAGTAGTTTCAAGTTTGACGTGGAAATGCGCGGACGAACCAGTCGGTTAGTTATGATCAGGGTCGTAGCTACTGCCGTATCAGATACGGGGGCCGCTAGCTACAGGGGCCCCGAACCCGTGTAATCGAAAATTTACCTTCAATTCGCCGCAGTTAGGAAGAAGGACCCTCTACAATATTTTGATACAGGGCCCATCATGGTTAAGCTATGCCACTGGATATGATATATGTTTTTATAACTAAATTTATGTAGCAACAGTTTATGATTTTTTTAAAAATATATGGGTGCTTTTGACAGATAACAATTATTATTGCTATAGTAATCTTACAAAAAAGCAGTTGAACAAACAACTGCCTATAATCGTTTTTATCGCATATTCGGTGAAAGTAACTAAGAATAATTATTTATTTCGGTTTCGCCTTTGTGAATTAATTTTTGCGGAAAAATGTGGAGTAGATATGGATGTGCCAATTACTCTATACTAATACTATCATGTCATGTCTATTGACAGTTCTTTTTTTAAACTGGTTAAAGATGGCCGATTGACGTAAAGTCACGGTAAAAACAGACACTTTGTCTCCTTCCTTGCTTTAAAATTTAATACATCATGACCTTTGATAGGCACAGAAGGCTGATCACCTACTTGCCTGTAAATAAAAATGATCAGTGTAACATACCCAGAAATGGGTCTGCCCCACGCCTGGGAATCCACTATTCACTATATTCACTAATATGACAGGAGGAGGAGTTATTGAGGACAGTCTTCCGCAACAAATTTTGTGGAAACAAAATTATGTCTGCAACCTTTATTACAAACACCTTGAAGTCTGGGAAGTGTCCGTTTTAATCAAACTTTAACTAACAAACTAACGTAAACTCCCTGAGTCCAAAGTGAGTGAGTGAAAAAACAAAACCACTTTCAAGGCTCATAAAATTTATTAGCTGACGCAAAGTGACAAAGGTAAAAGGTTGAGTTTTATGTCCAAAAAAAAACGGTATCCACTTTACTGTTCCCCCTAATCTGAGCTATTACGTAAACTGGTAAATTTTGAGCAGAGATTTCTTATAAGTTCAATCTTAAATTAATCATGATAGTTACTGGAGGATGCTTTTTAGAAGAACTGAAATATTTTTTATTTATTTATTTATTGCACCAACAAAGTAAACACTAATTCATACACATAACACAAATATAAAATACACGCCGAGTGTTACCTCAATTATAGGCGCATACGACATTCTACAGAACAAAGCATACCGAACACATAAACGATCAAACTATAAATACACATTAATATACTAATATTATAAAGAGGAAAGATTTGTATGTTTGTAACTAATAAACTCAAAAAATACTGGATCGATTTAAAAAAAATCTTTCACCATTAGTATGCTACATTGTGCCTTAGTAATATAGGTTAGGTATACATGGCAAGGGATCCCTACTAAAACTTAAAAAAAATAAAAACAGTGATTTGTATTTTTGTATGTAACGAATAAACTCGAAAACAACTGCACCGATTTTAAAAATTATTTTACCGAAAGAATATACTACACATATCAGCGTGCATTGCACCCGTGCGATAAATAGTAGTAGCAAATTTAGTTATTTTGTAAAATAATGTAAATTTTGCATGCCACAGGCAAAAGTGACATGAAACAGAGACATATTATACAAACATATCATATTTTATAAACCTAATTTTTGACAAATTCTTTCAATGCTTTTTGATAATGTTTATTAATTAATAATTCCTATTTCTATTTCTCATGTGTCTCTACATTGTATAGTAGCAACGCGCCCCGGCTAAAAACTAGCCTATGTTACTTACTGATAATGTAGCTTTCTATTGGTGAAAGAATTTTTAAAATCGCCCCAGTATTTTTTGAGTTTATTCATAACATACAAAAATACAAATCTTTCCTCTTTATAAGTAATATTAGTATAGACTACACTAATTTTTCAACTTTATTCAATGCCCCCCTACACCCATAAATTCAAAAATGATTAAATTAACTTTAATATACCTCTGTTTCACCCCACTAAATGAACTATTTCTATGCTACAATAGGTACTTAAAACGATTTCAACAATTTTATAATGAAATCCATTATGCAAATTGTAATTGTAGGCCCGAGAGGTTTAAACTGAAGCACGCAAGGTGAAAATTATTAGCGTTTTACGAGCATTTCTATATTTTTTTGCCACTCTTTTAAAACATGCTAAAAAAAATTAATTTCGTATATTGCGAAAATCTTTATGCCATAATTATAGCTTATCTATCTAACTTTTATTTTTTTAAAGTAGAATCGTTGAAATTTATTGTATTGATTTTATAACAATTAAAAACCTCAGCAGGGTATTCTGAACGTTCCTATTTTGTTCCTTTTTAGTGTGTAAATTAAAACTTTCAATCAGAGGCAACCGTCCTAAAATTATTAATTACCTACATATATTGATCGGATTTTATATAATTATTTAAAAAAGTTGAAGAAAGTGCTACAATTATTTTAAAAATAGCCTGTCTCTATTTATTTTGTTACTTTAGACCAAAAATAATTCTAGAGTTTTTATTGTGTTAAAAATATCAACAATTTGACCATTTAAGCTTTTTTATCATAAAATTTGGAACTGTGTTGAGCCTTTCTAGCAGAAATATATATTTTTTTATCGTTGAAATAATTTTTTATTGAGAAAATAAGAATATTTTTTTTTGGGACAGTATCAAAAAGGGAAGCATTGGTAACAAAATAAAAATATAAAGTTGTGTCTATAATTCGCATATATAGGCGACAGTTGTTACAAAAAGTAAGATTTTATTTAATTTAGGGTTTATTAAGCGTAAAAAAGTAATTTCCATGCTGAATTAATATAAGTTCTTAATGAAAACGCAAAATAGCACGTTATAGCTGAATCAACATCTATTATAATAACACAGCGTTCCACGTGTTTATAGTATATATATATTACTTCTATATTTCTTGCTATCTTCTTTATTACATCTCGTCCTCTATTATTTTCACATTCTCTGTAAGTTGACTTCAATGATGCTTCTAAAACTTCATTTCTAACTTTTACTTTTAATAAACCAGTTTCCAATTTCTTCTTTTCTTCCATTAACTTATTCTGCAGCCTGTAAGCCTTTTTTTTAGTTTCTTCAGCTGTTTCTAGCTGCCTGATACGACTTTGAGGTCTATCAATTTTTTTATTTTTTTAAACGTTTATGAAAATATGCTGTCTTTGTCATTTTCTTGCACTGTCAAATATAAACAGAACCTTATAATTCCTTTTTTGTTACTAAGCTTTTTCCTCTTATACGTTTTCTTAATAAAGTAACAAAAGATTTGGTAACAATTCTGCTGCTACATTTTTTAAAATTTATAATTAAATGGTTGTTGTTAATGTAACATTTACTTTTGTACAGTTGTATTGAGATAAAGGTTTTTACTACCTTAAAATTAAATAACATATATTAAATATTATATATTTACCAAGAATCAAGGGTAACAAATGCGGGAATAAAATGCGTAGCAAAAATTATGAATGTCTACACTACACGCTGTACCACCTCAGAATAACTATTTATTCAAAGTGGTGGCACGAAATGAAACGTAATGAGTTCCAATATAGAAAAACCGATACTAAATTGTAATAATTTTGCTGAAACACACTTAAAATTGATAACAAAAAGGGAAATTTGTTTGTGGAACTTTTACTGGGACAAGTTTAAAATTGTTTTTTTTTATAGTATAGATCATTTTTTTATATATTTAATGCATGTTGCATATTCTCCTACGATGCAAAAATATATTGAGTGCAAAATCTTGGGACTGTTACTTAATAAATATATGAAATAACTGAGTTTGAATTTATAAATTTTAGTATGGGACATGTACGTTTTCATACATTGGCGTTTTAAGTGTTTTACATTTATATATTTTTAACAAAAAATCAATTAATAATATATGTATATTCTTTGTCATAAGGAAATAAAATTATATACTTTCCTTTCAGGAAAACAAATGTTATAAAAAAACATATATACAAGAAAGTTGTTAGCTGTCTACTTTGTGGGACAAGCAAATATGCATTTTGGCAAAAAAATATAGAAATGCTCTTACATGAGATTTAAATTTAATATTACAAGAACTAATTAATTAAATTTTTAGTTACAACTTACGTAAAAGGTTCTGATGAATATTTTTGATCTCAAATCACTTCTATGTTTTATCTAATCTGCCGGCCTAGCATGACCGCCACGAGATATCCCGCGGACCAGAGAAGACAAACTAAGATGTAAGATATCTCGATATTATATTATTTATCGCGACATCGACAATATTGATAGAAAAGATATCTCGATCGACTAATGTATCTATTTTTGATATTAAAAGTTGAGTTTTAAGTGTAATTGTCATGTTAGATATGGAAGAAATAAAGAGATAATCGATTAAAACACGAGAAAACGGTCGACATAATTTTGTCGTGTTTGTCATACTAGGCCGGCTGATAGGTAATTTTGTTCAGCTATCGGAGACCGTAGGCAAAAGTTTCGCACTTCGTCATGCACAAAAGTACATGTAAATGTCTACCTAAAAGCAATTATAAAGCAACGAGGAAGTGAAAATTTAATGTGCACGTGTCCATTCATTCAAGTTATTTTACGTTACGAGTCCCCGAGGAAGTCAGCCTTATTCTAATTTTGGAATAATTTCAAAGTTGTTGGGTTTTAACTGAGGTGACGAATTTTGACTTGTCGGTTATTCGGGGGATAAAATTGAACTGATATAGCGTAATGAAAAACAAATTAATCTTGTGTAATTTATGACCCCCATGGGGGCATTTCTGTAACAGTTACTGAACACTCTTCTGCACCCTACCAGATCAGAACTTTTCTTTTAATAGATCTACAACAACAATTGTACCATGCAAGAACATGCCATAACAATTATAGATATTGACAGGAATAAGTGACGTCGACTTATAGGTGCGGGGCGCGTAACCCAACTCGCAACTGGTTAGTTTTAGGCGAAACAAGAAATATCAAAATACGGAGTCTACACCGGAGTCCGGACGGACAATTTATTTGCGACATCTGTAGCCATATATAGAATGTACTCTGTGTCTGTAGCAGAGCTATCGTTCCATGATAGGAGCTCTGTAGCCAAAGAAAGAGTTGGAAAAATAAATAATAACCAAGATCAGCCTCAATAGGGAATATGCATGCATTTTTTTTATATTTTTTATCGACTTGTTACATCATTTTACCCTAATAAAAAATATAAATACCCTTGGCAATGTCCAAATTATTTTTTAAAATTACTTTGAAAACATCGATAAAATTTGATCTGTTTAAACGCGGCCATATTTCGCGGGCTTTGGATGATATCACATTACACGCTCAGTGACGGATAGAGTGAGGTAACTATGGTAACCAGTGTTTGACGCCATCTTCGATGTCAATGGACGCCATTGATAAATCGCTGCCGATAAATGACAGAATGTGTAAGGTGACGTCACGTTTTGTTTCGACCAATGGTGATGCGTTTTGCAAACTTGAATTTCTCTCCCTTATTTTACACATTTTAATTAATATTTTTTGCAATTAAACACGAACTAAATAAGAAAATAATTGTTTAGGCATAATATCTGGGCCATAAGGATTCAAGGGAAAAAATATCAAGTAAATTTAAACAACATGCATATTCCCTATTCGGAGACATTGCTGAGAATTGGGAGAGAATATAAAGTCTTTTTAATCTCAAAAATATAAGAACGTATGATGTAATGCATTAAACAATTCCATTATTTATTACAGAGAAGAAAAACGAGAAGGTGGGTTACCTGATTCTAAGTATTCACCAGTACCCGAGGAAATCCGTAACTTAAATATCTTCGAGGTTTAAAGGTCCGCAATACACCTGCAAGCCCTCTGGTGTTGAGGTTGTCGATGGGCGGCATTGATCACTAACCATCACGTGAGCCTACCACTTATTCTATAAAAAAAAATAGATGTGTTGTCGGATATTTTAAAATTTATAGGATCGCTTCTTGAAACCAATATAACCCAGAGATTGTTTATAGGAATACATTGCTTGTTGCAAATGGCTATTTATAAATTTATATGGTCTCCTGCGTTAATAACACACTCGATTGGTCAGAGTTATCAACAATTTGCAGCCAAGTCTGGACCTCATTTATCGATTGACAATGTAACAAGAGTATTTTTAATAAAAAATCTTTTCTTCACTACGTTACCAGCACGACTCAATGTTAAGAAAATGCATGCACTCAATTTTGACGGGCTCGTTGGCGTGTTCGGTAGAACATCTGCCGTTCGCATCGATAGGTCATGGGTTCGAATCAAGCCGGGACAAATTTATAATTTTCTGTAAGCATGTCTTCACCACGTCTGGTGACTTCGAGCATCGAACGGGTGGGAGGATTATCGAAATTCCGACCGGGTAACGAACCACCGTTCATAGATGGAAAAATCGTGAAGTGCATATTGCGCGTTTCAGGGTGGGTTTATGGGTCCGAATATTCGAAGTAAAAAGTAGGTCGACAGCGCATCATTGACTGATGTTCTGTGGCTGAGATATCACTTACCATCAAGTGAACCACATGGTTGTCACCATGTACTTAATACGACAAAAATACTTTCAAACATTAAAATACCTGGTTTTCGACCCTGGAATTATTACGGCCTCGTATTTGGAAGACCTGCTATTGAATTCGGCAAGTATATCTCATTCTCTAATGTGTCGTGTGTCGATAATTTTTGAAAACAAAAAAAAATAAAAGTAGAATGAAACCTATTGGAAAAGGAAGGCCCAGACCCTCCTAGAATATTCCCCACTTCTCTATGAAATACCTTTTGATGGGCTAAAATTTTCTGTAAGTCACTCAGGTATCTTAAAAATCAATCAATAGGCATCTACGCTTTAATTGAAAGAAGATTTTGCAACTTTTTCAAAATATTGTAATATCTTATTATTACATTTCCATCGTGGTTGTTAAATAAATAACAATTCATGTTTTTATTTAAAAAAAGTATATTGCAAAACGTTTAAATATTTTGGTACAATCACAGTACGAATTTTGAAATGAGACTATTTAAAATCACCTTACGTAATATTTTAAATTTACTAATTACGATTGATTTAGACTATTATAAGAACAACAGTAAGTATATTCTGTAACTTTAAATTAGATAACATAGAAAATATAAAAAAAAATCCTACGCTAAAGTAATAATAATAATTGATAGGTGTTTGTGATATTTTGGCAACAACATAACCTAGCTTTTACTGAGAAATTATTAAATATAGCGTTCGTCCTTATTCATAAACGTATTACGTATAAGCTTGATATAGTTAAAGTATGTTTTGTTTTTTTCGTTCTATAGTATTTTTATATTCGATAGAGCGAGACAAAAGATATTTTAACTATATATCAAGCTTATAATACGTTTATGAATAAGGCGGATTATATATGGCATAGTTTTCAGATGTAAGGATTTGTTTCACAATCGCAATTTATATCCTACGTATACAATAGGGAATATGCAGGTTGTTTAAATTTACTTGATAGTTTTTCCTTTGAATCCTTATGGCCCAGATGTTATGCCTAAACAATTATTTTCTTATTTAGTTCATGTTTAATTGCAAAAAATATTAATTAAAATGTGTAAAATAAGGGAGAGAAATTCAAGTTTGCAAAACGCATCACCATTGGTCGAAACAAAACGTGACGTCACCTTACACTTTCTGTCATTTATCGGCATCGATTTATCTATGGCGTCCATCGACATCGAAGATGGCGTCAAACACTGGTTACCATAGTTACCTCACTCTATGCGTCACTGAGCGTGTAATGTGATGTCATCCAAAGCCCGCGAAATATGGCCGCGTTTAAACAGATCAAATTTTATCGATGTTTTCAAAGTAATTTTAAAAGATAATTTGGACATTGCCAAGAGTATTTATATTTTTTATTAGGGTAAAATGATGTAACAAGTCGATAAAAAATATTAAAAAAATGCATGCATATTCCCTATTATTGCAGAAAAAATATATCTAATTTAAAGTTATCAATTGCTTCTTTTATATTTCACTATGTTGCTAGTTCTATAAACAATTCGAATATTGTGAAATAAACCCTTTATTTCTATATTCAAATCTTACTTAGATCGACAGTTATAATAGTCTAGTTTGCCAATTGCTCATTGAATGGAAGATATTAATATACTATTTAATAATATAAGGCATCTTATTATATTTATTATTGCCTACACTGCAGTGTAAGCATGAATTACTGATAAGACTGAATAAATTTCGAAATTGAAATTTAAAAAAACCGTAATCAATTCTACGCGGTGTAAATCGCGCCCAAATTAAAGTATTTAACATCGGCTTCTTATTAATTTTTATTAATAGATTTCAGATCAATATAAGATCAAGATCATTTTCACATATTATACATTTAGTCAGCCCGCAAATAAAGCCGTCAAACAGCGCAAAAACTTCAATATCTTCAGTACTTACAAACAAAATATTTACCTTCTTATTTAAAATCTATTTACATTCGGATACAGAGTCTAAGGTCCATATTCCAAGACGTGTCTCAGTTTTGAATCTAGTTTTGAGATTTGTCTAACCATTTTTTCTCTATAGAATTTTGACATATTGACAGTTCTCAAGAATAGATTACGACTTGAGTAACGTCTTGGAATACGGGCCTAAGTTTGAGACTACTCGTATAAGCTTAGTATGGACGTAACTGGCTATTTCTTACGTTATTATTGGTCGTAGTACTTGTCGTATTGGTATAGGATTATATTTTATTAGTGGCAAACCTCAAAAGCCCCTGCCGTAAACATTCCAAATCGACTACGTAGTTTTATAGTTAGATAATCCTAACCACATACTTTATATACGTATATTTTAATCACATATTAAGCTTAATATTTATTCCTTTATCGAATCATATTGTCAGTGGAAAGGCAAAATTCTTAAAGCGCCACCAAAATGATACTTGTTGGAATTGGAAATGAGGCTTAAAGGTCCTTCTTTTTTTAAATTACATATATCTTATATTTTTCATCTGATTTATCTAAAAATAACCCTGTTAAAATTATGTTCAATCTACCTCTGCAAATGAAATATAGTATTATTGTGTTTTAGACAAATTGGAAATCTGTAATTCATACTTCCACTGCGGATAACGTTTTATATCTATATTATATTCTAATTTAAACTACACACATACCTACAATGTAAAAATATAAATATAATAAATGATCTTACAATCATGTAACACTTGTATTCGATATTTACCAATTATTATAACAGATTGTACCTAAATTTAATGTGATGATTAAACTGTATTTTTAAATACAAAGTCTATTCTGTAGTTATACTTACAGTAATATAAGATGTAGAATTCCACCTCCAAAAGTATTTTCTTCCATTTTCAAAAAATAATTAACATTAATCTGATTTTACAGTACTTCATTATCTTATAATCATTACATGGAAATCATAAAGGAATTCAATTGGTACCAACCATCAAATACTCATATTGGTATATAGATTTCAATGTTGGTTCATGTGGTAAGATGGAAATTTATTAGAAATAACCAGTATTGAGTCAAGTCAATAAGGTTTTTCTTTGAATAAGATGGAGATATTTCGAAGATAAAATAACAGTACTTATGCACAAAATTCAACTCTATAATTTATTATTGTGATGAGGCAACTTTATTAGTTGTCAATGTCTTAGTATTTTTACGCTTTTTAATTTCTTAATTATTTACTTTTACCAATAATAAATCGAGTATCTAATTATAAATTCCACTGAAATATGTTCAGTATCTAAATAAAATACTGTATACCGGATTAAAACGCGATTTATTGTTTAAATTATTTATCCCGACGTTAAGATATATAATTTCGGGATAAATAATTTAAACAATAAATCGCGTTTTAATCCGGTATACAGTATTTTATTTAAATGTGTGATACTCGCGTTAATAAAAGACAATATTATGTTCAGTATCATTGATAATAAAACTTTCAACTTTTAAAATTTATTATCAGTTAGTAAAAGTTAGTAATAATTAAATATCAACATTGAAAACAATTTCTGGTACATAAAATACCGTAAAGTAAAATTATATTCTACTTCTGTAGATTTTTGTAATACAATATATTGACCGACTTTTGTAATAAGAATTGAATCATACTTATTATTTAGTCTTACAGTTTTCTATGGACGTGATAACTTGCCTCATGCGTGTAGCATGATCAAACGAGCCAGTTATTCCCACAATGTCATGTTAAACATATAGTACAGGAAAAAGTATTATTGACTGATGATTATAGCCTCTTCAAGATTTAATAATTGTTAGCTTAGCTATACATCCGTTCAGTTCTCTATTAACGGTGTATTTATTATTCTTATTGTGTATTCTGTTAAAAATATGATTTCCTGTATTATATATTTATTTCCAGTCCGAAAAAGACTCAACACCTGAACTATCCAAACATAGCCCCACAATTTGAACACCTTCTATTTTTGAGAGCGAGACAGCACAGAATCCCAATTGGGAAGAAAAGAATAGCGCATAGAATACCAAGGCACGTGAAGTCGTCTTCTAGAATGCCGACGCGACAAGCTGGGCACGCTCCAACAGCTATTATAGCTGGAGGTATGATGATATTTGTAGCTCCGTAATTTGGCATATAAGCTTGGCCGGATGGAGTGTTGGTATAAGGTGTATATCCGGGGGGAGGAGGAGGATATGGTCCTTGAAAACCTGGCTGTGCTGATGGCTGAGGATATGGTCCACTAGGCTGCCCTGGAATAATATAAATGTAATTCTATAAATATTTATTTATATTTAATATTTATTTAATTATATGGTTACAATACACAGTTAAGTTATGTAGGCCAATGGCCTATTTAACTAACAATAAGCAAGGCTCATTAAACCTTTTTTTTATGTTAGATATCAACAGACGAGCATGAGGTTCACTTGATGGTAGGCCTCAGCCACAGAACATGAGTCAATGATGCGCTGTCGACCTACTTTTTAATTCGAGCATTCGGAAATCCATAGACTGAAACCGAAACGCGCAATGTGCACTTCACGGGTTTTCCATCTATGAACGATGGTTCATTACCCAGTCGGAATTTCGATATTCCTCCCACCCGATCAATGCCCGACGTTACCAGACGTAGGGAAAACATGCTTACAGAAAATTATAAACATGTCGTCTCGGTGGGATTCGAACCCACGACCCATCGATGCGCACGGCAGGTGTTCTACCGAACGTGTCAAAACCTACAAACAAAATAAACACAGACTAATCAATACAGAGACTCGAGTTAAATAGGTCTTCTGCTAAATAATCTCATTAACCTAATGATATCTTGACTTAAAAATATAATATTAAATCATATCAAGTGGAGTCTAGTAAATCAACACAACAATTCTTGACATTTATCAATAAATACAGTTTATAAGCCATCAATTGATATCACATCTGACTGATAATGTGACTCATGACAATAGTGTATTATTAAGACAATAATGTTATGCAATTATTACAATGAGAAAGTTCTGGAACTGCTATATATAGCAGTATTCCAATCTATAGTATTTAGAAAAATTATAATTCAAAAGTACTTTATATTACTTTACTTGAATAAGATCAGAAATAAGGATGGAAACATGAACATACCTATTTGTTGAAACATCTATACTAATATTATAAAAAGGAAAGATTTGTATTTTATGAGTAAACTCAAAAACTACTGGACTGATTTTAAAAATTATTTCACCAATAGAAAGCTACATTATGAGCAATAAATTTTTTTGTGTATAGTACATCCACATTGCACCTGTGTGAAGCCAGGGCGTGTTGCAAGTTAAATTATATAATGTAAATTTCTTATCAATATCTTAGTTTTCTGATATTTGGTATCGAAGTAATATTTACAGTTGAATAATGTTTAAACATTATACAGTTTTAAAAATAATTGGTGTATTTAGTTAAACATTAACAAATGACCTTCTGAATAGTAAATAGTATTAGCACTAAACTATTTCAATAATTATTTTACTAGCCTATAATAGGTTTTTTTTCAGTGTTTGACTCAAATTAATTTCAAGATTGAATCTTGTAAATAATCATAAATTGTTGAATTCATTTTTATTGTAAATGTGTTACAGTTGTAGTAACTGACTAGGGTAGAATGTCATTTAGATCGAGTTTCAAAACAACAGATTATTAAGGCAGTAATAGGGATTCCCTTTGTTATTCTATGGGGAGGTGTGAATTTACTAATGAGGCAAGTAATTTTATGACCACATCACTTAGTGAAACCCTGTTCCTGGACAGGTACACTTTTTTTCAGTGACCATTTTCTATAATTAGTCTTCTGTGCCATGTCAGTCAGTCTGTGCTATAACACTACTTTTTTCCATTTCACAGAGAACTAAACTTAATACCACCAGGGGCCATAGAACTATGGAGGTAATCTAGGTCCATCCTCTATATTCATTATATATGTACAAAAACTACAATATAGTTACTCCCCATATCCCAATTAATTAATACCTACAGAAGGTATTGTAAAATTTTGAATTTAGTTCTTTAAGATTGTGTTTTTAAGGATGTATATTTAAATCTTTTTATTTCCATAAAGTACCTAGATGTTTAGTAATGTAGTTATTCAAATTAACTAGTAAGGTGTAGTCAAGTAAATCGTGTGAAGGAATGAAGTTGATCATATTAATGAGAGTAAGATGAGGAAAATACATTAGTGCAAACTCTCTTTAATGACTCATTGTTATCAAGAGGCATTTGTGCCATGTATCTTAATATTTATCAAACATAATGTAATTTAATAATGTTTAGAACACTGAGGTTGCGCAGTTTATCACGGTCTTATCTAGAATACTTAAATCGCTGTTTCCGATAGTTTTAAACTTTTACAATATGTACATAGTTTACCTGGTGGAACTGTAGCAGAATAAGGCGGTGGCTGGTCAGTCACTGTAGGCTTCTCCATTATCTTCACAAAATTAACGAAATACAAAAAGAAAATACAATATGTATTGTGTAGGTAGGTAATACATAAATCGTAAAACTTGTTATTGTGATTTGTGATTTGTGAATCGTCGTCTGTTTCGCCCAGTGTTGCCAACTTTATTTTTACGAATCCACCAAATGTGGCATCCTGATCCACCAGAAAACCACTAATCCAGAGACAGTGTTGCCGATTTAGTGGATTTGTCGCTAAACCTAGTGCAATTGTAGGGTCTCTAACGCTTTTTTCTCATAACTGCACCGCCCCCCCCCCCCCATTATATTAATAGTTTTTCGGACGCCTAAAACAATTGAGAAATAAAAGTAGTGAGTTCATTTGGATATTTCCCGACCAAAATGTTTTTTTGTTTCATGTCCTTTTATCATTATGGTATTATATATATTATATACCTATGTCTCGCTTTAATATTATATTAGCGTAACTAACCGAGAAGAACTGGTGTTTCTTCCTTTGGAGTTTTGACGTAGTTCTTTTTGTTTTATTTCGTGGAAAGTGAAAATTTTAAATAGAGGTGCTACTGAGCAAGAAGGGACAGTAGGTTGTGTAGGCTCATTATCAACATCTGGGGTGATGATGACAGTAAAAATGATTAATTTAGTTGATAAAAAACAACTTAATTTTAAATCAAAATATATGAAAACGTCTTTATTTTATAGATATACCCAACCTACCTATTTTTATACATATTTACAAATCGTTTAGCAGAAACTAGTGCATTTTAGAAGCCGGATATTAGCAAGATATAGCGTATTTTTGATAAGGTTAAGGTAAGCGCATTTTAGTTTCTTTAAACGGCAATACTGTCCAGAGCCACGGCAGTTATAATAGATTATTTTGCAATTATTATTATTACACTAAATATATATAGGTATTCTTGGTAGCAATCAAAATAATAGAATTTAGTGCATTACTGTCAAATAATTTAAGCATTTTAAGGTTTCATGGCCGCTAGTTTTTTCAATATTTTTGCTATTTAAACGATTTAAATTATATATATCTCTTTTCATACTTTCAATGTACTCCAGCTCATAAGGAAGCGATTGGTATCAAAATTAACATTTTTATCATTTTGTGGGTTGACACTGTATTACTTAACAGCGTCCATATAATGCCTATGAGACGTCTAAAACCTTAGTCCCTCCCGTGATGATAGCTATAAAGAATTCGAAATATCGGC
The DNA here is from genome assembly GCA_905404175.1 of Anthocharis cardamines. Taxonomy (NCBI): domain Eukaryota; kingdom Metazoa; phylum Arthropoda; class Insecta; order Lepidoptera; family Pieridae; genus Anthocharis; species Anthocharis cardamines. The sequence continues at coordinate 8,815,773 of FR989963.1, forward strand.
AACTAAATATCCAAATAAGTCTGCGAAAAATCAGAAAAGATAGTTTTCTTTAAAATATTCTTTCCTAACTAGAGTATTCATGTAAATCGTACTAGTGGTTGAATATTGCACCTTACCACTAACCGGAAAAATCTAAACCACTAGAAAATCCACTAGCCACTAAAACCAAAATTTGTCCGCTAAATGGGAGGTCTAAACCACCAGATCTAGTGGAAAATCCACTGAGTTGGCAACACTGGTTTCGCCTGTCAGCTGCCCCTCTTGCCAATACTTAATAGTGACAAATGACAATTGACAACTGTCATTATGTAATATTTTATGAAGAACAGAGATGATATTGTGAACTGGCAAAACTGCTTTAAGGGGTAGTTCTCATCAGGTGATTATCTTTTCACGTCATTATTATAGTTAAAATTCCTTTCAGTCTGGTAGATTTTGAATAGAACATCAAAACTTCTTAATTATTCTTCTATAAAATATATTTATATATCCGTGATCATCGAAACTATTAATACCGTTAATTTTAGGATGAACCTTTTTTATGTTATGTAAACAGAATAATCTCACCAAGTTTTTCTTGCATTATAATACTCTGCCTAAAGCAGTGATTCCCAAAGTGGTCTATATCGACCCCTAGGGGTCTATGACAACCTGCAAGGGGTCTACGTCAGCGAAAAAAAATTTGGGGGTCCATGAAATGAAAATGGGGGTCCACGATAGTGGATCTCAATTCTCAACACATACACTGATAGTACCTATTTACATACATCATACTATCTTATAATATCAAAACATATACATTATTTATAAAAGTACCTATGAAGTAATTTTTAATTGAAATTCTATTAATAAATGTATAAATTAACATGTGTTTTTACTTTAAGTTTTTAACATTAAACTTCACTACAGTTAGAAATTTACAGGAAATCAATATCAGGTAAGTATGGGGTTTACCCAGCACGGAAAAACATGGAAAGGGGTCTACGACACAAAAAAGTTTGGGGAACTCTGGCCTAAAGCAAAGCATAGCAAAGAAGTCAGCTGAACTAATAGGTGCAATTTTATTATTCTAACAGTTGATTTAATGGTATATCTATTGGAAAATATCATAATGCACCCTTTAAGTTACGAGACCGATACACAGCAGTTGATCACGAGTTAAATTGAAAAGGTTAATTTGAATGGAAAACCAGGGATTTCAAATGTATTAATATTTCACTTCGACTAGTTTTTATTATGTATCGTTATCGTCGCCATGCTGCTAACATCACCTAAATGTTCTATGGACTTTCGTACAGGAGAATATAAAACCGATTACTTTTTAGTATACCTATACTTTTAAATCTTTTTTTTAAATATTAAATATCGACAGATGAGCATGAGGTTCACTTGAAGGTAGCTGATACCTCAGCCACAGAACATCAGTCAATGATGCGCCGTCGACCTACTTTTTACTTCGAGCATTCGGAAATCCATAAACTGAACCAAAACGCGCAATGTGCACTTTATGGTTTTTCCATCTATGAACGGTGGTTCGTTACCCGGTCTGAAAATCCGGGTAACGAACCGGGTACCGGGTAAGGTCCCGGCAAATTTTTACAAAGAGTAAGTTGTCAAATATATGTTACGAACCAATTAAAAACACGAAAACCAATATTTGTTTGGCCAAATTATAATGTATATAACCATATGGTTGATATACTTTATATTAAACTGCAAAAATAAAACAAACATTAACTATGAACTTTCCATATATTTTTTGTCATTGTTTATAACCGTTATTATGAAACATCATTATTACTAGTACAATTTATATACAACAAAGTTGTTTTGTCTCTATTAATAAAGGATAGTTATCTATGTCTAAATGCAAATCAAATTTTGATTTTGAATTTAGTTCCAAATTAAATGAGAACTTATTTATATCGATATGTCAAATATACATTTTAAATTAATAACATTCTAATATTCTGCCATATTTACACACAAAATATACTAACTAAATATATTACCAAAAACAATAACTAAGATTAATATTTTATACACTTGCAGAGTAATTTTTTGTAATAATTCACCGATTATTGTTTAAATCCCACTAATATTATAATTGTGAAAGTTTGTTACTCTTTTACGCAAAAACTACTGAACGGATTTTGATGAAATTTTACAATATGTTTATACATCAGTATAACTTACAGGTCATAATTTATAAAGATACTGAGTTAATTGTCCAAATTATAAAGATGAATGTCAAGTAAGACGGAATGATCCTGCTATTTAGCTAGAGAGCGAAGTGGGCACTTGTCATCAGCTAGTTCAAATATAATTTTGGTATAAATTTCAAATTGTTTAAGAAAAGGCTCAAATTCTTAAAGGGTTATTAATCAACTAATCAGCCGTCAAATCTAATTTCAAGTTTTGCGAATATTTATACCTACCTATTCAAATAAGCAATATATTAACCTTTTGACCGCCAATGTCGGCTATACTCGACAAACGGAAATGTGCCCTCGACGCCGACGTCGGCTATGATCGACAGCAAGACAGAAAACAGCCCACAGAAAAATACAAAATAAACCTATTAAATCATTACTTTACTGTGTTTTATTAATACATCTTAAAAACTGAATCCCCAATCATTACTTTATTGTACAAAGCAAAGAAAATTTCATTTTAGTTATTCAAATATTTGATGATAAAAAACAACATAATTAATGTCGATTTTCAGGCTCGGCGTACAGGGCACGGAGATGCCGTTTTGACATGGCGGTCAAAAGGTTAAATAATAATCATTTTAGAAGCCAGTCCTTACAATGTCCTTTTATAATATGAATTTTTGTCATATAAAATACCATAACAAGTGTACAAAAACGTAAGAGAGCTACTTTACCTTTAATTCCATAATATTTAAATAATAACAAACAATAATAATTATTCATGGCTTCTATAATATTTATCACATTGGAATGCCATTAAACACTTCTAAAATATACAAAAAAGGTTATAATTCGATAATAATAGTTTTGTTAAATATATTTTTAAATCACTGGTTACTTGCACTAGTGAGGAATATTTTAATTGTACATTTTTTTCTGTAACAGTTCTATTTAAGAACTGCGTTACTTATGATACGGTAAAAATGGCAAGTTCTGATATGACTACACACTATATGTAATTCGATACAAAAAAAAATAGCCTTTATTACGCCATTCTCCAGTTACTAGTCAAAATAACCCATGCTTACGACACAATTTAATTGTTGGTCAATTTCAATTAGAAAATACAAGTAAATTTAATTGATAAGGGATCATCCATAAATTACGTCACACTAATCGGAGGCGTAGTGTGACGTAATTTATTCGATGTCACACTTCATTTACCACTTCCACGTTACAACGTGACGTCATTTAAAGTATTGAAAAAATGTAACGTCACACCAAAGGGATGGACAATGAAAAATCATAAAATTCGCGTGACGTAATTTATGGATAGCCCGCATTTGAGTTATGTAACCAAGTCTTATTCAATAACCAACAATTAAACCATAAAGTCGAAAAGCTAACTTGAGAGTTGCGCAACATGCGTTTATACAATCAAATTTGGCAATACATTTCATACTTTAAATTATACAAAAATATTACTTTTTCTTTTGCGCAATCTTACTTCTGAGTTCATTATGTACGAGAATCCTCAGATTGATAAAAACATTATTTACATTCCGTTTCTTAATGAACAGAGGCGTGACCACCATACAAGTCCAAAATTCCGGTTTGTCCTACCATCAAAATAATAATGCCCTTAACGTAATTATATAAATCATTGAATTTAAAGTAATTATATAATTTAAGCCGGAAAACCGGGCTTTTGGGCTTGTATGGTGATCCCGCCACTGTCCATGAAACGTGTCGTTGTGGTATGGGTGTCACTGTAGTGGGTGTCACTGCAGTGGGTGTCACTGTAGTGGGTGTCACTGTAGTGGGTGTCACTGCAGTGGGTGTCACTGTAGTGGGTGTCACTAGAGTGGGTGTCACTGCAGTGTTAGAAGCGCACGGGCAGCCAGCAGCCGCTCTGCTCGTCCCGTCGATAGTAGTGCGGCCGGCTGTCCGGAAACACGGTCACAGCCGGAAACGGATGTTGCTGGATAAACTTCAGCGTCATACGGATCTGGAGATAATGTCGTCGGTTCAAAAGTAAAACTCACTAAGTGCCATTTTGAATAAAAATTTTTTATCTACTATTGCTTATTTTAAGCGTAAACCTATTGCGTTGCATATTGTGGTCCATAACAAAACTATATATTAGGCGCATTACGCACTCAGCAACAGGGACTGAAACCGGTTAATTTTTATTTTCCAAAATACGTGTCTGACTGAGATACCATGGTATTAGTTTTAAAGAATAAGTATTCATAAACGTGGTATAATCTTGAAATAACCAAAATATTAGTAATCGACAGACGAGCATGAGGTTCACTTGATGGCTTGTGATACCTCAGCCACAGAACAATTTTGCCCTTATTCATAGGACCCTTCGATATCTAGAGGTCTACTCACGCTGTGCACGAAGTGCGGCGGCTCCACGTTGGGCGTGGTGCTGAGGTGCTGCAGGATGAACTCGTCCGACTGCTCCAGCCAGAGGTCCGCGCCCCGCAGCGGGTCGTAGTTGAACGGCCCTATGCGGAGCATTCCGACTGCGTTGTCGTAAATATCCAACACCTGAAGACATTCATTGTTATATTTTAGAACTGTACTGCATTTATTCTTATATTTTCGAACTGTACTTGTGTATTTTGGATGACCAATACCAGGGGATCAGTGAAAATTGACTAACCACTGCTCTAAGGTACTGTTACAATTTTATTTGTATAGTAGTTGTACTTTTATGAATTTACTTGTTTAAGCCACATTTATTTGAACATTTAGATTAATAAAATTATCTAGCTATTTTGCTTGTTCGTGTAGACTGTAGAATATAGATTATCAAATAATTCATAAATAGTAAATAAAAATGAAATTAAATTGGTAAAATTAAATATTATGCTATTTATTCAATCAATAAAAAAAACTCGATTTTTCATTAAAAAAAATCAAAATAAATCAATTCTTTTGAAATTTCGTAAGTAATTATTTATCATAATATTGTCTTTTATTAACGCGAGTATCACACATTTAAATAAAATACTTTCTGTCTCCCCGCGACCACGGTTGCTGAAAAGCATCCGAAACGTCGGGATAAATAATTTAAATAAACAATATAAATAATAAATCGCGTTTTAATCCGGTATACAGTATTTTATTTAAATTATTTATCATGTTACTAAAAACATGCATAACGCAAATCCCTTTGTTTTGCTTTTTTTGGATGTTTTTTTGTACACTCTAGGTTTGGAGTTTTAAGGAATATTTTATTATTAATAGTACTTATATCTTCTTTTTCTCCCTGCCCTATTTCCTTTTTTTATTTGGGGTCGGCTCAGTATTTTCTCTTTTTCAATTCTCTCCTTTCACTCGCCACACCTCTCAAACAAATATAATTCTACCACACATCCATGTTTTTTTGGCCTCCCTCTTCTCCTATACCCAAAAATAAGTTATGAATAGTACTACATAATTTTGCCAAAAAAAATAAAAAAAAATATCGGTATATCTTACTTGTGCCGAATTTGGTCCTCCGGTGATGGTCCTAGCACATCGAAGGGGCAATTCTGGTCCCTTATCGGGGAACGTCGCTGGGAATAGGTCCCCCGCTCTAATGTCCACACCGATCCCCGTGACTAGAGGGGAGGGCGACCCCCCACCGAGCGCGGTGTTCAGTTCGCAGCAACACGCTAGCGTCAGGTCTATTTCTTCGCTTAGGCGATGGAATGATACTGGAATTTATAAACATGTATGAGAACCTTGTCGACTTACTATGTTATTATATAAAATCTACTACATTATCTACCATATCCGTGGCTCAGTGGTAAGCACGATGCATCGGAGGTCCTGGGTTCGAACTTCGGGGACAAAAAATAAAAAAAAAGTGTTTCGGTTAAGAAAAATCATTTTCTTTCAGTGAAAATGACACAGAAATGGCTCTGCCCCACTAGGGGACTCGGGAATTCACACCCATTACTTGTCAAAGTTCAACATTACTCAAAAAGGGAATTCCCCGAGTGGTGCGTATTTTATTTTTACTTTAAAAACCATCTTAGTTTATTTCATCATCACAAACAAAGACACGTTTATATTGAAGTATTATATGTTAATGAGATCAAATGACAGCAAGTACTACCCACTCGTTCCGCATATAATTCGCGACAGCTGGCAACTCCACACCTCAGTGATGACCTCTATGCCACTCACAATTACAGCATTTAAGAACATTACCAACCAATTACTATGTGAATTTAATAAAAGATCATATGGACGCTGATAACCAATACAGTGTCAACCCACATCGTTGCCATTTTGAGTAAATTGAGTTTCAGAACATATACAGAACTAATAGATTTGTTTGTAATTATTATTATTACAATAACTGTATATAATTTTTCTTGGTAGCAATCAAAGTTAGAATTTAGTGCATTATTGTTAATTATTCTAAACATTTCATGCTCACTAGTTTTTTGAATATTTTTGGTATTAAAACGATGTAAATGATATATAACTCGTTTGAAAAATGTTTTCCAGCTCATAAGAAAGCGATTGGCATCAAAATTTACATTTTTAACATTTTGGGGGTTGACACTCTTTTGCTTAACAGCGTCCATATAAAGTTACCATTACAATGATTCAACAACAGCTATACCTGTCTTTATTTGTTTACGCTATATGAAATATAAATAGGTATAATAATAATAAAGCCATTTTTTCCCAAACATACATACAGTTTGGATTAAGTTTCTTATATTCACTTAGTGAAGTGAATTTCCGAGTCCTCTAGTGGGGCATGGGGCAGACACATTTCTGTGTCTGTTTCACTGATCATTTTTCTTTACAGGCAAGTATGTGATCCGCCTTCTGTGCCCTGATTGACCGAAACTATTTTTTTTATTTTTTTTTGCCCGGGTTTCGAACTCAGGACATCCGGTGCTAAACGCATCGCGCTTACCATTAGGTGGTTAATAATCACTTATATATATCTATAATAGTTATATCTTATTATTCTATTATGTTGGGTCGGCCGCTGGAAATAATATTATTTCCAAGCTCCCACAAAAAGATGATTCTTCATTCATTGATTCATAAACGTATTATAAGCTTGATATAGTTTAAACATGTTTTGTCTCGCTCTATCGAAAATAAAAAGACTACAGAACGAAAGAAACAAAACATATTTTAACTATATCAATCTTATAATACGTTTATGAATAAGACCGAAAGTATTTTTGTCTCACTCTATCGAATACTAAATGGCTTTAGAAAAAAAAAAACAAAACAGAGTTTAACTCTGCCGAGTTGATACCACGTTTGTAAATAAGTGTTACTCACACATAATATTAGCAAAGAGTTCATCGGAGTACCGATGAGGGTCCGTGAAACCCCCGATGAGCTGTAACTCAAGTCTTCCCTCGGGATAGCCCACGGCTAGCTGCTGTACCTTGGCGACCATCGCAGCCGCCGACTCCGCGGTACCAGACCCATCTAAATGTGCCAACGCTACTGCTCCAGAACCTGAAACCGAAGAAAGTCAGTTAATAACGCGTTTTATATAATATATCCCAGTAAAAAACTCGCTTTCTACTATACCAGTTTTAAATCGAGCACAATTTCAATTTCATTCCTTAATAAAAATAGCAGCAACGTACCTTTTATTATAGTACCTACTACAAATACAAAAAAAATAATATTTTTCCATAAAAAACATCAACCCAAATCAATTGTTGTTAATTAGGTTACGCTTATTATTTAGTTAAAATATTTTTCGTCTCGCTCTTTCGAATATAAAAAGACTACAGAACGAAAAAAAAACACGTACTTTAAAGTCACGTGTATGAATAAGACCGTATATATCTAACCTATATTATACTTAATAAAGTGTTAAATAAAACCTATATTTACCTGAATGCCGCACCACAACGATGATACACGACGTCGCATCATCCGAGCCAATTATTGTGACGTTTTCTATAAAAAATTAAATCAACCATTATTATCAAACAGAAATTAATCACGATAAGGTGGGATCGCGGTGAAACGCCTGTCTATTCAGCATTAAAAAAATAATAAAAAATAATAATGTTTTTAAATTAACTAATTAGACACGAAATAATCATGAAGTCTAGTTAGAATAAAGTTAGATGAACGTGACAGAAAGGAACGTCAAATAAAGGAAGTGGAAAGCGAAATGCTTTTAGTGCTGAATCACAGCAGTAGATAAAGAGAATAGGGAGCCTTTCCACAGCTGACAACTTTCCAGGATCAGTAGATCAATTTTTTGTGTTAAAAAAAAACATTTTCATAAAGTCAGGCAAATGAGCCTTCGATAGCTTGGTATTATCGCTACGGCCGATAGACATCGTTAACATTCAGAAAATCGCGTGTGTCTGCTTTTATAACGCGAGTACACTCGTTTCTTGAAGCTTAGAAAATAGCAGTGAAAGAGTACTCTTGAGGTATTTTCGAGAATTTTTTTTTTTAAAAGAAACTCGACTGTCTCGTTGGCGCGTTCTGTAGAACACCTGCCCTGTGTATCGATTGATTGTGGGGTCAAATCCCACCGGGATGACGTTTATATTTTTCTGTATACATGTATTCCCCACGTCTAGTAACTTCGGGCATTTCGGTTCTGTGGCTGAGGTATCTACCTACCATCAAGTGAACTTCATGCTCGTCTGTCGATATCTATACTAATATAATATTATAAAGAGGAAAGATTTGTATTTTTGAATTTTTGTATGTTATGAATAAACTCAAAAAATACAGGACCGATTTAAAAAATTCTTTCACCAATAGCAAGCTACATTATCAGCGAGTAACATAGGGTATTTTTTTGTATCTTAATTGCACCCGTGCCTGTGCGCATTGCTAGTCTAACATAAAATAAACTAGCAACACTGTACTAACTGTCATGCGGCACAACAGCAGCCAGCTCCCTCTGCGCGACGTACAGCAGGCCGGGGGGGGCGACGACCCTAGCAGCCGCCGCCAGCAACTGCGCCGCCGCGTCCCTGTAGCCCGGGTGCGCCGCCAACAGCGCCCGCACCGATGTTGGACATTCGTCTGCGAGGACGCCATTTAACACAACCACCATGCTGCTTCTGAAACGTCAACGGGAATATCGAGTTAATATTTGAATAGAATTGTGGAGGAAGGGTGTGGTCTTCCTCCAACCTAAAGGATCCTCGACCAGCCGAACCACTGACTGGCCGGCCCTAAGGCCCTAAGTGGTGATGTCGAGATGTTGTATATATATACTCAACGCTCGAAAACATTTATATAGCGCGATTCCGGATTATACGTTTTCGTATTTATTATTGTAGCAGATCATAGATGTCGCTACAGAATAGGTCGCTAAGAGGAAAGATTTTTCTGTTTCTATGTTTATTTGTTTGTTACGATTTAACTCAAAAACTACTAGACCGATTTTAAAATTTCACCAAGATAAGCTTTATTTATAACATTATTGTCGAGTAACACAGGCTTTTTTTTGTGTACAGTACATCTATATATATATTGCACCCGAGCGAAGCCAGGGCGCATCGCTAGTATGAATAAAATACATTAATGTTGTAATAATGAAAAAACAAGTGGTGCTTGAATCATAACAACTCAGTATAAGGTGGGATTAAGTATTATCAATGACTCCAGTGAAGTCTTCCCATTTCACATACGAAATACCACAATAAAACTGTGTATAAAGTTAGGCTAGCTTTTATTAGATTCAATTAAACGCGTTTGTCTAGTGTACTCGTAGGTCGCAATTCTAATAAGAAAAATATTAATTTGGTATTTTTGTATTTTCCCCATTTTTACAAATCTCGTTGTTTTCAAAGCTAGAGTGAAAAGACTTCTTCTAAGATAGCGCTTACGAACGGGCAGGAAAGTAAGCATTTCGATAGAAATACTTAGGTAGGTACTTATTCAAAAAAAATTGAACATTGGAAAATGTCGTTTAAACGAATTGAGCTGGCACTGAATTAACAACACTGAAAACGTTTTACTTCAACACACCTTCAATTCCTCAGACACAACGGCTACATCCGTTATAACAAAACGTTGAACAATACCTGCTTAGGTAAATAGCAATACTCAAAAGTCAAACTCAATTGTGTGCCTAATGTATTCCGAACGGGTCATTGGCGGTGACATCGCCGTATACACTCGCAACTCTCAAACATTTACATAAACGAAATGAATATGTGTTAAACTGGAATACATTATCATTTATCATAAATCATTATCGCTTCAAAATCTGTAAGCTTTGCATTTCGAGAACTCTCTTTTGAACTGATCCCCTCTTGACATAAAAGAAACTAAGTAGAAAAATATTTTCAAAAGATTCAGTGTCTTTTTTATGTTAGATATCGACAGACGAGCATGAGGTTCACTTGATGGTAGACGATACCTCAGCCACAGAACATCTGTCAATGATGCGTTTTTGACCTACTTTCTATAGTACTTCGAGAGTTCGGAAATCCATAGACTGAAACGCGTAATGTGCTCTTCACGGTTTTTCCATCCATGTACCTACGGTTGTTCGTTCCCCGGTTGGAATTTCGATATGAACCCGCGACACATCGGAGTGCAGCCTATTCAAATACCCGAGCGATTTAAATTTCAGATTATTATTGACATAACATACTTTTTTTACTTTTTTTTATTATAAAATTATATTTTTTCAAGTTAATAGCATAGCTATACAGATGCACCCTGAACAAATCCAATGCTTGATTATATACAACTTTTTACATAAATTAATTAATTCCCACATTGATTGCCCAACTTTGATCTCCTGCCTTAATTTTAATATCAAACCCACTACACTTCCGCATCAATATTTACAGGAACATCATTTCCTATTACAATCCTATGGTTCGCACGAGCTTACCTCTAGAAAAAATAAAATTGATTTAAATATTTTTGAGTCCAATAAACTTAAATTTATATATTATCTAATTAAAAATGCATTCAAGACTCCTGCGCTGTCTTGCGCGCAATCCTCTACGTAATGTTATTATTAATTGTTTAGGTATTAAATTTTCTTTGTTCTTTTTTGTATATTATGACGATATAAATTAGAAATTATTATGAGATTCTTATGTTAATGTGCAAATTGTAAGTCATATTTAAAATGTCATAAAGGAGGAAAGTAAAACTCCGCACCTGTATTCTGAAACTGACTAATATTTTATTGTATTCTGTAGCGATTGCCAAATAAATAAACCGTATTTCTTTTCAGTTATACGGTGGAAAACTACTACTTACTGTATAGTATACAAATAACCTGGGTGAATATTTAACATTATACATAAATAAAGTAGCTTGTATTTTAGTTATTTACCGGTAAATATATCTCAACATATTGTATCACAGAATAATAGCCTTCTGAACGACTTACTCTTTTACTTGAAGCAGTAGAGCAAAGGAATATAACGCAAGATATTTTAAGAAATCCGCCCGATAAATCATTTTTTGTAAATCGCCACCAATATTAGCACTTGTAAATATAAATTGAGACCGGCACGTTTAATAACCACGCTTGTATTGACAATAATTATTTGTTTACAACTTTATAAGGAAGTTATCCTCAGAACTTTATACATTATTATTGTCATTTATTAACACTTTTATTTTATTTTATTTATAAAACGTTCAGTGACTCCATAAACACTGCTTATTCCGTATGAGTTATGGTTGTTTATAATTAGATAAGAGTTAGTAATTGGAATTGTTTTGATAAAATAGATTATTTATGTATTACCACTTCACTTAACTAAATCGAAGTAAACGTACCCAATAACTCCGTTAAAATTTATTGAAATACCTAGAATACTGGTGACGTAAATATCTGAGTTATGACAAATCCGTGGCAATGATATAAATAATCAAAATATGGTATACTTGATAAGATATATTGAAGACTTCTGAGTAATGGATGTTATTGTGTACATAAATAACTTTAAAAATAACATTTCAGTACGACGTATTGCCAAAATCTTCAGAGCGCATGATAAAAATGACAATATAGGTATAGGTAAGTTTGTCTTGGAAACTTAGATAAAAATAGTCAAGTGGGTACATAATATAAATTTGACCTTTATGTGACCGCATAGACTAAATTTCCGCCAGGTAAGTCAGTTTTTTTTTTAACTATTATGAGCAAGTGTTTGGCCACCGTTTCACCTGATGGAAAGTGATAACGCAGCCTAAGATGGAACACGCTTACTCATTAAAAACCTTCTAGTCCTTATAATAAAAGATGATGTGAATCGTTTTGTATGACTGTGAGGGATGTCGATTACGTAAGGATGGAGGCCCAACCGGCGTCTGGTCGTTCGGTTGTAAAAAGGTGATGCCGGTATAAGTTGGTGTAGTTCTTCGGAACACTCCCCGAAATATACTCTATAAAGGACCGACAGACTGGCAACAGATCGTCGATGGTCTAAGCTCTGCAATGTTGCTGAACATATGTATAAAATATTACAATGAGGCAAAACTAAATATCACATCCACGATAAAACAAGAAGTGAGTGATGATCCGACAGTCTGACTATGAAATTGAGATTCAATATCGTTCAATCGAAAAAATCTCATTTAATCACACACTCAGCCCCTCTCACGAACGATTAAACTCTGATAAAATTACCATTATAAGGTCAATTGTAACAATAGAGTAATTATACCTCTCGGATTTAAACTATCGCATTCATCAATCAAGTTCGGACAAAATCAGATGCTATCTTAATTATGTGCTTCCGTTTGATTTCTTCTAAGATCCTGTTAGGTTATTTATCATTATCAAAACGCTTCAATTTTCATTACACATCTGACTTATTCTCTAATAGCGGACCAGACAGACGTTGTCCTATCAGAATGTTGGCTTCAAAAAAAATCTAGATTTGAATATGCTATTTTCCCGTGGACAATCGATTATTATAAGCTATAAAAATGCGTGACGTGAGCTGTTGATTGTGGAAGATGGCGGAGTTCCGAACCTAATTTCTTTAAAAAAATATTTTCTACATATTTTTTTTATTTATTTTTATTTATTTAACAACTTTATTGCATTATAAATATATAAGGACTTACATAACAGAATAAATAGAGCAAAAGGTGGTACATAATTTATTTTTCGTGATTATTTCCAATATTTTAATAGTTAATCTGTTATTCGGGACATAGGCGAATCCAACAAATAAGAGATCATAAGAATCGGTGCAGCCGTTCTTGAGTTATAAATGTTGTAACTAACACGACTTTGTTTTATATATATAAAGATTAGGTTGGCGTAATTTTCAGGTTTAAAAATAAAATTCCTTATCTTATCCATCTTATCTTTCCTCTTTCTCAGATAGCAGCACTTTTCCGACTTTCTTGATAATCGTCGTTATAATTTTGCCAATTCACTAAAATTTGTTATTAAATTAGCCTATATGTTATTCTGATGTATAAACAATACCGAATACCGTAAAGTTTTATCAAAATCCGATAAGCAGTTTTTGTATGAAAGAGTCACAAACTTTTACATTTATAATACGTCTAGCAGTTTTATATGAATTCACCAATTACATGAAAACGATATCAATGAAATTATTCATTAGTATTAACTAAAACGCAATTACCTAATGTTTCTGCTTTTCCTAATTCATATGAAGACGCTCCAATATATTATTTTCCAGGATCCTGTTACAGAATTGAATAATCACTACACCAGATAATTGTCATCAGACTTTGTACTGATATCATTAAAGACAAGTGTGAATAAACAGGAGCACGAATAAACTGAACGTGTATAGGTTATCATATCCGAAGCCGCGAGTTACTAGCTTGTTATTGTATGATAATGCTTATTATGTTGGAAATAGCGGGGCGATAGTGTCTCTATCGTGCAATAAGTAATTAAGAAATATACCATCAAGTCAGCTTTTATCTTGGCATGTAATAAGTAATAACAAATGAGTGCGGGGATCGCGAATGTCGCTTGTATTTAGATAATAAATATTATTACCGCTGCCTTCCTAGAATCAGTTTAATGGTTTATTTGCTCGTGTGCAGTTCTATTGCTTAATTAGTTATAAACATACCAATTAAATAGAATCTCTATAGCAATGTCGCCCTTTACTTGCAAATAATTATATAGTGCCGACTGCTGTTTAAACAATATTGTAACATAATTACAAGTCTGTCATTCATATTTCATAATACGGAAGTTTATAATAAAAACTTTATGAAAGAATAAAATAGATAATATCAGACATAGATTTTTTTAATGTTAGATATCGACAGACGAGCATGAGGTTCACTTGAAGTTAGGAGAAACCCCGAACATCAATCAAAGATGCGCTGTCAATCTACTTTTTACTACGAGCATTCAGAAATCCATAGACTGACACCGAAACGCGCAATATGCACTTCACGGTTTTTCCATCTTTGAACGGTGGTTTATTACCCGGTCGGAATTTCGATATTGCTCCCACCCTTTTAATGCCCGAAAAGACCAAACGTGAGGAAGTCCTAATTATATAAAATTATAAACAAGTCGTCCCGGTGAGATTCAAATCCGCGACCCACCGGTTCGCAAGGTCTTATTATGAGCCCATCAAAATCTATTTACCTATCGATAATGCTTGAACATGCATCTACAATCTCTTATACAAAAGGAAACAAGATACTTAAAACCCAGATGTATTGAGTTCACAACACCATGTCGTAGTCTCAAAACCCGAGTGCACATCATTTCATAAGTCACTTAAGCTGATATGAACCGGTAGATCAAAGCAATCGGAACATCACGACCTGCTAATTGGAGATAATTGACGGGGGCACACGCGTACGCGCGGAAGATCTTCGGACTCAATTAATTTACAGCTGTTACTTGACGGGATCATATTAGTACCTTACTACATATCGCTGGCTGAATTATTATCAAACTTCGTAACTCCAAAATTACCGATTTTTGTTTTTTGATGACATCTTGTGTAAAATACCCAAAATACCGTAACGAATACGATGGAATCACTCGTATTTACTAATTGTTTTTAGTTTTATGGTATTTACAAAAAATAAAACTACGTATGTCCACGGAATGTTGGACCTGTTTGTAGTTTTTTCCTCCTCCTGTAAAGTTTGACCAAATGGAGATATGAAGTTTGATAATTAAGCCGACGATATAATGACTATGATGAAAGCATGATTGAAAAGCACTTTTAATTATAATACGTATGAGGCAAAGTATATGATCAAATTGATGAGTTATCTCTGAAAAGGTTGAAAATTACCGCAATAGAAATTTAAAAAAAATATTTAACAACACATCTAAGGTATATTATGAGATATGACTAAAACAAATTGTAGTTAGGAAAAGACAAATTATTGTACTTCATTGTTTAATTAATACAAATGCTTTATATCTCGAACCATGACCGACTATAACCATCTGATATCCCAGTTCCGATCATAGCCATATTTTCCCTGAGGGCATTAGGATAGAAATTCGTGACACCGCACCAGAACACGGGCCGACCCATTATGGAGAGCAGCCAATAGAACTGTCTGACCACTTATTAATGACCACGAGACAATGATGCTAATGCTATTAAGTGGTCCTCGCTCACATTTGCGAGGCTCAGCTTAAATAGCTGCTCAATTGCACTTGCCTTAGTATTAACGACATCCAGTGCATGTCGATGTCGTATACGGAATATATTCTAATTTATGCGAGGTAAACGCATAATGACTCGACGGTTTTACGATGTAAATTACTTAGTATGAACAAATGTCAAGACCGCGTAGCCGTAAACTTTAATGAAGCGGCTCCATAAGCAATCATAAAATGTGATGTAATGATATATTCAAGCTCAAAGTATCGATGTCCTTTTCCGGTGCATCCGGCTATAGGTTATACTGTTCCCACGGTATATTAATGACTAGGCAAAAGTTGAAGAGATCGCCTTTTATGCTCAATCGGCTATTATCCGGCTCATTTGCGGCAAAAGACAAACGGCGGATTGGAGGCGAGCACAAATTTCGCCGATATAATCATCCCCGTAAGACAATGGTTATCGTTGGCGCGCGATACCGACTCAGATAGCGGCCTCGATGTCTGATGGATGCGGCACGCTCGCCCGATACCATCGCTATCGTGACGGAGCTGCATCTACTTCGTGTGCACCAATTATTATTCAATATTTATGTATCGAAAAGCGCACCCCATACATCTAACATCAAAAAATCAGTATCTCTGTTAGGTAGGTTAATAAGAGGCAGTCGTAACAGCATCCTACAGACGGTGGCCGAAAATTATGCGGCTCCTATCATTAGGCATTTTGTGAGTATACTTGTCAGTTCAAATCGGCGTGTGTACCTACTGTGTACGCATAGACTGTCTCTTGATATTTACATAGATTTTAGAATAGATTTAGGTACAAACATTAGAATTAAGCTCTTACTAACAATTTATGGATCTTTGTTATCTGATAATTAAATTAATAAATAAAAAAAAAATCTTTTATTAACGCGAGTATCACACATTTAAATACAATACTGTATACCGGATTAAAACGCGATTTGTTATTTATATTGTTTAAATTATTTATCCCGACCGAATTATAATTTCAATAGAGAAGATGGTTTGAGACTTTCCAACACCTGGGATCCAGTAATTAAAAATCTGAAACCCCAAATCAAACATACTAAAAAACAAGAGGACACCGTTAGTAATATTGTCATAATATAGAAAATTACAGTAAATATCAACTCCGTGGAAATAGATGGCGTTAATATGGCAACTTTGTGACATTTCAAAAATCAGATAAGTGTCATCTTTCGGTCTGCCCGTGACCACGGTTGCTAAAAAGCATCCGAAACGTCCGCGTCGGGATAAATAATTTAAACAATATAAATAATAAATCGCGTTTTAATCCGGTATACAGTATTTTATTTAAAAAGAAATTACTCCTGATTTAAGTTTGGGTCCACTCGAGAGACAATAGCATCGGGTTCGATACAGCTGTAATTGAATAACGGTTTCATTTGTCAGTTGTATCGATTCATATTGAATCGATAAAAGCTCTCGACAATAAAAGGACTATCAAATGTTGATAAATGCAGTCACTATCTAAGAAATATTGAAGTTGAATGAGGGTCTGTCAGCGACGTTTGTTATTCAGGTCAACGTTTGATACATTTCCGTTGTAATTGGTTATCAGCATTAGACTTATAAGTACTTTTGCCTAATTGGATCTAAATGCTTACATCTGAATTATATTCTAAATTAATGAATGAAGTAAGTGCCGGGCAAGTAACTATCATAAACCTAATAATGCTGTAAACATTGTTTTCAATTAAGTGATGGAAGATTTCTATATAATACACGTTTAACTGTTGATGAGAACATCATTCAGGTCGCCGAGCCACCTTTAACAAAAAACAGTTCATTAATGTGATAATAATATGTAAGTCTATGAGCGTATGTACTACAGCCCTAAGTATCGTGCAAAAAGTTGTAGGCAGTAGCGCTTGCACGTCTCGCGTTCCGCAGGTGGCATGCGTGCTACGTCCCCATATCTGAAGATTATCTTATCGACAAGGAAGATCTTGCACGATTTCAATGTTTCACTACGATGTATGCTCATCGCGCAATATTCCCAACGAAATTGAAATAATACGACAGTGATAAATGGAGCATGCATGCAGCCAGAACATACTGTGAACAGCAGTAATGCTAATTCAATAGCGTAATAATATCTCCGCATCTTGATGTAGCCTGCAGCCGATTCGAGCGATAGTCTACGATTCTGCCGATATGGTTTTATTCGTGATTTATTTTGGCCCCATATAAGCACTGTGTACGGCAACAATGGCGTTCTCTTCGATTTACGACAGTCGATTAAGTAGAGATAAAAGACTACTAACATACTAAAACGCCTTTTTATCTGATTGCAAAAAGCTCCTTTAATTTGAATTGTACCTAAGAAACGGCTTATTAACAACTAGCAACGTGCCCCGGCTTCGCACAGATGCATTATTAATATACAAAAAAAATGTTTCTCACTGATAAGGTAGCTTTCTATTGGTGAAAGAAATTTTAAAATCATTTTTCAAATATTCGTTACAAACACAAAAATACGAATATTTCCTCTTTATAATATTAGTGTAGATTCAAGGATACATATTATAAAAAGTACCATTCAGTTTGGTTAAATAACAGGAAACAGACATGTCTAAGATATCAAACAGTGGTAAGATAAAACTATTTGTAATCTCAGACCCATCAACACAGATTGCGCTAATTGTGGACACTCCAAGTGAGTTCTACTAATGACTGCGACAAAATCAATTGGTCGGGGCAAGATGATGGTAATCTAAACAGGATTACAGTTCTTAATGAAGAAAGCTAAATTTGCGTTAACACTTTAAGGATTATTTCGAAAGTAAAACTCACTAAACCCTTCCTGTTAGATATGTTATTTTCCTTGAAAACTGGGTTATATTCCTTACATATTTTCTGGGGAATAAAAATTATATAGATGTATATTCTAGATGCCGAAAATACAAAAAACTATGGTAATAGTACTTTACGATTTTTGTGTGCTTGTGAATGTGTTTGTGGTCAAACACACACACACAAGCATGTTAGAGTGGATTTTTATATAATTCAATCGTATAAATACTCTGTCTCTTTGTAATATCTGCTGTGCAAAATACAAATAGAAAAGTAAACGACATGACAAACACTTCTTGTAAATTACCATATTTTGAAATGTTTATGATATCTTACATAAAACATGAACAAACAAAAGCAAGATTAGCATAAATTTCTTCACGGCACTAAACTTATTATAATTGGCGCCATCGCTTCCGAATTCCACAGATTAATATCAGCTGGACACGAAACCTACCGTTATTATTATTTCTGTAATGCTTTATTTCTAATAGAATTCTTTTGAGATGTTAATTTAATATTCTTTGAAAAATATATCACATAATTTAATTTTATAGATAAAAGTTTTCAACGACAATAATTTTCAATATTTATATGTATATTGCCGTCATAAATAAACCAAAATTGGTATCACAAAAAATGTTTCATTTCTTGTGCTTCTGATAGCTAAAACCAGTTTGTATCAATTCAACAAAGCCATGAGGCGATGTTTTTTAAATAAAGAGGAAATATTTGTTTATTTGTTAGGATTTAACTCAAAAACTACGCGACAATAGAAAGCTACATTATAAGCGAAGCAAGTGCAAAAGCACCATTACTAATCTTAAATATCAATAAAAACCTCTACGAATACTTTATATCTCAAACCTAAGTAAGAAAATAACATTTTTTACAAAATATAATTTATTTTAAAAGTTTAGATAGGTAACGCTTTTTGGCTTATCACAGCAGTATAGAGGTTACGAACATTAATAATTTAATAGCATATTTATTGCCATAATTTCTCATCATCATGATATTAAATAAGGTAAGTTTATAAGCAGTAACGTCAAGAGTAGTCGCAATACACAACAAACATACTTTTTTGTTAGAATTTACTACGCGACGTAAACCTCATAAAAAGATTCATGGCGATCAAAATCTCGATAAAATTTCAATAAGCAAACAGTAGAAGCATCCCGCTGGTTCTATATATTTTGAAGAGATTTCTCGTTTTATTTGACTAGAATATACAAATGGGGATCTGTTTAAATGGGCCTAAACCGACGAAGAAGCAATTCATATATAGCTTAATACCTGGAATTTGAATAGGGCATAACAGGCAGTTACCATGTCTCCTCTTCAATACGTTCTTTGCTGTGACATTTATTGAATGAACGCTTGCATATCACTGGATAAATTGTATTATACAATCGTAATATATCCATTTATATTTTATTGAAACTCTATGAAGAATATTTAAAAAAGCACTATCGCGCTTAGGGTAGACAGGTCGCCGAACCTAATAGCCGGAAAGACCAGCCAGACTATTGGGTAAAAAGGCCGGACACCCTAGATTTTTGAGAATTTTGTGTCTCAGTATTAATAGGTACGGCAAAAATTGTATGTAAAAATCAAGCTTTTTTGATTTTGTACCATAACTGTGTTAAATTCTAATGAAATATAAATAAAACCGAATGCCAAATAAGCCTAAGTTATTATTAATCGGTCAAATAAAGTCATCAGTCAAAATTAAATTCTAGATAAAGATTTATCATCGTTTTTAAATGTAAAAAGCCTAACAAAAGCCGGACAAGCCGGACACCGTTCATTTTGGCCGGACACGTCATGAAAAAGCTAAACCATATCCGGCTTTAACCGGACACCTGGCAACGCTAATCGCGCTAATATGTTTAGATCTCCACGTAAATTCAATTTCATGCAAATTGCTGTGAACGCATCTCCACGAATTAAAATAAGCATCGTGACCGTCGAGGTGTTTGCGATGTAACTCTAGTTTCTATTTGAATCACTCGGTAATTTTATAAATGTGACCTGTTCTATAATGTGTTGAGTCTGACCTATGCCACTGTCGGGTATAATGTACCGGAGGTAACAGATTTTACAAGGAATCGTGGAACGAATCGAAATGCTATACTGTTGGTGCGAGTTTCGTTTTACATAGCGAATGTTTAGTCGTGCCCAGTTTGGTTATAGTTGGGAATTCATGTATCCTTGGTATGGGACGCTTCCGTTTTGAAGTGACCGTATTATTCTTGTATTTTTACAAAAATGGCTTGTCTTAATGCTGTTGTGTCTTTAAGAGGCACGCGTCTTGTTGAATGCTTAAATAATAATAAAGCAGATGCATAAGCAGATTTTTTAAACTAATGAATTCGTTGTAATTAGTCATATGAAATGTACTGTTTTTTTTTTTTAAAACAAACTTAATATAAAATTAAGCGAGTGATGCGTCTGCGCCGCCCATCTTTCCGAAAAGAGCTCTTTCTTGATTCATAAAGTGCACGTGGTTTATTCTAATAGTACTACTATTTTTCAGCTTTTCACTAAGTTATCCGCGTTACCAATATATGGGGTCTTCGCTAGTATTTTTTTGCTTACAGGATGCTTCAAAGTGGTGATTTGACAATATGTTAATAATATTGTAGCATTTCGAGAATTATAAAACTTAAAACCCTTCATATATTAGTTAATTTAATAACGGTAGGATAGCGCCACGCTGTATATTCAATAGCTTTAGTATACAACCTCAAAATACATTTAAACGAAAGCATACAATCAAATTATACTAAATCAAGTTGGACACGTCTATAAAACCACGTTACAAACAACACGTAGGTAGTGTAATCTCTGATACTGCACCTAGTAGCTACCGGTATTGCACAATCGTGATACAGGAATATAAACTGTATTTCCTGGACCATACCGGTTAAAATGTGTATGATACTTGATTATGGTTCTGTAAGGTAAAGCTATGTACACGTTACCTATTTTTTTAGGAAATAAATATTGGTAAATAATGTAATGAAGATATTTCGCGCCTTGTAACCATATAAAATATTAACCCAACCGCTAAAATTTTCTTCCTTTTTCGGTGACTGAAGAGCTTTGACAATAAAGGATAATATAGCTGTATTAGTATTTTTTTAAATTCATTTATTTCCGTCTAAAAACAAAGTGTCGAGTGTAGCACGGGTTTGATAAATAAGTTTCTAAATCCCGTATTCCAAGACGTTACTCAAGTCGTAATCTATTCTTGAGAACTGTCAATATGTCAAAATTCTATAGAGAAACAATGGTAAGTCTCAAAACTAGATTCAAAACTGAGACACATCTTGGAATATGGACCTTAGTTTGCATATAACGTATGACGGTGACAAGGTAAGTGAACTGTACAAGTTGGAAGGGCACTCCTACCTACTGGTAATTTAGACATAATTAAATAGAAAAGTTTATGTGCTGCATAGATACAAACTTAGTATGGAATCAGTAATCAGCACAGAACAGCTGTTCTGTGGTAATCAGCTTCCCTTTTTTAAACTTAATATCTGAAGCCAGGTAGCTCGTAAAACAAAATATCTGAATAGAAAAAATGCAAAGCGTTACTTACCAACACATACATACAACGCCCATTGTATTTATGCAATACCCGCTCTATAGCACAAAACTAAATACGAATTTAACGTGACCAATGCTTTAGTGACAAACTACGAAAAACAGTTTCTGGCCAAGTGATATGACAAGGAGGAAGTCGGAACACATCCTTAGAGCTCGCAGTTCGCACGCGTGGGAAATCAACCGTTACACGTCGCCAGATACTGTGTTCCGATACGTTGCAGTTGGTACGACGCGACGGACTAGACGATGAAGATTAAAAATTCCTAGAATTAGGTAAAATAGTCATCGTCCAAAATACACCAAGTTGTCGATGTAATAAATTGTTTACTAAAAAGCATTGCTCAAATATCACATTATTAACAATTATGATTACCTCGAGTTTTTATTGTTTATTGTACTTTATTGCCTTAATTGAAACCTCTAGTTAGTATTGTTTCTTAAATGATACACCATATAATATTGTATTTTATTTACGCGAGTATTTATATGTAATTTAAACAAAATAAATAGAAAATCGCGTTTTAATCCGTTATAAAGTATTTTATTTAAAAGTATCATTTTACGCTAATTTTAAGTAATCATCAATATTTCAATAAAACAAATTAATTTTTATTTGTATATCATATTTCATGTAGGTACATGTATGTTATTTTTTTGCCAAAATTTGAAACCTATAGTTGTATTATTTCTTGGTGTATCATTATAATAATCATCATTTTACGTTAATTGAAAGTAATCATCAATATTTCAATACACCAAATTAATTTTTCGTTTGCTACCATAGCTCATGTAGGTACATACCGACGAAACACTAAATTACAAAATTCATTAAACCATACTCGTACGACACACTTTCACTATAATAAACACTAAACACCAATTTAACAGTATCAAGAATAGATAATAAATAACGAAGACGTGCTATTAATTACAGCGCTGACCCTATGATTTACAATTCGATTTACACATTTTCTATCGGAGCTATTTTGAATGCTCATCCCATACATGTTATTAAGTACAATTAACTTAGAAATTTTGCGATTTTTGAGAAAGAGAAAATTGTTTAAGATATTATTATCTGTGTTGGGAACATTTCAAGCATTTCATTGCTTTATTATTTTGGGTGGTCTCAGTAAATAGCTATAGCAGGGACTGAAACCGGTTAATTTTTATTTTCCAAAATACGTGTCTGACTGAGACACCATGATATTAGTTTTAAAGAGTAATACACACTTAACTTACCACAGTGATATTTTTCAGTAAATATGAATAAAAACGAAAGAATATTAACAAAAACCTTTATTATACCGGTATAACTCCCATAGTAAATTAACCGGTATTCAGTCCCTGAGCTATAGCATAGCATGGAGATATGCTGTGTCAATAAGTGTTTCTCAATCTTTCTGAATGTTTCTATTTGTCATTATTATCTATACTAATAATAATAATATATTTATTTAACCATAATATTTTTTGCTTAACTTATTACAATCACTGGTCCCCACACTAGGATACCCTGTGTTGTGGGTGACCAGACTCTTCCGGGGGCTATACATTTGTAAAATAATATATACTGACTAATTAAAAATAATAATTAAGTTATTAATAATATTCCTAGCAGGTAAGTGTTTAGATATCAATAAAATATATTTGAAGTGTGTGAGTTCGTATTGTTTGGATATAGTATACTAATATATGGCCTAAAATATGGCGAGGGGGTCGATGGCTGGCCATGCGTCATGCTTGTGAACGGGTGCTACTTGTGGTGACAGGTCGAACTTGAATTCGTGTATGCGGTGATATTAGTTATTTCGTCTATGTATTTGCGTGTTGTTCCCACGAGAATGTGAGTGCTCCTATTTCACCATACATTCTGCTGATAGAGGACAAATCTTTGTTTTTATTTATTTTTATTTTTTCGTTTATATATATTTTTCGATTATTATAGTTAATTACGTAAAGATGTCATGTGGAACATGGTGTAATGGTTGCAGCTCCTTACAAAACATTTGTAAAACAAAAACTTGGCGATTAAAAAGAGTGGCGGCGAGTTTCTTGCCAGTTCTTCTCGTCCGCTCTACGCCCTTGATTTGAGAACTGGCAGTAAATGTAAAATTAGAAGCATTTAATATGTATTTTTTACTGACGTTCATAAGTGTACATTGTGTTACCTAAATTAATAAATGATTTTGAATTTGAAAAATTTGAAATTTAATATTATAATGAGGAAAGATTTGTTTATTTTGTTACGATTTAACACATAAACTACTCGACCGATTTTAAAAATGCCCGCCTAGCATGACCATCAAAAGATATAGTGTGTGTGACAAAGTGACAAAATAAGATATCTCGACATCGACACTTTGATAGACAAGATAGCTCAATCAACAGATATTTCTACTTCTGACATTAAAAGTCGAGTTTTAAGAATAAGTGCCATGTTAGACTTGGAAGACAGAAAAAGATAATCGACTAAAACACGAATAACGGTCGACAAAATTTTGTCGTGGTTGTCATGCTAGGTCTGCAGCTCATTATAAAAAAATGAGATACGTAAAATACTCAACAAATCTTCCTAGTTAAAATTATATAAACCGTGTTAATAATCAGTTATTTCACAGAAATGAATATTAAATTTTATAACACAATGAATACGACGCGTGATACGACCCGTGAATAATCAGTTGCGTACGTGTCTGATGTACAGGCCACAGACATCGACCGTAGAGAATCGATTCCAAAATGACCGTGCTGTTGATGTTACGATAAAATAGTTTGGCACAAAACTCAAGAGTTCTAGTACCGCGACCGTGACGTTGATCAAAATCAAAGAAATTGTTCATACTATGACGTATGGGTAATGGAAAATATTATTGTCTTGTTTGCGATTTAGACAGACTGAAACTAGTTACTACTAACAAAAAAATCGTCGGCTCCTTGGCACGTTCGGTAGAACACCTGCCGTGCGCATCGATGGGACGAGGCATCGAATCCCACGGGGACGACATGTTTATAATTTTCAGTAAGCATGGTTTCCCCACGTCTGGTAACTTCGGACATTGAACAAAAGGAGGGATATCGAAATTCCGAACACCGTTCATAGATGGAAAAACCGTGAAGTGCATATTGCGCATTTCGGTTTCAGTCTATGGATTTCCGAATGCTCGAATGCAGCGCATCATGTCTGATGTTCTGTGGCTGAGATATCACCTAACATAAAGTGAACCTCAGACTCGACTGTCGATATCAAACACAAAAAAAATCTCGGACGCTATAAATAAAACAATTTTATAAAGTTCACCAATGCTAGTGTGGCCTCATCACTCTTACAGGTAAAATATAGAAAACTAATATTATACATAAAAAAGAGTAGAACTTTAAAACAAGGATCATTAGCTCTATAAGTTTATTGATAATCCTATTTCACAAGCCGTATCCTTCGCGATCGCTGTTCTGCGCTTATTAGTTGCGCGTAATTACATTTCGAAACAAACTGCGATCGGCTAACATGTAACAGCGATCCAGATAACATCTGAATGCCGAGATATAAGCAACGGAACCGTCTTATTTCTTATATTTAAAATTAAAATAGGTATTTGTCTTTGTTCATGTAAACTTTTACAAGCACTTTTTGTCAATTTTTTTTATTATTTATTTATTTATTTTTTAAATTATTATTTAATATTTATTTATTATTCTTTCAAAACCTCAATGTAATATATTAATTACAAAAAAAAGATCAGTTAAAACTATTGAGTATAAGGATTGCGGAAGTGCCATGCGATTTCATTATCACGTTATCTTCCAGGTACTCATTAACAATGTAATAAGCTTTTTCCACGGAATAGATAAAAAACCTTTTTTATCTGTTCTGTGGCTTTTTCCAATATATTTTTTTAACTCCCTATATTAAATCTGAATGACAAGTTTACTGTCAATTTATTTATTTATTGTAACACCAATAAAGCAAACACTGATAGAAATAAGTAGAAAATTCAATAAAAAATTGATATTATATTTGACACCTTGATGAATAACGCATCAGTTATAAGCGTAAATTACACGCATAGACAACAGAAAATAAGTATTCAGTACTAATTAAATCTATAATTTCCAACTAAAATAACAGTTATAATATTAGGATTAGAATTAAAAAAATTAATAATAACATTTTTAGATATACATAGGTGTTATAATAATATTTTTTTTAATACTCACTACACTACAAAATAACCTTGGTCCAGAAATTATCGACCCAAACCTTTCTTTTTATAAATACGACCCGAAAAACATCAATTTCATGTTTTGCTTAACAATTTATTTTGTTTTAACTTATAATGTATTTCATTGTAGTGCTTCTGCTGTATAATATTCTTATGAACTATGCCAAGCAAGATACTTACATTTATATCATATATTATTTGCGTGTCTACGTTCTGGTAGGTTAAGGTTATAATATCTGAAACAATAAAATAATTATTGAATATTTTTATCAAACAATTAGCTATAGATCGCTTTGAAGTGATCACCTTTTTGTACTAATTTCATCGTTTAAATTAAATAATATTTCTAAGAATAGTATTTTTATTTTCTCGGTGTACAACATTGAAATACTATTACTTAGCTTAGTTAGTAATATTAGCTCAATGGTGTACAATAAGGAATTTCGGTTTTATCTAGATATTATTTATTCTCATTTATACTATATCACTAATTCTATACTATACTATTACTATATAATATTTTTAAAAAGAAAGATTTGTATTTTTGTATGTTATGAATAAACTCAAAACCTACTGGACCGATTTTAAAAATTCTTTCACCATTAGAAAGCTACATTATCAGCGAGTAATTAAGGCTATTTTTTGTGTATAGTACATCTACACTGCACCCGTGTGAAGCCGAGGCAAGTTGCTAATAATAAAAAAATCGCTTACATACATGTTACAATTTTATAAAATTGTATTATTATTCCCGGTGCGAGTATTTCAAGTTGAAACTAAAAATTCTAAGTCCATGTACATTGCACTATTTTGAAATAATCAAGCAGAGAAGATTAACATAGCCTTCAGAATCAAATAACAATCGAGCAATCAATGAAGCGTTAAAAAATGTCAAGTATCTAAGGATTGTTATACACGACGCGGGATTGTAAGTTCTAATACTGGTATTTTAAGTATGCACCTAAAAGGTTTGTCGTTTTTGATTTATTGCCATCCTTTTTCAAAACAAGGGCTTATACTGGCTCCGCTTGGAAAACTTACTACGTATACATAACATTAAGTATTTGCTCCACTTGTGCGAGGATGTCATACTATAGGTATTTGAAACATTACACTTGTTATTCTAAGGACTAACCAAGCAGGTCGGATTCAAAAAAATTATTAACTGTGGCCGTCAAACTCTTCATGTAACAACATGATACTAAATATTTTTTTCTTTTATTCATTGAAATGGTAGGTGTTTATTCTATAACTATGAATATTATTATATTTTTGAACATATTTATGGATTCAAAGCAATACTGTACATTTGAGACTATAAACATAGATAATATGTATAGCTGTAAAACAATATTTTGGTCTAACTATTTTATTCATTGCTTCAATAATGTACGGCTTTATCATTTTCTGATAAATAAATTGTGTTATCACCGATATTTTTATAATCCCTCTCTCTGAACTGCACTATTAAGTGGGCCCAACCCGTCTTACTTTCCATACAAAAGCTCGTACGTGATTATGGCGATGTAACCGATTATTCTTTGAAACTTTTGAACTAATAGGTATCTCGTGCACTATATCTAGGTTTCTATCGAAACAAAATCTCAAAATTTTCAGAAATAATTTCTGTATAAGCCTCCAAAAATCAGCTTTTTTGCAAAAAAATTACCTGAACTTTGGGCGTTCATAATGTACACATAAATTGTGAAAGTAAATATTTTGTTATGATAGAAACCTTGCAAATATAATGGAGATTCTAAATTACAAAAAAATATTTCATAAATTTGTAAAGACTACTGAAAAACACGTATTTCCTAGAACAAGTTTTATGAAATTTCCGCATACTATTTTTCGTTCAATGTTATCGCGTTCTCACTCACTCGTTAGCGGTAGAGGTATGCGCTGCATGAAACAAAAAGTTTTTCAACCATGCTCGCGTTGACGATAGTCGAACCGGGAAGGGCCCTCTTAAGGTGACGTATCCGAAAGATCAAGAATCGCTTAAATAGCCTCACCTATAAAAAGTTATTACACTCGATTATGAATGCACGTCCTTCAAACGGTGAATGGCCTCTGCCAGATGACCAACTTGAAAGCTTAATTGTACCGAACGAGATTTTAAATCGAGTACCGCTTTCTAGATATTCATAAAAAAAAAAAAATAGGATCTAAAAGTATACACTGGTGTTTAATAAGTAATAAAAAAATTCATATCAAGGAATTTAAGATTAACCACAATACGATCTATAATGTTGTATTTATATTATAATCGTGAAAAAATAGGTTAAATGGAACGCAAAGTAGCTATTGCGTCGCGGTCCAAATCCCGTCAAAACGATATAATATTTTATTAAATATATTATGCGTACCTTACGTCTGGGAATTTCCAGCATTAAACGGGTGGGAGGAATATCGAAATTTCGACCGGGTAGCAAACCACCTTCATTGGTGAAAAAAGTCATTCACCAATGAACGGTGATTTCATAGCTGAGGCATATCACATATCATCAAAAAAAGAAAGACTTTATTATTACAACAGACTTACAAGTTTTATTATCGATAACTTCGCAAAATCCTAATGAACAATTTAAATAACATTAGCAAATGAGGCATTCGAGAAATTGTGCTAAAACATAAAAGACATTTCCTGTCATTATCACACAAGTTGAGAGTTGTAAATCTAGTCTCACTAACTATTTCTCTATATTTCATTAGAGCTATAAAGATCGGTAGATATCTTCATTACTGAGCGCAGGATGCCGAGATAATTACGAAGCCCGCAACCGATGTACGAACTATGAAATTAATTTCACAGAGAATGCAACGAACATTGATGTATTGATATGACATCATCGTAAGTACTGACGATAAAATCCACGAAACATTCATTCAGTAACTACAAATCAAGTTTGTCTTCAATTTTTCATATTGTTATCGCGAGGGTCATTTGTTCATGTTTAAGAATGTCTTACTAATTTTATTTTTATTAATTTTGTTTAATATATCCTCAGACCGGAGCTTATGAAATATTAGTTGTAAGAAAGACCGAACAATTATTATGACACGACAATCTCTAAGTGTAAGATATTATTATGATCGAACGTTCTATGTATTCTATAAGTAGAACATATTATCGCACATTTGGGAACAAATAATCACTTCTACATGTTGGACTTTTTAGGAAGAGCAACTTTAACAACTTTACAGGAAGAGAAATATTTAATTTTTTTTAACGTGACGAATTACGTGAAATAGTGCAACGCCCCCCACTCCCTCAAAAAGATTAATTCATGCAATTGTCGCCGTTTTAACTGTATTGATAAAGTCGATTATCACGGTTTTTTTCTGCATATTTAAATTGCAGAAGTATAAAAATCCAACGAAAATAGAACGAAAGCGCGAATATAACTTCTCTTATAAATATGATTTTTGTTTTGCACTTTGTGAAGGACATTCGGCGTTAAAGATATCACTTTACTCGTAATACCCGGAACTTAAATATAAACACCATTTTGTTATTTGCCTATGGACCTAGGAGGATAAAGCAAACTCTAATAACAAGTATTACATTTAATTTTTCACCGACATTAAGTTCACAATTGTAGCATTCGAAAAATAAAAGATATTTATAGAAATTATGTCTGCACGGTCTAAGCGCGTTATCGCGTTTCTACGAAGCGAATAAAAAAATGAATACGTAACGGAAAAAGCTTCGGAACGCAAGTCCATTTTGTGACTGATAACGTGGTCTGATTATTGCTGTAGCTTTCATATAATTTCAAGTAGTCTATACCAGAGAACTTAAGGTTTCTGTGGTCTATACTTACAGATTATATGAAAAATTACAGTAACTGTCTCTTTTTTATAGCTCATCTCCTAAATTGATTTTGATGACATTTTGAAAAACCCTGCTTGATAGGCTATTTTAACCTGGGATAATCATAATATTTTCGATGAGAAGAAAATCCCAGACAAATCCCTCTAATAACGTAGTGATAATATACCGTTTGCAGATTCATATTTATTTTATTCAATTATTTAATACACAATATAATAAACAGTGGGATATGATTACAGGGTTTTACAATAGCTATGTAAAACGTGTTGGTAAACTCAAAAAAATATCAATTAGCAAATTACAGATAAAAATTTCATATACCGGACGCTGATAAAGCATGCCATCTGATGTGTCTGCTAAAAAACTTGACTGCACGTTAAAAGCATTGAAAAAAAATTAGTATCGTCTCGCATAGTGAAAGTCACGACACGTTTTAAAATTTCAAAGACCACATGCATTGTTGTAAGAACAATAGCATTTGTAGAACCAACACCGGCTGAGTGTTGAGTAATTTGGAACGATTACACGATGAGGCTGCCATCGATATTTGAAATAAAATCACTGTAATTTGCCGCGCGTTGCATTTGGTTTAATAATATGTTATTTGGTAAATCGGCATTCGTGGAAGATTTTCCCCGCAAAAAATGTGCCATTTATTTTGAACAAAGTATTGCGTGTAAAGTGACGATGTAACAGTAATCTTCTCGGTATCATTTAATGTAGATAGGTATAAGCTTATGAAACTCCTAGAATCATTATCATTACCTTATACAACAAGTCACTATTTCTGTTTATTCTTTCCAGGCGTTCTATCATCTTTTACTACCATCAATTCCAGAATTACTCCTGGAAGTTTGAAAAATGAATAAAACATTATGCGAAGACGCTTATATACCGATTATATCTCGTGCACCGTAACATAATAAATAGTTTATATTAATGCACTCACAGAATTGTATGTAGGTCTTAAAATACAGTAGTAGTAAGTACGTATATGTTAGTTATACATTGTGTGAGTCTTCTAAATCCGTAGTTATTAGGTTACTCCAATTAAATTAGACAATTGAAACTATGAAATACGAAACTGTATACCTCCGTATTTTTCATCGGATCCTCACGAAAACCCTTATCCTAATTCCTAAGTCGTTGATAGATTACAATTTGTCAGAAATGTCTACAAATTCAAACCTTTAGGTAATATTAAACGATTAAAGTAAAACAATATTTTAGTAAAACAAATACTTTCACAGCTTACCCAACTGTTTATTCAGTACAATAAATGTTTTGAAATCAAAAATCAACATCCACTAAGACTCAGTATCAATGATCTTAATGAAGTAAATACCAAAGACACAAACACTATTTACATTAGAAAGTCGAAACAAGTGGAAGAGCGCGCACAAAAGATCTGCTATCTATGATTCAATCGATCATTAGCGGAGAATGAGACAATATTGTCCGTCTTGGCGCTCGTCTCGCTATCGTCGTCGTGGTCGAGCTATTAATCATGGCTCGGTGGCGTCCGTACCGACATAAAACACTAAGATTACACTAGGTGACTAGCTGTATTACATCACACGGTTTGATCGCACTGATTGTTCATTCAACTCTGAAAACATGCTCGATTTTTAAAAGGGCGAAGACTTAAGATAACTAGGTGGTTTTTGACGAAGACTTTAAGTCCTCTAGGTAATTTGTGATGAAGACTTATAATGTCACTTTAGGTGTTATGTGTTATGTGCAGCTTCTTAATTTTTCTTAAAGGGTTTCGGGTGATTGAGAAGTACGGATCTATAATACAATATCTGAAGATATATGACGTATACTAAATAAACTCTGAATACTGTTTTTTTTAAAAGAAAGTTAAAAGCATAGAAAACCACTTTATTGAGTTAACTAATAATAGTTTGAATGAAAAAATAAATTCATTCAATAAAAATTAATGCTGATAATATTATAACAACAGTTAAACAATTTGAACAATCTCCTGATTAATATAGTATGGGGAAAACACGATGAAAGGAACCGGTATAATCAACTATCAAATTAAGCTTATGAATATGTTTCTGAATAATTTAAAATTAAATGAGGCTATAATACGATATCATAAAGAGATAATGTAAATTGATTTAAATTTAGTCTCTCTACGATCATTATTTTTGCAAATTGCATATTTCCAGAGTATTCATTAGAAACATGTTTAAATCGATCAAAAACAAGTTTTTTTTAAAATTAATATTCATATAGATAAGAAATCAATATATGTATAATAAGTCTGAGAGTAGCGCCATTGAATGAATAATTGAAAGGTAATCCTTTCACTTGGTATTGTCATGTTATGAAGAGGGTTAAAAAGCAAGTAAGTGTCTAAAAAAGAAATGAAGAATGAATGATGACTAATGATATAATGAGTAATAGAAGAGTGCTGTACCGACCTCAACCGAACAAAAATGAAAACAGGGCAGAAAGTTAAATCTGAATCTATTCCGAAAATATGAAGGTACTACGGATAACTATCAAAGGGTAAGATTAAATCTTGAGAAATGCGTCATAGAGAACAATAGGCATTTGAAAAGTTTGCAATTTTTAGACTCCTCGGATTATTCAAAGTATACAGAGAGAAAAACAATAGAACAAAACATAAAAATCTTTTTCTGAATCTTTTAAAAATCCTATACGAACTCAGCTTTTCGATTTATCATTAAAAGTAGTTATTATTAATTATAATTGTTATTATTTCATATATAATAACATATTCAGCGGAATCAAATGGGTCGTATTAAAAAGGTGAAATTGTGTTTATCAGTTGTGTATATCCAGGGCGTATTTCATTTCAAAATAGACAAGGCGTGTCTCATGTCTTATGTACGTGAAGCACTGCCGAAGCGCGATTGATGCACGTTGTATTGAAACGTCAATACTGTGATAAAATCTGACAATCGTTAGGGCGATTTCTTTAGACTCAACGTATTTGTGGGGAGTCTGAATTAGTTATTCAATTATGCCGATCAGATAGATACTTCATCCTTTCAAGCTACTACATTATAAAAAAATAACAATTCCCATAAATAGAAATGAACAACCACCTATTATAGGATACTTAACACATTCCCGAGATAAAACGCAGATAATTGGAAGGTAGGTTGTAGACCTTTAAACGAAACAGACAGCCTTTGATCAAGATATACATTTGAAGACGATAAGCTAATACAAATTCGTGATCCATCAATAAAAACTCGGGAGGGTGTAAAAACGGTCGCAGGCGCATATACTTTCGAATAAAGGCTCGTTACGCGGGGAACCTTGAATGATGGATGACCATAGACAACGGATAATATCACAACGGCACTGCTCAGCTATTTTAATTTCAATTGAAAAGGGCGAAGATTTAAAGTAACTCTAGGTGCATTATGATGCAGGCTCTTTGAATTCATCTGACATGCGAGTGATTGACAAGTGCGGGTCGATAGTATCGCTTGTCATAAATAACACCGCCACCGCTAGTTAGCGTATATTCATCGAAACAAATATATCGCGCACTTAAGACATGAAGGGTTCTTCAACTATGATCAATTGTTTGTTATGTAGAATAAAGAAATGGGTTTAGTATGCGTTCGATTTTTTTATTGCCGCTACTGGAAAGTTAAAATTGGTACTATAATTGTGAAGAAAATAGATGTAGATTATAGCAGATAGAAAATAGAGATAGACGTTACTACGCCATTCAATATTATACACAACTAGCAACATGCCCCGGTTTCGCACGGCTTTACTCTCTAATAATGTATTTTTATTGTTTGGTTGCAGTTTCTATTGGTAACATAATTTTTAAAATAGGTCCAGTTGTTTTTGAATTTATTCGTTACACACAAACAAAAATACAAATATCTATATTTTTTACACCTTGGATTACATTATTGAAATTTTATGGGGATTCCTATTTTTTTTCTAATAATAAATATTATATGTTACTCAAAGATAACGCATTATTCTCATATTGAAAGAACTTTTGAAAGCGGGCCAGTAGTTTTTGAGTTTATTCATTACAATCATACAAATCTTTCCTCTTTATAATATTAGCATAGATATGAATAATGGCAAATTAAACTAATTGAAAAAAAGATAATGCCATCAAAAACATAAATTGTAAAAAAAGCCAAGTGTTGCAACTCAGTTCTATCGTAAAAAGTTGTGAGATCCATATAATACCAAGTCGGTCAATTTATTCAGTCTCTACTGAAGGATCCTTCTGTCTTAAGTTATTACGTAATTAGGTAACCTAACAACATCTTATAGTGATCATATCAATACCAATATTAAAAATCTTTGATGTTTTAAATAAATAGATTGACTCGGCTATCGCATGAAAACACAATGTATCTTTTTAATTTTATTAAAAACACAATGTGTATCACAAGTTACACATATTAGGTATATTAAATTAGATAGTTTAGTGCGATTGCCAAGTCAACCTTTTTATTTTAAACATCAAAGCTTTTTAATATTGGTATTGATATGATCACTATAAGATGTTGTTAGGTTACTTAATTACGTAATAACTTAAGACAGAAGGATCCTTCAGTAGAGACTGAATAAATTGACCGACTTGGTATTATATGGATCTCACAACTTTTTACGATAGAACTGAGTTGCAAGACTTGGCTTTTTTTACAATTTATGTTTTTGATGGCATCTCATTTCTTTTTGTAGATATTCCTTTTCTTAGTTTATTTGGATAAGAATTAATATAAAGCTATGGATAATAGTCTGATTTTGATCGGCATTTTTATTAACTTTTTAATGTAAAAAAGTAGTTATAGTGACATAACTACAATAGTTGGACATATGGTCTAGTGAATTTTTTTGTAGATTTTGATATGTTCTATAATATTGTGGAACGTTTTTTTGTTCTAGCATAAATACTTTCCGCAGCACATGCTATGAAAGACATTTTATGGCTAATTTTTTTACACCATGGGTTGTTTTTAGTAGTGATTTCTAAGGATCTCTATTTTTTTCTAGTAATAAATACCCTAAGTTACTCAGTGATAATGTAGCTTTCTAACGGTAAAAGAATTTTTAAAATCGGTCCAGTAGTTTTTAAGTTATTCATTACATACAGAAATACAAAAAAAAATTGTATATCTAGAAAACTGGACCGAAATTTCAAAATATTGTAGTTTTTCCTTGATTTATAGACTAAACACTAATTGTATTCTAAATTTCAAGTTTCTATGTCTGCTAGAAGTGCCTTAGAGTTTTGATGATCGGTCAGTCAGTGAGTGAGTGAGTGAGTGACAAATTATCAAACTTTGACTAGTTATAATTCTTAAACTACTGGTTCAAACAGAATGATATTTGAAATATGCCGAGTTTATACAATGCCTGCTTAGTGACTGAAAAGCTGAAAACTGCTCAGGATTCTAGTTTTATCCACAACGAAGTTATAGGGGGTCGAAAATGGCCCGAACTACTTCGAGAAAAGGATAGTACGGCCGTGCCGCTTTTTGCTCGACTTGGCGGGGGCACTGCCGTGCCCCCAGACTCCCGCGTTACCTTATTCGAAACTTAATATGGTCTCTTTTTTTATGGAATAGGGGGCAAACGGGCAGTCGGTTCACCTGATGGTAAGTGATCACCGGCGCCCATGGACATCTGCAACACCAGAGGACTTGCAGCTGCGTTGCCGGCCTTAACTAAAGTGAACGACGTGGATAGTATAATATGAATCTAAGACTTAGAACATTTCCTTGGGAAACCACTTCATTTATTTAATCAAACAAGTACAGCATCGCAACAAGTTAAATAAATATGGTTGTAGCGTGTGACAGTAGAAAGTAACTAATACATATGCATTTTGCAATTTACCTGCCTGTTGTAATTAATAACTTTATTTTGTTAGCTAACACTATAAAATACTTCTAACGTGCTAACGCTTCGCAGACCAGAGTTAACTTTTACTTAGTTAGTACTAAACTTTTCGCACTTTTTAAAAAAATCTGTAAGCCAAAATGCTTTAACAAAGTGATTTGCTAAAAAGTATTTAGACTCATTTTTTTTTCAAATCCGCCAAGCGGTAGCTATGATCTGTTCACAAACACAAATGCCATTTGAGTCGCTTCACCCATGGAATCGCTAAGCGAAGCTGCCAAGCTTCGCTCACTCCGCTCCAATAAGTCAAAAACTCTTTTTTTAGAAAAACTTCAATTAAAAGTTACTGACTAACTATCTGGCAAACTGATTGTTATTGAAACTTTGTCTCACAGAGACATCAAGAATTAAAAGCCTGCTCTCGTTAATAAGAATTATAATGTCATCAAAAAACACGACGCAACTAATACGAAGAACAAAGTACAAACGACAGCAATAAGGAACTTACTACGGACATCCATCTCATGTCAAATTGAGTAAGAACCATGCATCATAATACATATAGAAGCAGCCGATAAATCACACAACTCTATCGGAACTATGATATTAAAGAGGCTATATCGTAAAGCATTTACATAATTCAGAACGAATGGGAGATAAATGGTGGATAAAAGATACAAAATCGAGTTCATATAAATCATTCGAACAGCGCCGAGTGAAATGAACGCATTGAAATAAGTAATTATAACGGAGAATGGATATACCTATGTGCTGTGAGCAAATATGATTATTTTAAATTATTCCGACTGTAGGCACAGATAAATATGAACAGTTGGGATGCTCCACATAAATCAGTCTAAGTTTTAATATCGTAATGATTCAAGATAGGTATTTTTGTGTATATTCTAACTAGCTGAGCCTTCCCCACCTGCCACACAACCTTGCGAAATAGCTCTCAGATAACAGGAATTTTTCAGGCCTAATACTTGTCACTCATCATTGTAAATTATATTAATAGGCTACTTATGTTATTCTGATGTATAATCAGTAAAGTTTCATCAACATCCGTTCAGCAGTTTTTGCATGAAAGAGTAACAAACATTCTCAAAAACTTTCACATTAATTATAATATTAGTTTTTAAGCAAATTAATCGCTTTGCTTGCATTGTGATAGCAGATTTTTTTTTACTAGTAGGTAAAATGTGGCATCTCGGCTAGAGACTTCACTAATATTATTTGGTATTATGATTTTGATTTACTTTAACTGCATTTGAAAACATACCCGACGACAGCGTCTCAGGTGTCATACCGTTATTCCCATCGTCCCAACTGCTCTTAGTAATCTCTGTGACTGCAAGTGTTAGAATGTTAGATCGTGACCAAATGACCGGCACAGTTTCTTCTCATTTGCGTCAGTGTGGCCGCTGTCATTTTGATATGATACTTGATATTTAATTTCGTAAACATTTTACTCGAATAAGTAACTAATGTAACACTTTTTAGGAGTATTCACCAATTCATTAGTTTTTATACCACCGATAATGCAAGTTTTCCTTAAGATAACGAGGAAATTTCAATTTTTGAATTCATTAAAAAACCTAATAATTCCTTATAGGCCGGCCACACAACTGTGTTTAGTGTCTCTTTGGTTTGACAGATATCCAGGTATAGTTATACATAATTACCAACCATCAGGCCTCAGCCTGCTGGTTTGCCCTTAATATTGAATGATTTTTTTTATTATTATTAAATCAATACAGTGCAGTGTTACTAGTAAGGTTCGAATGTTGGAGTCTGCGGTAGTATAATCTATGCTACAGACACCAGCGCCCGCCATCTTTAACAAAAGTGTGTGTGTGTGTATTTGCTTGTTTTTTATGGTAAATAATAGGATGATCATCTCAGCTTCTTCATACATGATAAATAAAAAAGGCTTTTATTTTTCTTTCAGTCACGTGACATAATCTTAATATATTATATAAAATGCAAATGTTCGTACGTGTGTCCACGGTTTTCTCTATCATACGCTACTTTGATCAACTTCCCCTTGGGATAGCAAATACCCCTTGGTCTCTAGGTGTGCATAAGGGAGTTTGGTCGGGGTGGGTGGAAGTGGGTGGTTGTGGGTGGCAAAAATATGGAATAATATATATCTGTCCTTTTCTAACTAATGTAATCTACCGTAAAATTCTGAAAATCTCGGAAATGATCTAGAAAGTTTTAAAATGGTTTCAATTGTTGTAATCGATTTAAAATGTTTTAAAAAGCTTCTGGAAAGGTCTAGAAAGTTCCAAAATGAGTGCAATCGATGAAATTGATCCGAAATAATCTAGAAAGTTCTGAAATGGTTTCGATATTTGTAATCGATTTATAATGTTTTAGAAAGTTTCTGGAAAGATCTAGAAAGTTCCAAAATGTGTGCAATGGATAAAATTTACCCAAAA
Organism: Anthocharis cardamines; assembly: GCA_905404175.1. Classification (NCBI taxonomy): domain Eukaryota; kingdom Metazoa; phylum Arthropoda; class Insecta; order Lepidoptera; family Pieridae; genus Anthocharis; species Anthocharis cardamines. The sequence continues at coordinate 8,854,352 of FR989963.1, forward strand.
TGATCTAGAAAATTCTAAAAATTTCTGAAATGATCTAGAAAGTTCTAAAATGGTTTCAATTGTTGTAATCGATTGAGAATGTTTTAGAAAGCTTCTGGAAAGATCTAGAAAGTTCCAAAATGTGTGCAATCGCTAAAATTGATCTGAAATGATCTAGAAAATTCTAAAAATTTCTGAAATGATCTAGACAGTTTTAAAATGGTTTCAATTGTTGTAATCGATTTAGAATGTTTTAGAAAGCTTCTGGAAAAATCTAGAAAGTTCCAAAATGTGTGCAATCGATAAAATTGATCCGAAATGATCTAGAAAATTCTAAAAATTTCTAAAATGGTCTAAAAACTTCCAAGATGCCTACAACTTGAAGATCATTCAAAGTACGAGCGAACAGTAATTAAAGAAATGCAAGTAATTTCGAGAAACGATAACGATCGAACTATTTGAATATTCTAGAAAGTTTTGGTCCTAGAAATTTCGATATTTGACGATATATAAACCGAAATCCAGTGACCTTTTGTCAGTTTTAAAGTATTCTCAGTCTTATTATTTAATATAGAAATCTAAAATATTTATCTACTTTAGAAAATGGATCCTTAAATATTTCTTATACCATTTAACATGCGATGTATTTTAACCCGAGCAACGCCGGGTTTCGCTGCTAGTACATTATAATTTTAAAGAAAAACAAAATACCACAAAAAAAGGAGCAGGTTATAAACATATATGTCAAACGAAAAAAACATGTCATGAGCTTACAATTATTTAAAAAAAAACTATTTATACAAAATTAATATATTTATTAAAATTATAAGGAAAGAATAAATCCAAATAGGTACTATAGACCAGTGCCGAAGCCTTTAAAAATGGTAAAAAGTGAAAAAAAATTACAGTAGGATGAAACCCATTAGAAAAGGAGGGGAATATGATAAAAATGAAAGGATAAATAAATTACGGTCGATCAGAGTTCGGGAAGTGGAAGTGGGGGGGGGTTTAAGGGTAAAAAACGGTTTATCTCGTTTTCCGGCAAAACTACAAGTCCTATGGAAAAAAGTCAAATGGCAAAGTTGTAGATAATAAAAAGATCTACAACTTTTGTATTTACACTTTTTTCACATAACCTCAAAATTTAGGTGAAAAATTCAAAAAACCAAGTTTTTGGTTTTTTATTTATATCTTTTTCAAAAATTATTTTTTTTCTACGAAATTTGGTGAAAACTTACCTTATTATGTCCCAAATACACTGTAATTTATTTGATTTAAAATATTTATTTTTTCGCCTTATTTTGAATTAATATCGAAAAAACACCCTAATTTTCAATCGAAAATTCACCCGTCAAAATATCAGCTTTTTTCAAAAAGTCGGTGCGCTTTTTGTTCCTTGAAATCTCTACTTTCTGATGGTATAAAAAAATATATACTTTTTTAACAGCTGCTACGAAATAACAGGTATGTAGTAAGGCCCAGACCCTACTAGAACCTTCCCCACTTCTCTATGAAATACATTTTTATGGGCTAAAATTTTCCATAGGTCACTCAGGTATACAAGTTATCTTAAAAAAGTAATAAATAGACATCTATGCTTATAATTGAAAGAAGATTTTGCAACTTTCTCAAAATATTGTAGATGTCTTATTAAATATTAACTTATTTGGTTTTTGGTTTTTGCATTTTCTGAGAACATTTACCATAGTAATGTATATATTTTTTTACACCATCAGAAAGTAGAGATTTCAACGAACAGAAACCACACCAACTTTTTGAAAAAAGCTGATATTTTGACGGGTGAATTTTCGATTGAAAATTAGGGTGTTTTTTCGATATTAATTCAAAATAAGGCGAAAAAATAAATATTTTAAATCAAATAAATTACAGTGTATTTGGGACATAATAAGGTAAGTTTTCACCAAATTTCGTAGAAAAAAAATAATTTTTGAAAAAGATATAAATAAAAAACCAAAAACTTGGTTTTTTGAATTTTTCACCTAAATTTTGAGGTTATGTGAAAAAAGTGTAAATACAAAAGTTGTAGATCTTTTTATTATCTACAACTTTGCCATTTGACTTTTTTCCATAGGACTTGTAGTTTTGCCGGAAAACGAGATAAACCGTTTTTTACCCTTAAACCCCCCCTCACTTCCACTTCCCGAACTCTGATCGACCGTAATTTATTTTTCCTTTCATTTTGATCATATTCCCCTCCTTTTCTAATGGGTTTCATCCTACTATAATTTTTTTTGGTTTCAAAAATTATCGACCCTGGTCTACTAAATATTTCTTATGTCATGTAACCAAAGTACCATGTAAGTATGTCATCAAAGTAACCTAACAAGTTCTAACATTGCACCTCAATTCAAATGCAACATTTAATCAGTATAATAAACCAATTATACATTGGTTCTCGCATAAGAAATGTTCACGTATCTTTGAAGGATGACATCAACTAGACGCTGTTAAGCAATACAGCGTCAACTGTCAACCCACATGGTTGCCATTATGAGAAAATGGAGTTCGAAGTTTTAATTCGGTTTTAGTAAATTTATTTTAGAAAAATAACAGAAATAACAGATTTAGTTGAATTATTATTATTACACTAAATGTATATATGGATTTTCTTGGTAGCAATCAAAGTAATAGAATTTAATACATTATTGTTAAATATTCTAAACATATTAGGGTTTTATGTCCACTAGTTTATTCAATATATTTGCTAATACAACGACTTAAATGATATATCTTTGAAATATGTACTCCAGCGCATAAGGAAACGATTGGTATTAAAATTTATTTTTTAATACAGTGGTATTGGATAACAGCGTCCAACTGATAATTCGTGAAGATGCGACAGATGTCTTCGCCGGATGTTACTCATACACGCACAAAACCTCCGTTCATGAGAGTGCGAATTAAGAGGAACGTATATATGTAATTGAAGATTTCCTGCTCCAGTCGCGACCGGTTGGACTAAATCAATACAATTAATTTATGAACAATTACCGCTCGATATGAACCTACATATAATGATAGCGTGGCCCAGTTAAACATTATTGTGCGTCGTAGCGAGGACATTTTGAGTAAACATGAATTTTATGAATAAACTAGCGACCCGCCCCGGCTTCGCACGGGTCTAGATTTTTTGACAAAAAAAGCAGGGGTTGTATGTATTTTTTAATGCCACATTATAAAAAAATAAAAACAAAAAATTTCGTCCAAAAATAAAAATTTAAGGGTGAACAACCCTTATCACTTAGGGGGATGAAAAATAGATGTTGGCCGATTCTCATAGATACCGGATAAGCACAAAAAATTTCATCAAAATCGGTCAAGCCGTTTCGGAGGAGTATGGCAACGAAAACTGTGACACGAGAATTTTATATATTAGATTAATAAGATTTTAACATGGATATAATGTGTGAATTTATATTCCTTAGTAGACAATCCCATGGTTCGCTGTAGAGACCGCGGTCTGTTTCACCTATTATCTATCTATACTAATATTATAAATAGGAAAGATTTGTTTGTTTGTTTATTACGATTTAACTCAAAAACGACTGGACCAATTTTAATATATAGATAGAAAGCTACATTATCAGCGAGTAACAGGCTATTTACATTTTTTGCAAAGCCAGGGCGTGTTACTAGTATATCTATATAAAACAAAGTCGTGTTAGTTACACCATTTAAAACTCAAGATTGGCTGCATCGAATAACAGAATAGGTAACTATTTAAATATCGGAAATTGTCGGGTAAAATCGTCGACTCTTTAAACGGGGGCGGAATTTCACAGGTAACGGTAAAAAAATGACTTCCTTCAACGTTATTTTTTTTATTTTTTTTGTCAGTATATCACCTTAAGAGGGCCCTTCCCGGTTCGTCTATCGTCAACGCGAGCATGGTTGAAAAGCTTTTTGTTTCATGCAGCGCATACCTCTACCGCTAACGAGTGAGTGAGAACGCGATAACATTGAACGAAAAATAGTGTGCGGAAATTTCATAAAACTTGTTCTAGGAAATACGTGTTTTTCAGTAGTCTTTACAAGTTTATGAAATATTTTTTTGTAATTTAGAATCTCCATTATATTTGCAAGGTTTCTATCATAACAAAAGAATTACTTTCACAATTTATGAGTAAATTATGAACGCCCAAAGTTCAGGTATTTTTTTTTGCTAAATAGCTGATTTTTGGAGGCTTATACTGAATTTATTTCTGAAAATTTTGAGATTTTGTTTCGATAGAAACCTAGATATAGTACACGAGATACCTATTACTTCAAAAGTTTCAAAGAAAAATCGGTTTCATCGCCATAATCACGTACGAGCTTTTGTATGGAAAGTAAGACGGGTTGGGCCCACTTAATAACAGTGTTTCTTACAATATGTTAGCGTTATTCAATAAGAGTACCATTTTCACCACGCTCCAATGTTTTATAATCAATTGTAAAAATAAGAGGGCGGAAAATATGGGATCCGCACCGGGTTCTAGTTACCATGTTGACTGATTATACCTTCTATATATTTTTACCTTAAGGCATAATAGGCGGCCTATTGCTTATCAGCATTTCTTCCAGTCAACCCTTATCTACAAATATTTTAAAGAGCAGGTTGTGAACATAGGATTTTATACTATGGCCGAGTGTACCATCAAAAAAATATAGCAAAAGCAATGTTAAAACAAAAGGGCTAGTAAAACACACAAATCAGTATCACATTAAGGCTAAACAGTTGTTGTTTAGCTGATAAAAGCACTAGATGCGGACATGTGTAGTCACGTTGGGGCTATTAGAGGCGTTCAAATGTACAAAACACAACGCGTCCGTATCAACTAGGGACAATGAACGGGATTCATTACAGACGGATTAACATTTTATCTCGAGCTAATATCACCTTAGGGCTTAGAAGATAGAATGTACGCTGAACTGAACGCAATAACAGTCATACGAATCTTAGATCAAAACAGGTAAAAAGTCAATTGTATTAGGAATTTGCATAAGTGAATTCCCGAGACTAATGAGGCAGGGCAGACACATTTCTGTATCTTTTTCACTGATCATTTTTCTTCGTAGGTGATCAGCCTTCTGTGCCCTGCCTGACGAAACAATTTTTTTCCCTTTTTTCCCCGGGAATCGAACCCATGACCTTCATTGCTAAACGCATCGCGCTTACCACTGAGCCACGGAGGCGTTCAATTTGCATAAATGATTGTATTTTTTTGTATGAAATAGGAGCGTAAACTGGCAGGAGCGTAAACACCTAGACTTTTACAGGAGCGATGCCGATCTCTATAATGTAAGTGGACGTGAATCTCTATGGAGTCTTACTTACTTAAATCAATTTAAAAAATAAAGTTTCGGACCAAAAATTGGAAACATAATATCGTACGAAGAACATCAATCTTGTACTGAAAAATGTAAAAAAAACAAAAGAGGTATTTTTATAAAATCTAGGAGCATCATTCACCTACCCTACCCAATTTTCTGTTTCGATAACAGACTTAATTAATGATTAAGTAACAAGACGTTGTCTAATTCGCGATTACCATAGCTTCACAACTATGTCTTATTAAGGTGTCACTCGCGTGGGCGTGATCACAGCGGGGTGCCTATGACTATGAGTTCACTAATTTACTGTTCTCAATTTGAGTTTCATACTTTAGTTATTGTTATAAAGAACCTATTTGTTGATTGTAATAAGACATTCATTAAAAAAACATTGGTACCTAAACGAATAATCATTCGAAATTAATGCTATGTATTGTTACCAAAAATTTGAAATGACGGACTCTACATCTCATGAGATGTAGAGATTATCATGATCAACCTTAATTAGCCTAAATATTTTTTTATATATAAGAAGTACTAAATATTCTATAAATGCATACCGAAACTGGGATATTTCCAAATTTTATTACTCATATTAGTGTTGAATGTAGAGCCTCAAACTGACTCTACCTATTGCATCAATGTGTTTTTTCCGGATTAGATCATCCGTTATTCGCATAAAACTGAGATAGACAGCATGGTAGTTGTATTTTTTCGTTGGCAATCATATTGTTAATGAACAATGTAATATTTTCGCCGTGTCCGTAGCATTGTCACAGTTTCCACGGGACTCTATCATTTAGAACATCGCTGTCCTCACTTTTAGGAGAGTTTCGGATTTACAACTCGTTTTTTTTTTAATTAGATATCAATAGATGAGCATGATTCACTTCATGGTGATACCTCACCCACAGAACATCAGTCAATGATGCGTTGTCGGCCTACTTTTTACATCGAGCATTCGGAACGCACAATGTTCACCTCACAGTTTTTCCACCTATGAGCGGTAGTTCGTTACCGGGTCGGAATTTCAATATTTCTCCCACCCGTTCAATGCCCGAAATTACCAGACGTGGGGAAGACATGCTTACAGAAAATTCCGTCCTGGTGGGATTCGAACCCACGACCCATCGGAGCGCATGGCAGGTATTCTACCAAACTCGCCAATGAGCCCATCAATATAGTCAAGAGTTTATTTAATGCATCAATAAAATAGATATTTAAAAAAACTATTTGACAGCAAAGTCGACTTTTAGGTAAGGTAATTAAATTAAGTAAGTTGCAACGAACCAGTAACAATAAGAAAGTTCTAAATTATTCAAAACCGATTACGCTCAGGTATGTATTATATTATGAAGTGATGACATTATGCTTCACAAATATTTGAAAACTAATCAAATTCAACAAGTCTAGACTCAATAACGACATTTGCAGATATTATTATTTATAACACAATATGTTAATAACAAAAATCTAATTTGCAATATTGAAAGTTACACACTTGCACGACTATGATAAGGCTCCGCCTTCCTGATAGCAACAAGTGGGCATGAGACTTGATAGCCCCATTTTTTTTATTTGAACAGCATTGTTTTAAATATATTATTATTAAAAGTGACATCAATTAAATCAGAAAATAAATATAAATAGATCTAAGAGTTACTTACATAGTCCCTTACGATTACTAAGTTAGTCAAAGTCTTTTAATAACAATGGTTCATAGTTCAACACTTGAAATTAACACACGACACTATAAAAACACCAATAAAAAACCGTAACATGCGACTCCTACGCTGTCGGAACGTGGAATGGTCTCTTGAAGGCGAAGACGCGGAGAACCAGGGGTGCAAGGTGCGCGGAGAGCTGAATCTTGTGGGCGGAGCTCCGCAGGTGAATCGAAAGCGTATTAAAGATATTTGAATTTCGAACACGCCTTAATGTCGCGTGTTATGCAAAATAAAATCGTTCACTGGTTCATTGTAATTGTTATTTAGCGTATACCATTAATTTTAATTTAATTTTAGTTAGTTTAAATTTTTATGTTTAGTCAGATTTTACGTCTGACATTGCGTGACTGTCAGACGTAAAATCTGACGTGACGTTAAGGCAAAGGCTGAAAACCAACGTGGTAAATGTTGTTAAAACATGTTTACCACAATATGTTGAGTCCTTTGCCTTTTCGCTGTTAGTTGCTCAAAAATAACTGTGTTGTGTATGAATAATTATGTATTTTTATGTGTGACAGTGAATAAATGTTTTCTCGCTCTCTCTCTAATTTTAAATTTCGAATATAGCTCAACGCTGATGGCGCGATAAGCTCTAATGACAGTCTAATCAAGTTATATGAACTTCTCTCATGTGTGTGAGCTTATCTTGATGCGGGGTGTGAGCGCTTAGCATATTGACAAAAATGTGACAGACACATCATTAAAAATTATAGCCACAAAGATAACGTATCGTACTTTTTTGTTATTACCGCGTGACATGCGATCCGATTTTATTACTTTCAAAGTTGAGAAACTGTTTTTATTTGTTTTAAAAATACAGAGAGATAAGTTTAAAGTTTACGTAATTTTGTACGTCTTCTGATAGCGTATCTCATGACAAGTAATAACTAATAATTATTAAGAAGTGATCATTTTCAAAGCTCTATATTTTCTTATCTAAATAAATATTTATAAACAACTTCTATAGTTAACTTATATAGTTGAAGTAATTACGTGATGTATATTTATAGGAAAGAAAACATTTAATATTTCATGTGTTCAATATTGTATCTTATTTTTAGTGTCAAACGTCTACTAAGTTTACTTATAACGAAAATTCAAGTAGGTCAGAGAATAACTTAAGGTTAAACTTCCTGAACAATTATGAAGTTATCTCGGACTAAACAACTGAAGTACTAACTCAAGCAACATAGAGCTAAATCCTTGTTATGACTGTATAATATAGAGAAATCATAAGATAATGTTCAACGTTATTTTTTTATTTTTTTTGTCAGTAGGTATATCACCTTAATAACAGAGTTTCTCTTTAGGTTATTGTTATTCAATAAGAGCCCCAATTTTTTATAATCAATTGCAAAAATAAGGGGGCGGCAAATATGGGATCCGCACCGGGTGCTAGTTACCTATGACACGACACTGGCCTATTCCCTTTCAGATGATCACGTGCCTTCGAGATGATTAGCCCAGCTTGAGGAATGTTCGTCGTGGTGCTATAAATCCACAATCCGTGTAGAGGCCGTCATTATGGTGTCAACAACAGAAATACATCTCAACTTTCAGGTAGAATATTTGGTGATTCCGTTACACTGTGGCGATAGCCGATAATAACATAACCGTAGATTGATAGTGAATTCTCCTAGTGGGATATGGAGCAGATCCATTTCTGTATCTATTTCTCTGATTATTTTTCTTTACAAATAAGTAGGTGATCACCCTGCCCGATTAAAACAATATGTTTCCCCGGGATTCGAACCCAGGACCTCCGTTCCATCCAAATATTAATAAAAAAGAAAACAATATGGCTTAGCAACACTACGAATAACAAGCCTCAATGAAAGATCGTCTACATTTTTTATATCGGATCCCAGTATGAAGTGACTGTGGATTGATAGTTAAAGTGTCACCAATAACCGAGCAAAAAATACACTTTAAAGTTATTGTCATTTTTATACCTACATGATGCATTTCTATTTTTACCTACAGATGAAATAATTTGAAGTAGTTGAGCAAAAAGGAAAAGAAAGGACGTCGTTGAGCAAAAAGGAGAAGGAAAAGTTAATTTAAAATATTGTGTTGATAGTATGTTTTTAAATTAAATACTGTATACCGGACAAAGCTAAAGCTGTCTCCCCGTGAAAAGCATCCGAAACGTCGGGATAAATAATTTAAACAATATAAATTATAAATCGCGTTTTAATCCGGTATACAGTATTTTATTTAAATGTGTGATACTCGCGTTGATATGTTTTGTTGTTGTTGGACGAATATCGAAAATCCAACCAATCGGCGTAGCATGACAACCGCGACAAAATTTTGTCGACCGTTTTCTCGTATTTTAATCGATTATCTCTTTATTCCTTCCGAGTCTAACACGACGCTTACACTTAGTAAAACTCGACTTTTAACATAAAAAATAGATATATTCGTCGATCGAAATATTATCCTCTTGTACAATGTTTAGCTTTAGTTTTTATTGCTTGTATAATTGGTTTTTGTGTACAATAAAGTATATTCTATTCTATTCTATCTTTTCTATCAAAATTGTCGATGTCAAGATATAATATATCTCCATATCTTACATCTTAGTTTGTCTTCTCTCGTCCGCGACATATCTCGTGGCGGTCATGCTAGGCCGGCAGGTAATGAACACCTATTCATAGATGGAAAACCAGAAGCGCTGCGCGTTTCAGTCGATCTTCGGATCTAAAAATAATCAACTAAGAAAAATCTGAAGCTGGAACCTACTATCAACTCAGGCTCATACATATCTAACATTTAAATCCAGGGGTTAGGGTAAATGGTTCAGAAAGTCATATTCCTATAATCGAAAGTAAGCAATAAATAACTATTCAATGCGATTGTAACTGGTTACCATTTCATTATCCATACCAGTCATACGTACACAGACCTTTGAAAATGAAAGTATATTGTACTAAGAAAGAAACTGTATTAGTCTCTTTCCCACATGTCCAATTAACATATCATTTATGTCTATATATCAAAATGCTATTGACCGAGATGGTTATGTTCGCTGAGAGCAACACTTCCACAGCGAATGCGGAACGCGTCAATATAACTTATGAGTTAATTAAGTTGGCAATTTTTTAGTATGTGAAACGAGAGATAATTAATATACGCATCGGTAATGAAATATCATTGGCAATTGGTCATTTATTATACAAGTATGAATAACATTAAGCTTTCTGTAAATCTGAAACGTCGAGATAACAAAATGAAAAAGTAACGCCTTTTGAGTTTTTATACAGGTATTTTTCATCGACCCTATGGCTCCGTACAATCGCTTTTATTTGCGTTTAGCATTAGAGAATCGCCTAGGTTCGAATCCTGAGGTAACAAGAGGAAAAATCGGTCGGACAGGGCGCCGAAGACTGGCCTACTTGCTTGTATCTTCAATCTTCATAAACAAGATTAGTGAAACAAAGAAATGTGTCTGCCCCATGGGGCATTTTCGGGCAAGGAGACTTTTTTTTTTCAATTAAGAAAATTTTTTCGAGATCTTAAACTTAACTTTTTTTAAAAAGACTAGTAGCACGGCTTCGCACGGGTGAAATGTAGATGTACCATACACAAAAAAAGCTTATGTTACTCGCTGATAATGTAGCTTTCTTTTGGTGATTTTTTTTTAAATCGGTCCAGTAGTTTTTGAGTTAAGTATATCGTAACAAACAAAAGATAATGGAATCCATTATCAACTGCCAGCTCTTGCGGTACTTAGAGGAGCACCAGCTGTTAAGCGACCACCAGTACGGTTTCCGTCGGGGTCGCTCGGCTGGTGATCTGCTAGTCTACTTAACGCACAAATGGGCAGAGGCAATCGAGACCAAGGGGGAGGCGTTGGCTGTCAGTTTGGATATAGCGAAGGCCTTTGATCGGGTGTGGCACAAGGCGCTTCTTTCGAAGCTTCCTTCTTATGGGCTTCCCGAGAAATTGTGCAATTGGATAGCCAGCTTTCTTGAGGACCGTAGCATTAAGGTCGTTGTCGACGGTGCATGCTCGGACCCAAAACCTGTGAGTGCTTGGTCATCCACAAGGCTGTGTGCTATCTCCTACTCTGTTTCTTCTGCATATCAATGATATGCTGCAAATCAGTGGCATTCATTGCTATGCGGATGGCAGTACTGGAGATGCCTCATACTCCGGCCGTGCAAATATTTCTCGAGAACACGTCGACGAGTTCCGGAACAAACTTGTGTCTGAAGTCGAGACTTCTTTATCCAAAGTTTCGGACTGGGGTCGACTTAATCTAGTCCAATTTAACCCTAAAAAGACACAGGTTTGCGCGTTTACCACTAAAAAGAATCCCTTTGTCGTTTCTCCTCAATTTGAGGGCACTCACTTATCAGCCACAGCCAGTATCGGAATTCTCGGTATCGACATATCGAGCGACGTTCAGTTTCGCGGTCATCTGGAAGGGAAGGCCAAATTGGCCTCAAAAAAGCTTGGTGTGCTCAATAGAGCGAGACGGTATTTCACAGCGGGCCATTGCCTACAACTGTATAAGGCACAAGTTCGGCCCCACATGGAATACTGCTCTCATCTTTGGGCGGGAGCTCCCCAATACCAGCTCCTTCCTTTTGACCGCATTCAACGTAGAGCGGCTCGAATCGTCGACGACCAGGCTCTCTCCGATCGGCTTGACCCTTTGGCGCTACGTAGAGATGTCGGAATCTGATCTGAAATCTGATTTCAGATTGTCAGAATCTTCTATCGTATCTATCATGGTGAGTGCTCAGAGGAATTGTTCGGATTAATCCCAGCCGCTAATTTTCACCACCGCACCTCGCGACAAAACTCCAAGTTCCACCCGTACCATCTTGACGCTTGGAAGTCTAGCACTGTGCGCTTTATGCGCAATTTTCTTCCACGCACTACGCTTTTGTGGAATGAGTTGTCGCCAGCGATTTTTCCGAACCGGTACGACTTGGGGACCTTCAAGAAGAGAGCCTATTCCTACCTTAAAGGCCGGCAACGCAACTGCAAGTCCTCTGGTGTTGCAGATGTTCATGGGCGGCGGTGTTCACTTTCCATCAGGTGAGCCACAGGCTCGTTTGCCCCCTATATTATAAAAAAAAAAAAAAAAAAAAAAAAAAAAAAAAACAATTCTATTCTATTTATAATATTAGTATAGATGTGTTGTTTCGCCTGATTTTACTACATATTATATAATTCTATTGCCGAAGTCACAGAACAGCTTATATCAGCTGCTAGGAAGGCGGATGTCTTACAAGGACCTATCAATTCGTGACGCCCTAAGAACCACTAACATTTAGCTCCTATGACATGTAAGATAAACGACATAACAGGAGACTTCCAGCGACATTTCTCATTAGAGTCGCTATTTAAGTACAAAAGCAGATTTAGCTTTGTTTTAAAGCAGAACGTATGAAAGGTTGTGTAAACATCGTGAAAGGTTGCATGTCTGATCAGCTGATCTAACGACGTAAATTGCAGATATTGAGCTAAATTTATAGAATACTAGCTGATGCCCGCGACTTCGTTCGCGTGGGGTTCACTTTAAGCTGAGCTTTTGACCAACCTTTCTTCAAATGACATATCCTCCTCCACCCTCTGTACTTGGTGATTTCTTTTGGGAAAGAGCTATCAAATTAGTCATTGACGGTTGCTTTTGCATCATGTTATCGACATGTTAAATGGTGGTTCGAAGGATGGTTTGAAATTCAATAGAAATACCATAGTTGAAATAATTAACCTGACTTTAATGAAACTTTAGGGAGATTCAAATTTTACGTGACCAAAATCCAGCTATGTGCCTTTTTCTACTAATCAGAGTTCAATCGAAGATTGGATTCAATGCATTTTCTGTCTTAAATAGATGCGTGCGTTCATTTAATTGGTCATTTTCATTTTCGTATTTTTTTTTAAATTCCCTTTTCCCGGGATTCCTACCCGGGTTTTCGGTGCTAAATGCGGAAACCTCTAAGATACGGAGGCAGTCAGAAGCAATAAAAGCAATGTCGAATAATCGTTTAAGAGAAGGGATTGATGAAAAGGTGAAATAAATGATGTCATAAGAAATACTTTTTCATATAATATTACAATAATACATTTTCTATTGTTAAAATATAGTTCTTTAAAAAAAAATACAAAAACATATTTCTTTCATTTCAACTTCAGATTCGAACTCGCATCAGAAGCTACGCTATGGGACTGCATATCCACTATTCTACGAATTACATATTGAAAATGGCGAAATAATCAAACTATTTCATTTACATATCAAACTGTGATTGACATCTGACAATTCGAAAAAGTTCAACGCGAGTCAGTTTGGTGATATGGTGCTTTTAAAATAATATTTAAATGATGATAACTTTTCTTTCCGATAACCGATTTCGATAAAACAAAGCCTATATGTTGCCCCGGGCTTTCCTTAATATATTTGTGTAAATTGCATTAAAATCGGTTCAGTATCTTCGGAGATTAGCGTGAACAAACAGACAGACAGACAGACAGACCGACAGACAGACAGACAGACAAGAATCTTAAAAATTGCATTTATGCATTCTGCTACCCTTCTTTTATCACCCCTCTTAATTTCTGGTAAAAATATTTAGTGAAGCGTAATTTCGATCCTACTCTTTTATTATATGTATATAGATAAACAATAATTACGATAAATGAGTTATGTAATTGCATTTAGGTCCGCGATGTATTTATTATTATTATTTAAAACAATCGTACGCGGTGCCGCTGACGCTTTTGTAGCGGATTAAATATAGGTATACCTATAACGTTGCCTTTTTATTTATTTTCAACAAAATATAAAAAATGATGTTTCGCTTTTGAAACTAAATAGCGTGAATAGGCATAGTTAAGCTTTAAATTGGTAAAGTAGTTTTTCTTTATACTACTGTATATTTTTTATTTATTCTTACCTTACGATGTCCGAATATTTATCAGTTAATCATTTAAAATGTTTATGTCGTCTCTTCTTGAACATACATACATCACGCCTCTTTCCCATTGGAGTAGGCAGAGTAGAATGCCATATGCTCCGATCCGTATATACCACTTTCGGTTCTTCCACTTTCATCAATGCTTTCCGAAGCTCTTCTTGTAAAACTTTAAATACAGAGATACTACAATTTAGCTAATAAGAAAACAACAAAAACATTATAAATCTATGTAGTCTATTTCAGAGAAGTGCCTGATATCTTAAGAACCAACTGACACAAATATACATATGAATATTATCAACATATCATGCAATAAACTGCCATGCGCATACATCACACATATACGAGTATATATACCAATTGAATACAATAATAATTCAAAAGCTAGACTGCTAGCTTTCTATTGCACACAGGAGTGATATCACGCGACGTCGTTTATAATTCAACAACAATAAACAGATAGTTAATTGCGATGCTGTCACGGGCGCAGTATATGGTAATGAGGCGTAGGGATCGCGGCTATACGGACAATATCTCTCGACGGTGAAAGGTAAGGGCTGCAGTGTAGGGCAGAGGCGATAGCGGTTAGCACAAACGTCTTGTGTTGGATCGATAGCATGGCTTTAATATATCAATTAATATTATTTTATATTCATACGTTTCCTTGAATAGGCTTGTTAGCGTGATTGTAAAGAATGCAAATTTCAATCAGTCTTTAAATTTTGGAATGTGCTAATAAATAAATCGACAGCGCAACATTGACTAATGTTCTGTGACTGCGGTAACACCTACCATCAAGTGAACCTCATGCTCGTCTGTCGATATCTAACAAAAAAAAAATTTTTTTTGAGTCTCTAAATCACCTTAAATCTGTTTAAGATCCGCGTAAATGCGTGCCATTCATCAATAATAAAAGTTAACTTATTTTTAATATAGTTACAATGGTAAAAACACTTTATAATTTCTGGATACAGTTACATTGTGTTTTTTTTTACATCGCTATCCTACCTTACTTCGGTTACCAGTAGGTACGTATTTGTGGTATCTGTTTTGTTGCCACCACGAGACATTCTGTGCCAAATTAATCACGTCACCACTGAATATACTATTACCGTTTTTTTAAATATTATTTTTGAACCTCTATGCAAATTAAGAAATTGCTTAAACCTTTGCACTTCAGTGGTGACTCTGACTCACTGTTTTGATGCTGCAACTAAATGAAAAAGGCCCGGAGTGCAAAGGGTTAAAACTAGGCTTAGTTTTCAGTTCGTTAGAGAAATGATCTTAAAGTCGTATCCAAAAATGATTGGACCGAGTTCGCCACCTCTTGTCGCCTGCACCACATCTGTATTTGCTTAGCCCATGGCCCGTGTCTGTGAGATAGGTGCAGTACATGCGCTTTCAGGTACGCCCTGTACAATCTGAGCAGCTGACACCAATAGGTTTTTATCAGTACCAATCTCCTCCGTGAAAGTCTGAGAAGTCGCACGCGATAGTCCGGATTTGGGCATTAATCTCCCCTAACTGGAACTGTTCATTATAATACGGGAATGAGGTAAGCGACGTCACTGGTTAGATCTTTCTATACTAATATTATAAAGAGGAAAGATATGTTATGATTAAACTCAAAAACTACTCGACCGATGTTAAAAACATCACATCATAATAATTCGTTGGTTCAAAGGCTACTATTTCTTATTTTAAGCGTGCATTTACGATAAGAACTAATTAATAAGTGTGTATTGCGCTTCACAGTTTAGTTATGGACTAGAATATCTAATTAGCGAATTGTTCTTAGCATAGGTTGCTTAAAATACGTATATGCAATAGTGACAAAAATGTGTTTTATTCAAAATGATAGTGAGTTTTGCCCATGTGAAGCCGTGGCGGATTGTTAGTCAAACATATACAGAGTACCCCAATAAATATACATATTATTGCTTACAGATTATAATTAGCAATGCTTGTGTCGGTACTTTTATATTAAGTGCAATTATTCAGAGGAATTATACTTTGTAAAAAACGCTATTAAAATACCTTAAATTCAAGATAATATACGTATATATTATATTAATTGTGTAAGTGATACCTTAAATACGATAGAGCTAAGCTATCAAATGCGTATTGCATTTGATTCTGACGTAAGTTAACTATTAATTCTGACGTAACTTAACCGATGCCATCATAAACCTAAATTCAATATCTCTATCTAGTCACGTACAGATATTCCTATTTTATATTAAAACTCATAAAGATTTACTAATAGTTCGCATAAACAACTAAGAATTTGGCACGGCAATGCTCGAAGCGCACTAATGGTGCAGAAATAGAGTTTACGGTCTAATTAAGCGAATAGTTGTCGAGTCGATAGTCTTGTAAATGTCATTTTACACTTGTGGAAAGTGCTATTGAATTCCCTTAACGCTATTAACGAGTTCATTGTACTAACTTTGAAATTTGAAGATAAATTAAGAACGCAAGAAGCGTTGAAGTCATTAACATTGAAACGACTTGAGACGCTATTCATATCATGAAACTATTAATTGTATGACATATTATTTAAACCTAGTAACACGCCCTGGTTGCAGTGTAGATGTAGGTATTATACACTCTATATATGTTACTCGCTGATAATGTAGCTTTCTATTGGTGAAAGAATTTTCAAAATCGGTCCATGAGTTTTTGAGTTTATTCAAAACATACAAAAATACAAATCTTTCCTCTTTATAATATTATAGTAATATAGTATAGACTAGCCAAACCACGGCTTCGCACGGTGCATTGTAGATAAAAAAGCAAAGCCTATGTTACTCGCTGATAATATAGCTTTCAATTGGTGAAATAATTTTTGAAATCGATCCAGTAGTTTTTAAGTTTATTCGTTACACACAAAAATACTCATCTTCCCCATGTCATGAATCATGATACGAATACTTTCTCGCAAGTTGTTCTTACCAGGCCCTCAGTGCTATAACCCGTTTTTAAAACTTATAAAACGAAAAAGCATATATTATGTATAATATCAATCAATAAATTATATAAGTACTTCAATGATAATAATAATAGATGGTCATAAACAAACATTAATTAGTATCGTATATTAGTTATTATATCTCCAACAAACAAAGCAATAAAATCTCCCTAGCTATATAGATGAGCATTGGCAATAAAACGCAGGGATTGTATAAGTTAGTGTATAGAATAGACACATTCGCATCAACTACTGAGCTACTGAGCTTCGTAACCTCTTTTCCTGGTTTACTAATGAACTATACTTTAAACTGCTATACATAAAATCAGTAAAAAAATTAAAGACACAGTAGGATTTTTAACTTTTTTGAGTTTTTTGAAGAGCTGTAACTTGGTGAAAAATAGTCGAATTGTAAAAAAACTAAAAAGCTTTTGGAAGGGTCATGCTTAGCGTGTTGTTTGAGAAAATAACGAAAGAAATTAAAACTAGAGATTTCAAGCTTCCAAACGCTTTTTAGTTTTTTATGATTCGAACATTTTTCACCAAAAATCACTCAAATGTGTTAAAAATCGTACTGTTCCTTTAATTTTTTTGCTAACATACATACAGAAGGATGAGATTTCACTGTTTTAACACTGAGTTCCATGTGTCACTTCCCAATACCAATTTGAATGACACCATACAATATTAACTTGAAACCCAGTTATATGATGTTTTTAATATCCTATCTTCCTTGCATCGATGCCAACAGAAGATTCTAATTGTATAATGAATACTCGTAACAAGTACGCATACGATTACAGTATGTGAAATAATTCGTTAGAGCGATCTGTTACGGCACCACAATTTCTTAAACAACGGGTTCTGTAGAATCCTGATAAGTCTAGATTTACGCTACGACTGTCTTCGCTGTTTCGATATCAATAACATAAATACTAGTAGGCAACTGATTTGAGAGCTGGCAACTTGTGTGAAACTGGTTGATATGTTAATGAAGAAATAATAAGATACATTACAATGATAGAGCTAATTTAATATGAAAGTCAATACAAAGGCAAAAAGTGCAGCAATGTTGTGTATGCATGAAAGTATGAATGTTATGGGCATATCGATAAATGAGATAAAGTTCACTTTTTTTATTGATAGGCTGTTTTTTTAACACTATACTAACCGATGGTAAGTGGTGATGCAGTATAAGGTCACTTTAAATTGATGGTAAGCCGTGGATAATTATATCAATCAGTGATGCACTTAATATGTAATGATTGTAAAACAAAAAACTTGGCGATTAAAAAGAGTGGCGGCGAGTTTCTTGCCAGTTCTTCTCGTCCGCTGTACGCCCTTGATTTGTGAACTGGTAGTAAATGTAAAATTAGAAGCATTTAATATTAGTAATATTAGTAATTTAATATGTATTATTTTTTATTCACGTTCATAGGTGTACATTGTGTTACCTAAATTAATAGATTATTATTATTTTTTTTTTAATTTAATTGAATTAAATATGGCAACTTTGTGACATTTCAAACATAAGACAACTGTCATCTTTCAGTCTCCCGCGACCACGGTTGCTGAAAAGCATCCGAAACGTCGGGATAAATAATTTAAATAATGAATCGCGTTTTAATCCGGTATACAGTATTTTATTTAAATGTGTGATACTCGCGTTAATAAAAGACAATATTAAAAGACAATATTATAGTGATGCACTGTCGAATTTTTTTTTTTTGTTTATACATCGAGCATTTCAGAATCCAACAATTCTCATTTTTAACACCCACGTAAAATTCTAACGTCATAATAATATTTAACACTCCACTTCAAACCACTGAGAATTTCGTTGCCATAAACACAGATAAGAATCCACGACAGATAAGGATAAAAGCAAAAGGTCGTTATTAGATAGATTTGCAATATTTCACGGCAACGAGGTGCTATATCTTATACATAGACAATAAAAGC
Organism: Anthocharis cardamines; assembly: GCA_905404175.1. Classification (NCBI taxonomy): domain Eukaryota; kingdom Metazoa; phylum Arthropoda; class Insecta; order Lepidoptera; family Pieridae; genus Anthocharis; species Anthocharis cardamines. Next base: position 8,873,263 of record FR989963.1, read on the forward strand.
CAAGAGCATCGAAACAAATGTTATTGAAGCTTTCAATACAAATTATCTAGCAATGTACGAAACAAAACGGCATCCAATTTCACGGACACTAAATAAAATTAACATCGCACTGACAGTGTAACAAAGCGATCTCAATAATTCGTACAGAACGAGCTGCAAGAACATTCGAACGTGGGCATTAATCATATGACTTGAAGCACATCTTACTGCCATTTAATATTTTTTTATTTATGTCAGATATCGACACACGAGCATGAGGTTCACTTGATGGTAGGTGATAGCCACAGAAAATCAGTCAGTGATGCGCTGTCAACCTAATTTTTACTTCGAGCATTCGGAAATCCATAGACTGAAACCGAAACGCGCAATGTGCAAGTCGGAATTCAGATATTCCTCCCACCCGATCAATGCCCGAAGTTACCAGACGTGGGGAAAACATGCTTACAGAAAATTATAAACATGTCGTCCCGGTGGGATTAGAACCCACGACCCATCGATGCGCACGGCAGGTGTTCTACCGAACGCGCCAACGAGCCCGTCAAAAATTATTATTATAGTATTAAATTATGAGTATAGAAATCAATTTAGTTAATATGCAGTAATTGGCTACATAATCAATGGCCTACATATAGCAACATATAATCTCAAAAGGGTGAAACGACGATAACTGCCAATTTAAGACATTGCTGGAGAAAATTCATGACCTATTCCGAAGCTTGTAATAAGCGAGACGCCTTATTCTAAAGATTATAGTTATTTTATCACCTTGCAGAAACATTTAATATATATTTATGTGATTTATCGATAGATGAACGTACATCGCAATAGGGATGTTGACTATTTTATATTGCTTTTATATAATTGCTTTTATTTTATAGATACATCCTTTATAAACACGAAAAAAAAAATCTTATCAAAAAATATTACATATTTCAATAAAAAATACGTAAATAAAAATACTTTTCAAAGATTCCCGCTAAAACGCTCCAAACTGTCACGTGACGTCACAGACCGAATTTTTATTGAATTTATTCGTGAGAAGTGAAAAGATTTATTAAGATCTAACTTTGATCGAACGCGAGCGAGATTGTTTATCGGTCTGTGACGTCACGTGACGTTTTGAGCGTTTTAGCTGGAATCTTTGAAAAGTATTTTTATTTACGTATTTTTTATTAAAATATGTAATATTTTTTTATAAGATTTTTTTTTCGTGTTTATAAAGGATGTATCTATACAATAAAAGCAATTCCAAAAAATAGTCAACATCCCTATTGATGGCCAGCCTCATCCACAGGGCAGGACAGATTTCAAAATTAGATTTAAGAAATATTTTTTATGCACGAAAAATAGTTATCTCCTCCATGGCCCAGTGGCAAGCGCGATGAGTTTAGCACCGGAGGCTCTGGGTTCGAATCCCGGGCAAACAAGATTTTAAATTTTTTTTTTGCCCTGCAGGGCACAGAAGGCTGATCACCTACTTGCCTGTAAAGATGAATGATCAGTGAAACAGACACAGAAAAATAATAGTTATAGTAATACAATAAAAAAATACATCATCATAATCCTGTAAAAGCTTTCCTAGGTATTTGCTTTGATAAAATAAATTCAAAGTAAATGGAAACAGCATAACGGGAGGTATACCACGGATAAGCCGGTCCAGGCACCTTCAGGATCGTTAGGACGCCGTGAGATGATCGATAATAATGGTAATTTTACGCCGAACACGTGTACATCGGCGATCGCGATCCTACACCCTATTAGTACGTGCGAAACTCGCTCAGGATACCTCGGACGATCAACGATTTAGCTGTTTTATTTCTACCGCCTCCACTAGTGTCGCTTTTCTTTTGTTTTCAGTACCGTATAAAGTTCTTTGTCTTCATAGATTAACAACGCTATTTTTGTTGCTAATTTTCTCATATAGACCCGAAAATTAGAGATGCCAAACATCGTAAACCTTAATATTGTCTTTTATTAACGCGAGTATCACACATTTAAATAAAATACTGTATACCGGATTAAAACGCGATTAATTATTTATATTATTTAAATAATTTATCCCGACGTTTCGGATGCTTTGCAGCAACCGTGGTCACGGCAGACAATTGTCATCTTTCTGTCTGCCCGTGAGATCAATACTTGCTTGCTTCAATTGTCAAACAAAATCCGGAAACAGCAACAAAACACAATTTCACCTTGTTACAATAGAAACGTCCGTGCAACGGAATGGCGCTCACGCTGCAAATGATATAGAGACGAGGCTCGGACATTGAGCGGCAGAACGACGCGTGTATTTATGTGACGTCCAGCCTTCCCGGCGTCCCATAATGGCAACACAATATCACAATACGGGCATAGATTTATGCTCGGGCGCATCGCTTTCTCGCACACGGAAATCCCATAGTTATTTACCGTTTGGAAGTTAAGTGCGGCATATTTATCGGTTGTGTGGCCTAGCGACGTTCCTGTTTCTACGCCAGTGCATTAAAATATACGAAACCCATTACGGTCACCCCAGGGTCTCAAAAGCCCACCAGGATCTGAAGAGATATACGATAAATTTGTTTAATTACGATATCTTTGGTGGACAGGTTTAAAATAAACTTTGTCCGCCTTATTACAAAACGCAGTTTAACTTAAAACCCAGGTTTAAAAATCTAAAAACTACAGTTTAAGCAAAATTGATATTACAAAACGAGTTTTTGCGCTAAACCTTAGTTCATAGCATGGTCTAACGCTAAACTTCAGCGACCCCTAGTTTAACGATGGTCTAAATCGTATCTGTCAAAGTTTCTCTTGGTCATTGTGATTTGTGTTGTGATGTTTTTACCCGAAAATGGATATTAATATGGTCGATTTAATTGATATTAAGGATGGGAAGACATTGAGTTGTTGTGAGACACAAACGCCCCGCCAACACAACAGAAACCGTGTTTGAGTCAATCCCTTCATGTAATCATTCGATGAAGATTTCATGCAAAAGTATAGAAATACGTTATACAATGAGAATAGTGGAATTTAAGAGAAGATTTAACTAAAGACATGCTACATATAGTAGTAATCTGTGACTAAAGATGCCTGTAACTAGAGAGGATGTCCTGTGTCCCCCGAAATACAAGTGGTTTACTCGACATGATGAAGTAAGTAGATTCAAAGTTTATATTGCATTTATCAAAATATTGTTAGCAATTTATACTAAATTTTATCCTTCTAAAGTAATGTTTTGTTTTGTTTTAATAGATCCAGGATGACACCGCCGATTTCAACGGAGCATCACAACCTTTTATAAGCCAGATATGCAAAAAAATTGCAGAAGCCATAGCCCGAAAATCACATAGATTTATAAAAATGCCTGTCACATTAACAGAGCAAGAGTAAGCAATGCAAAAATTTCGCAGAATAGCAAATTTCCCTCCAGTAATTGCTGCAATTGACTGTACTCACATAAAAATAAAAAAGTTAAGTCGAGATGGTGGTTAACTGTAAAGGATTCCCATCAATTAATGTCCAGGTATTATTGATTGATTCTACTAATATTTTTCTTGCAAAATAAAGGAACAATGACTTGTCTATTGCCACATCCCTGATGAGGCGTTGGTTGTTGAAAAGTAGTTTAACCTACCACACGGTTAAGGTGTCCATGTGGAATGTGATTAATATACAACAAATAATAACAACCCTGCATGGCTTTGCATGGAATATGATAGATTCAGTGGAAAAGTATAATTAGGATGTTTTGTGCATACAAAACTTTCTTAAAAAATATTAAATTAACTATGAAAACTAAAACTTTCTATAATATGTAGTGATAGTGAATAGTCATGCTTATTTATGAGTAAGAAATACTAACCTATTTAACTATTGTTTCAGGTAGTTTGTGATGCTGATTTAAAAATCATGGAAATTGTTACTAGGTGGCGTGGGACAATTCATTGAAACACTTTTAATTGAAATAATGTATTTTAAGCCTTAAATAATTGTAATTCTTTAACATTTTACAATAAATTTTCTTTCAACCATAAGTTTTTCTTGTTAGGAAATAAAAATTTTATTTCACCCATTATTATTTATATAATTTAAAATATTTATATTACATAAAAGTTTTGCTTTATCACATTTGTATTTTTGATATTTTTGTGAAGTAAAATCTCCCCTAATACATACCTTGTTTATCTAATACATACATACGTTTGTACATATAATATTTTGGTTAAGATTTTTATGATAATAGTAATCATAAAGATATTAGATACTTATTTTTTATAAGATAATAAAATACTTAATTGTAAATAAAGTTTATTTCTTTCTGATTTTAATCTTTGTATATCATTAGAGTAGAAAATATATAGCTTTTTTATGAAGAAAATATGTATGTTAAAACAAAATTTCACTCATCATTTAATATTTGCTAAGTACTAGAGTTCTTCCTGTTTTCTTATATTTCTAGTTCCAGTTTTCTTTTATTTTTAATTCAGCAATTTTAACATTAAGCTGATGCTCCACTTCTAGCATATCTAATTGTTTTTTTATGAATTGAGTATTGCTCAATATTGTTTCTTGCATTGTATATTTTCTGTAAAATAATTTAAATTAATTATAATAATTGAAACAGCACCTTCTCACTCAATTAAATCCAAAATTATGTTAATCACTATTATAATGTATTGTATTATATGGATATGTATTTAGGTAAGTACTAGCATGTATGTATTATATGTTTGTTTATATAATTTTCACCACCCCCGTCTGCATCTAATGTTGCCTATGAGTGGACAAGTTAACTTTAACTTCACCATCAGACCTTTTCTTTCCCGTGAGTTCATTAATTCTGAAAATATTTCAATAATATTATTAATTTGCGTATGGGTCACTGAATAACAAAAAAAACTAAACACTTACTTCTTTGCTATATTCTTCCACTCTTGAGCCTTTTTAATATTGAAGGTTTAGTACTTTTGTGCTCTATTATGTGGCGTGATTGTGAAATTATCTCACGTAGATCCTATAACATTTTCAATTTGGGTTAACAATAAATTAAAGAAGGATTTCAAATTCATCGAAGTAATTTAGCTTTACTTACTTTTTCCTCGGTACTCCAATTCTCAGATCGATTTTTCTTTTGTTGGTCCATCACAATATAATATTAAAATTACCAAAGACAGAAACTTAGATAATTTAAAAATTCCAAAACTAAATGAACTTTGTTTAACTTGCGATAGTTTTGTTTAATAATTAATATTAAAGTTTCAAATAACGCGCGAGAATGTTACGATTCGTTACACGTACTTAGATGTATTAGTATTTAGTAATTAATATGATGTTAATAATGTACCTAAACCTAAACAAATCTACAATCGACGAAATGTCATGTTTATATTTATGCAAAATAACAAATTCCCAATATTTTTAACACTCCTAAACATAATTTAATCATTACCGTATTATCAAGTTGTTTTCTTTTCTGGGCATACGGAACGTTGCAATAGAAAGTCATTATTAATCTGTGGTTGATATATAAACAATGGCTCAAATGACAGTACTAAGAAGACCACGGTTTTTTAATTTTTTGTAATACGAAAAAATTTAGAACTTGGTTTTGCAGATAAGCCTGGACTTGATAAGCCAGGTTTAAACCAATGTTTATTTAGTTTTTTGTAATAAGACCGTGTGTGTCTGTTTCAATGATAATTGTTTTTTATAACATAGTTGGTAATCAGTCTTCAGTAACTTTTTTCAATCTTGTTTCCCGGGATTCGAACGGTGCTAAACGCTCACTCCATTGACCCACGGATGCTGTAAATTGCCTTACTTAGAAATTTAACATGTACCTACACTTAGGTATATTAAAACATCTAAGTCTATTTTCTATCGGCCTTATTCATAAACGTAATATAAGCTTGATATAGTTAAAATATGTTTTGTCTCGCTCTATCGAATGTAAAAAAACTACAAAAGGAAAGAAACAAAACATATTTAAACTATATCAAGCTTATATAATACGTTTATGAATAAGGCCGTATGTATTTGATGGTCATTTTTAGTGGTATTTATTTAGAAAATGTATCCCCTGTGATGTGATCCCTATCTGTTGGTCAAGATAGATGACACAAATCTATTTCAGCTGATTGGCCCATTCGAGGGATGATCTTGTTTGATTGTTTTCACGAGCCCTTCCGAACTTCAGCAGATAAAAACCATCATCCATCAGGATATCTAATCTGATCTAAGTTAATAGATAGATTTACGTACATATATGTGCTGCCAAATATCATGTAAAATTGTAATTGAAATAAGAAGAATACAGTTGAATCCATACTAATATTATTAATGCGTTATTACCGCTGATGAAAGCTGGTTCCACAGAGTGGTTTTGCGAGGCAGAAAGTGTCTAAGGTATTGCGCGGCTGTTGATTTCCAGACATCGAAATTATATAAAAGTATCAAAATATATAACAAACAGGAATACAGTGATAATACAAGCCTCACAGACTGTTTTCATTTTTTTAATTTTTTATTTTAGATATCGACGGACGAGCATGAGGTTTACTTGATGGTAGGTGATACCTCAGCCATAGATCATCAGTCAATGATATTCTGTCGACCTATTTTTTACTTCGGGCATTCGGAAATCCATAGACTGAAACGGAAACGCGCAATATGCACTTCACGGTTTTTCCATCTATGAACGCACGAACCACTCATTACCCGGTCGGAATTTCGATATTCCTCCCACCCGATAATGTCCAAAGTTACCAGACGTGGGGAAAACATGCTTACAGAAAATTATAATCATGTTGTCCCGGTGGGATTTGAACCCACGACCCATCCTTGCGCACGGCAGGTGTTCTACCGAACGCGCCAACGAGCTCGTCTAAAAGAAAATACACTATAAAGTTATATGAGCCTTCATTTACAACATCCTTGGGATATTAGATATTGTATTATTTACAAAACAATATAGGGTTACAATAAACAATGTGAGCAATATATTAAAAAGTTTCGTAATATTTCTCCATTAGCCAGTTCGTTTATAACCACGCGTGGCGCGTCGGTGTTTGTTTACTAGGAACATTATCTTTTTCAAAGTGACTTTGTGTGATGCGCGAATCTGTGGTCATTTTGACTGCGTATATATACATGATTAGCTTCTGACATGTGTATAAAAAAAAGAGAAATTTACTAACTTACAAATTAGTCCAGTCATATTAGGGGTTTCACTTCGGAAATGGAGATAGTAAGCTATAAACTTGCCTTTATTTTGACACCCTGAAAATTGTCTCAAAACCTAGTTATCGTAGGGTGTCCGCAACTACAGATATCTAAGGTCAAAGATAAAAAAATCGATTATGTGCATATTTTTTTTTACAAATATCTCTTTTCCTATGGGTTTCATGCTATTTCAATCTTTATAAATATTGTATGTAGATTATTAAATTCCCCTTTCTGACCTTTCGTTAACTTGTTTATAGCTTACTATCTCAATTTCCGAGATACCTGTCCTATTTTGACTATATTAGTCTGGACTATCAATTATTTTTGAGAGTAGGAAACCTTTTAAAGAGTATGCCAATTCCAGTATTTTTGCCATTGCAAAATGGTATGGAAGTTATTTTTTTTTCATGGATGAGCACAACTACTCCATGGAGTATGTATTGAAAGTTCCGCCATTTTTTAGTAAAATCATTCATAATATTTTGTATTTTCTTTTTTAATTAAATTTTTTTTATGAACTTAATTCATCTTGATGATCTTGTTCAACGAATTCACGGCCAAGAGCTAACTATAATATTTTTAGAATAGAATATACTTTATTGTACAAAAAAAAATATTTGTACGTATTATGTTTTGTATAATTATTGCAAATTAACCAATAATTTAACCAACTTCATAGATGTGACTCGTCAAAACCCAATCGTCGTGTATAGCCAGACTTAAAAATAGCGAAGAACCTATCTTACTCATATTTTACACGGGTTAACATATTGTTTGTAATAATTGGATATGCGTCAAGCGTGTCGCGCTAATGTCGCCATATGTTAGCTGGTTGTCCGGGGCAGGTGTCATTATGCCGATCTTGACAACTGAGTGTCGCTGAGTCCAGTGTTGGTTTGATCTATGAGCTCGCCTTATGAGATGTTGCATTATGGGTTTGCTTTGTCATTTTATACATTACAGCAATTAACTAGGGGTATGCGATAGTCATTTTTGCAACAGCATCAACTTACTTAGCAATATCCAAAGAGAAAGTCCTTGATACCACACATTATTTGCTAATTAATTCATAATCTAATACTAAAACTATTGACTATGTATATATGTGTATATAGAATACTTTAGATAATCTATATCTATACTAATATTATAAAGACGAAAAATTTGTTTGTTTCAAAAACATCGACCGATTTTAAAAAGTACCACCAATAGAAAGCTACATTATCAGCAAGTAAGATAGGCTATTTTTTGTGTATAGTACATCTACTTTGCACCCGTGCGAAGCCGGGGTGGATCGCCAGTAAACAATATACAAATTTTAAATAATTCAAAACTTCATTCAACATCGTAAATAGATCAATCGTATAATCTATATACAAGAATAAGTATTAATATTTAAAGGACAAAAATTCAAATATTTTACACCTTGAATTTAAACAATATCCCTCACAAATTATATATATAGAAACAGCCATATAAACGATTATTTAACACACAATATACGGGGTATCGCACGGCCCGCGTTTGATTAAGAACGGCCTAATGAAATTAATCACCGTTGTGTAGCGCCTCTTGACAAATGACCGCGTATAATTTCACACGCCATTATAACAGTGTCTATAGCCCTCTTTGTGTCGATGACCGCGGATTAAATAATAAAATATGGTTGTATTATTGTTTGCGGTGTAAGGTATGAAATTTGGCATTTAATATAGGGTAAAAGCCGGATAGGGTAGGGTAAAAGATGCCTCGCGAGTGACCCAACCCCACACTCTCCCGGTAAATGTTTAAAGAGCCCCGCCGGTGAGGGAGGGCGAGAAGAGCAATGCTCAAAAAAATTGTCTCGCCCTCGGTTTGGTGAAACTTCCCCCTCTTTAAAAAAAAAAAAAATAAAGTGTAAAAGATATGCTATATGCTGCGTATGTAGCCTTGCGGTCGTTCATCCGTAAGAGCATACGTCCCGGGTTCGATTTCCAGGTTGGTCATTCAGTGTTTCTCGCTTTTAAAATAGTTGGTGATCAGAGTTTGAGAACTTGAGGGATGTTTGACGCCCGGAAGGGTTGATAACATAAAAATTGGTGGAAGTTTGCAACCTGTGCAGATGGCACGTAAGGCGGAAAACTAACACTAGTGGTGAGTCAACAAGTTTGACTAAAAATTGAAAAAAAAGGATGCACAAGCGGGACGAGGAGAGGGGCCGTTTGGCCTGACCACCGGGTGCTCGCGGCAGAACGCTATCGCGATCCCATGGATCCATTATGTGGGGCCATTATGGCGGCTTGAGGATGAGGGGATTTTTTTTAAGGTAAAAGTTGTCTGCCGGGGCCACGGAGTGAAATGCATTGCGTTCCCATGAGCCCCACTACGGCGAGTGACCTGAAGTTCAAGGCTCTCTGGTTAGCAGAGAGCCTAGGAAGACCAGAACTGCCACACTCCCCCCTGCTTTGCACACCCGCGGGGGGGATAGTAGGAATAAGGGATATACCTCATGCATAAGATACTGCAGGAGATCTATCATTTTACTAGGACATAAGGAGTCTTTTCCCTCTATAAAAAAAGGGTAAAAGTTGCCTCAGTGCCACTGAATATTTTTATTACTGATTGTGTTTCAGTCAACTTATTAAGAAATATTCTAATAAATTATTCTTCAAGTATTAGGTAATTTAAAATTAAGCCGACTTATAAACTATTAAGTCCAATCCATTTGTAACGCTTATAACTAAGTTCTGACCACAGTTAGAAGATTTTCGGTCAGAATTAATAAAGATCATTAATATTAATTATTTCATTCGGACCCCGACCCGTAAGTTTGAAAGCTTAAGGCGAGATAATAATTTATTAGGTGCTAAAAGTTAACTCTATGGAGCTTTATAATTAATTTGTTAAACGAGATTTGCCGGCGCCAAGGTGAGCTTTTATTAATTGGCTAATGCAAGTTTCCTTAAAAGGACGGAGAATCTATGTACATAATTATCTATCACAATTCTTATGTATTACTTTTGAGTTTGTCAGGTTACATTAAATAATTTATTTTCGACTTGCAATCAATTCTCGAACTGGACACTGTTAATTTTTCCTTTAAAGCAAATGCTTTAAAGTTACTGACGGGCTCATTGGCGCATTTGCTTTCAAAAAAAGTTTAGTTAGGGTATAAAAGTTTCGCAAAGGTAGATGTTCTCGCATACCTTGCGCTCCGATGGGACATAGAATGAAATCCCGCCGGGATAATTTTCTATAAGCATGTTCTTAAAGTCAGTCTTCGGTTAATATCTTCTAATTAAAAATATCTATGTATACATGATACGTATTAAATGTAGATCGTATTTTTTAATTATACAGAAATAAACATTTCCTAGATGGTTTCCATATCCAATTTAAAAAAAGGAAGGGTCTAACATAACTGAAACAGATGAGAGCGATTCGTCAAGCTCCTCATGTGTCGTAGGGGTGGGAGGATAATATATCGTTTTTGGTCGTTTGTTTGAAGGTGTTAAAATGTAAACATTTTTAAATATGTGTAACTTAATATACCATCATACTTTTTTATTTCTATGTTAGACCGACCGACTAGCATAAGGTTCACTTGATGGTAGGTGATACCCCAGCCACAGAACATCAGTCAATAATGCGCTGTCGACCTAATTTTTACTTCGAGCATTCGGAAATCCATAGACTGAAACCTAAGAGCGTAATATGCACTTCATGCTTTTTCGATCTATGAACGGAGTAAACTCAAGTAAACTTGAAAGTGACTAAATGACACATGAGCAGATCTTTATAAAAAACTCACCGATGCTATTTATATATTTGGAGGCACAGTGCCCAAGTCAAGCACGGCCATACTTTTCTCGAAGCCATTCGTGCCACTTTCGTCCCCTATAACTTCGTTATTCACAAACCTAGAAGCCTAATTAATGATCAATGTATGACAAAATCGTTACCACAATATAGAAAATTACAGTGAATATCAACTTCGTAGGAATAGATGGCGTTAATATGGCAACTTTATGATATTTCAAATATCTGCGCTGTCACCTTTTAGTCTGCCGTGACCTAGTTGAAAAGCATCCGAAACGTAGGGATAGTAAAAAAATAAATCGCGTTTTAATCCATTATAAAGTATTTTATATAAATAGTTCATAATGGTTTATCTCATTGGAGATAAAAGACAAGATACGAGGGGTGTGTCAGACGGGCGGAGTCCGTGTTTCAAAGCAACTAATAAACAATGTTCATTTTCTATTACATCTCAAATTGAGTATATTAATTTCTATTAATAACCGATTATTACATTCCGTAATCAAAAACAGTTTTCAATCATCCATTATCTTTTAATCGAACAAAAATTTTGTTCAGTTCACAAAATTTATATCTGATCTAATATAGTTAATGAACGATGATAAATCCCATTACAGTGAGAAAGAATAATGTTTTTCGAATCAACAATAACGTTAATTTAAACCAAGCAAGTAGCAACTTAAACAGAATTGAGATGTTCCCTTCACGACTTGATAGAGTCACCTCCGCCAGTTTGCCTATTCTACTTCCATAACTCATAACCTTTAAGGTAAACAATGACACAAACACGGAAATCGCAGAGCCTTTCGAACACACGAAGATTCTACAAGCTAAGATCAAGAAAGAGGCACACCAATGTCACGACTAGCCAACCTCTCAATTTCTGAGACAAAACTGCATTGAAATTATACAAACGGCTACCGTTATGAGGGCTCCAACTACAAACGAACTTTATCACATGACTGATTCCCATTGAATTTCACATGTTTCTTGGACGGTATGAATAAAATAATAACGAAATGGTAACAATACTTTTCTCTTCGTACTTTTTTTATATTAGAGGAGGCAAACGGACAGGCGTGTCACCTGATGGTAAGTGACTATCGCCGCCCATGGACATCCGAAATACCAGAGGTCTTGAGGATGCGTTGCCGGCTTTTAAGGTGAGTATAGGCTCGTTTCTTGAAGGTTCCCAAGACGTATCGGTTTGGAAAAACCGCCGGCGAGAGTTGGTTTCACAGAGTAGTTGTGCGTGGCAAAAAGTGCCTTAGGAATCGCGCAAAAAAGTATCGTACTGTGGAGACAAGCGTTTTGGAGATCAATTGGTGGCCAAAAGGCATCAATCTATCGAAAAATTATTTCGAGCATTCGGAAATCCATTTACTGGAACTGAAAAGCAGAATACACACTTCAATCTATATATTTTTTCAATCTATATAGTAGTTCGGAATTTCGATATTCCTCCCACCCGATTATGGCCCGCAGTGGCCAGATGTAGGTAAAAACATGTTTACAGTATATTCATACTAGCTGCCCTTGTCCACTTCGCAGGACGAAATAGCTCCTAGATAGCAGGGCTTCTTTCCGACTTACTTGACACTCATCATTATAATTTGGTATACTTTACTAATTACTAATATTACTAATTACTAATAATATTATAAAGCTGAAGAGTTTGTTTGTTTGAACGCGCTAATCTCAGGAACTACTGGTTCGAATTGAAAAATATTTGTGTTGGATAGTCCAATTATCGAGGAAGGCTTTAGGCTATATCATCACGCTGCGACCAATAGGAGCGAAGCATCAGTGAAACATGTTGCAAAAACGGTGAAAATTATCCATATAAAACTACTCGACCGATTTTATTATCATGATCTGATACATTGCACCCGTGCGAAGCCGGTAGATTATATTTAGCCTATCAGAATAACATCTGATGTATAAACAAATCCCTACTATTAAGTTTTATCAAAATCCGTTAATTAGTTTCTACGTGAAATGGTAACAAACATCCTCACAAACTTATACATAATATTAGTAGGATCAGTCAAGGTGGGATTCGAAACTACGACGCATCGGTTCGCAAGGTAGGTGTACCATCTAATGCGTTAATGAGCCCGTCAAATTGCCCAATGCATTAATCATGTAAACACTAATTTAATATTATAGTATCTAAACCAGCAATTTTCTTGATTGATGACAAATAGTTATCGAATGACACCTATTAAAAGAAAATTCCATTAAAATAACAAATTTTAATTAACTAGTAGTAATAAACATATAAATTATAACCTTAGATATATTCCTATTATTTTATGAGAACTCAAACCGTATTGAAAGCTATAATGTAGATATAAGCCCATCTCGAGAAATGAATTAAATTTTTACAACCCATTACTTAGAGAAACTTTACCTAGAATAGACTCTGGCTTAAAGCGATTTTTCACAAAATATAGAGATATTTTATATTAATATAAAAACATTGCCATTATTTTGCAAATACTGGAATCTGGACGTTTGAGTACATTATATATGCCGTCAATGGATATTTATACTTCATAAGATGTTCATAAGTCAAAGAAAAGAACTACAAAAAAAAAACAAGCTATGGGGAGACAAAAAAATTTAGCATTAAGTTCTTATCACCTTCAAACTCCATTATCAAGTCATTTCAATCATAAATTGCCATAATTATCATCTGCCTTATACATGTGAAACACCGGAAAGGCAACCCCGCATTTACTACTTATAAATTTAAAAAATAATACACAAAACCTACGTATTTTCTTTAGTAAATATTTTAAAACATTTTCCAAATGAATGTAAAATATTTGACAAAGCCAAAGGTGTAAGAAATACAATCTTTATCTACATTTCAAATTCCTCTACAACAAAAAATCGAAGTACGGGTGCATAATGCAGGCGTGCCTCACGATCTGTGTGGAGTGCAGTAGGAAGCTAGCTCGCTGCATCTAGTAAGACATCTACTTGTCATGCTATCATGTCAAATGTATAGCTGCAACGAGTCATAGGACTGCACGGTGCTTAAGACAAGCTTTAAGAAAATACATATATTTCTTTTAAGTCAAATTAGAGGACCCGACAGACATAGTCATGCCAGAAAGTTGGCTTCAAAAATAAAAAATAAAAATCTATTTTCCCGTGGACTTGCAGTGGACATCAATTAGTACAAAAAAGTTATAAGCGTGCGTGACGGGAGCTGTCAATTGCGTAAGATTGCGGAAATCCGAACCTAATTTATTTTAATATAAAATTTCTTCATATATTTTTTTCTTGAATTTTAATAATTATAATAATTACTCTGTATAGATGAATCCAACAAATAATAGATCATTACTAGCGGACCCGACAGACGTTGTCCTGTCTACACGTCTTTAATTTGAAAATTTCAAACTTTTTTGTGAATCTAAATCATCCAACCATCCCCTTGAACACACACAAAAAATTTCATCAAAATCGGTCCAGTCGTTTGAGAGAAGTTCAGTGACATACACACTCACAGAAGAATTATATATATAAAGATAATCGGTGCAGTCGTTCTTGAGTTATAAATGGTGTTACTAACACGACTTTGTCATCCATCTGGGAGATGCTTGGGAATGAATTGCTCCAATACATCATAATTAGAATTGATGCATAACCTTTGCTATACATTGGTATTTTGTATGTATTTTATATATGTACATCTAAAAGAGTGAGAGAGAGTACACTCTCAGAGTGCCACCATGGCTACTGACACAGAACAGGGAAAAATAAGGCTACTTAGCACAAAGGGTTAATCATAAAATGTCTTACCTTTATTCATCACGATGCTGTGTGGTACCTGAAAACAACAAAACATTAGCTACATAATCAAAAAATCAAAATCAAAAGTTTTTTATTTCAAATAGGCCTTTGCAGGCTCTTATGAAACGTCTAGTTGCACGGTTCCAAAAAGTGGGTCTCATGGAGAAGAACCGGCAAGAAACTCCATGGACACTCTTTTATTTTTTGGTTTTTGGACACTCTTTTATTTTTTGGTAGGGTTTTCATAAACCCAATATCACTTGAATCAGAGAGCCTAGCACGAACGACTATCGAAAAAGTATTCGAATCGTTCATCTGTCAGTATGAGAAATCATTTGAAATTTCATACAAAAGACAGCTCGACGATACGAATACTTTTTCGATAGTTGTTCGTGCTATGCCCTTTGGTTTGAAGAACAGAAACTTATGCGACCAAGACATCCTTAGTTAGACATAGCATCGATATGATATCAATAAACCCATTTATATGTCCTCTTTACATTTGCAATCACTTAATGAATTATAGTCATATAACATACGATAAACTCGACAAGGAAATAATAATATATGAGAATATTAAATCAATATGGAAAGATAAATTATTTACTTTAAAGTAACAGTATAAAGATATTAAAGCCTATCATTTTTAAAAAGCCGTCAACGCATCGCGTTAAGACGTTTGAGTCATGGATGTCCATGGGCGATGGTGATTACCTACCATCAGGTAACCCACCTGATCGGATATCCGCATTGTAATTAAAACAAAAGTGTGATCAATAAGCAATTTATATTGAAACAAAGGCCACAGGACGATTACTATAGTGAATCGGCCCCAAGAGGATATCCGGATCATTTTTTGTTATTATGTTAATACTAATATGATACGTCGATCCTGCAAATCAATGTTTTTTTGAATAAATTGAAAACAAAAATAAACAAAAAATCAGAAAATATTTTTTTTTCTCAAAAAACGGCTTAAACGATTTGAATGGGACACAATATAGAAATTTATTAAGACTATAATATGCAGAATATACATTTGAAACAGCCCATTCTTTCCGATTTTTTAATGATAACTTTATCGTACAATTTTAGAACTATTTCTTTTCTATGCCTTTTTCAACGTAGAATAATGTCTCAAATCCATAAATTGATCGAAATGGCGTATTTTTAATATCGATCGAAATCGATTTATGTATATCCTAATGCTTATATTTTTGAACCAAGAGAAGAAGCTTATTTGATTAAAAATTTATCCAGATATGTATATCCTCTTGGGGCCGATTCACTATACTAATCAACAATTGTCAAAGGTCAGTATGGCCGAATAATTACCTTAAACGCGGTAGGATATTAGTAGAATAAAAAATATAGTATATCCACTTCATATTGAAGTAATATTTGTGCGCGTCGTAAAGCATTTTATAAGCGAACATATACAAGAAACAGTGTAATGTTTAAGAGGCAACTTCTATCGTCTTACAATTTATGCACTTGTGGAAAATATATTTTATAACTTCGCGTCCAGCTATGGTGAGGTATCGTTTTACTGGTAAAGTTCTAATCTACACACTAATAAATAAGAATTATCTATTGGATAAGATCAATAATCCAGGAAAAGCTAAGGATTAATATGAAGCAAATCAAAATGTCAGAAATCGATTTACACCGATCTTAACATCCATAGCGGAACGAACAAGTGAGTGGAGAATTTTAATTGTTCGTAAAAGACGACATTCCTGCATCTTATGTCAAAGCTATCGCGTTATAAATAGCGATTGTGTAATAGAGCAATAAACTATATTCTATAATAAAATAAACAAAGGAATGTCGCTAATGCAACTTATTGAATTAGAATATTTAAAATTCACTAATTTAAATAAATTAACTTTTGCCGGATTAAAACGCAATTAATCTACAATATTATAAAGAGGAAAGATTTGTATTTTTTTATGTTTGTAAGGAATAAATTCAAAAACTACTGGACCGATTTAAAAAATTCTTTCACCGATAGAAAGCTACATTATCAGCGAGTAACAAGTTATTTTTTGTGTACATTACATCTACATTGCACCCGTGCGAAGCCGGGGCGGATCGCTAGCATATAATAATATATATACCTATGTTAAGAGCCTCGGCTTTTTTCACTCTATTATGGTACAGACGAATAATTAATTTCATGAAATAGCAGTGACAAATTAACGAGTATGACCTAACTAGGTAGGTACCTACCTACTTTAATAATTGCATTACCTACCGAGATAATTGGATGAATAAAGAAGCTCAACTATATACTAAACAAATAATTTTATCATCATAGGGTAGGTTTGTTTTATGACACTCTCCTCTCGCGTTTGCTCTTTCGTGATGAAGTGTATTTTTTTTATATTTGTGTCATATTATGGTTAGTAACATACGTATTTAGTATTGAGTAGGTATATATGATGAAATGCAAAAATATTAGCCAACAATTTCACACATACCCACCGTTATTCTGACCCATTCGAGATTCCATTTATTTATTGAATACGGCTACCGCTGGGGTCCCACGGCACAATCCAATAAATACTACTCGTATTAGCGCAGATATCTAGTAATAAGATACCCAACTGCGAATATACGAGCACGTTCTGCGTGATTGTAGGGAAATATTACACGTCGGTGTAAAGAGGAGACATAAATATTGTTCACGTATAATGTTTATCTCTTTATTATTTAGGACCAGGGATGTTACGGAGCTTCGATTTCGGTTCCGAAAAGTCGGAACTTCCGATTGATTTTGCACTTCCGATTCCGAGTTCGGTTCCGATAAATTTGAATCGGAGGCTATAATCGGAGGTCGAAGCACGTCGCGGGGGTTGGCCGCGATCAGCGCCATTTGATTTAATTAACTTCTATGTAAAATTTAAGAAAATTAGTTTATTTTTATATATCACACCCAGGATGGTGTTTACCTTTTTTGAACTGATATGAATGAAACTGAAAATAATGTTTGTAATTTTTTTTTATTACACATCTCTCCTTTGTGTCTGCCTCCGATTCCGGTTTCGGTTCCGATTCCGGTTCCGATAAACCAAATTTAAAAACTCCGATTCCGAATTCGGTTCCGGTAAAACAACTTCCGTTACATCCCTATTTAGGACCTACACGTACATTTGAGTCAGTGCATAAGCTACAAATAGCCGCCGCGATAAAAAAAAAGATTTATTTCAAAATACTCTGTTCCTACTAAGACAAATCCTATAAATCGGCTAAATAGATGGAAAAACCGTGAAGTGCATATTTCGCGATTCGGCTTCAGCCTGTGTATTTCCGAACGCTCGAAGTAAAAATTAGGTCGATAGCGCATCATTGGCTGATGTTCTGTGGCTCGGCTATCACCTACCATCAAGTTAATGTCATGCTCGTCTGTCGATATTTACATACATACATATACATCACGCCTCTTAACATATAAAAAAATATCTTTAACAATATTTTTAAACATCTCCTTTGTATGAATGCACTATATCGATCATGAGCGAGTAAATACTCCGACACGCACTTGGCCGATTTTTGGATTTTGGTGACCACACCTTTTATGAGGTCTGAATCCGCGCCTGGACTAATGTGTTATACAAGAAAATGGCTCTCCTATAATACTAGACAGAGTTTACCTATCCCCTGGAAATACGACTCACGACCAACTTCATGTCGCTATCACTAGGCCACAAGCACTCATCTAAAGCTAGCGCAGCAATAATTCAGAGTTATCATTACCTAAACAATCATATTCCTATGAATATTAGGAGCTAGAGGCACGGTCACGCAAACAGTACCGTTGCCACCGTAGGCTATAGTGCAAACAATTTGTGAAACGAAACAATCTATGCTATGTGGAACGGTAGTGAGGCTGTCAGTTAGTAGTTTCAATCACCGTAAATAATATGGTTATTTTCTCTTACAATAATTTTACATACAAAAATAATACTTAACCAAATATATCTCGTAAAGGAAAAATTTGTTTGTTACAATGTAACTCAAAAACTATTCGACCGAATATAAAAATTCTCACGAATAGATTGCTACATTATCAGCAAGTATCATAGCTTTTTTTTGGGTATAGTACAGTACATTGCACCCGTGCGTAGCAGGGACATTTTACTAGTGTGAAAAAAATTAAGGTTGACGGAGTTCTCTAAAAAGTAATCAACAGAGAATTGGATAAAGTAGATTATGTAAAATACGGAAAAATATGTTGTCCATAATAAATTTCAGCGGGTAGACAGAACAGGAAACTTAGAGTAACTCAATAACTTTACTATCTTATAAATATGTAAGTACGAGAAAAGCACAGCTTTCTAAGAATTATGCAAAGATGAACAACTCTATCTCAATCAGTGGCAATTATTGGAATACTCGCAGTGATTATCACTTGTTTTATGTTTCTGTTGTAGCTTAGATATGGGTGTGAATTATAATAATTGACTCTCGATAATTTGACACTCATCAATTCAAATCTCTTGATTATTTGACTTTTATTCCAAGTCCCTTGAAAAATACTCGATAAATTGAAATAAATTGAATAAGGTTAAAAAATAGTTTAGTAGTCTTATCGCGGAATACTGAAACGATAATATCAAAAGAGGGCTTCTTAAAATGTTTCTGTCTTTCATTTTACTTTCGTAATGAAAGAGTTAGAGATACTTTTAAGTACACCTCAATGTTGATTAGCGTTCGAGAATTCGGCCATTAGATATTATTTTACACCTAACAAACGAGTAAATAATTAACTTATATACTTAATAGGTCAAAGGTCATTCATCACTCACTGTTTAGTACCTACCATGTGGTCGAAGCACGGAACATTTAATAAAAGGTTCTGTGGGTTAAAGTATCCCACCTACAAGTAGCACACACCCAACCACTCTTACATAGGTATGTAGGTACATATCGTCATGATCGTAGAATTCTGACGGTTCTGATTTTTACGATTCTAGTTTTTTTGTATAAAAATCTTTAAAAAAATGTCAATTCTCAACAGAACAAACAAAAACTTGGAATTTGATAAAAACAATCAAGTTCTGCTTTTTCAACGCAGTTCAAAAACGCGTATTATACCTTCATTGTTCTACGTCGTCCCCTCGGCCTCCCCTCACGGTAATCAGTATAAAGTTAATATTAAAAAGACACCAAACATAATATTGCCGAGTTTGAACCCGAATAGATTAGCCGTGTTTTATTTATGCATAAAAAACGACTTATCAATCTTTAAAACGCTCTCCTGTAAAGTAGCCGTTTTGCAGATCCGCCGTTGTTCTACGATCATGACGATATGTACGTCGAAAATTTTCAAAGGCAATCAACATTGTTCTACCGCATTCAGTCATGAGTCTTTCACCGTATTGTTTATAGTCCGCGCGGTACTCACGAAGCAATTTCCTAGGACATTACGTTTCTTTCTCTAGGCGATAAGTAAGTGGCTTACAGTTGCCGATCGTTTAGACTTTAGATGATGCGTAAATGCTGTAACGCGCCCTTTGATCTTGCGCGTGCGACGCCTATGCACTTATTGATGCATTTACCACAACTCAATTAAAATTGATCGGAGAATCGTCGCCTTCTTAGTACGAATACAAATCCATTTAACTTTAACAAAATCAAACTATTTAGGAGAATAATAGAACTTGCAAAATATGATATCTAATCCTACACTGCTATCATAATTAATAAGTTAACAAAAGGTTTTTCTGACATTTTTTCTTAAAATATCCGAAATATATATCTCAAATTAAAAAAAGACAAACAATTTTTTATCCTCCATTTCAAATTTTACATAGAAACATTATTTTTCCTTATGACGGTAGATAAACTTTTGGTTAAAGTAATGGGTTTATTTTTCTGCTACTTAATTTATGACTTTTTTTATTACAGAGCAGACAATCGACCTGATGATAAGTAATCACCACCGCCCATGGACAACCACGTCTCTGATGCGTTGTTGGAATTTAAAAAAATTATAGGCTCGTTTCTTGAATCTAACTAGGTCGTAATCAGTGGAATATACTGAAGGCGGTAATTCATTCCACAGTTCTGTTGTTCGTGGAAGAAGTATAAGATTAATTTTGTTTAATAACAAAAGTATTAGATGAAAACTCCCTAACTAAAACTGAGTAGCCTTCCTTTTTATGGCAGCACACTGCCGCATAGATTGCTTGTTTGTAAAAGATAGAATATACTTTTTAAATTGTTAATTTTATTTATAAATTTCCTTTTTGCCCTTGATGTTTGTCCATAGTTGTCATTTTTGTATGTGCGTGTGTTTGCTGTGTATCGATCTATCTACTATCGAGTATAAAGCCAAAGCTCCATTATCACTCTGATATCATAGCGATAAGACTAATGAGTATGAACGATAACATATTGCAAGCTCTCCATCTAATACTAATATTGAATACCAAACCCATAATCTAGGCAAGCGGCATTCATCAAACGATTCTCTTGACATTTAATTACAAGATATAAATTCGACGCAGTTACGATTGCATACAGATAACCATTCAATTTGTAGTTAAGCTGGCCACATACCAAATTTAATTCAAGTAATTTTCTTTTGACTGAAGAATATACGTAAGTAGATAACTATAAAATTATAGTATGAACTCATTATGATGGCATATAAATACATATTTATTTACACCTATCGTCAGTCGTCATCCATCATATTTAAATATTATAAATGTGAAAGTTTGTGAGTATATTCGTTACTCTTTCACGCAAAAATAATTGAACGAATATTGATGTAACTTTACAGTATTATTGTTAACTATATATAGGCTTATAAATTATAATTAATATTGAGTCAATTAGCCAAATTATAACTATGAATGCCATGTCGGAAAAAACATGGTATCTGCGAGCTATTTCGAAGTGAGGTGCAGCCGTTATTTAAACGGAAAAATATTTGGTGGGAAAGGAGTGGTATATAGGATATATCCTATCCCACCATAAGTCCCGCCACCGAAAGTAGAAAAGGCCAAAAAATAGGTAATAATCGAAGTCGCGGTTAGAAGCTAGTCACTCTCATAATCGAGTATATCTTTAACATAGGGTAAGCTGACATATTTGTCAGGATTGAACCCGGTGGAAGAGGTTTCGGAGATCAAGGCTCATTTTGTTCACTGAGCCAGCGGAGTAATCAATATAATATACGTATATCGTTAAGTTGAAACTGGTTCCCTACTATTAAAAGAAATAATACTCAAATCAATATAATGAGCTCCAAATGGTCTTTATTTTCATATTTAAAAATAAAAAAGAATAAAGGTTGTTATTAAGGATTCGGTTGATTTACTCTTTATATTTCAGTATAAACGACACGATTTTTTTTTAATATTTCCCTATAAAAATTAATTTATGTTAAACTAACATTTAAATGATAACTGTCTTCTATAAAATTCACAAAACAGCATTTAAAACACAAGTTTACGACACATTTCCTTCCTACGATATTTTTTACGTAATTATAAGGATATTGAATCAATTTACATAATTAAGAATTAAAATTAACAATGAAAACCTCAAACGCCTTTGTATGTTAATTACAATATTCAAAATGCAGCTGTTTTGTCCTTCACAATAACGCAGTAACATTCGAAGTAAAATATTCTATAAAACCACAGGTATTAAAAGTGAATTCCCGCGTCTCCTAGTGGAGCATGGGGCAGACACATTTCTGTGTCTGATTTCTTTACAGGCAAGCAGGTTATTAGCCTTCTTTGTTTTGAACGACCAATTATTTTTTTTATCTTTTTTCCCCGGGCTTCCAACTCGGGACCTCCAGTGCATAACGTAATGCACATACCACTGAGCTACGGAAGTGGTCAAACCACAATTGTTACGAGATAACTATGTATATCAAAAAAAATGTTTTTATATAGTTGTATTTCAAATTACAATTTGTATACGCAAAATTATAAAAAGTAAAATGACGATCGATAATTATGTTTAATAAGAAAAAAGAGTATATTTAAAAACAAACATCTATGTTATGTATGGTGCCTATCACATGGTATTTTTGTCGAGACAAATAATACTAGCTCAAACACGATAGGGTGGCTCTTATGAGATCTTATTAGACATGGGTGATCACAGGTCAAACATGATATATCTGTTCTACCTGTGACTGCTACTCAATAATCAGTTAATCACAGATGAAAATATCTGTTCTTAAATAACAGTCTGTTATTTACACAGATACTAAAGGAATTACGGATAATACGATCTAATTTAGGAGTAACTTTTCAATGTGATTTCCTTCCTGTGAAACCAATTGTATTTTGTTGGATAATAAAAACTAGGTGCATCTCGTTTTATCACGTGACAATCACATATTATGTTTAAATGAGACAGGTAACAATCACAGTTGTTTTGTATTGGCTTTGTATTGGTTAAGTATTTGTTGAACAGTTGTTATTTAGTATTGCATGATATTTTCAATAACAGATATTTCACAATCGCAGGAACAACTGTTATCTGTTATCGTTGAATACCTGTGATTAATATCTGTTACGATAAATACGCCTCACTCCTAGATCTTATGCCAGCTTAATGATGATCTGACCAGCTCATTGACACATCTGGGGTCACAGAAGCGCCCAGATGGTCAAAACACATTTTGACTAAGATATTGGTTTTGTAGAGAGCTTAAGACTAGGATTCACGCAGAACGCAATATGTAGCTACTCGTCTTGAACTTTACATGAATATATTTTTGATGGGATATTAATATCAGCTTAGTTGAACATCGCGAAGTGTATCAAATTTAACTATTAAGTGTTGATCAAACAGCGGGACATTTGAAGCTAAATAAGTGCTTTATTGGCTAATTTATACGTTTAATTTATACGATATGATAATTTATACGTTTTATAATTCTTGCATTTATAAAAGCCTTCAATATAACGATGCTTCAAACAGTACTTTATATTTAGAATAAACATGAACAATTTCCATCGACACCTGTAATCAAATCGCAATACTACAAAACATATTAATAATACCGGCTAGTATCAGAAATCTAAACAATCCCACAATACAAACTCCATACCATCTGACCACAGTGCATAGAATTTTTGTTTGGTGACTGCAGCTCCTACGGATTACATCAAATAAAAAATTTTTGCGTGAAAGAGTAACAATCCCTCCTCACAAACTTTCACATTAATAATATTAGTAGGATAATATAGGATAGGAAGTAGGATATTAGGTTAGGATTGTGATCGCGTTTTAAAGGCTACAGATATGGCAAATGAATGAGGGACTCGATTGATGGTCACCTCAGTCACATAGCATTAGATGCGCTGTCGACTTATTTGTACATCGAGCGGAAATCCATAGACTGAAACCGAAACTCGCTATATGCACTTCATTAGTTTACTATCTATGAACGGTGGTAAATGTATTGCTGGAGGAAAAGTGGAGGTTTCTTTGTATTTGATCTATCAGTATTACTTACAACTTTGCTTTATTTCAATGTTGAATCATTTATCAAATTTTCAAAACTGAAATTATATGACGAGTCCATGACTTCTGAAGTATACCTACGTCTCAAAGAATCTTATTTTGTACTAGCTGATGCCCGCGACTTCGTTCGCGTGGGGTTCGCTTTTGAGCAAGCTTTCTTCAAATGACATATCCTCCATCCTCTGTACTTGGTGATTTCTTTTGGGAAAGAGCTATCAAATTAGTCATTGACGGTTGCTTTTGCATCATATTATCGACACGTTTAATGGTGGTTGAGATTGGGGTTTAAGTATGATTTGAAATTCAATAGAATTGAATTCAAAATACCATTGTTGAAAAAATTAACCTGACTTTAAAGAAATTTACTTATTTTTTTTATAAATTTAATTAGTGGTGAAGATACTGTTTCCACCTCGATATTTATTTCATTTAATTGATCATTTTCATTTCGAGACATTTTTTTTAAATTCCCTTTTCCTGGGATTCCTACTCGGGTTTCCGGTGCTAAATGCGGAAACCTCTAATATAACGAAACTAATAATACGAAGACAGTCCTTAAGAAGCAATAAAAGCAATGTCGAATAATCGTAATTCTGTAGAGAAAGGATGGATGAAAAGGTGAAATAAACGATCTCATTAGAAATACTTTTTCATATAATATTTCAATAATAATACATTTTCTATTTTTATAATATAGTTCTTTAAAAAAAAAAAAACTTCAACTTCAGATTCGAACTCGCATCTGAAGTTACGCAATGGGCCTGCATATCCACTATTCTACGATTACATATATCAGAAATGGCGAAATAATCAAAGTATTTCATTTACATATCAAACTGTGATTGACATCTGACAATTCGAAAAAGTTCAACGCGAGTCAGTTTGCATTGCAATTTGGTGATATGGTGCCTTTAAAATTATTTTTAAATGATGATAACTTTTCTTTCTGAGAACCGATTTCGATAAAACAAAGCCTATATGTTGCCCCGGGCTTTACTTAAAATATTTGTGTAAATTGCATGAAAATCCGTTCAGTATCTTCGGAGATTAGCGTGAACAAACAGACAGACAGACAGACAGACGGACAGACAGACAGACAGACAAGAATCTTAAAAATTGCATTAATGCATTCTGCTACCCTTCTTTTATCACCCCTTTTAATTTCTGGTAAAAATATTTAGTGAAGCGTAATTTCGATCCTACTCTTTTATTATATGTATAGATATATATGTCATATGTCATATTATTACAATCTAGCTTCTCTTTTCAAAAACTCAGATTAATATGGTTTACCATATATTCATAGTTAGAATTGAAGTAAAAGTAATTTCGTCAATCACAGAGGAATGAAGTATATTTAGGTGACGATCATTATACGTTGTTGGCCCGCGGCTGTGTTCCTCAATTCGTCAAATTACAAGACGATCGTCTTAATACCCTCCGCCTCCCGACCAGGCTTTCAATAAACCTCCGTTCGAATAGATTGTAATTATAGTTCCGCCAATATTCGCAGCTTGCTTGAAGCGAATTTTCTATAGTGCCACAGTATAGTGCATTTCCCAAGCTTCATAGCTTTATTTCTACATTACTATATACTATTACTTCTGTCCGCCTCGGCAAACGGGTGCATAGTAGATTAATGAACTATCAATTTTTAAAATCGGTCGTGTAGTTTTTGAGTTAAATCGTACAACAAGCAAACGAATCTTACCTTTTTGTAATATTAGTTTGGAAAAATATCGTGTTGTATAGAAATAGTATGAATACGGAATATCTGAACCAGTTTTAGTTTTGCTTTGTACCTTATTACTAGTTATTTAGGTAGATCAACTAAATACACTACTCACAAAAATTAAAGGATATAAAAAAAAAAATGAGGTGATTTTGAACAAGGGATACTCGGAGAAAAATGGTCGTACGGAAAACAAAAAAAATGAATTTGTAGCTCAAGTATCTAGTTTTCAGATGTGGGGTGTATTTTTTTAGCGTCGGCGATTTTAAAGTCATCATCCGAAAACCAAAGAAAAAAAAGTTCTCTCAATTTTTTATTTGATGTAATCCGTAGGAGCTGCAGTCACCAAACAAAAATTCTATGCACTGTGGTCAGATGGTATGGAGTTTGTATTGTGGGATTGTTTAGATTTCTGATACTAGCCGGTATTATTAATATGTTTTGTAGTATTGCGATTTGATTACAGGTGTCGATGGAAATTGTTCATGTTTATTCTAAATATAAAGTACTGTTTGAAGCATCGTTATATTGAAGGCTTTTATAAATGCAAGAATTATAAAACGTATAAATTATCATATCGTATAAATTAAACGTATAAATTAGCCAATAAAGCACTTATTTAGCTTCAAATGTCCCGCTGTTTGATCAAATTTAACTATTAAGTGTTGATCAAACAGCGGGACATTTGAAGCTAAATAAGTGCTTTATTGGCTAATTTATACGTTTAATTTATACGATATGATAATTTATACGTTTTATAATTCTTGCATTTATAAAAGCCTTCAATATAACGATGCTTCAAACAGTACTTTATATTTAGAATAAACATGAACAATTTCCATCGACACCTGTAATCAAATCGCAATACTACAAAACATATTAATAATACCGGCTAGTATCAGAAATCTAAACAATCCCACAATACAAACTCCATACCATCTGACCACAGTGCATAGAATTTTTGTTTGGTGACTGCAGCTCCTACGGATTACATCAAATAAAAAATTGAGAGAACTTTTTTTTCTTTGGTTTTCGGATGATGACTTTAAAATCGCCGACGCTAAAAAAATACACCCCACATCTGAAAACTAGATACTTGAGCTACAAATTCATTTTTTTTGTTTTCCGTACGACCATTTTTCTCCGAGTATCCCTTGTTCAAAATCACCTCATTTTTTTTTTTATATCCTTTAATTTTTGTGAGTAGTGTATTTAGTTGATCTACCTAAATAACTAGTAATAAGGTACAAAGCAAAACTAAAACTGGTTCAGATATTCCGTATTCATACTATTTCTATACAACACGATATTTTTCCAAACTAATATTACAAAAAGGTAAGATTCGTTTGCTTGTTGTACGATTTAACTCAAAAACTACACGACCGATTTTAAAAATTGATAGTTCATTAATCTACTATGCACCCGTTTGCCGAGGCGGACAGAAGTAATAGTATATAGTAATGTAGAAATAAAGCTATGAAGCTTGGGAAATGCACTATACTGTGGCACTATAGAAAATTCGCTTCAAGCAAGCTGCGAATATTGGCGGAACTATAATTACAATCTATTCGAACGGAGGTTTATTGAAAGCCTGGTCGGGAGGCGGAGGGTATTAAGACGATCGTCTTGTAATTTGACGAATTGAGGAACACAGCCGCGGGCCAACAACGTATAATGATCGTCACCTAAATATACTTCATTCCTCTGTGATTGACGAAATTACTTTTACTTCAATTCTAACTATGAATATATGGTAAACCATATTAATCTGAGTTTTTGAAAAGAGAAGCTAGATTGTAATAATATGACATATGACATATATATCTATACATATAATAAAAGAGTAGGATCGAAATTACGCTTCACTAAATATTTTTACCAGAAATTAAAAGGGGTGATAAAAGAAGGGTAGCAGAATGCATTAATGCAATTTTTAAGATTCTTGTCTGTCTGTCTGTCTGTCTGTCTGTCCGTCTGTCTGTCTGTCTGTCTGTTTGTTCACGCTAATCTCCGAAGATACTGAACGGATTTTCATGCAATTTACACAAATATTTTAAGTAAAGCCCGGGGCAACATATAGGCTTTGTTTTATCGAAATCGGTTCTCAGAAAGAAAAGTTATCATCATTTAAAAATAATTTTAAAGGCACCATATCACCAAATTGCAATGCAAACTGACTCGCGTTGAACTTTTTCGAATTGTCAGATGTCAATCACAGTTTGATATGTAAATGAAATACTTTGATTATTTCGCTATTTCTGATATATGTAATCGTAGAATAGTGGATATGCAGGCCCATTGCGTAACTTCAGATGCGAGTTCGAATCTGAAGTTGAAGTTTTTTTTTTTTTAAAGAACTATATTATAAAAATAGAAAATGTATTATTATTGAAATATTATATGAAAAAGTATTTCTAATGAGATCGTTTATTTCACCTTTTCATCCATCCTTTCTCTACAGAATTACGATTATTCGACATTGCTTTTATTGCTTCTTAAGGACTGTCTTCGTATTATTAGTTTCGTTATATTAGAGGTTTCCGCATTTAGCACCGGAAACCCGAGTAGGAATCCCAGGAAAAGGGAATTTAAAAAAAATGTCTCGAAATGAAAATGATCAATTAAATGAAATAAATATCGAGGTGGAAACAGTATCTTCACCACTAATTAAATTTATAAAAAAAATAAGTAAATTTCTTTAAAGTCAGGTTAATTTTTTCAACAATGGTATTTTGAATTCAATTCTATTGAATTTCAAATCATACTTAAACCCCAATCTCAACCACCATTAAACGTGTCGATAATATGATGCAAAAGCAACCGTCAATGACTAATTTGATAGCTCTTTCCCAAAAGAAATCACCAAGTACAGAGGATGGAGGATATGTCATTTGAAGAAAGCTTGCTCAAAAGCGAACCCCACGCGAACGAAGTCGCGGGCATCAGCTAGTACAAAATAAGATTCTTTGAGACGTAGGTATACTTCAGAAGTCATGGACTCGTCATATAATTTCAGTTTTGAAAATTTGATAAATGATTCAACATTGAAATAAAGCAAAGTTGTAAGTAATACTGATAGATCAAAAACAAAGAAACCTCCACTTTTCCTCCAGCAATACATTTACCACCGTTCATAGATAGTAAACTAATGAAGTGCATATAGCGAGTTTCGGTTTCAGTCTATGGATTTCCGCTCGATGTACAAATAAGTCGACAGCGCATCTAATGCTATGTGACTGAGGTGACCATCAATCGAGTCCCTCATTCATTTGCCATATCTGTAGCCTTTAAAACGCGATCACAATCCTAACCTAATATCCTACTTCCTATCCTATATTATCCTACTAATATTATTAATGTGAAAGTTTGTGAGGAGGGATTGTTACTCTTTCACGCAAAAACTACAGAACAGATTAAAGACAGAATAACATACAGACTATAATTTATAATGACAATGAGTTAATTGGCCAAAATATACCGATGAATGTCAAGTAATTCCTTCGATCAAAAATATACATGTCAATGAGTAAGTCGGAAAAAATCCTGCTACCAGAGAGCTATCTCGTCCTGCGAAGTGGACGCGGGTCAGCTAGTAATTCATAACTGTCTAGCCTTCCGGAAACAAGCCCTAAACAAACACACAGAGCATCGGATAAATTTCAGAACAATGGATAATGTTTTCTTGACAGCGGTAGGTACATGATAGGCATATTGTATAGGTGTGTCGGCCGAGCCCACCGCCTCAAGACCGCGTGAGAACCTGAGTTTGACAATATTTGTTATTAGATCTTGCATAACCTAGACTCCTACAGTAAATTCAAAATGCCTGAGGTAAATCGAGAGTATTAAATTACTATCAACAAGTACTCTGGTTTAACAGCAATTCATTGACGTTAAATACCAGGATAATAATTTACTTTTCTATACTAGTATTATAAAGAGGAATGATTTGTTTGATTGTTACGATTTAAATCAAAAATAACTCGACCGATTTTAAAAATTATTTCATCAATAGAAACCTTTTTAAATTTGAATTTAACATAACCCATTATGTAGCAACATTTTTTCTATATTTTATGGCACATTTTTTACAAATAAACAATTAGAAACAGATAAAAAATTAACTAAACGAAACTGCAAATTGCTTTTATTTTTTATTTTCAAATCGGAACTTGGTATTTAAAGAGTTAAAACTAAAATTTCATAGTTATTGGCTTTTAACACTATGTACACTCGATATGTATTTTTAATGGAGAAGGTTTTTACTTTTTATGCTATCCGCTTTGGATACTCGCCACCAGACAAGTAGTATGACATAACACATAATACACTGAAAGCATGTCACACACACATTCATTCGATAATAGCAAAATCAGAAATTCAGAAATGGCAATACGTACAGAGTTGCTAGTCACAGGCATCGTTATATAAATCAGCAATGACGTTGTGTCGCGATTAAAATCCGTGTCGTAGAGGATACTACAAGCGACTCGTGAGAACACGAGAGGAAACGGTTAGCAAGCATTCTTCGACCAGTTCCACATTGAGCTTTGCCTCTTCACGATCAGAATTGTAAATTTTACGATCATGTTACTAGTTACTACTACGTTAACAGTGCTAATATCTTACCGATACCTAGAAAACCCTCGAGAAAAGATCCTTCATCCTTTAGTCAATATAAAAGACACTTTCTGACTACCACGCGAATTGTTTAAATCGCCAGTTTTTATTAATTATAATTAAAACGGCCGATAAGGCCAATTATATTAATTATTATTATTTATTATGCTATACTAGCAACGCACCCCGGCTTTATACGGGTGCAATGTAGATGTACTACACACAATTATTTACGTTATTCGCTGATAATGTACAGTGGCGTAGCTAACTGGATAAGGGCCCGCAATCCCCCCGGGCTATATTTCTTCAGCAGCTGCACAAAATTAATTATTTGCAAATTATTACTAATCAAGGACGCTCGGCGCTTCCATTGTTATAAATGCTCATTAAAAATCTTAAAAACAAATACAGAGCAGGCTTGAATTTCTAGCTTCAAGAGCTGCCTCCACCTCTTTCCAAAGCTCAGGGCCCTCTCAGCTTCGGGGCCCTGGTGCACTGCCCATGATATGACTTTGCCACATGATAGCTACACGACTAATAATGTAGCATTCTATTGTCAAAAGAATTTTAATAATAGGTCCAGGAATTTTTGAGGTTATTCATAACATACAAAAATACAAATCTTTCTTCTTTATAATTTTAGTATAAAGGTATAGATATAACTATAATACAATACATACACAATGATAATATGTATAAAAATATACGATACACAATCTATAGGTATGTTATTAAAGTTAATGGTCCACTGCTGTCTCCAAGTGTTTGTACTTTATATTGAGTAAATAAGGATAAAGTCCACGTATGACTTTATCGGTCAGTGAATGTCAAAAAAAAACCTTTTCTATTATAATAATGTAACCGATGTTTCCTATACCTATATACTTTCGCTGTATGTTTTTTTTTATATATTTCTAGTAGATATGGACAGACGAGCATGAGGTTCACTTGATGGTACCAGGAGCACCATAGAAGGCCAAAAGCCCAGCTTGTCCTATTATTGTAACTATAAAAAATGCACCTAACTTAATAATATAAGCCTTATATAACCTATGTGTTTACGTAATCATATATACGTATGTTTTATTTAAACACGTATAACGTGAGGTCGGCAAACTGAGCTTTTGGGGTTGTATGGTGGTACCTCAGCCACAGAACTTTAGTCAATGATGCGCTGTCAAAGTTCGAGCATTCGGAAATCCAGACTGAGATCGAAACGCGCAATGTGCATTTCACGGTTTTTCCATCTAAGAACGGTGATTCGTTACCCGGTCGGAATTTTGATATACCTCAAAATAGCCTGTCAAAATATATAAAATAGTCCGTTCGCCCGTGATATAATAGTCCATTATTATTGATAAATAAAATATATATTAAATATTAATATATAAAATAAACTAAAAGATATCGTCTCATACAGGTCTTTCTATTTGTATTATACATAGCGCGTGTGCACACGTAGCAATACAAGCTGTCTAGCGTAATTTAATGCGTTTACCAGAAAAGGCGCAACGACATGTCCATCGACACTTAGCTCTTGTCGATTCCAATTTATTTGGATAAGAAACTTGTACTTGAAACATTTGAATCTATTCATGGAAATTAGATGGGACTGCAAACTCGAATCGTTTATCTAATGTAAGGAAGTACTAAAAGATATGCTATTACATTTAATAAGAAAATAAAGAAAGTATTTTGTAAATAATTGAACACACAACGTAATCTGTATAATATATAAAAAAGAATCCCTGATTCTCATGGTCTCGCCATTACTTGAGTATTTAATAATATATTTTTAAGTTTTCTAATACTTTGTAGAAGGTTCTTACAGAAAGAAAACTGTGCAGAAAATTCGATCATCTGAGAAAACTTAACGACTATTTTAACTTCGCGAGTTTGATAGTTAGCGCGTTATATGAATGTGAAACATTTTTTTCTTTGTGGCATTGCAACGCATGCCGGGTACAGCTAGTAATTTATAAATAATACTTTATAATATATAATAATATAATATACTAGTTACACGCCCCGGCTTCGCACGGCTTCGCACAAAAAATGTCTGATAATGTAGCTATTTATTGGTGAAATAATGTTTAAAATCGGTCCAGTAGTTTTTGAGTTAAATCGTAACAAACAAAAAATCTTTCCTCTTTATAATATTACTATGAAGTATAATAATAGATATACATTGTTTTGTGTATATTGTAGCGACGTTTTAACATGTATTATGAAATTCAGCATTTTTGAAGCTTGTACGAACAGCGAGAAAGTCTTGCCAAGTCATATCAATTCATACTATATTTTATGCAGTTATATTATAGGGTGTCATATTGTAACTTGTATATGAGTTTGAACAGACTAATGGTAGTAAATAAGACCATAAGATAATAATTGACTCTCGCACACAATTCGCCTTATAAATTGGTGACCCTATTATTGAAAATTTAATACACGTAAACTATAATTACAAACAAATCCGATAATATTATAAAACAGTACCACACTGTTTTAATAGCAATTTTATAGCAATCTCATCAGAAATCAATGAGATTACGGAGCTGTTTGTTATTAGAATTGGTGATTTGATAATAATTTTATGCGGTCGTTGCCTCAAACGACCCTTTAATTATGTCTCATTAGCAATATCCCGTAAGAATCGGAAACTAGATTCAAACTACTTTGAACGTACTTCGTTCTCATGATCACGAATAAACTAATTTAAGTGCTATAAAATTAATTGCACTTTTATACAACTAGATAACTAATTAATTTTCTTTACTTCTTAAGGTTTAGAACCGATAACATTAAACGAAATCAGAAAATTAACATTGTTTAATTAAGGTTACGAAGATACAAAAATCTTACAAGTATAAATATTTACAACATTTTTTATGTAAGATAACAATCGACGAGCATGAGTTTCACTTGATGGTATGTGATACCTCAGCCACAGAACATCAGTCAATGATGCGCTGTCGACCTACTTTTTACTTAAAGCATTCGGAAATCCATAGACTGAAACCGAAACCGCGCAATGTGCACTTCACGGTTTTTCCATCTATGAACGGTGGTTCGTTATCCGGTTGGAATTTCGTTATTCCTCCCACCCGATCAATGCCCGAAGTAACCAGACGTGGGGAAAACATGCTTACAGAAAATTATAAACATGTTGTCCCGGTGGATTCGAACTCACGACCCATCGATACGCACGGCAGGTGTTCTACCGAACGCGCCAACGAGCCCGTCATTTTATAATAAAAGATAAAAAAAACAAAAGGATAGAAGGAATGTTCATCTCCTCATTATACCCCATTGTGCCGTATAGGTAGCTCGAGCTGAGTCTAGGATTAAAGATGAGTTTTAGCGATACCTTAATTGACGAGAGGCAGTGTTCCCGAAACCTAAGAGCTCTGAATAATAATGGTGTATAATCCCTTATCGAGTCTTCACTGTTAAAGGGAAGTTATTGCTTAGTCCGTTACTGGAATAATTATGCTTGGGAGTAATTACATTCCTTGGTAACATATTCAATTTAGCATAGTTCTTTAAATAAAAAAAAGACTTAAAAGATCATATTATGATAGAAGTATATGTACATATCTAATTGAAGAATTGACTCACGAGAAAATAGTTTAAGTAAACTACAGTAGAATAGTGGTTTTCGGATTTTGTAGGGTTCTAAATAGCTTCGACAATGATTTTGAAAATCAAATGGGAAATCGGTTGGATTGTCAAGTAAAATTGGTATATTTGAACTAAACATCGGTAAATGAATAAAAAAACACCAAAGATGATCTCTTTATTTTAAGCCCCCGGCTTCACACGGGTACAATTTAGATGGAACTATACACAAACTATAGTCTATGTTATTCGCTGATAATGTTGCTTTCCATTGGTGAAAGAATCTTTAAAATTGGTCCAGTAGTTTTTGAGTTTATTCATAACATACAAAAATACAAATCTATCCTCTTTATAATATTACTAGCAACGCGCCCCGGTTTCACACGGCTGCAATGTAGATGTATTATACACAAAACATAGCCTATGTTACTCGCTGATAATGTAGCTTTCTATTGGTGAAAGAATTTTCAAAATCAGTCCAGTAGTTTTTGAGTTTATTCATAACATACAAAAATACAAATCTTTCCTCTATAATATTAGAATAGATTAGTATTAATATAGATATAGACTAGGGATGTTATTCAATCAAATCAAAATCAAATCAAAAAATTTTTATTTCAAATAGGCCTTTGCAGGCTCTTATGAAACGTCTAGTTGCACGGTTCCAAAAAGTGGGTCTCATGGAGAAGAACCGAAATTTTACTCACAAATAACATTACCAAAAAATCGGTAGATTCGAGACCATTGATCATCGATGACCATATGCCATATACCTATTAAACATTATCGGGACATCTACTATTCGTATGAAAGCGAATCACAAAAAAGCCTTAGTTTAAATAGTTTGCTTATTAAAAATTTACGAGCTTATCCATAAACGTATTATATGTAGCTTGACGTAGTTAATGTATGTTTTGTTTCTTTTGTTCTGTAGTCTTTTTATATTCGATAGAGCGAGACAAAACATATTTTAACCAAGCAAATCCTACGTTTATGATTTTTATATCGTTAACGTCTTTAATTATTTGACATCAGACAGCTCGAATGATCGACGCCTTAACAAACTGCACGTTAATGGCGGCTGGCGCACAATACTTTAATTAAATCGTCGTCTAGTACCGAACGAGGGCCGCGGGCGTGCATCTAGCTAACGGACATAATGGGGGACACGATGGATTGTTCGCTACTTTCCATATAAAATGGCCCCTATCTGAGCCTCGGGCCAGCTTTCGTCACGATAAAGTATACGGTTCTACTACCACAAGAACTGATAATTTTAGTGCTAATGTGACAAATCGGCGCTTCCAATTAATTTTAGCTTTAAATTGCCTTACGGTGGAGTACTAAAACAGTAATTAAAGTTGAGAGCTACATAAAATGCCCTACTGTCTCTTAAATAATATATGAAAGTGATAGCAATACTTTAGGTTGGTACTCATTGTAGATTAGCGTTTAAATATTCCTTAAAAAATTCCAATAACTTCTTCATAGAAAACTTCTTGAATAGGCTAATGGAAATCTATACTAATATTATAAAGAGGAAAGATTTGTATTTTTGTATGTTATGAATAAACTCAAAAACTACTGGACCGATTTTCAAAATTCTTTCACCAATAGAAAGCTACATTATCAGCGAGTAACATAGGCTTTGTTTTGTTTACTTATAGTACATCTACATTGCACCCGTGTGAAACCGGGGCGAGTTGCTAGTTGCTAGTAGGCCCGCAGCCTTATAATTAGTTTATTATTATTATTAGTCATATAAAAAAACGATTTTCAAAGATTTATTTTTTGACGGGCTTCGTGGGTTCGAATCTCACCCAGACGAAATAATTTTCTGTAAACATGTCTTCTCCACGCCTGGTAATTTCGGGCATTGAACGGGTGAGAGGTACATCGAAATTCCGACCTAGAAACGAAACACCGTTCATAAATGGAAAATCCGTGAAGTGCATAAAGCGCGTTTCGGTTTCAGTCTATGGATTTCCGTATGCTCGAAGTAAAAGGCATCATTGATTGATGTTCTGTGGCTGAGGTATCACCATCCATCCATCAAGTGAACCTCATGCTCGCCTGTCGATATCTAACATAAAAAAAAATTGTATCTAAACAACGCCAACGTAACACTGGCATTTACGTGATTTTAAGTCCAGAATAGATTTTGTAGTAAGAGAGATACTACTTTTCGATCTCAATTTTAAATAAAGGTAATTCGAAACTTTTTCGACAGTTCATTGACCGCAAATTACCTATTTAAGAAGCACACCTTTGGTATTATCTACAGATTTAATTAGTACAAACAAAGTTGCAACAAAGTGTTCCTGCTAACTCCAAACTCGTTTCATAATTAGCGCTATTTATCAAACGCTAGCTAATTGGAGTAGAGCTTCTGTTTCCGAGATTTAAATCAATTGTTTTGTTAATTAATTGATTAAACTGAATTCAATTCACGAAGTCTCACTTAGAAATTACTTTGTTGCACTAATTGACAAAATATTTCGCCATTACAAAATATATCTATGATTGTTTTTAAGTTCTTGGTACAAACATATCCAAAGCTGGAAAAATCAGAAGAACATATTTTCAACTATTTATGTAAAGATCATACAATGCGTTTGTAATTGAATTCCCACCACTATGGATAGCGCCATCAAAGTATTTTCCATTTTTACTTTTCCATTGGAACATACCTATAATATCCTTTCTCATAGAACTAAACAAAATCTAAATACAATTATCATTTAAAGATCACGTATAGTACACCCATTGTGGGAAAATTATAGAGTCAATTATGAACTTATACAAGCATTTAACATTGACAGTCGAGATGATTGCTCCCATAATTGCACTCAAATGGAATTCAGCAATCTATGTACAGTTGAGACATAGTGTGATTCAGAATAAGTATATAAGGAATTTAGGAGAATATGATTGAAATAATAATAATGATTATGTAAACACAAGATGATCTGCTTTTTGCCTTTCGCATCAAAGTTCCCCAATGAATAAACTTTTAATTAAAAACACAAGCAAAAAGTTATTTATTGTGATTAATCTTAGCTACTTTTATAAAATATACCCAGCCATTTTTATTTCAAAGAGTACCACCAAAGGGAGATTTTCGTAAAAGGTATAAAAAAATAGTAATTATGTTAGATTTTCTAAAACACAATCTGAAAGTCTATAAATATTATCAACCTAAACTCAATTCCATATATTTGTTGCAGAATTATTATTGAAGATTATTATGAAGTTTTAAGAAACTTTTATTAAAAGTTCTTGAAATATAGTTCTTACATGATCTAATAAACATTAGATCATGTAAGAAAAATAATTAGAGCTGAATAATGTATATGTTAACTTTATCTCTCTTATTTGTTATTCAATTATTACTAATGTGAAAATTATTAAGACATAAATAATAATGAGAAAAGAAAAAAAACGGCAGAAGTAAAAATAATATAATATATAAAATACTATTTTGGAATACAAAAATGTATGCACTTAACTTTTGACATAAACTGTACACAAATTTGAATAGTTAATAAGCAAAATGAACTTTCTTAAGCATTGCTAATTTTATTACACAGTTAATCCCAAACATTTTTACTAGACTTCCTTATTACTTACTACTCTACATATAATCTACGAAATATAAAATTACTCAAATTGTTTTTCAAATAAATTATCCATCCCTTTCAAAATATCAAAAAGTTTCTTAACAAACTTCAGCTATTCAGCAGATGTTAATGTCTCAAACAGAAAATTAATTACTAACAATTTACATAGTTATCATCATTATTTCTTAGAAGAGCAATATAAATGCTTATTTATAGGGGAAGTACGGTACACATAAATATTGTGTAATAAACTGTGTACAATATATTTTAATAGCAAAATTATTAATTGATTCTAATAAAAGGTATAAGGCATTAGCTATATTTATACTTATATAGAAGCTTATAATGCAAACGATATAAGAAATAGTTCATCATTTTTTTAATGCATTGCTACAATAACTGATAACTTTTTTTACGTCAACATAACCACAAATAATATGTAATTTAATACTTACCAAAAGCCAAGAATCTCGTTTCATACATTATAAACAATGGAATGATACTAAAAATTATGAAACTAACAAGCAAAATAAACAAAAATTTAAATAAAATTTATTTTACCAACTCTTGACAAATGACAGTTTACATTTTTAACAGACGTTCTGACTTCTGACTCTAACATCAAATTTGACAGATGACAACATCATGAACGCATTGTTGCCGTTTATCAAGATAAGATAAAGATAAATAAACCTTGAAAAGTACAGTTTGCAAAAAAAACTTATTTGCAAATCAATAACGGTTTATTTAACTTTGTTTAACTGAGTCTTACTTAATTCAAATTAAAATAAACGTTAATGATTAACTTAAATAAGTTAAATATAATATTTAATAAGTTTTTTTCAAGATCTTCATAAATTAATGTTATTGTAAAAAAAATACATACCGTAAAACGGGGTGAATAGGGATTGGGGTATGAATAGGGACAAAATCGGTAACGAAGATTTGAAGCTGAATGCAAAAAAATAAAAACCTACCAGTTTCTGTAAAGGTTTATAAGCTTTAGTAGATCATTGAATCTTTATAGTGGCAAGACTTGGAAGTCTGTAAAGTTAGTACTAGTAGTCAAAATCTTTCTTCAAAGCATCGGTTTTTTTTTATATATTAGAGGAGGCAAACGGGCAGGCGGCTCACCTGATGGTAAGTGACTACCGACGCCTATAGACATCCGCAACACCAGGGGTCTTGAGGATGCGTTGCCGGCCTTTGAGATGAATATATGCTCGTTTCTTGAAGGTTACCAAGTCGTATCGGTTCGGAAAAACCGCCGGCGAGAGTTGGTTCCACAAAATGGTAGTGCGTGGCAAAAAGTGCCTAAGGAAACGCGCAGTTGTGGATCGCCAGACATCGAGGTGGTGAGGATGGAATTTCGTGTTTTGTCGCGATGACCGATGTTGAAATTCAGCAGCCGGGATTAATCCAAACAATTCCTCGGAACACTCCCCATGATATATGCGATAGAAGATGCAGAGTGATCCAATAGCTCTACGCAGCGCCAAAGGATCAAGCCGTTCGGATAGAGTCTCATCGTCGACGATTCGAGCCGCTCTACGTTGAATGCGGTCAAATGGAAGGAGCTGGTACTGGGGAGCCCCCGCCCAATGGTGAGAACAATACTCCATGTGAGGCCGAATTTGCGTCTTATAAAGTTGTAGGCGATGGGCCGGCATGAAGTATTGTTTCGCCTTATTGAGCACACCAAGCTTTTATGAGGCTAATTTAGCCTTCCCTTGAATACCACGATGACCACGATGACATAGATGACCACGAAACTGAACGTCGCTCGATATTTCGACGCCGAGTATCCCGATACTGGCTGCGGCCGATAGTGAAGTGTTCTCAAAACGAGGAGATACGACAAATGGTGAATGGTTTCTTAGCAGTAAATGCGCAAACTTGTGTCTTCTGGGGGTTGAATTGGACTAGGTATAGTCGGCCCCATTCCGAGACTTTAGATAGTAAAGACTCGACTTCAGATACTAGTTTGTTCCGGCTTTCATTGACGTGTTCCCGAGATACGCAATTTAAAATCAAAGGCATCTTTCAAAGATAATTTAAAGCGATACTTATTGGCAATGCAGCGTACAGAATAGCACCCCTTACTCAATCTGATCGTCCATCCGAAGTCCCTTCTACAATAATTATCATTATTTTATTTTATTTTTAGGTTTAATGTTTAAAAAAAAAATGCTGTATAGTAATAGTTTTTATTTTTAATTTATTATTTATTTTTCTTAGCTATAAGTTTGCACACTGTCCCCGTTTTATTATTGTTATTTCTGTTTGTTAATTTAATTTTGATTAGTTTATGATATTATTCAAACGTCTGATAGTCCGTGGCGTGACTGAGGCTGCAGCTGAAAATCAGCGTGGTAAGTTTCTGCCGTGAGGCTGAAGCTTACCACACAATGCTGAGACTGCGGCCTTTTAACTGCCAAACACAAACTGTTTTTATTCATTTTCTTATTTTTTATGTTTTTTTTTTTATTGTTTACTTATAAGTTTAGTTTTGTAAGTAATCTTTGTTAATTTGTTGTTGTTTGTGCAGTGAATAAACTCTCTCTCTCTCTCTCTCTCTCTCTCAAATATTGGCGTGGCCGGTATATACGGCATCTCCTGTGCTGTCATCGGCATAGCAATGAATACTACTGATATGCAGCATGTCATTGATATGAAGAAGAAACAGGGTTGGAGATAGCACGCAGCCTTGTGGAACACCAGCATTGACAGATTTGAGATCCGAGCATGCACCGTCGACAACGACCTTTATGCTTCGATCTGCCAAAAAGCTAGTGATCCAGTTGCACAGTTTCTCAGGAAGCCCATAGGAAGGAAGCTTCGAAAGAAGCGCTTTGTGCCACACCCGATCAAAGGCCTTCGCAATATCCAAACTAGCCGCCAACGCCTCCCCCTTGCTCTCGACTGCTTCCGCCCATCGATGAGTCAGGTAAACAAGAAGAAGATCGATCGAAGAAGATCTGTCTACAAAATTTTGTCCTCTAAAAACTTCGTTTGTGTTCTGAAATTAAGGCAAAGCTTGGATAAAAGGTTGTTTTCGGTGAGTTATTTACCGTTCTGTGGAGCTGCTTAAACCAAAAGTTAGTCTTAAATATTACGTATTTCTCTTATTTTGTAAAATATATTCAAAGGACTGATTTTGATTTAGTTAAGAAGTTAATAGACACAGTAGAGCGGTGAATAGGTATACAGTAAATGCAAATAGGTACGCCATGCCATGTCAATAGGAACGAAAACGAATAAGAAGTTGAATAAGAATGGTAAAGTTTAAACAGGGACAGGGCTGCCACTGTCACTACTTAAATTTAGTTATTACCTATGGGTACCATTAACTTTCAAAATGATGACTACGCCAACTCGATCAACTGTGGTGCCGCGCAGTTACGTGTAGAATATGTGCTAATTCGATGTCTAATAAGTGTCTATCTATGTAGCTTGTTCTTTATTTGATTTATTTAAAAAAAATAACAGGTTTATACAATTTAAAAAGTAAATGCCTATATACTCGTAGGTATCACTTACCAATATCACATACAAGCCGTGCGCATCAACTTACTAGGTAAATTTACCCATTTTTACAGGTTTTGGACACGCCTACGATTTTTTCCCGATTCAGTCCTTTACCGTGCTTGGTCACCCCTTTTCTAGTATAAATAGGAATAGCACATATTTTGCTAAAATCAAATGATATAAAATGATTGTTTTATACTTTTTCAACATTAATATAATCTATAAGAGGCCGGAAAGCCTTTTAAAGAGCTACATATGATATATTTATACTCAGATTAAATAAAAAAAGTATTTAATCTGAGTGTTTTTATATGAATACCTACTATGTAGGTACTATAAGATAATTTTATTAGAGACTAGTGGACCCCGCAGACGTTGTTCTGCCACAATTTTGGCTTCGAAATTATATAATTATTCTTAAATTTGAATATGCCCATTTGCCCACTTTTTTATGTCACTGATTTGCAGTGGACATCTGTTATTCCAAAAAAGCTAAGAATGCATGACGTGAGCTGTCAAGATGGCGGAGTTCCGAACCTAATTTATTTTAAAATAATTTTTTGCATATATTTCTTTTTTAATTTTTCCGATATTTTAATAGCTATTCTTTTATTCGGGACATAGAGGAATCCAACAAATAAGATATCGTTAAAATCGGTAGAGCCGTTCTTGAGTTATAAACGGTGTAACTAACACAACTTTCTTTTATATAATATATAGATTATTAATGTCAATAATAATTAATCTAAACAATTTTATTGGAACGTACTTTGGTTTGAAGGTTGAAG
This sequence comes from Anthocharis cardamines, assembly GCA_905404175.1. Taxonomy (NCBI): domain Eukaryota; kingdom Metazoa; phylum Arthropoda; class Insecta; order Lepidoptera; family Pieridae; genus Anthocharis; species Anthocharis cardamines. Next base: position 8,915,493 of record FR989963.1, read on the forward strand.
CCAGTCAAACTCCTACTTGGCCATAATATTATGTAAAATCGGTGTGATAGCTTGATTTTACATTACTCTACTCTGAATGAATGTGCAGCAAAATGAAATAAGAAAAGCACTTTGGTTTCCGTAACATTTAGTATATCGCGTTATATGAGGAAGATAAATAAAGCAATAGTTTTTTTTTTAATTTAGGAGCACCTAATTAATTAGCAAATTAAACAACTAGAAAAGGCATGTCCAGCATCACTGATCCTTTTGGCATTATGAAATTATTCAAAAATTCAAGAAACTCTATACTAGACCTTTTTTTCTCAACATCGTATACAAACATAAGGTAGGTACTCGTAAGTATATGTGTATTGTGTATGCGATATTGACTGTATGTGCTACCCCGTTTTAGAAGAAAGCAAAGTAGGTGTAGATGTAGTATTAAATATATTTATGAATAATCGCGAAATATGTACTAAGTTCGCAGTTTTCACAATTTTCTTGTCGTTTAACACTTTTGAAAATATAACGCTACAGTCTGAATTAAAGTAATATTTCCAGCATCACAAAATACTGTCAATTTATGATACTTTAAATACTTCGACACGTTCTTCCCATTAATTTTTTTCAGAACAAATTCTCATATTTTTAAGAGAAGGAAATGAATGTTAATAACCGGTCGTTGTTCGTAACAATTTGGTTATAAAATGAATTTTGTATGTACACTAGCACCAAAATAACTGGCCGGGTGTCGGTGCGCGCGCGCAGCCAGTTCGCAGACGGTCTCCGGTCGGTCGTCGCTGTATTGACCTAGAAATATATGTAACACCAAAATAATAATTGTTTTTTACTGTATAGGAATTAAACAGTGAAATTGTGATTATCTGTGAAATTAGTGTTGGTGAATCGTTTAAAAAACTAAATCATGAAATTTTTATTAATAGTAGGTACATAGTTTGATTATAGTGTGCATTTATCACATAAATAATAAAAAATATTTCTGAGTTTTAAAATTATTAAGACCAAAGAATTCTCATTATAATCATTATCATAGAATTAGAGTCCGTAATGGTAATATCTCAAAAAATGTAATTGACTACATATTACTTCTAAATATACAATTGCATATATTAAAATAATAATTAACTTATATTCGACTATTAGTTAACCAACTTATGAGTTATGGTATAGAAAATTATATTTCCTATATTTTTATAAACACACTACTTGGTCCTTCTAAGATTCGAATTAGAAGATTGTTATAATAATTGAAATATTTTAAACTAGCTACCTGCCCCGCCTTCGCACGTGTAGTATAGCGTATTATGCCTACATGTCTTATCTGTCGTAGGGTCATATTCCGGCGCGTAATTTTTTTGCGACAACTTCTTAAATATTTATTTCAATCGTCTGGTGTAATAGATTATAATAACGTATTTAAGTTGGTAAGGATTAATACTGTATCCGTCTAAATAACTTTCAATTAACGCATTGTACATCACCATTTTTTTAGAAGATAGAATGGGTATAGTAAGTTTTCTTTAAAAGATATATAATAAGATTTTTTGTAAATCTATGAAAGAGGAATATCCCACCATACATTGTTTTGTTATAATATCTCAAAGGGATGAAAGGGCAGCGCTTTCGATGCAAACTCCCAGGCGGCTTGACTTTTTCCGACAGTTCCAACAATTATCGTTATATTTCAACCAATTTACAAAAACGTTGACAAATAATATATACCTAAACCTTTCTGAATCACTCTATCTATTGTTGAAAGCCGAATGAAAATCCGTTCAGTAGTTTTTGAGTTTATCGCAAACAGACAGACAGATAGATAGACGCGTCGGAGGACTTTGTTTTATAGTAATATATACTTCAGCGATGTAGGGGTATCTTCCCAGCTCGATAATTTAGCATTATAAACAGAGATAAATTTTTACCATGGTTTTTTATTCATAACACAACTTAAAAACTAAGAAATTTTCGATCATAAATGTTAGTACTTAAATGAAATTTCTATAACCCTTGTTTCTGTTATTATGATATACAACAACATAACTGCTTATTATCAATAGAACAAAATACTATAATTACACTTGAACGAGGATATATCTGCGATTTTTTTTCAGTATTTAAATATCGTAATTCGTTAATTAAAAAATAATTAACCATTTTAGTTAAAAAACAAATATCCTTGTATAATGTAAATGCTTTTAATATCTAGCATTTAAATGAATCAATATTTGGCATACGATGTGATACGATTATATATTAATCTAATGTAATTTTATAATTAGATTACACGTATACGAGTTCGTGTAGGTATAGTAACTAACTTACTTCAGTATCTCAAATAAACAAATAGTAGGACAGTATTTTTAAGGGTATGAAATAACTGTAAATACTCCATTCTAATAGCATTGTTAATTTCTCCATAATATTAGTACGCTTTTAATATAATTTCAACACTACAGGCAAAATTATATAGTTTCACACGAGTAATTCAGAATGCTTGCTATAAATGTATCATTATTTTAATCGTACATTATTCCTCGCATATACATACATAAATTGGAACATGTTATTGTATATTTATTTGAATTAATTTTTCGTCTATTTGACTACGTGATCACGATATGACGCCAATAGCCTGGAGTCTGAAGTAGACACCATATCTGGCACATGTCCAAGACTATTCAATCAACAACGTGCCGTGAAATGGGGACGACTTTGCATCCTTCTTTATATGTTAGAAGATTAACATTACAAGTCTAGCTTTAATTACAATATGCATCAACCTAAGATTAATGTATTTTCTTCTTTCCAGTAAAATAATGGCAATGGGATGAACATATAATAAATTATGAATGAAGGCACAAGGAGAGCCTTAACAGGCTCTATACACAAGATAAGAGAGTTTGAATTGGAAAAAGTAAGAAAACTTTTGTATAATTTCTAAATCTTAGTACCTACTGCTATAAACATTTACAGTTTCTGAAGTGTTCATTGGTATAATGTTTTATATATAACCTACTCGTATTAACTATAGGGCGACGCAGACGGTTAGATTTTCGCCATGTCTGATAATTTAAAAATATATTTTATAAACATCTCAGTTTCTATGTCCGGTTACTTCGAGCAATAAAATGAATCGGTGGAATATCGAAAGTTCTTTCGGATAAAAAAGTTGTTCTGTTTCGATTACGCTTTTAGACTTTCGTTACAAAATACTCGAAGTACCACTAATCTAAGAAAAATAAAAGAGATCGACAGTGCATCATTAATGTATTTTGGTTAAGAAATCACCTACCATCAAGTGAACTTCAGCCTCTTCTGTCGTTTTTGCAAAAATAAATAAAAAACCTTTCAATCAAAGCAGTAATAAGTCTCAATTAAATTTATAGGTTTGTTTGGTTGAAGAATTCGACATATTACAAATAGTCGGTGAAGGATGGTTTGGAAAAATTCTTCTCGTAGAGCACAGAGCTTCAGATACCGAAATAGTGCTGAAGGCTTTACCAAAACCCTACGTATCAATACGAGATTTTTATAGAGAATTTCATTACAGCTTACACTTAAGCGCACATAGAAATGTCGTTACGACTTTCGACGTAGCATTTGAAACCGCTGGCTTTTATGTTTTCTGTCAAGAATATGCTCCACTAGGTAAGAATTTAACTCAAATTTATTTTTTATTCAGAAATAAATCAGAAACTGCAGACAATAGTCACGCTTTACGATCTTTATAGATGCATATGTTCATTGTTACGTTTCCCGACTTGGACGGTGGCCAAAACCGATTTGAATGAGTATTAAATCTAATCGTTATAGGTTTTAGTGATTGAAATTACAATTGTTACATTTCTTATCGACTTTCTTATATTTCAGGCGACCTTACTTCAAATATGCTCGACACTGGTATCGGTGAAATCCACACAAAGAGGGTAACTAAACAACTGGCAGCAGCGTTGGATCACCTCCATCAAAGAGATCTAGTACATCGAGATGTTAAATTGGATAACATTTTAATATTTAAATCGGACTTTTCTAGAATAAAGCTATGTGACTTCGGAGAAACACGAAAGGTTCAGTCGGTTGTCAGACGTAGAAACGAATGGCTACCGTATTCTCCGCCGGAAGTTTTGAATCTATCGATGGATAGTTCTTACAAGTAATATTCCATATTAATTGCATTCAAATATTATATATATTTTGTTTCTATTAGCCGTAGTGATTTTCTATCCTTATAGGGAAGTTATATGTACAATTATTGTGACAATGTATTCTTCAAGATAAGAATAATTAATATTAATTTTTATAGACCTACGACTTACGATTAATGTTGTAGGACAGTTAATCAATTTTGTTTCGATTTAACTTATGTACCTAATTAATCACAGAATAGATAAAAAAGGCCTTTTCTATCAATTCCGTGTAATATACATTGGACATAAGTTTGAACGAATGACTAAATATTATCGAAATATAATAATATATCCCTTAATGCTATATTATCGTCTTTTAATTATATAATCGTCAATTATCGAAAATATAATTTAAAATTACTTTAATTTGTTACAGGGCATTAATCAGCCATGATATTTGGCAATTTGGTATAGTTATATTTATTTGTCTAACTGGATGTTTACCTTGGCAAAAAGCTGCATTTGATGACCCCAGATATTTAAGGTAAAACAACCTCAACATAAAAGACATTGCTGTAGAAATGCCTATACTAATGTAGTGTATGTATTTATAGTCCTAAATCTTGATAAATACATTATACATTGTAGGTATCTTTTTATAGATGATTTATTACGAGATTTAGAACGAAAGTCTATGTTTATTTTCTCATAGCTATCTTGTTAATACAGTTGTGGCGTCTTAACATTAATTTGGGTAGTTTATTTCACTCATAAACCATAATAATACTAACATCCCCTTCCCCGTCTATCCTATTTTTAATTAGATATTTATCACAGTGTCTAGATAAAGTGCACTTTTTACTGATTGCATCACTGAAATATGTCAATGGTTGCATATTTTTTTTGCAATCAGTCGTAACTTTGCAATATTTTTTTCAGTTACTTTAACTGGTACAATAGCGCAAATCCGCTGAAGAGACAACCAAAATTATGGAAAATGGTATCGTCAAGAGCACAGAAAATGTTTAAGAAATTTATTGAGCCTAGAGTGGATAAAAGAGCATTAAATTTTACGGAATTAACGAGATACTATGACTATCGTTGGATGGCCAAAGGCTATACGGATAGAGTTGGTAAGTTCTTTTCAGTCATACATCGCAAAGATGTGTTTCATTATCGATCAAATTTTTTGATGGACTCGCTGACGCGATTAGTAAGTCGCCACATTCCAAAGTGTCGTGGGTTCGAATCCCGCCGGATGTTTATATTTTTCTGTAAGCGTGTTATTCCCTACAAATGTAGCCATTTGGGACATTCAACGGGTGTAAGAACTTTGGAAATTTCGTGTAACCAGCGTTCATTCCACATTAATGGAGGACCAGTAAGTGAGGTATCACCTAACAGCAAGTGAATCTCACGCTCGTCTGTCAATGTCTTAAATGGATAAGCACGTACGAGTTCTCATAAATACTAAGATAGTTTGTCAATGAAATTCCTTTAAAATAAACTTAAATTTTCAGCTGGTGGAGACATCGACGAACTATGTCCATCTATGTACAGTTTTCGTAGTGACCCAAATGAAAAGAATATTTTGTTAAAACATTTTAGAGATAATGGAATCGAAACTACTGTTGATAGGCAAGCGAAAAAACAACGAATACGTGAATGGATTCAGAATAGTGTTATAGAAGAAGGAGATGAGGAGGTAAGACAAGAATACTTACTTTAAATATCAATAAACTTAAACTTTATTTAAAAACGCTTTTCAGGAAGAGAGCACATGCGAACCCGGCGGTTACGATGATAGCGATGCAGAATTGGAAGAACGATCTCGACCACATCCTATCGATGAAAGCCATCGAGTTACTTTACGCTATGACACGGAAAAACATATCAATCCTAGGACTGGTGAAGTTGTTGAAGGTGTAAAAAGAACTCCAGAAAGAAACCCTCTTTCCTATGATGTCCAAAATATAGAACCAGTCGCACCTCCCAATGTTCTAAGGCGGTATGGTGTAAAGGACGATAATTCTCCACATAGCTCTACTAAAGACAGCGCATATGGATCTTTAGACGCCACCAGTCCAAAAGTAAAAGAAAAAAAACAATCATCGTCAGTAGATAGAATTTCTACGACTTCACCAAGCAGATCATTAAGTGCAGTATCTCTACAGCAAAATAAAATACCCCTCTCAACTCACGCACAAAGGTTCCAAAAAAGTGAAGAAGTATTTTCCAAAGAGTTAGACAATATTAAAGGAAGCTCATCGACATTACATTCATTGGCAAACTCTTCAAGGTCAAATAGCATTCAAGTTACTAGGAATGGTTCTTTAGATAGTGCTACGAATTGCAAAGATATCCCCCACGAAAATGAAGTTATAGCAACTAACGCCATTCCAAATGATCCTATTGTAACACAAAACGGTTTTGGCCCGGGACAAAAAAATGTAGAGAAAGATAGTCACCCTTACGTTTCCATGAAAAAATCTGTTTACGAAACTGTCAGTAGTCGCAGTGATGTCGGAAATAATAATTATAAGATAGATAGCCAATTAAATAATAATACTCCCGATAGTCCATATACATCCATGTTAAATATTGTTCAAGGGCAGATTAAAATCGCTCCTCATTCAAAAGGGACTAACAAAAATATAATAAACGTTTCTGTTACAAAAGTAAATCGAAAGAAACTGTGATTGTTGCTCAATCTTATAATACCTCTATTATATTGGGTATTAATATTAGTTATAAAATATACAAATAAATTGTAAAATTATTGTCAATAAAGTTACTTACATATGTTTTTAATTTTATGAATAAATTTTTAAAACCTTGCTGTTATATTTTTTTCGCTAGAACCTTTATAATGTTATTCTAAATAAAACTGATCTTATATGAATTATTTCATTTCGGGTTGTAGGTACCTAAACATCGCGCATGTTCTGTCAAGAAGAAGATAATAATTTATATTACATTAAGGGATGCAAGGAACACAACAAAATGTGTCCCCCTATGATAGAAGCAATAAGAAAAGTATTAAAGGACACTATCTTAATAATAAAATATTTTCTAGTTAATTTAGGATAGAAATAAATTGTTTACTTTAAGTGATAGGCTAGATTGCATGTGTTTAAGTCCTTACTTGGTAAGTGCTTAGTAATTAAATAAAAAAAATTAAGAGATGGCCCCCATAATATAATAATAATATTATTTACTAGTTAGATTATATGAGGGGTATAAAAGCAAAACAGCTTCAGTCCAAAATTATATTTTTTTAAGTAAGCACACCATATTGAAGAGCTCAAAAGCTGTAATATTGTATAATTATAATTATTGTGCAAATCCACCTCTATCCAAGGTAAAATTCGCTTTGAAAATAGCGTTTACTTGCAAATCGACTTCGATCCAAAATTTGTTAGAAGCAAATCGGCCTCGGTCACATACGACCAATCAGGAGCCTCAATTTCAAAATTTCTAAGATGGCGAATCTTTTAGTTTTCAAGGCAAGTTGACTAATAAATACTGTCCGTTTTTTTGTCATTTCTCTTCGATTTTCATTGGAATGGAAGAAAATATTCAACCTGCTCGTGCAGGACGAGTCAGGAAACGTGTAAGAAATGTAGAACAGTGGTGGCGTGTGCGGGAAAGGGCAAACAAGTAACAAACATTTGCTTGTTTTTTGACCGTTATGGTATATAAGATTTTTAAGCAAAAAATTTATAAAGCATTTTTTTTTTTCACTTAATGGTGGTAATTTTTTTTTTTTATTCTAATTTATCTTCTGCTTTTGGTTAAGGTATTCTGCAAAATAAGTTTAGTTAGTTTTAGTTCAAGAAGATAAGCCATCCTGCGATCCACCTGAGTCCAGCTGAGTCAAATATAATGGTTTAAAGACCTAAATAGGACTGTCTTACTTTTATATTTTCAATTAAACTTGATTTTTATTTCCAATTAAAGATATTCTGTTTCCAACAAAAACAAAAATTATTTAAATTTTTATTTTGCAATCGGTACTTTACAACATAACAACTGTCAAATAAAATAGTGAAATGCAAATTCGCTTCGGTCCATAGTGATCAAAAGCAAACATGCTTCGATCCAGTATTTAGATGCAAAGACACCTTAGTCCTAAGGTTTTTCTGAATTATTATGGTAATCTTATATATATTTTTTATTTTAGTTATTCTTACTTAAATGAAAAGCTCTAATTAAAAAACTAATAACAAAATTTTGCATAAATGTGAATTACTTACGATGTATTAGAAAATGACAAATAGCTCAGTATTGGTGTTTAGTGACTGAAGCGCCTTTGCTTTTACACCCCTCATATGTATTGTATAATATTTATTCTGTGCGTTTAGTGGAATGCCACAGACGTATAAAGACATTTTGACTATAGACAAGTTTTCTTTAAAAATTTACCTTTGTCAACAATATGTAAGTAATGTCAATTGTCAATGTCATTTCATGACATCATAGAGTTTGTTCGCGAATCAAAGCGCCGGGATCAATAAGTAAAGGCGCGCTCTTTTTAAAATTAATTTTTAAAAATATTTTCTCTACTTTTGTTCTATTTCAAATACGTTACTAAGGTTCTACTAATAAAGGTTTAGTCAAAAATAAATAAAATGACCAAAAAGAGACGGTGGAAAGAAAATCCACCAGACCCACGGATCGGGTACTCTTCGGACTCAGACTCTGGAGAATTGGATAATGCGGACAAGTACTTAACTTATAAAGTTAAAGGATATGTCCGCAAGTATCCCGAAGATATTCCGCAAAAGGACTTGGTTGTGTTCTTAGCACATAAGGAGGAAGGCAAAGTATTCAACGACAGGGATCGTATGGCCTTGTCTAAGGGCATTCGGGAACATGGTGTGTCTGGAGTTATGCATTTGCGCTCCATCAACAAATATAAAGTCGGTATAACTTTTGATTTACCAAATAATGCTAATATGTTTATTCAAAATAAGAAATTATTAGATCATCTTACATTAATAGCCACAATACCAGCTGGAGGTACCGAAGTTACTGGAGTTCTCACTTCAGTGCCAAGCGATATGTCTAATAAGGAAATTTTTGGTCTGATAGGCAGCTCGAAAAATGTGGTACAAGTAAGGCGTTTCATGCGCAGAGTCAGGGGTGACAACGGAGCAATAACCTATGCTCCTACACAAACAGTTGCAGTTACCTTTGCCTCCCCCATCCTTCCAGAATATGTTTATTTAGATTCTTGGCGTCACGAGGTTAAAAAGTATATCCCTCCAGTTAAGCAATGCCTCAAATGTATGAAATATGGACACATAGCTAAATTTTGTCGCAACTCTGAGGTTTGCTCAATATGCACATTAAACCATAACTTTAAGAACTGCCTAACCGATTCACAAAATGCAAAATGTGTCAATTGTAACGGTAACCATATCGCCATCTCCATTCAGTGTCCTTTGAAAAAACAAAAAATTGAAGAAAACAAAATTAAAACAAAGAGTGTAAACTATTCTGAATTATTTAATCCAAATGCTTTTCCAGCTCTTTCTGCTCGAACCTTAGAAGTACAAATAAACAATTTAATGAAATCTAACACATTTATCAACACTTTAGTCGAAACAATTATTAAAATAGTCAGTAATAAAGATATACCAGTAAATACAACATCAATTAAAGAAGTATTAAAATCTACCTTAAGTAACAAGTTCCCATCTGCCTCATAATGGATTTGTCATATTTAAATATCATTCAGTGGAATGCTCAAAGCCTCAACAGTAATAAACATATATTAATTAATTTCCTCTATACACATAATATTGATATAGCTATAATTAGTGAAACATGGCTTAGGCCTGAACAAACTTTTAAAATAAGTAATTACAACATAGAAAGGAATGATTGCGGTAACATACATAATGGAGTCGCAATTATAATTCATAAAAACATAAATTATACAAAAATTGACACATATTTTGATAATTCATTGCAAAATATATGCATTAAAATAGCAGTTCACAACAAATACTTATATATAGTAAGTTTTTATAGTCCTTTAAACTCAGTTCCTGTCTTCAATAAAGATAAATTTGAGCAATTATTGAGGTCTATTCCTCAACCTTTCATATTTGCTGGTGATTTTAATGCACATCATACTTCTTGGGGATGTAACTATGACACTCCACGAGGACGTAAACTTTTAGATGTCTTCGATGAAAACAACTTAGTTTTGCTCAATAGTGGTCAACCAACAACTGTAGGTTCTACAACATGGCGTCCCAATGCTCTTGACCTGACATTGGTCTCTTCATCTCTTGCATGTAATTGTGAATGGAGTGTAAACGATAGTCCTCTTGGTAGTAGTTATCATATTCCTGTTTTAATAAAAGTAGTAATTAGTGAAAATCATAACAATAATTTGAATGGGGGAAATTGTTCTAATGCTATGCATTTGCCTCTCTATCCCAACTATAAGTTAGTTAATTGGCAGAAATATAGCAACCAGGTTGATGATTTGTTAGTTGATCTAAAAATAGATAGATTAAATCCTCTTGATTCATATTTACATTTTTGTACAATTTTACGCAAAGCTGCTTCTAATTCTATTGCAAATAGTTCAAACCGCAAACCTACCAGTAATACCATTGATTGTTCTCTTTTTAAGAATAAAGGTAAAAAGTCCCCTCTCCCTTGGTGGAATCAAAAGTGTACTGAAGCTGTATTAAACTTCAAAACTGCATATTTAAATTTTAAAAATGATCCAAAAGAAGAAAACTATATCCATTTTAAAAGACTTAGAGCTGTAAAAAAGCTTGTCATAAAATCAGAAAGACAAAAAAGTTGGTTTTCTCTATGTGAAACTTTTAATAGGAATACACCAATATCTGTCATATGGAAATTCATGCGTAAATACAACAAAACATATATTTCCAATAATTGTGACAATGATACATGGATATTAGATTTTTTGCAGAAGTACACACCAGACTATGTATCAAACACTATGTCAAATCACAATAATAACAACATTAACTCCAGTAATAGGTTTCTTGTCAGTCCTTTCACAATTAATGAATTAATATCAGCCATAACCTCAAGAAGAGATACTGCTTATGGTCTTGATGGAATACCCTATATTCTACTTAAAAAAATTAGCATTGCCAGTTTAGAATCATTTCTAAATATACTGAATTTAATGTGGGATAAAAACATTATACCAGAAGAATGGAAAAAGGATTGTCTTATACCAATTTTAAAACCAGACAAGCCTAAGTTTTGTCCCGATTCTTATCGGCCCATAGCACTTACTTCCTGTGTTGGTAAATTATTTGAACAATTGTTAAAACAACGATTAGAGTTTTATGTAGAAAATAACAACATATTACCTTCCAATCAATTTGGTTTTCGTAGAAAATTTTCTGCCAGGGAAAGTATTTGTCAACTACAGCTTGATGTTCGTAACTCTTTGTCGGATCGTAAAAATCTGGTAGCTGTATTTTTTGATGTAGCAGGTGCATTTAACAGTGTTAATATAGATATTCTTTGTCATGAATTATTATTGTTGGGAATTCCTGCACAATTTACAAATTGGGTAAAAAAATTCTTAACCAATAGGGAAGTATTTGTTAAATTAAATACAAAGAGTATATAAGTAAGAGACGGCACTCCATACAAACGTCTCAGCTAGGGTGAATCATGCAAAACGATACCAACCTACAGCGAAACTTTTTCTCCATGTTGGCTTTACTGTTCTTACGTCAACGTCAAAGCGACATAGTGAGGGATACATCAAAACAAATGTACGATAAATTCTAGTGTTGTACTTAATATCGATATATTCTTATCGACAAAAATAATATTGCCTTTTAAGGTCTATAATAAAAAAAGGAATATAAGAAAACAAATAAAACAACATTTTTTATTTTGTATTTATTTTATCATATTCTGCAGATGCAAATACATATTTTACAGTATTTTCTTATAAATAAGACAATCTCTTCAATGGTATGTGTTTCATTTCTAAATTTATTGGACTTATATTAAACCTTTTAAAATCACATCCCACAGATAATTCCAGTAGACAAGACATGTATATATTTATCATAATATATAAAATATATTCATATACATATATTTATATGTTACCATCATATTAAGCTGGTATAAATTTAAATATTTGAACCCCTTTTTTTAGGGAGATTATAAATCCCTTAATGACATGTTTTAGTTGTAACTGAAAGCTCCACTTAAGGAACTTACAGCTTCCAAATTTATTTAGATAATATAGCCACTTCTTAACATAATTACTAAAATGTCTTACCTCCCTTATATTATAATGCAAGCATGTGTATTTGTTTTTAAGAATTACAAAAGATCCTAAGCTAGACCTGTTTTGTTTACTTTTGCAATCTTAACAGCCATTGACCATTATACTGAACCCCAGATGTTGATGTTACCCATTCAAATTGTTTACAATACAGCTGGTCGTTCTAACAAATATAATTCTCCTAAGTCGATGTCATCATAAACGGTTTTAACTGTATATATATACTATGTGTTGGATATTGCCCAATATGTAGTAGGAAATCATCAAATAGACTCTCTTCTAAAGGTTTTAAAGGTAAAAAAGTTGGTACAGCATGTGAAGAAAGTCTGGTTCTTGTTTGATCTTCTTTTTGAAAATACTTAACACAACAAACTTCAGTTGATGGAGTTTCTCTATTAGCAAGTATACAAGATCTTCTTGACCACTTTTTGCGCTTTAATCCATTGTTGATACCTGAAAAGTAATACAAAAACCAAATTGTAATATTTATGTATGATATTCCGATGGAAATACTTTACAGGATACTATCCTACATAACTTTTTAATAATAGATAGAAGAGTTAAGAAAAGTTAGTTGTTGTTAATTGTTATACACCTTTACACTAAAACTGTTCAATAAATTTTGATATGGATACAAGGTGTAAAATATACTATAATATAGTATATTTTACTTTTATATTATAGTATATTTTACTTTTATTTTATTTTTATATTATAGGCTCCTTTTTGTCTAAATACTGACAATGTATTACGTGAAGCGCATTCTGATTTAATATTTAATACAATATTTATTACCACGCTAATGGAATTACTATAACATACCTTATAGGATCGAGTGGTGATTGAGACAAGTGCAGATTTGAACCAGGTGTACGGTTTTTGTTACAAATAGCACACATTTTATGGATCCTTGAGAGTCTTTCCATCTTTATAATAAAAAAACACTAAACAATACACTTATGAACTTAAACGCGTTTCTAAAGGGAAGGCAAAGTTAAAGGCGATAAGATGTCCAATAAATACACTGGATTGAAAATATCGAGGTATTTTTAGCACTATTTCACAGTATAAGCACATAAACAACCACATATGAAGCAATTATAATTTCACCGATTGAAAATTAAGAAACGCCATTTTGAGTTTTGAAATTTTCTAACATTGAAATGACCAACATAAATATACTAAAAATTATTTTATTATATTGGCTATGAAGTGCAGTAATCAACGTTTTATGATTTGCAAATTGAAATGGACCTTACTACTTTGTAATAAAGTCGAACGTTTAAAAATCCTTGAATGAGATTTTCTGTTGTACCGAAGTGTCCACCCACTGATTAAATAGACATCTTTATGGTCCTAGACTTTCATTCAAAGGAGTATGTCAAGGAGGGATACTATCCCCACTTTTATTTATATTGTACATTCATAGATTAAATATAATCCTAGGATCCCAAGTTAAAAATCTTCAGTTTGCAGATGATTTAGTTATATACACATCAGGGAAAAATCAGTCGGAAGTAGTTCAAATTATTAACAATGCTTTAACAAATCTGTACAAATATTTTACTTACCTTGATCTTAATGTGAATCCATCTAAGTCTAAAGTCATTGTATTTGGCAAACAATCGCGTGACATGCCTACCATACTATACAATTATTATTCTTTGCCGGTCTCGCTTGAAGTAAAATTTTTGGGAGTTATTTTTACTCATAAGTTAACTTGGAATAGTTACGCTAAGCACATAATAACTAAAGCAAATAAAGCCTATAACATCTTAAAATCTCTTTCAGGTTCATACTGGGGCGCTGATCCTAAAATTCTGTTGTTGTTGTACAAATCATTAGTTCGTAGTCATTTTGAGTATGGTTTTTATTGTTTCGCTGCAGATACTAGTGTTGTAAATAGTTTAGATCTTTTGCAAAACAAATGTTTACGTCTAATAACAGGAGCTTTCAGAAGTACTCCTATTAACGCATTGCAGATTGAATGTAATATCCCACCGTTAGCCATTCGATTCAACTATTTAAAAGAAAAATTCTTACTTAAACTTTATAGTGTATGTGGTAATCCATTTTTGATCAATTTGTTACACTCTGCATCTCATTCAAATGTTAAATCATTTTATATGCTGCAAGGTCTTCAAAATTTCACTGATTTTATAGAAAATACAAACATTCATCAATCTAAGCATGTCTTGCCAAGTTACGAGGGTTCTTATAGTGGTAAATTTCCAGCAATTAATATAGTTATAAAGAATAAAGAAGATTTATTTTCAAAAGAAGAAGTAAATGCAATGCTATCAGAATGGTTAGATCATAAATTTATTTATACTGATGGATCCAAAAACAGTGAATCCGTGTCTTTTGCTATTTATGAGCCTTCCTCAAAAGTAGGCATAGGTCAGAAAATCAATAAAGATGCAAGTATATTCACAGCGGAAGCTGTCGCTATCTTAAGTGCTTTGAAACATATTGAGAATTGCTATAGAGAGCACACAAAATGGGTTGTTGTAAGTGATAGTATGAGTGTTCTACAAAATTTAGCAAATAATCATCTAAATGCTCATACTAATTATGTTATATTCTTAATAAAACAGTTATGGGTTGAACTAAGTCATTTAAATGTAATAATTAATTTTGTGTGGGTGCCTTCGCACATTGGTGTTCAAGGTAACGAACATGTTGATTACTTGGCTAAACAAATTGTAAAGTCAGGAGATTCTCCTATTAATATGAGTATTCGTATTCCTTATACAGATGCAATTAGTTTAATCAAACAGCGGATGTGCCAAGCATGGGGAAAACATTCATATTATTGCACAAACGTTCAAAACAAAGGAACTTGGTTCGCCGGTCTCGATGTCCAAATAAATTCTACACCTTGGTTTTGCAAGCACAAAATATTCACAAACAAGAAATTTTATACAACTATTTCTCGCATGCGTTTTGGTCATTGTCGTTTAAATTACCATCTTCATCGTATTAAAATGGTTGATTCTCCATATTGTGTCTATTGTCAATCATCAAAAGTACAATCACTACATCATATCTTCTTTGAGTGTTCGTCTTTCAACATTCAGCGCCTTGTGTTGTCTGATGGGCTTTTAAAAATTTACAATAAAGTTGAAAGTATCCCGCATTGCATTCAGGAGTTACTTAAAAATGCCTCAACTTTTATATTTTTGTACAGATTTGTTATTGAAACTGTTAACGAAATTTAAAATTATATTTATGTACTCTTTGTTACAGTAGTAAAATAATAGGTTAATAAGTTAATTATAATATTAAAGCTGTAAATATATTTTTTCTAGTAAATAAGTTTTTTCAGAATTTTTAAATTAGATTCTCCGTCACCACTCTTCGGGAGTCCTGACGGACAAGATAACGGGATTTGTAAATGGAAATGTGCCTTTTCTACTCTTTGTTGGGTAGTAATAAATAAAGAATTATACGTACGATACGTATGTAAAATCGGATTGAACAAAATGTATTTAACTGAGATTTTAAAATTAAATGACATACGTCAGACTTATGGCCGCGTGGAAATAAAGATATGATAATAACTAGTACTTATATTACGAAAAATACTGGATATTGGAAGATTCCGTCTTTGACGGGGGTCGTCATTAATTAAAAGAAGAAGTACTATATTACGATACATATAAAGGATAAGAAACGTAAGACATAAATAAGGAGAGATAAAAGGGAAAAAAATAACATAAGACAAGGCGGTATGGTCGAAAGACTTTAGCCTGCCCTATGGGCAAAAAAAAAAAAAAAAAAAAAAAAAAAATCAAAGCGCCGGTTTTGACTCTCAAAGTTTGTTGAAACCGTTAGAATAAAATAAATAGATTACATATTTGCTGTTATTTTTTGTGCACAGTGATAAACTATTTGATAAGGGATATATTCAAATTATATAGTTATTTAATAACGTAACAAATTTTAAAATGTCTCATAACCTCCAAGCTTCTTAAAACTGACAAACATTTATCATTTCTACCTCAAGCAACACTAATTAAAATGCAAAAATTACAAGACAGCGTATTTTCTATTTTAAAAACTACAAGTTTGTCACCAGCTGTGTTTAGTTTTCTACAACCGACAGAAGATTTTGCAGGTACATATATTGCATTAGATTCTAAAATAACTTATTGAAAGCAAACTAAAATTTATGACTTAATTGAACAAAATTATTACATTGCCGAAGACTATGAATCACAGCATCGCAACTTATTAAAGCTGCCAAAACATTTATTCTTAATAAGTTTGTGTTACTTTGTAATAATAATGATACAATGTTAACAAAATTGATTAACATTTCAGAAACACCATTGGGAGGTATATTACGAGATACCAAGCATGGATGGCTTGCACTCGGACCTAAGTTCTGTGTTGTTGATCTAAGAAATGGATTAAAAGTTGCAGCCAAGACATTTGGTAATGGGGCAAGGTACTGATTCATGTATTATTTTTGTGACAACACTTATTATTTATTTCCCCCTCATAAAAATATCAATGCTTCAACATTTTGTATAATGAGTATTTTTTTTAGCCATGTTGCAGTTACAAGTGTTATAGAACTTCCACACCCTCTTACAAATAACTCACAACAGCTAGTCATTAGTCTTGACATTGATGACACGGGATTGCTATGTGTGTTACATGTGAATGGTTCTCAGACATTACGCTGCATTCAGTCTGATGTAATTATCACCGAGCTGGCCTTGTGTGACGATGTAACCAGTGGACCGTTTACATGTTTTGATGGACTGTTGATGGCTGGAACCCAAAAAGGGGAGGTTTTGGTTATTGATTTTAATAGGAATGCTCTCATCCAAGGTATTTTAGTTGCATGGTTATAGTATTTAATATTTCTAATATATTTTAAATGAAATTGGGAAGTAACTTGATCACTATTGAAGTTTGAAGGCTGTATTGCTGTTAACTATTCACTGGTAAACAAATTAAATACCAATATCATCAAGAATATGTTTATAAGTAAAAAAAATATATTATAACAGGTGGTATTTCTAATAAGAAGGCTTGTGATTTGAAGCATAAACTAATATATACACTTTAATATGATGTTGGTCTAGTATTGCTTTTAAAAAATTATAGAAAAGCAAAATGATAGTGCTTGCAATTATATTTGATTGTGTACACAATTGATTAACAAACTTTTTGTATCATTTCAGCATTAAAAGATATAACTGAGGGGAATGGACATCTAATAAAAAATGAATCAAACCCAGCCAACCTATCACATATACCCCTTAAAGTACTACACAAATATAAAAGACAGGGGGAACTTTCTGTGAATAATGATGAACACTTAACAATACTTTTAAATGAAGATTCATTTCTTGATAGTCAATATTTATTCCGTAACCCAGATGGTACAGTTCGTATGAAGGCTGATAATGACCATGTCCGAGTAACAGTTATTCAGTACATACCTCAATTGGGCAGCTTGGCTGTTGGGTATAATTTTGGGGCATTTCAACTGTGGAATATTCTAGATTTAGCTCTGGAGTTCACATCTCAAGTGAATGTTGAATGTTTGCCAGTGACACATTTTGGATTCCAGGTAAAAAATAATTGCTTAAATTATACCAGCTCTAGAATATAACGAAATGAAATTTATAATGCCTCAGTGGCTCATGGCAAGTGTGTTGTGTTTACCAACAGAGGTCTGAGGCAAAAAGATATTATTATCGGACAGGGTATAAAAAATTGTCTGTTAATTGATCTGTGAAATAGACAAAGAAATATGTCTGGCCCATGCCCCACTTGGAGTATTTCTAATTCTCTATGTTGTTTCACTTTGTCTTCATCATCCCAGTTAACACAAAATAATACATTATGTATGATATTTGAACATACCAAGAAGTATGATATTAGTTATTTGGTCTATGTATTTGTGTGTTGTTCCCACAAGAATGTAAGTAAGTGCTCCTATTTCACCATACATACTGCTAATAGAGGACAAATCTTTGTTTTTTTTTTTTCGTTTATATATATTTTTTGATTATTATAGTTAATTACTTAAAGATGTCATGTAGAACTTGGTATAATGGTTGCAGCTCCTTACAAAACATTTGTAAAACAAAAACTTGGCAATTAAAAAGAGTGGCAGCGAGTTTCTTGCCAGTTCTTCTCGTCCGTTCTACGCCCTTGATTTGAGAACTGGCCGTAAATGTAAAATTAGAAGCATTTAATATGTATTTTTTATTGACGTTCATAAGTGTACATTGTGTTACCTAAATTAATAAATGATTTTTGAATTTGAATTTGTATGTTATTTTTCTTGCAGGAACCATGTGATGATCCTAGAGCATTTTGTTACTTATGGGTGGTGTTCTCGGTAACCAATAGATTTGAAGAGCATGAGTTTCCTCTGGCTGTGATGTACTCTCTGACTTATCAGGGAAAGAGAATTCTGGTTGACAACAAGTGTTTATACCAAGTATGTATTTTACTTTACTAATTATTAAATTAAATTCCATGTAAAGAAGCTTGAGATCAATGATTGCAGAATTATTTAGAAGCATTTAGTGCTTTTCATTTGTAACCCTCTCTGTAATGGTTTGAACATTACAACCACAGATAAAGCACAGAATATCTTTAAAGCTTTGCTAATCCATAATTGCTTCTACTCCTTTGAAGAACTGCAAATAAATAAATATTAGTTAATAATAATATATGTTGGACCAATAACTTTAGAAAACACAAACAAGGCTTTATTGAAACATGAATACAGAAATAAATAGAAATTGTCTGTTAAACAGGCAGAAATGTGTTTGCTACATTACCTAGTGCCTAGTGGTAACAAAAATTTCTAATGCTGTTTGTAAATGTAACTAGTCCACACTCACAGTCCCATTTGATTCGTATAATATTTTTCATCACCTCTTTGTTGTTTTTCAGGAATTTTCATCAGCAACAATTCGTTTTCAAGTGGAGCTTGGTACGATGGGACACCCTCATTTGGTAGGAGGCCGTTGCATATCTACCCACACTTTCTCCATTAATACTATGCTGGGAGAGGAAGGGGAAGACAGTGAGTAATTATTTACTACCAATATTAGTCTTATGAAAAGGTATAACCTGGACATGTGCAAGTTAGACTCGTGAATAGAGGGTGCCATAAAAAATTTACGGTTTTCGAATTGTTTTCGTTTACTTGCGCTACATGACATTGCTTGTGATATTTATTGTCTCACCAGATTTTTATCAATTCTAAGAATTGTAAATATGCCTTAAGTTATTAATGGTTTCGTTTCAGCAATGTTAAACCTGTGCCAACTGGTATGGGAGTGTTGGGGAGAGCGAGCCACATCCTCTCACTATGGAATGTTGCTATTTGATCTTGACCAATGGTACAAGGATCAAATGCCTGGTTAGTACGTCTTTCTTAGCATTTTCATATACATTTTATATTATTAAGATTATCTCAACACTGGAACAGTGTTTTCATGCATGTGATTTAAAAAAATAGTATGCCTTTTAAGCTATATTCAAATTATTATTTTTTATGTTAGATATCGACAGACGAGCATTAGTTTCACTTGATGGTATGTGATACCTCAGCCACAGAACATCAGTCAATGATGCGCTGTCGATTTACTTTTTACTTCGAGCATTCGGAAATCCATAGACTAAAACCGAAACGCGCAATGTGCACTTCACGGTTTTTCCATCCATGAACGGTGATTTGTTACCCGGTCGGAATTTCGAAGTCCGGTCTTAATTCCCGAAGTTACCAGACGTGAGGAAAACAGACTTACAGAAAACAGGAAACTTTAAACATGTTTTCCCGGTGGGATTCGAACCCACGACCCATCGATGCGCACGGCAGGTGTTCTACCGAATGCGCCATCGAGTCCGTCAAAACATTATAATATTATGTAGATAGATACATAGATTATTCTTTATTGTCACACAAAATTAATAAAACCAAATAGAAAAGAAAGTGGACAAACGGCGGCTTTATAGCTATTTAGCTATCTCTTCCAAGCAACCGCATGGAAAGAATAGAGAGGAATTAATTCTTATTATTTTCCTCTCTATTCTTTCTTTTATCTATATATGTATATATAAAAGAGATTCCCACCTATATATTGACTCATCACGATATCTCTGGAACCATAAGGCGTAGCGACTTGAAATATGGTAGGAATATTCCTTTCGCCGAGTAGAGGTCAGCTAAGAACGGATTTTACGAAATTCAACCCACAAGGGGGGTTGCGGGGGCAGTTTCTAGTATTATAGTATATTTGAATTACAGCTACATATCAGCTTCAAAGCAACACGTTCATGAGTACCGCTTGGTGCTCGGAGCTCGGCCGGGGGTGTCTCGCGCTCGACTTGAGACTGGATCCGGGGTCGCTGTCTCCGTACTCGCACGCGACGAGACTAGAAGAACACTTCTATCCCAATTCTTTGCAATACAGTAAGTATTTAACCAAACAGATTTTCAATAATATTGTCTTTTATTAACGCGAGTATCACACATTTAAATAGAATACTGTATACCGGATTAAAACGCGATTTATTATTTATATTGTTTAAATTACATGTGAGACAGACTGAGTCTGCCCGTAACCACGGTTGCTGAAAAGCATCCGAAACATGGGGATAAATAATTTTAACAATATAAATAATAAATCGCGTTTTAATCCGATATACAGTATTTTATTTCGATTTTCAATATTCAATTAAACCATTCATAAAATACAATTTTTCAACTTAAGTTCTGTTAAGTGATATTCTATAATTGTTTGTTATAATAAAAGTAAGTATATGACCCGAATGGCAAGCAGATTTTCAATATTCATTTAAATCAATTCATAAAATATAAATTTTCCACCTAAAAGCGTTCTGTTAAGCGATATTGTATTAGTGGTCCTTCAAGCCGGTTGTATTGGAAAGTCGCTTTTAATGTTTTAATTTTATACATATACAGAATATTTTTTATATTTCAAAGGTTTCTTAACCTAACCTATTTTTTATGTCAGATATCGACAGACGAGCATGAGGTTCACTTGATGGTAAATGATACCTCAGCCACAGAACATCAGTGATGCGCTGTCGACCTAATTTTTACTTCGAGCATTCGGAAATCCATAGACTGAAACCGAAACGCGCAATGTGCACTTCACGGTTTTTCCATATGAACGGTGGTTCGTTACCCGATCGGAATTTCGATATTCCTCCCACCCGGTCAATGCCCGAAGTTACCAGACTAAACATGTGATCCCGGTGGGATTCGAACCAACAACCCATCGGCGCACGGCAGGTGTTCTACCGAACGCGCCAACGAGCACGTCAAGTAATTTTTTTTTTTTTTTTTTTTTTAAGATTGCGTCTCTCTCAATACGTCGGAAGCAATAGTTCTTCACACAGTGGGCATCCAGCGACAGATTATAAGTTCTATATCTAGTACGGGTCCTTCGTGCCTCTTGTCGCCGGGGCGGCTGTACACGGCGTGTATGTCTGCGGGTCTGTTGCCGGCCTATCGAGACCAGACTGTGGACTCCGATACATGTGTGGTGAGTATGATATGTGGCTTTTTGTGTGAAAGAATGATGTTATTTATTCAGTATCAAACCCTAACATTAAAAATATAAATAAATGTTTGATGTTTAAAAGACCACAGTCTGAGTATTGTCTAACAAGCAGTGAGCCGCGAAACAACTTATTATTGTATTGTCTTTTATTAACGCGAGTATCACACATTTAAATAAAATACTGTATACCGGATTAAAACGCGATTTATTGTTTAAATTATTTATCCCGACGTTAACATATTATATAACATTCGACGTTAACGTAGTCTCCCGCGACCACGGTTGCTGAAAAGCATCCGAAACGTCGGGATAAATAATTTAAACAATAAATCGCGTTTTAATCCGGTATACAGTATTTTATTTAAACTTATTATTGTCTCAGTTTCATTGATCATATTTCTTGATATTATGACACATTACTTTTTAGTCTTAGTATTCATAAATAGGGAGTTTAATATTGTCTTTTATTAACGCCAGTATCACACATTTAAATAAAATACTTTATACCACATTAAAACGCGATTTATTATTTACATTATTTATGTCGACGTTTCGGATGCTATTCAGCAACAGTGGTCACCGGAAACGGTCGGCGTAAATAATATAAAAAAATGACTTTTTAATCCGGTATAATAGTAATTTCATTTTTTACTTTAATGGTTTTCCTTTTATTTAGGACGAACAGCGGAAATTTCTTCTATCCGTTGCGCTTGAAGCTCGAATGTCCCAATTTCTTAAGCGCTGCGCTCAAGACTGGGCCACCGGGACTCACACGGGAGTTGGCTGTTCTCTTACTTTCCTGGTACGTATACTGCGTATTAGCACAGTGGTCAGTGACATGGACTGGTCATCAATAGGTCCTGAGTTCCAATTGAGACCATTGTTTACAATATAAAAATAACATTTCGATTTTAGATATCGAAAAACGAGCGCAAAGCTCGGTTCAGTGCCGGTGTTAGGGCCACTGACACCCCGGGCAAGAATATTGTGGCGCCCACTTTAGGAAATTAACGTTAATTTTCTGCTTATTTTTTTAAATGCACGAATTAAATTAGACATATCTAATTTTCCAGCGGTTTAATTTTCAATCGACAGAGTAACCAGGTTACGATATGTGTGAGAGCATAGGTATTGAAGGTATGCTTGACGGGAGACTTCAGACCTCGGCCCCCCTCAAATTTGGCGCCCTGGGCCGTCGCCCTATCGCGCACGCCCCTAACACCGGCACTGGCTCGGTTGACAAATAATAATTATAAAATAATTTATCTCGTAGGTGATACTTTAGCCACAGAACATCATTCAATGATGCGCTGTCGACCTATTTTGTATTTCGAATATTCGGAAATCTATAGACTGAAACTGAAACACACAATATGCTCTTAACGGTTATGGAAACATGAATGAATAGTGATTTGGTGTAATGGAATATGTTATTTATTTTAGTTATTATTATTTATTTTATTTATTATTTTAGTTAATTTGTAAATACCTTGGAAATTCACTAAAGACTTGGTTGTTACCTTATCAGATACATTTATTCCAGTTTAGCCAGCACAGGTTGTCTGGAAGAAATCGCTTTTAAGCGATAAGGCCGCCTATTGCTTTGATATGTTATTTCTATTTGTATTATATATTTTTTTTGGTGTGCAATAAAGTTATATTATTATTATTATTGTTATATATAACTAACGAATTATTGTAGAAAGCTACCATAATCATATGGTTGCTTTGTTGTTAAGAAAATCTGTAAAGTATAGATAATATTGCTAAAGCAATCTCCTGGCATTAGTTGACTATAGAAATCTAACATAAAGTGATAACACCTTAAAAGTCACATTAGTTATATGAGTAGAAATAGTCGTGTAATTTTATTATATGCAAATAAAATGCATTCTTAACATGTGGAATCGTTTTGCCAGTCTCTATGGAATAGTAACAGACCAGACAAAACGGCATAAAACTGTGGCCGCACTTCCAGATCTTAAGGAAATGACGATAGAAAGAGACAAAGCTATACTCAATGAATTACGCTATCACCATTTCTCGTAAAGTGACATGACAGATGGCAATAACACTGCTCTAAGAGATCGCAGTACGGCAGTAGTAGATAGTGTTGTGTATCGGAAACTCATATAAAAGGAAGAAATGTTATTTTCTCCTAGCTTACTCTTATTATGGTATTTTAGGTCGATTGGGCGTGGAAGCGCGCTATAGAACTGAAGGAAAACGCTAAGGAACTTATTTCTCCGCTGTTCACCTCCGCTACATTACCCGACAGGTGACTATAAAATCAAACGCATAAGTACTTAAAATAACTTTGAATTACATTCAAAAAGTTTTTCTTGCAATGATATTGAAATATTGTATAATATTATTCATGGGTGTGGGAGAAGAGGTAGTCCAAAAAACATGGATTGACTGTGTGAAGAATATGTGTTTGAGAGGTGTGACTGATGATATGACGAGTGAAAAAAGAGAATTGAAAAGATACTGCGCCGACCCCAAATCAAAAAAAGGATACAGGGCAGGAAGAAGAAGATTGTCTAAATCGTTAATTTTGATTTATAACAATTAGTTTTTCTTTGTATATATATAAAACTGCTAAAGATAACTAGAACTACTTTATATAAAGTCTATTCAAAACGTAGACTCAAACTAAACTTACAAAATTTTAATTTTTCTATACTATGTTTTTACTCGTCTCAAAATTAGACTCAAATCTGAGTCACGTTTTAGAACATACCAGCGGGACCACCATACAAGCCCAAAATAAATGTGTATATTATATAAGTTTTATACGAATTATATTATTACGTAGTATATCATATGACTTATATAATAATATTAAGTGCATTATTATTTTTCTTTTTATGGATACATTTAAAGAGCCGGGCTTTTGGGTTTGTATGGTGGTCCTCAATGATATTCGTGTATTTAGAACGAAAAATATTCGCAAAATTCTGAACTCCCTACCGGCTTCTGTCTTTCCGGACCACTATAACTTGGGTATCTTTAAGGCTAGGGTGAATAGGCTTCTAGACAGATGTGCCCTTCCTTAGATCGCATCACCACTTACCATCAGGTGGGATCGCGGTCGAACGTCTGTCTATTTTGCATTTAAAAAAAAAACTAAAAAAAATTGTATTGTTTTCAGAAATGTGATACGATGTCTAGAGCACTGCGTACAACAGCTGAGTCAACTGACAGGGCTCCTTGATGCAATTTTGACTAAATGCTGTAACCTGGTTGTTCCTGATGGTGAGTTTAATTAATTATTTATAATCCCGTGAAATATCAACTGAAGGAAGGATTAACAGAATGATGATGATGACAAATTAATAAACAACAATATCTATACAAATAATAAAACAGTAGAATAAAATATTATGTACATTGAAAAACAAATACCAGAAATGGAGAAGGGGAAAGTATACATAAAAATCATTATAAACGTTTTTGTCTGTTTCATCACGCTAATCTCTGAAGATACTGAACCGATTTGCATGTAGCTTTGTCACATAGATTGAACTTATTTTAGGTTTTTGTAGGTATTTTGATATAAAAAAAATATTGTTTTTTTTTCAGCTCTTAGTGAAATAGAAGAGAAATACAAGGGTATAGGCACAGTATCCCTATATTTCCAAGTGATTCAGTGGTTCCTGAGAGTGGGTTTGTTGCCGGAGAGGAACCATCCCCATGCATCCTTGCCATACCCCGCTGAACAATTGTACTCCATATACAAGAAACGGTAAGCTTTAATCATTTTCCTTCAGAGATTAAAGGCCCAATTGCATGATACCATTTTCTTGTGCATACAAGAGCAATAATTGACATCCAAGAATTGTAAGCAACTAATTACATACGGATATTACGTGCTGAGGGCCTAGCACGAACGACTATCGACAAAGTATTCGAATCGTCCATCTGTCAGTTGTATAAGAAATCATTTGAAATTTCATACAAATGACAGTTAGACGATACGAATATTTTTTCGATAATTGTTTGTGATAGGCTCTCTATTTACACCAAGAAAAGTATTGAAACAAAACTTGTATAACAGATCAAGAATATTACTTATATATTATTTCAATTCAATTGTATGCAGTCAGTTCTCCTTTGTGTGAAGACTCACCTAACCTTATCTTTGCTTAATAAAACGTTAGTACACACGGATTGTTACATGAGTGCCGGATATATCAGGCACTTATTCACGTGTCATTAGATGGATGCCGGATATATCCGGCACCCGTATCGAATCGGTTAATATACGAATTCGTATGAACAACTAAGTTAGTATGAACTTAATTTTTGAACATATTTTTAATATTTCAGCCGTGCAAAGCTGCATCGTATACAGGGTGACACCGTAGAGGGTGATCCGAGCTGTGTGCCCAGTCCTCTCCTGTATGTCGATCAGCTCATTGTCAACGAATTCGGGGGACATACTGTACATCAGTAAGTATTTATTTTTTTATTTACCATACTTTTAGTCGGTAAATTCATATTATAGTATTGTGTCAAATATGCGCTATTTATTTAAACATATAAAAGATACCCGTCTAATCTTTTAGAATAAGAGCAGACACAATATTTCTGTGCCTTTTTCATGCATTTCTTTTTTCAGAAGCAAACAATTAGGCAATTAATTCCACCAAGCTTATCATCATATCATTATTAAGTTATCTAATTTTTTTTTCAGGATATGGATTCGTGCCGGAAGCGAGTGTGGAGGACTGTACCCGCCGCCGTCTCTGTACGCGCTGTTGAGACTGTACTTGCTCCCCGACATCTCCGAGGAGCACAAACATTCCTTGCTGCTATATCTGTTGTTTGATTACTCTATGGTCTACGATGATGCACAGTACGTATTCCTAGCTAAAAAAAAAGATGTTTTAATAATAATAATATTTTAAACAGGAAATAATAATAATATTTTAAGATCTGAGATCAGATCTAAGTCAGGTCTGGGAACATCGCAAGCGTATATAGAACAACTTATCAAAGTTTCATCCTAATCGGATGAATAAGAATACATACAAGGACAAACATACATTGATTTTTATTTATATAGATTTTTTTTTAAATAAAGTGTTGTATGCAGGTATGAAGCGGTGATCCGTCGTCTGATGCAGTTCCCGCCGATGTTCGGACTGAGCACCACCCTCGTTCGAGCCACGCAGGCCTTCTGGCATCTCGACCATAGGGACTTTCATGTGAGTACCTGTTATATCCAAGACAGGGAATAACTGATAATAGATATCTAATAACATAGATTTACAGAGAAGCACAGGCCCATACTAACTTTTGGCACAAAAAAGTAGTTCTGTGCAAAAAATTATACAGCGCGCGGCAATGAATCGGTGTAACACACACATCTAAGCAGTCCGCTGACTCCTCCCCTCGCGTTGTCTCGCTTGCTCTCACGAGCGAACGGCAATAACGCTCTAAAAGCGGCTGGGTGCGAGAGAGTGCGCGCGCCGCGGTGGCTGGGGTGAGAACTACTCTTACCCCAGAGAAAACGTGCCAAGCGCGCATATAAGGCCTGTGCTTCTATTTACATCTATGTTCTTTGGTATTTGTTATATCCAAGACTTAGGAAAAAGGTGATAATAGATATGGAGAAGAAAATGATATAGCCACAACTCAAATCAAGGCTTATTAATAGATTACAATTTAGAATTACCCTCCACCTAACATTTATATCAAAACACTAACTAAATTAAATTCAAAAGTCAAATGTAAAATATAATTCAGATTAATGTATTAAATAACAATGTTATAATGACATAATGTAATAGTATAACATTGTAAAATAATATAATAAAATAAAAACAATTTTGTGAAAGAAAAAAAAAGAATAATAACATTTTTTCCAGTTCGCACTGGACCAACTCCAATGTCTAACCGGAAATACCTTATCCGACTGGCAACACCAAGTCGTCCTGTCATCTTTGCTCGCTCAGAAGAAGTCTCAAGCCGCGCTACAGTACCTGCACGTTCGAAAACCAGCACCGATTCAAAATTTAAAGTACAAAACCGGGGATTCCCCCAATAATGCAGTGAACGGCCACGATAAGTTAGAGGATTGGCAGTCGTGCTGCGACTTGTATCTGGCGAGGGGTCTGGTGTTCGAGGCATTGGATGTTGTAAGAATGTGCGTGCAAAATGCCGGCTGCCTTGAAGACAAGATACATGTGTTGAATTATTTCTTTAAAGGTAAGGTTTTATACAAGCACTATTTAAAAAAGATACCTAAGAATCTATACATTTTTAAAAGGCCGACAACGCATCCATGACAATCACGAATCAGATAACCCGCCAGCTCGGTTGTCTGATGTGTAATAAAAAAATACTTTTTGATCAAATTGTTCGTTTTTGTTTATATTTGATGATGTAATACAAAAAGTTTTTGTTGTTTTGAACTAAAACTAATAATTCACTGTCATTTTTATCCTGAATATAATAATTAGTAATTATATAATTGGTATGATTATTTTTTCCCCCGAATACTGATATAATGTATGGTTAGTCTTTCATGTTACATTTTTCAAATCCAAATCATTGAAATGATTTTAATAAAATTTTGTATGGAGCCAACTTGATCCTTGAAGATGGCCAGGCTTATCCCGAGCAAAACATCTCATTTCCATTTTAAGAAAGCAGCGGGAAAACGTGTTAAAATATAATTTCTCGAAATTTTTATTCAGCTAACCATTACTATATTGATTACATTTTTAAGCAAATCTTTCTAATGGCTATGTTGGCTTTCACAGTTTATTACAGATATAAACGTTACCAGGCAATAAAATCTTTAAAAAAACAGACGTAAACGGTGTACTCTATGGCTCTGCCGTGAAAAAAACTACATGTTACAACTTTTTTTTTAAGGTTGCCGCAACAGCGGGCAACTCTCGAAGGTGTTGCAAGTGAGCCTGTTGCCGGTTGAGGAGGAGGTGTTCATCAAGTACTTGCGGGAGTGCAACGAGCCGCAGACCGCCGACGTACTCGTCATGTATTACTTGCAGCAGGCCAGGTAAACTATCAGAGAGAATAAAGTGAAGTGAAGATTACTTAGATAAATTTAACACTAAACCTACCACAGCGGTCAAATTACAGCTTTCGAGACTTAAATAAAAATGGTTAAATTCCAGGTTTTCATTTTTATTGAACTATAAAAAGCTGCTAATATGAAAAAAAATGTTATATAGCTATATTATATTATAGAAAAGCAGCAGTGAACAATTTTTATTAGTCTCAATAGCAGTCATTTGACCGCTCTGGTAGGCTTAGTGTTTAATATTACTGGTATTGCGGATGTCTATGGGCGGCGGTGATCACTTACGTGAGCCGCCTGCCCGTTTGCCCCCTATACTATAAAAAAAACTGTATACCGGATTAAAACGCGATTTATTAATTTATATTGTTTGAATTATTTATCCCGACGTTTCGGGTGCTTTTCAGCAACCTCAAATCGCGTTTTAATCCGGTATACAGTATTTTATTTAAATGTGTGATACTCGCGTTAATAAAAGACAATATTAAATATTAGATACATATCGAGAGTATAGTGCTAAAACCAAATAAGTATTTAAAGGTGTAAATTACATTCAATTCAATCTTCGCGTATCATCCGCGGAGCGTGCCGGTGACCGCCCGAGGGCGCTATTAGCGCCCAATCAAATGACCGCCCTATTTTTATAGGGCGCGACCCCGCAGTCCCCTGCATGCCATTTCCTGGCGCAAACAGGGTTCCGTTTTTCTCGATCGAAGATATACTCGATTCAATTTCAAAAGTTTAGCGACAAAATTACCTAATATATAAATAATATATTCCATCAAAAATTTATTTAACTAACTGTTGACCATTGATAGATTGCCGTACAAACATTGCTTATTTGTCAAAAATGTATCCCTATGACGGATTATAACAATACGATCGCTAGTTAGGTATTTACATATAATGACTATTCTTCCGCTTTTAACTAAGCAATCCCTGCCCAAAAGTCGTCTCCGCTAGTTTTTTTTTGTACAGATTGTAGTTCAATAAAAAAAAGTTGCACAACCCCTCAAACGTTCAGCCGTAAGTCATAAGTCGGTGTATAGTTTTGGATAATACTGCGTACTCGGACGGTTGAGTGGCTAAAATAATACATAAGAGTCAAATATTACAGATATCTAGAAGCCGAACAGTACAACAAGCAAATAAAGTCCAAGAGCAAGTGGCGGGAAATGTGCCGCTCCTCGGAGTCGGTGGCGGATGTGGCGGAGCGGCAGAGCGCGCGCGACGTGCTCGTCGAGGTCATGTGCGGGTTCGTGCCCCGCGTGGCCACCACCGTCGCGCGCCTGGCCTCCGCCGAGTTCGAGCCGCACGGTCAGTCTTAGACATGGGTAACTCAGCGAAGTGCGTCGGCTCCTTGAGTCAACTCCAAATTGCGCCACGACGCAACAAAATGGGACGCGCAAAACGAGCAGTGAAACCTCCGAAACGCACGCAACGCCACGCTCATAGTTCACTCAGTGAGTGGGTACTGCGCCGTGCGCCAACATATTATGAATGTGTGAGCTGACTCACTCTGCGCAGTGAAGTGTGCTGTCGCAATTGCGCAGCGCAGTGCAGTGTTACACATGTCTAGTCAGTCTAGCCCTAGCATTTACATACTGTAGTGACATCTGTACAGAGACGTCAATAATCCTGAATCGCGCTATCGGAGTGTTTCCGAGCGCTGAATATATAAGGTGATTTTTTTGAAGTGGGTGTTTATGACCAACTTCGATACTAAGAGGAATAGCGAAAAGTACTGAAAGGAGTCGCGAGGCCGATTTTGATGAAAACTAAATATGTATTGTTGGATTTTTAAAAATCAATATTCCTAGCCAGGAATCGAACCCGTTGATTTTGATAAAAAAATACATACTGTAGTATTACACCATTCGATAGTGTATTATTTAGATCAAAATATACTGTTTTTAGAAAAAAATAGAAAAAATATTTTTTTTTTCAGTTCTGAAGCCCAAGCCCATGTCTGTTTACGTGAAACCAAAGTCACCTAAAAACACGTTCACATACAAATCATCATTTATACAGGTACATATTTTATTTAATATTTCTTTATCTTTTTTTTATTTAAGTGTTCGTGTACTAAATGGTACTAAGTCCAAAGAAATTTGAGATTACTTTTATAACATTTAATATGTTAAAATGGCATAAGTTGATGATATTTAATATCAATAAATTGTATGAAAAAATATAATATATGGTTTAACCTTTTTTTCTAATGAGTCAAAACCAGTAGTAAATATTGCTATAATTTTGGACAAAAGTGTACATTTGCTCTTTTTTTAGTATATAACATAACTTTTGTATTTTTTCAGGACACCATAGAAAATGCAAGCGAAACATGGATCAATAAACCAATCATGAAGAAAGGTCTGAAACGAGCTTTGAATATTGATGAGACTCCATTCATTTGTACTCCTAAACTTTACAAGACAAAGAGGTAGGTGATAGTCTCTAGATATCTCAAAAATATAATATTTCATATTTTTAAGAGAAATAATAATAAAATAAAAAGGGTTAGAGTCTTACCGTCATCCCTTAAAGGAGTATTGCAGAAGTCCTTTGCGATAGAAAGAGACAGAGCTATACTTGATGAATCATGCTGTCACCTTTTTTCGTAAAGTAAAACTGCACTAACTGCTCTTAGAGATCGTGGTACAGCCACTGGACAGTAAAATAATAAACTATAGCTCATATTGTCACTAATTAAGAAGTGTCGCGGCTTAAGTATTTTACACGAACGTGAACGAGAAGAATCCATAGAAAAATGATCTAGAGATAAAATGTAGCTTCTCTTATTTTCTTAAACCCCTTAGAAAACACTCTAGGAATGACTAAAGATGACATAATTGAGTGACAGAGACGGCGCTCTACGAAGCCGAAACTAGCCGATTGTCTCCCTCTTTAGCTCGATGTGCATTTACTGGTTACTGTAAAATAACGGTATTTATGTTTCAGTCTCTTATCAGAGCAGAGACAGAACGACTCGACTCCAGCCAAGCGGGCCAAACTGAATCTCTCGCCAAAGACGCCAAGGAACAAGTCCGGTAGCGCGGTGAAAGTTAGCCACAAACTGAGCGACGAGATCGCCACGTTTCTCGACATGCCGGACGTTCAGAGCCCACGATACAAGTCTTCGAGGCCTGAGACGCCTCACAGTATACTCAAGGTAAGAAAATAACAGAAGCACAAGCCTTATAGCAGGGACTGAAACCGGTTGATTTTTATTATCCAAAATACGTGTTTGACTGAGATACCATGATATTAGTTTTAATACACACTAAACATACCAGTATTTTTTTTTCAGTAAATAATTAAATATGAATAAACACGAAAGAATATTAACAAAAATCTTTATTATACCGGTATAACTCCCATAGTAAATTAATCGGTATTCAGTCCATGCCTTATAGGCGCGCTTGTCACGGTTTCTCTGCGGTAAGAGTAGTTCTCCCCCCAGCCACCGCGGCGCTGCTAGTATCTGTGTGGACGTACTCTGATGCTGGAGTCATAGCGCGCACTCTCTCGCACCCAGCTTTTAGGCTCATATGACGTGTGTCAGTTTTGAATTTAGTTTTGAGACAAACTATTTTTTCTCTATAGAATTTTGACATCTTGACAGTTCTCAAGAATAGATTACGACTTGAGTAACGTCTTGGAATACGGCCCTTAGAGCGTTATTGCCGTTCGCTCGTGAGAGCAAGCGAGACAACGCGAGGGGAAGAGTCAGCTGTCTGCTTAGATGTGTGTCACACCGATACATTGCCGCGCGCTCTACAGGTCAAAAGTAGAACTACTTTTTCCGTGCCAAAATTTTGTATGAGCCTTCTGTTGTAGTTTTTTTTTTATGTCAGATATCGACAGACGAGCATGAAGTTCACTTGATGGTAGGTGATACCTCAGCCACAGAACATCAGTCGCTGTCGACCTAATGTTTACTTCGAGCATTCGTTTCACTCAACATGCACTTCACGGTTTTTCCATCTATGGACGGTGGTTCGTTACCCGGTCGGAATTTCGATTTTCCTCCCACCCGATCAATGTCCGAAGTTACCAGACGTGGGGAAAACATGCTTACAGAAAATTATAAACATGTGGTCCCGGTGGGATTCGAACTCACGACCCATCGATGCGCACGGTAGGTGTTCTACCGAACACGCCAACGAGCCCGTGTAGTTTTTGTAACTTTTAAATAAATTACAATTATTCCTCCAGACCCGTAGACTGGAGTACTCGGAGAGGGACGCGATGTCTCCGATGGAGGCGCGCTACCTGGCGGACAGCGACGACGAGATGGAGACGGCCAGCGTCCACACGCACTACAGCGACTCCACCAACAAGTGAGATTCGCACCATTATTGTTTATTTAATAATTTATTTGGCTTCGCATGTGTGCAATGTAGATGTATCATGTACTATACACAATGCCTATGTTCTCGCTGAAATGTAGCTTTCTATTGGTGAAGTAATTTTTACAATTGGTGCAGTAGATCCAGAGATTACCTGCAAACTCACAAATTGTACCTCTTTATAATATTAGTATGACGGGCGGGTTTGGTAGAAAGTAGCGGGCCCTTGCGCACCGATGGGTCGCGGGTTCGAAACCCGCCGAGAGGATATACCGACCGGATAACGTACCATTCATAGATGGAAAAACCGTTTCGGTTTCAGTATATGGATTTCCGAATGCTCGAAGTAAAAAGTAGGTCGACAACACATCACTGACTGATGCTCTGTGGCTGGGGTATCACCTAGCATCAAGTGAACCTCATGCTCGTCTGTCGATATCTAACATAAAAATATCATTAAATATTAATCATACAACAATTTAAATAAGGTAGAAATTAAAGAAAAAAGGAGTGCAAATGCTGTGTCTCGTATTTATGACAAATAAATATAAATCACTATTGCTCGTGTATTAATTATCTGTATTTGCTTTTATCTCATTATACTTAATGAATAATGAATGAAAAAATTAAAAAATCTTAATTCTTACTAAATATAATCCTTACAAGGTTTCGGTTATTTTAATAAAAAAAAATATTTTATCTCAAAAAATTGAAATAATCCAGAAATATCATGGTTGCAAACTTTATGTTGTTTTCTGAATTTTCTTTTTATTTATCTGTTATTTTAATACTATTTGATTTTATGTATTAAAGAGTATGTCGTGCTTAATTAAGTCCATTTAATTTCATAATTGAATCGTTCCTAGGCACCTACGGTTCACAATACCGACCCCGACGGAAGTGGGTTCGACCCCGTCACCTGTAGCAGTCCCGGTACACACCCCCACAATCGATACCATAGATCATGGTGACGATGTAAGTTGTTTGTTATCTACATTTCAAGATATTAATAGTTATTGATTGATTCTCAGGCTTTTCTCAAGACAATGTCAAAATCAAAAGCTTTGGAGATTTAACCTTTTTTTCTGTTCTTGTGTTACACACGTGCTAAGGGAATATAATATACTAGTAGCAACACGCCCCGGCTTCACACGGGTGCAATGTAGATGTACTATACACAAAAAATAGCCTATGTATGCCTAGCTTAATATTGGTGAAAAAATTATTTAAAATCCGTCCAGTAGTTTTTTTATTTAAATCGTAAGAAACAAACAACCTTTCCTCTTTATAATATTAGTATAGATTTATAATCAACAGACTACGCCATTTTGAAAGATATTTATGTAATTAGGTCTAAAAACTTAAAATCTCCAATATAAGAATCATATATTCACCTATTTACAGTGAGCTGTGGTACAGTAAGCACGTTTCATAATTATTTAAATTTTTGTCAATAGATTAGTTAAATTTAATTTATAACATGTATTCTTATAACTTTTTCAACCTTAATAAGCCATTGATAAATCAAATATTTTGCTTTTAGACCCAAGTACAAGAGCAACCGGTAGAATCTCCGCCTAAGAAATTTGCTGCCGAGAAATATCCCACAAGAAAGACCTATAAAGACAGTGTTAGAGCAAGGTAACGTCAATTCTATCTTTTAACTATTTTCCTTTCACTAAGTTCAATTTATTTGGCTAGGGATTTATTTAAAATTGTATATTTAAATAAAATACTGTATACCGGATTAAAACGCAATTTATTTTGTTTAAATTATTTATCTCGATGTTTCGGATGCTTTTCAGCAACCGTGGTCACGAGCATACGGAAAGATGACAGTTGTCTGATTTTTGAAATGTCACAAAGTTGCCATATTAACGCCATCTACGGAGTTGATATTTACTGTAATTTTCTATATTATGACAATATTGGCTAACGGTATCCTCTTGTTTTTTAGTATGTTAGATTTGGGGTTTTAGATTTTTAATTACTGGATCCTAGGTGTTGGAAAGTCTCAAACCATCTTCTCTATTGAAGTTAGGATGTTTTTTTTTTTATTTCAATAGCCTCACGTACTAGTCTGGGAAAGAATCTACTTTCTCTTGCAAGGATTTTTGATTGGTCGAAACGTATGTATATTTTCAGGCGATCCCTTTCAATATCAGCCAATAGCAGTCTCTCGGATGATCCAAACACGTCTATCGAGAGCATAGCCGATATACCTGTCACTCTCATAAACCCGAAGTACTCCGGCGAACGGCGAGCGTACACGAAAACACCCGAACCGGAAGAAAATGAATCGAACCGAGAGTTTGAGTCACGTTATAATACACTAAAGAGTGAGATAGAGATACGTTTGAGATCGGGTGTGACAAGGACGGAAGATGCGACTGTGTTCGAAGGTTCGGTAGAGATGAGCTTTGTTCCGAAAACGCCTAAAGGCAGAAGGAGTATTCGATCTGCTAGTGAGAGCACACCCAATATGAATAGGTATGATTATATTTTATATATTTTTTATGTTAGATATGATATGATAGTTAGATGATAGATCAACAAAACATCAGTCAATGATGCGCTGTCGACCTACTTTTTAATGCGAGCATTCGGAATCCATAGACTGATACCGAAACCCGCAATGTGCACTTCACGGTTTTTCCATCTATGAACGTGGGAAGATGTTTATAGAAAATGATAAACATGTCGTACCGGCGGGATTCGAACCCGTGACCCATCGATGCACAAGGTAGGTGTTCAAACATTCGCGCCAACGATCTCGTCAGATTCTTCCATTTATAATTAAATAAGGCATAGTGATTGAATGATAATAATTTGGAATGCATAATAATATTTATTTCTCATACTAAATTGCCGATAGAGTTTTTCAATCTAAGTGGTAACCAAGAGACAGGCTGTGGCTAGTTTGGGGTCACGTCACCTCCTTAATGTATTGTACTGTTATTATAAATAAATGTAAACATACTATGTAATATTATATATATAAATGTAAATGTAAATGTATTAATAAATGTAATAATAATAAGTTTCTTAAATATAATGAAATAACAATAAATAATTATTTATAGGAGCCACAGTGGAACTCCTGAACGCCAAGACTCGCCAGTTGTCACAACACCACTTCTTTCTACCAGAAATACAAGGTTGTTGTTTTGGTTTTTTTTTGTTTTTTCTAGAACATGTTTATAGTGGATGTTTTAATTAAAAAATGGTAAATACATACGTCATAATCTTGACACTTATATAGTAAATGCATTGTCTCTATGCATGCAAATAATCGCAATTGTGTATGTAGAATCTACATACACAATTAATTAATTAAATACACAATTTATTTATCATTTACATTGTAAATATTTCAAGGTTGTTGCAATTTTTAAATATAACATATATATTTTTTGTAAAACATGATCACTTATTTACTTTTTAAAAAACGGCTAATGTTCAAATAATATTGTCTTTTATTAACGCGAGTATCACACATTTAAATAAAATACTGTATACCGGATTAAAACGAGATTTATTATTTAAATTATTTATCCCGACGTTTCGGATGCTTTTCAGCAACCGTGGTCGCGGGAGACTGAGTCTAAATAAATAATGAGACTGATAAATAATAAATAATTTAAATAATAAATCGCGTTTTAATCCGGTATACAGTAATGTTCAAATACAAATACCTCAATGTGCTAAGAAAAAACAAGTACCAACTAATTATTATTATTACCATGTAAATATAATTCGTCAAATAGTACCCAATAATTGAAATAAGGGTGCGTTCACATTGACCCAAAACTTAAAAATAATAGGAAAATGAACAAAATACAACTTTTATTTCATCTGGAATGTACAAGCCAAGATTAACATATTTTGTACCTTCTTGTGGGCATAGTACTCCATGCCAAATACATTCATAGCCAGTAAGATACAGTATCGTTAAACTAGCGATCCGCCCCGGATTCACACGGGTACAATGTAAAGTACATACACAAAAAGCATATGTTGATAATGTAGTTTTCTATAGGTGAATTTTTTTTTAAAAACAGTCGAGTAGTTTTTGAGTTTATTCTTAACATACAAAAATTCAAAAATACAAATCTTTCCTCTTTATAATATTAAGTATAGATATAAATAATAATAATTAAATAGGAGAAATAAAAGATAATATTATTAAATAGGAGCAGATCTCGCACACCAGAAGTAAGCCCCCGTACGTCCCCACTACCGGCCATTCCAGAAATGCCAAAACTGGAGTTGGACTCTGAATCACATCCAACTGCGACTATGCTGTCAAAACCTGCACCGATTAGGTGAGACCATTGTCCATACTTTGTCTGCACTGTGAATGAGTATTTAAAACAATTTTGAGTACTTATGTATAAAAATGGAAATTACCGTGTAAATTCAGATATTATACATTTTTTCTAAAATAAGGTCAGTCTGGGTTTTCCTTTATAATTAAATTAATCAGGATTCTGCGTAAGAAATTTAACAGTAAAGTGGTTCCTTATTAATTAAAACTATTTTGCTATACTTACAATGATATTTCAATAAATTTTCAACTGTATCATAATCGTGATTCATAAGATCTATCAATCGCTTTGTTGATGTTTCTGGGCTATGTGACTTGCATATGTTGTATATGTTAAACTCGATATCATTTACAATATGATATAATTATTGCAATTATTCAGGAGCAGACTACATACTCCAGAGAGAATAGAGAGGGTGATAGAATCGCCTCGTCTCGAAGTTATCAAGGAGTCTCCAACCAAGCAAGAGTCTCCCTCTGCCCGCAGAAGCTTGAGGTACTTTTTTTATAAAAAAAAACCACTTTATCCGTATAATCGTTTCAAATTCTAATAATAAATAATATATTTCGACAGGAGTCGCTCCCGTACACCCGAAGTCGAGGTACAGACTGAAGAACCGGTTTTAGAAATGCCGAGAAGTCTCAGGTAATTTACAAAGCTTTCTTGTTTTAATATTATTTTAGTTAAATACGCTATGACATTTTGTGATTCTTTTTTATTTTAGGAGCCGTTCGAAGACTCCAGAAAAGTTAATGTCGCCGAAGAAAGATGTATCAAAAAATAAGAAATCACTCTCAAGAATCGTTCTAGAAGCCAACACTTTTGCGAAAACAAAGCAAATTGAGAAAATGGAAACCGAAATAACTGAAGAAAAAACTGAAAATATAGAATGCACTCCAATGAAGCCTTCCAAACAAATGTCTGGCCTCATGGATGTAACTTTCTCTCCTATAGTTAATAAATCCGTTCTGCAAAGCTCTCATGAAAGTATTTTATCTGTCACTACTGATAAAATGAACACAGATGATGAAAATTCCAGAAGTGGACTAAAATTACCCGCATTTACGAGCATACATGAAGTATATACAGAAGAATCTGTTTTACACAGTTATCAAAGCAGCGTCGGAGAAATATCCAATATATATGAAGAAAGTAAAAATGAAAGCGTTAAGGAAGTCAATTTGTTTACTACCTTCAATGAAGATATTGGGAAATCCGTACTACATAGCTACGAAAGCTCGATAGACACAAGTGCTAAGGAAATGGAAAATAAAATTGAAGAGTTGCCTAAAGCACCGGAAATTAGTTTGAATGAAACTGAATTAGGAAAATCTGTTTTAGGAGATAGTGCCCTCGCAAATGTTAATCAATCTAGTTTAATGACCAGTGATAGTGAAATCGAGATTGATAAAGGTTGGAAGACAGAACAAGACTCTGCCACTGTGATACAGAAAGAGAAAGAGAAGATTGTTGAAATAGAGAGAGAGATTCATGAAATTGAAGGGGATTTATCAGATGATGATTGTCGCGCTGAAACTGACTCGGGCAACGAAATAGTCGAAGTAGAATCTCCGGAAGAATCAGAAAGTGAAGTTGAAGAAGAAGAAAGTTCAGAAGAGGTAATTAGATTTCCTACAGCATAGTTTTTCTACGAATTATATCTATATAAATAAAAATAAAATGCCGCATGTATGTACTCGCATCACTTGAGAACGGCTGGACCGATTGAGCTAAATTTTTTTTGTTGTCTTCAGAATTTTTAGGTGAAGGTTTGTATGTAAAAAAATTTTTGAAAAATCTTAGGAAATCCCTTTATTCATTAAAAAATAAATTAGATTCGGAACTCCGCCATCTTGACAGCTCACGTCATGCATTCTTAGCTTTTTTGGAATAACAGATGTCCACTGCAAATCAGTGACATATTAGACAATTAAAGTGGGTAAATGGGCATATTCAAATTTAGTGGGCGAAGCCAAAATTGTGGCAGAACAACGTCTGCGGGGTCCACTAGTATTATATAAATTTAAACTAATATTATAAAGATAAATATTTGTTTGTTTGCTACATACAATTTAACTCAAAAACTACTCGACCGATAGTAGTAGGGAATTGCCGGTTCTGGACCATTTCTGGACCACTTTGCCGGTTCTGAACCACGTTCTGGACCAGTGCCGGTTCTCGACCACTGCCGGTTCTCGACCAGTGCCGGTTCTCGACCACTGCCGGTTCTCGACCACGTTCTGAACCAGTGCCGGTTCTGAACCATGTTCTGGACCACCGCCGGTTCTGAACCACGTTCTGAGCCAGTGCCGGTTCTCGACCACGCCACCGCCGTCGATCCTTATATCGCCAGAATGAGGTTAACAGGAGGAGGGAGGGAGGGCAGCGCCTTTATCATGTTATTCTAACATATAACCACAATATCCGCTAAACAATTTAATTAGCGCTCTAATTAATATATTATTTTATCGGTACACTAGCCTCGCACTGCTGGTCCGTTAGTTCTCCCCGATTTATTTTCTCCAATTGACTGTACGTCCAATAAATCACACTTTCAATAATCGCCTTATGATGCTTACATTTATCACTCAAAATAACTTTGGACTCGTTCGTTGTAGCCATGGTAGTAGTGGTAGTGGTGGACGTTGTTAATATTGATGTTGAAGGCGCTAATGATGATGACAATACATCTTTCGCACCCAACAACTTGCTCTCCTCCGCCGCCGCCACCGCCGCCGTCGCCGTCGCCGTCGCCGTCGCCGTCGC
Organism: Anthocharis cardamines; assembly: GCA_905404175.1. NCBI lineage: Eukaryota > Metazoa > Arthropoda > Insecta > Lepidoptera > Pieridae > Anthocharis > Anthocharis cardamines. The sequence continues at coordinate 8,956,009 of FR989963.1, forward strand.
CGTCGCCGCCGCCGCCGCCGCCGCCTTTTTACCGTGTTGTCGATTGGATTGATGAAAGCGATCGCGTCTCGGCACCTTTACATTTATCTCCAAACCAAACTCATCCTTATACGTCTGCTCGTAACGATCCGATGACCAAACTTGCTGTAATGTACTTTCCTTATCATTTCCACTTCGTTTGTTGCGAAACTTTTTTTTTTTTCCTTCAACACTCCTCACAATCTCCATCTTATACAACATCAATTTACCAGTATCACTACATATCTTCAAACTTACTCGACGATTTTCCCCATCGCCCATCATTCGACTGTTCATAAACGCAATATAGCTACGTTGACTCATCGGCTTCCATTGTGATAAATCTTCGCGATGTAGGTCTTTTAAAAAATACAATTTTAAATACCAATTTTTCATTAATACACCATCCGAATCCCAAATAACGGCCCTCCTAATACTCCACGAATCATTACTATCGACGCATAAATTCGTAAGCTCATCGTAAATTGACTTTGTAACGTTTTTCAACACCCGATCGCTACTATTGCCATCTTCAAGGAACAGCGTCACCACCCAAGGCAAAAGTGATGTAAATAACATTTTTTTTTCTTTTCTCTACTAACACTCAAACACTGTACTGCACGCACAACTCTAAATAAAATTTTGTATATTAAAACGATTCTCATGCTCATTTTATACTAGTTCAATGATGCGACTACTAATGACACGATAATTTATTTAACACACATATTCCTATTCATAATCTCAACTAACATGCGTAAACATAAATAACAATACGCACGCCGACAATATCCGCAACACACAAATATATAGAGTAATTCTTTCTTCCATCAACAATACATACATACGTTTAATTCACCCTCAAAAATATCCACTATTCGCATCAATAATTGATACTCTACAATAACATTGTAACACTTCCCACACATCCTTTGTTCACCTATCTATCTAGTTTTTCTTATCGTCATCCCGCCACAAATAAACTAGCAGATGCATTTATTGCAATAAAACATTATCTATTCAACGGCATATTACTATTATTCTCATTTAAAACACACACATCAAAAAATATATATACAATCTAACTACGGAACACGTCACATCATACCAATAAAAATATAATAACATTATCCATCGTCACGAATACTATCAGCAGTCGCGCAGGTAACGCAATTAACACACTACCTTATCACCAACTACACCTCCGAATACCGAGGGTCGACGGCGGTGGCGTGGTCGAGAACCGGCACTGGCTCAGAACGTGGTTCAGAACCGGCGGTGGTCCAGAACATGGTTCAGAACCGGCACTGGTTCAGAACGTGGTCGAGAACCGGCAGTGGTCCAGAAATGGTCCAGAACCGGCAATTCCCTACTACTACCGATTTTAAAAATTATTTCATCGATTAGAAAGTTAAATTATCAGCGACATACATCATTATTGCTATATAAAGTATACCAAATTATTGTAGTAAAGTCATAGATGCTAGATCATCAATTTTTATCATTTGTTTATATTTACTACAAATTCGTTTAAAATAATATATGCAAATTTGATATTATTGATATATTGATTAATATTTTACAAAATCAAACAATATAAAATATTGGTAATAAACTTTTAATACATTTGTTTTATCAATTTTAGGAAGAGACCAGTGAAGAAAGTGTAGTTATTTCTATAAACGATTCGGATTCAGATTCAGAGCATTTGCAAATCGATGAACAACAAGATAATATGCAGCTGGAAACACGAGAAGCTACTACAAATACTGAACAATCCGAAAAAGTAGCAGATCATGTAATTATTGGTGTTGAGAAGGTAGTTGAAGAGAACGAAACACCTATAGAAAAAATTATTGAAATAAATGTTAAAAATAACGATAATGCGAAACAAATTGAAGTATCTGAGAGTATGGCAGTCTCAAATGATCCATTAAATGTAGCGCACATGTCTATGCTCACTGATGATAATTCTGTAGTTGAATCTGAACAATCTATTAGTCTCAATTATACCGAGGAAATAAAAACTACAGAAAAAGATACTGCTATGAATACTGAACAAGGTACTTATTTAGAATAAGTTAGCTATCTTGAGTTTACTTTAATTTTAAAGGAATTGACTACTCTTTTAAATAAAATACTGTATACCGGATTAAAACGCGATTTATTATTTATATTGTTTAAATTATTTATCCCGATGTTTCGGATGCTGTTCAGCAACCGTGGTCGCGGGGAGAAAGCATCCGAAATCGGGATAAATAATTTAAACAATATAAATAATAAATCGCGTTTTAATCCGGTATACAGTATTTTATTTAAATGTGTGATACTCGCGTTAATAAAAGACAATTGGCTACTCTGTTTTCTTTCAGATCAAGCTGTAGCCCAAATTAAAGTTGACGGCGTTGAAGGTCTTTCTGAAATAGTTCCTAGTACTACAGTCAGTGCAAACGAATATCTAGAACAAAATAAAAACGAAGAAATACAGAGTGAAGAAAAAATGTTGGAAGATACACCTGACGGTAGACAAACTGAAGAGAAAATAGTCGTAGAAAGTGTACAAAGCGTAAAAGAAACAGAAATCCAAGATGAAAATGTGAATGGAAGCAAGAAGACAACTAATGAAATAGAAAATAAAATGGATAAACCAGAACAAAATATGGAAATAGATGAAAATGCCCAAGAAACATCTGAAGAAACTCCACAGGTTCAGGATAAAGAAAAAGTTGAAAAAGAATTAACTAAAGAAATGCATGTAGAAATAACACCTCGCACTAGAAGAAGGAAATCCACTTTGTCTGATATAACCAGCGTTGAAGTATTAGAAACGATAACTGAGACAGTGGATGTAGCTAATGAGAAACCTAAACCACGCACTAGGAGACAGTCTTCAAACAAAATTGATGAACCTCAAGTATCAGAACCAAAAACACCCCGTAAAAGAACGGAATCTACGTCAGAGAAATCAGAAATAATTCCAGTAACTCCAGAAATGGATTCACCTAGAACCAGGAGACGATCCAAAACACCTAATACAGAAGTGAGAAGGATTCTTACAAGACGAGCTTCAAGGGAATTATCCGAAAAAGACGACGAACTGATGCCGCTTGAAGGTAATATAATATAGTTATTATCTATAAGATATACTACATATCTGTAGAACAAAGTTAGTTATGATTATGATACCAAGTCACTTTTTTGTATTCTTTACTATATATCTAGTATATAATAAATAAAAAGTCAATTTTATTAAACACTATGTTTTCGTAGACGGCAGTCGAGTTCAAGTAGTTTCTCCAAAAAATAAATTTTATAGATAGGTTGATCTAAGTTTATCCATTGACATGATCATGATATAAATTTATTCATTTATCGCTTTTTTTTTAACTTCAATAGAAGTTGATTTCTCGTTTATGGATTGACTTATCAAAAAAACTTTTACTAAAATATTTGTTTTTTGCTTTATTTTATTAATCCCGACTGTTCGTCAGTCTGCCCGTGACCATGACTGCTGAAAAGCATCCGAAACGTCGGTATAAATAATAAATCGCGTTAATAAAGGGAAAATTGGCGTGATTGTTGATCAGCGTATGAAACGGATAAATTGAAATGTGATTTGAGTTGTGTTTTATGTATAATGAATTAGAATTATATAATATAATATACCTTAGATATTTAATATTTATGTATGTGCCAGTGGCGGGACCACCATACAAGCCCAAGATCCCGGCTTGCTCTATTAATGCAACCATAAAAAGTAAAATAATAATGTACTTAACGTAATTATATAATATACAAACACGTATTACGTTAAAGTCGGCAAATCAAGTTTTTGGGCTTGTATATTATACCCGATGCTTAAAAAAGAAAACAGGTATTAAGAATAAAAATCATTGTATGCTAATTTTACTAAAAATATATTTAAAGAACTGACTCCACGACGCCGTACTCGCGCTAATAGCAAGAAAGATGACGATACTGCGAGCGTTGCTTCGGATAGCTCCGTCAAATCCGATATCAGCAAGGCGAGTGAAGAGGAAAAGGGTATCAGAAAGGGAAGGAAGACTTTATTGAGCACAAAACCTGATCTCACTGTGATACCTGAAACACCAGCTGAGGATTCTACCGAATCTAAAAATAGCGAAGATATCGATGAATATTCTACCGCGAGACGGTGAGTACTGAATAAGTATTAGTGTACATAGAAGAACAGGCCTTGCACGCTTGGCACGGTTTCTCTGGAGTAAGAAGTTCTCACCCCAGCCACCGCGGCGCTGCTAGTATCCGTGTGAACGCACACTCTGACGCTGGAGTCATAGCGCGCACTCTCTCGCACCCAGCCGCTTTTAGAGCGTTATTGCCGTTCGCTCGTGAGAGCAAGCGAGACAACGCGAGGGGAGGAGTCAGCGGACTGCTTAGATGTGTGTGTCACACCGATACGTTGCCGCGAGCTCTATACGTCAACAATAGTAATTCCTTTACTTTGTGGCTCTGTTCTTCTGTGTACATCAATGTTCTTTAGTATTTTCGATGGCTAACAGCCAAAAAGGGATAACCGCAATTCCGCAACTCTACAGAAAAGTAATTTTAACTTTGGAATAAACTATAAATAAATAAATATTATATTTGGGAGACAAAAAGTTTGTCGTAGATTCATGAAACTTAGACCAAATGACGCATAAAACCAAGTAATAAGAAGAAAAGAAAAGCCAAAAAAAGAAAATAAGTATATTTTGTCAAAAATGTCGTTTAACCCTTTTTGGCTGTTAGCCATCGTTATGTACTGTAAATTTTTAACTTGGTATGGTTTATAAATACCTTCTAAATGATTTTCGTGGCTATTGCGTTGCCTTTAACATCCGAAGTCCCGGGTTTGAACCCGGAAACATAAGATTCAAAAATAAATATTTCTTTCGAGCAGGGCACAAAACTGCTAATGCTAATATCTTAACCCTTTTCGTCCCAAATGTCAAAATTATACCTATATATAATTATACCTGTGTTTTTTTCTTCAAGGGATGTTTTGATCAAAAGTTACATCGCCGAAAGTCGTATACAAGTTTTGGATATTTGGGACGAAATGGGTTTATTTCCTGTAAATAACAAGTGTAAATGCACTGATTTTTATTATTCACAGTTGTATGTCTGTCTGCCCCATGCCCCATAATGAGAGCCCCACTCGAGAATTCATATTCTAAATAACCTTAATAGCAAAAATATGTATTAACTTTCAGAGTGACTCGTCACCAAAAAGCAGTATTGGAACGATCTCCCGCGCGTGCTAAAGGCCGTCGTGTATCACACGACGATGACTCGCGGCAGTCCTTTGAAGCACAGCCTAGCGAACTTGTAACGCTTCTTGATAAGACTGACTCAGAAGGTAGGGCATAAAAAGTACATTTCTTTTTAATTTTCCAAATAATATAAATACTATTGTAATATGCCTGCTTGATAGTATTTCTTGCTAATAGTATATATCCGCTTTCAAGTTGCGTAATGATTCTTAATTCATACATAGATCAATTTCGAAAAAATGACAGGAGGCCTATTACTAAAACAAAACACGAAGTTTCGGCGGACGGATCGTACTTTTTACTATTATGAATCCGATGATCGACACGTCTTTCGCAATAGGACATTATGTCTTTCGTTTGATATTACTATGATAGTAAGAATAATCGTAAATAGAATTAAAAATGTTTTCTTAATAAGTTAAAATACGAAGTTGTTTGTTCTTTCGTTTCGATCCGTTCGTTGCGTTCGTTTTTCGTAATAGACCTACAGGTACGTCTTTTTTCTTTATCGTATATCTACACGTGACGCAAGATATTTTGGTGTTATTTTTTATATAACAACCCTCTATGTATATTTTTTCTATTGCAATGTCTTCATAACCTTTCATACATGTTAGTGCATGCCTATTATTAATACAACCTATTCCTATCAGGCCCTCTAGATCCTGAAGAGTATCAAAATTCGCCAGACTCACTTCTATTTTCCGCTAGCAAACATCGAGGTAAGTAGCTTTCGCTGTTTTAGACTCGTGGCCCAAGACGTTACTCAAGTCGAAATCCATTCTTGACAATTGTCAAAATCTCAATGATTTGACAAGTCTCAAAACTAAATTCCTGGTTTGAATACGTCTTGAAATACGTACGGAGGGCCTAGCAAGAACAACTTGCGAAAAAGTATTCGTATCGTCGATCTGTCATTTGTATGGAATTTCAAATGATTTCTCATACAACTGACAGATGGACGATTCGAATACTTTTTCGATAGTCTAGTTCGTGCTAGACAATACTCGTATTTCAAGACGGGACTCAGGTTTGAATTTCGTACCGAGAAATTTGATATTTTGTTTTTTAATATTAGATTTCGACAGACGAGCAAGAGGATCGCGTGATGTAGATGATACATCAGCCATAAAACGGCAGTCAGCGATGCGCTGTCGACCTAATTTATAATTCGAGCATTCGGAAATGCTGACTGACATTGAAACTCGTGTGGGTTTTTCTATTTATGAAGGTAGTTTGTTACTCGTTAGGTAGATGTTCTAATAGATTTTGGCTTGAGTCGCGTCTAGGAATACCTTATGAATTTATATATAGTGCTTTAGTATCGGAAATTGTAACTTATTACGGCATGAAATGGCATGTTCCTGTTACTTCACGATATGCAACTTCATTTAACAATATTTAGCACATGGTATTATCATTTTTTTTAAACATAATACCCGAACTTATGCTGACTTTATTATAATACACAAACGTTTATCACAAAAGTAAAAAATAAGTTAACGTTTCAAGTAACACGAGAGTCGTTTTTATGAATCATACTGGTTTGTGTACTATAATTCAGTGTTTCAAACTGATTATAACCTCGTTGGTTTAAAGAAACGAGCTTGTATTTTTTTTAAAGCCGAGAACGCATTTAAAACATTTGAATCGCGGATGTCCATCGGCTGTGGTAATTACTATCAGGTAACCAACCTGCTTAGTTGTTCGCTCTGTAATAAAAAAATCAACACAAATATTTGCCCAGTGTTGGGATCTAACACCACGACACATCTTATTATAATTCTAGCAGTTAATGATTAAAAGTACAAGATTACGATTCGATTTTTGTGTTACTAAAAGATAAACGGAAGTATTGTTTTTTTTTATATAATACGTATGTCAGTTGTCATATGTCAAACGTCAATACTTAACCGATAAGAGACAGAAATCCGTGAATAGTAGGTAATATTATAGTGGCTTTATGGTTGGATACCGCCACTGCACTATGTATTTATTCCACAGCACTTCACACTATTCGCCTTTGTATAGTGAAGTAGTGTGATAATTTAGTTAGCTTTGTCACACTGCTGATATATTTTGTATGGAAATGGCATTAATGATAATAATAATCGAAAAAAATGTATTCAAAAAATATTATTGTCATACAAAATTCTCATTTTCGCATCTTATAGAGAGGAATCTGTGCCACAAGGCGTAAAGCATTTCCCTTCCCTATCGCACATGAATAACTGCGAATTTGATTTATATGTCAGGCAATACTGTGAACTGGTATAGATATAATTAGAATTATCTTTTACACAGGACGGCGTGCGGCATCGGAGACGAAGTCTGTTGTAAAAGCCGCGAGAATCGGCCGCAGGACTTCCGTCGATGTGATCGCTGGTAAGTTTGTAAACAATGTATAAAGTTACATATTAAGTAAAATATTATTTATTTATTACATCTAGTCAGAGTTTTCGAAAAAATGATATTTGTTTTCGACGGATTCTAGAATTTTTGAGGCAGTTACGTACAAAAGGATTGGTGTATCCGGCCAGACATCGATAATTCACTAGAGGCAATAAATGGACGCTGTTAAGCAATACAGTGTCAACCCACAAAATTACAAAAATGTAAATTTTGATACCAATCGCTTCCTTATGAGCTGGACTACATATTTCAAGATATGTATCATTTAAATCGTTTTAATAGCAAAAATATTGAAAAAACTACCGAGCACGCAAACCTAAAATGTTTAAAATATTTAGTAATAATGAATTAAATTCTATTACCTTTATTGCTACCAAGAATAACGACATACACTTAGTCTAAAAATAATAATTACAAAAAAGTCTATTATTTCAGTTATTTTTTTAAAGAAATTTTATAAAACCTAATTAAAACTTCAAACTCAATTTTGATTAACACTGTATTGCTTAACAGCGTCCAAATTACATTACCCGACTACGCGTTTTTCTCGACACAGCGTTTTCAAAATCGGTGACCACGATATATCAAAAGCGAGAGGACGGAACTGTATACTTTTTTATATCAAGAAAAATGTAGAGATTTTTGCGCCATAATTTGGAATTTCTTCGCCCTCCATTTCTTCAAATAATAATATTTTATCAAATCCTTCGATTAAAGACTTTATTTATTTTGTATGGTCGGTGTAGAAGTTATAGCGGTCACATCAGTGCTGTGACATAACCACGGCTGTGTTACAGATAATCCTGACTCGGTGACCCATTCCCTGCACTGAAATACATTATTTTTTTTGTAGATTTATTCTCTTTTATTTAGTGTACCCTGTGTGTGTTTTGTTAAATAAATGCTTTTCTTCTTCTTTATATATATTTACCTTATAGCAGGCAGTAGTTCAGAGGTTGGCTCGCCGACTCTCGGGCGCCGCGCCTCGTTCACGCGCGCGTGCCAGGCGATACACACGCCTAAAGGACGTCGGACCAGCACTGATATCAAGGTTTTTTTTTTATCTAATTATAGACTGAACTAGTTGCCTGACCCGGCTTCGCACGGCTATACTCATAAAAAAAATGAGACCAATTTAAAAAAAAACTGGATAGGGACACCTTAATCACCGAGCGGATGAAATATACTCTACGACCCATTCTCATGCCTACCAAATACATAGAAAAATTTATCAAAATCGGTCGAGCCGTTTCGGACTAGAGAGGCAACAAACACCGTGACACGAGATTTTTTTATATATATATTGGACAGTTAATCACTATCCCACTTGATGGGAAGCTGATGCGGTCAGGGTTGTAAATCACAACTGAGGGGTGAGCACGAACAAGTATCGAAAGAGTATTCGTATCGTCGACTGTCATTTGTATGAAATTTCTCATACAATTGACATTTGACGATTCGAATTCGATGTCGATAGTCGTTCGTGCTAGGCCCCCTGTTTAAAGGGTACGTACTCGTATTTACTATTCTATTTTTAGATATGACAATTATAAATTTAATAATTTATTAAGAACAAGTAAATGTTCTTATGTAGCCAAGTTCACATTTCAAGGATCGTCATGCTAGCTTAAATGTCATTGCTTGTGGCGGCGTCCATGCGTCGGGTTGTCTCCCTAAAATATGGCGAGGGGGCGAATGCTGGCCATGCGTCATACTCGTTCGACGATATTTTAAACGAAATAGAGCTGCGTCAAATCGATTCGCATATACAGTTAAAATAATTGGTTGTAATCTCTTGTACTCGATTCAACGATACTATAGCCACAAGAGAGTCTTAGGTAATTAAATATAACCAACCAAATACATATTTACAGACCTACAGAGTAAATCACGGATCACATTTATTTATTTATTTATTTGGAAAACCTTACAGCTTACCGGAGATTAACAAATTAATTTATTAAACAAAACGCTAATTACAAGGTTCACAGATTAATCAATAAAAATAATATTACAGAGAGAATACGTATAGAGTGTAGATGTATATTTGTGTGTGACTGAGGAGGTGTGTGTGCTTTTTCAAAATAATATGATACAAAATTGGCATGATTCAGTGATATTCGACGTTTGATAGTGTTCTAAGGATCATATCGATGTTAAAATGTGTTTGTTTTCAGAAGGGCGAAACCGATAGTAACCCAGCTTCCCCGGCGACGTCTGAAGCGAGTAGTACCACCCCGGCTCGACGCAGCGGGCGCCGGGCCTCCGCGCACTCCCTCACTGGCACTCCCGAGCCTGGCAAGAGGTAAGCGACCGCCAGATGTATATGGGGACCAATCGAATTATAGGCCGGCAACACATCTCCAGATCCTCTGGTGTTGCGGATTGTCATTGGCGGCGGTGTTAGCTTCTCCTTTAGTTTATAAAAAACTAGCAAATCGCCCCGGCTTCACACGGGTGCAATGTAGATGTACTATACACAAAACATATAGCCTATGTTACTCGCTGATAATGTAGCTTTCTATTGGTGAAAGAATTTTCAAAATCGGTCCAGTAGTTTTTGAGTTTATTCATAACATACAAAAATACAAATCTTTCCTCTTTATAATATTAGTATAGATAAAAGAGTTCTGTACATTCAAGTTGTCTGAGATTGTACATTGGATGTACATAAATTAATGATTCTAAAATCTACTAAACAACTGAACGGATTTTGAACGGAAACATCTAATATATAAAATTCTCGTGTCACAGTTTTCGTTGCCATACTCCTCCGAAACGGCTTTACCGATTTTTACCAAATTTTATATGCGTATTCAGTAGGTCTGAGAATCGGCTACTATCTATTTTTCATACCCCTAAGTGATAAGGGTTGTTCACCCTTAATTTTTTTTTTTTAATTTTTGGATGAAATTTTTTGTTTTTATTTTTTTATAATATGGCATTAAAAAATACATACAACCCTATATTTTCACTCTTCTTTTACCAACCCCTGCTTTTTTTTGTCAAAAAGTCTAGACCCGTGCGAAGCCGGGGCGGGTCGCTAGTATTTTTATAAAGATTTGATAAAAAAAACAGGAAATTCAATTGAAGTTTACAATATTATGATATTCATGTCATTTATTTCAGAACTCGTAAAGGAGCTGAGAAAAATCAAGATGTAACGGAGTAATATTAAGCAAATGTATGAAATAGGATAATTTAGTGTATAATTATTAATATGTTGCGTGTTTTGTAAATTAAAAACTATTCAATTATCATGTGTTGTTTTATTTATGAAGACACGATTTCGTGAAGCTAAATAAAACATGTTTTAAATAAATATTAAAATACTTTATTAGCACATCAGTCAATAGCAATCACATACATTACAGTATAACATAATACCTAAAGATGATTTAAGAGGCTTGAATGATAACCGTTTATTATGTAAATGAGATCACAGACGTACACAATCAGCCCTATGTTGTATCACTTCACAACTGCTATACTAAAATAATTCGATACAAATATCATCCTATAACTATGACAACGTAAATGCAGTAACTTTGATATTAATAACAAGGTAAAACAATATTAAATTTATTTTCAGTACACAATAAATTGTCGCCCATATTTCAAAAAAACCGTATGATAATACTTTTTAATTTAATCAATAATTTATAGGCGTTTGTAATTATTTTTATGCAAATATATAGAAACAGTTGATAGATATTATGCGAATCCTAAAGCTATCTTTAAAGTAAAAAATTCCAGTCTATGCTTTATCTTTTTCTTCGTAACTTTTAAGAGAACGTATGTGATGTATATCTAATACTTGTAAAGGCAAACTGTTCGAGAGAACATCATTTAAATCCACTTTGGGCAAAAAATCATTAGCCTGCTTCTTTATTTCCGGCTTATTGATAAGATTTTCACATATTTGCTTGTCTTCCTGTTTTAAAGTAGTCTTTTCTGTGCAGTCAACGACCTCGCGCTTTTGTCTCTGAACAGGAATTTCTCTGTTATTTTCTATATTTTTATTTAAATTAGCACCGTTTTGACTATTGGTATTCTCAACTTTAGGTTCAATATCTATGTGCTTTTGATTCTGTTTTATTTTAGAACTTTCACTCAAAGCTATAGCCAGCGGAACATTGCCTACAGTATTTACTACTTTTGCCGGTTTCGAACGTTCTTCACCTTGTTTATACGATTGCGGTTCGTCCGCTAAATGGGTGTGTTTTGGCTTTTCATCGTTTTTGATATCTTTAAGACTGTCTGATTTTCCAACATTTGATTGATTTCGTTCTCCTAAGTTATTATTATTGGACGGAGGATTTAAATTATTTTTATTTGAAACACTTTCAGGTTGAATTTTAATGATTGTTCCATTTAACTTTGGTTCCGATGCGTGCACGTTCACTATTGGCTTAGGTTTTTCGACAGGTTTAGATTCTTTATTGCCAACTTTTTCGCTCTCAGATATTTTATCTTGTTTAACATCTTTTTCTTCATTTTTCTTAATAACCTGCAAAGTTTCTACAGTCTCTTTTACAATCTCTTTCAGGTCATTTTTATCTATTTTTTGTGAATGTTCTACGTTCTTGTCACCAATAACTTGGTTGACTGATTTATCTGAATCTCCAGTTAAACTTTGTATCGCCGCGTTAGCTATTTTCTGAATACTCTCCACAGCAATTTTTTTCGCTTCTTCATTATCCACGTCTTTTTTATTTTTATTAATTTCATCTTTAGTCTTTCTGAGTTCATCCAAGATCTCTTTCTGTTCTTTAATCAACTCTTTCTGTTCCTGTCCATGCTGTTTAATAGTTTCCATCAATTGTTGATGTTTCATCATGTCTATCTTTTCTTGGTGCGATTTTAATTTTTCTTTTACATTTTCTTCGATTTTTTTAACGTTTTCACCATTTACTAAATTGTAATTAGCTTGGCCGTTTTGAACTTTTTCTTGAGTAAGAATGACTTGGCCGTTATGTATTCGCTCATCAGATGCTTTATTATTTACCTCTTTTTCTTTATCATCTGGAATAATGTCTTTTTTGTCTTCTAGAATTTGTTTAGGAGATTTCTCGTTAGATTGTGACTCAGGCGGTATTGGATTCGGCGGTAAAGCTACTGAATCTTTTTCATCATTAATATGTTCATCTTTTTTTGGTTCGATTATTTGAGGTTTTGGGATTTCTGAAGAAAAAAGAAAATCAAAACAAATTGGGTAAAAAAATATTCCAAGTTAGAAAGCTCATAAAAGAATAGAAGGGACTGTAAGTATACCTTCAGTTTTCTCCATTTTTTCAAAGAAGTCCTCGACCATTTTGTCAATTCGCTCCTGTGTGATATATTTCTCGTCATATTTATCTCTTGTATTTTCTGCCGCTTGTAAGTTTGCGTATGTACCGAGAACTAGGATAATTAATCCTAAAACAACTGTAAACTGGAAAAGAAACAATACATTTGAGGTTAAAAAGAATAAAAGGTAAAAATTAGGACTATAACAAGTAGTCAAGTAGATAATTATTTCTGCGTTTAAATAGATTTAAGTAGATTTTGAAGCTTGATGACTCAGTATAATATATTATTTGATATGATGATAGGCTTATTAGGTAATATTGGCGTAATTATTAAAGAAATGTTACCAAAAACAAAAATGCCTGGTTATTGCCTACTGCCTACTAATAAACATACCAGTAAAGGAAGGACCAATTTCATAGAAGCATTGTCGGAGACGAAACGCTCCGATAGATACCGTTCCATAATTATTTTATAACAAAGGATATTGTATAATATTGATTTTATATTTTGTATTATCTCTTACAGTTTTTCTCGACTCGACCATCGAACAATGATGCGCTGCCCATCTAAATATTTACGATTAAGAGTTACCTTAACGCTAATATCGTAATCACTTCGTAAATATAAACAACACTTTCTTATACAGTTTAACAGTTATCACCTTTGCCAAAACCCTTTCATTGGTGTTCTTGAAGGTGACATTGATGAAGCAAGCGGCCGGGAACACCACGCACACCAGCACGCCTATGGTGGACCCCACCAGCCCCAGCACCAGCTCGATGTTGGGCAGCAGCAGGCTGATGAACAGCGACACGGCGATGATGGCCACGGTGATGCAGCGGAACGTGCTCTCCGGGATCGAGTGGTTGATGATGTGGTCGTGGTGCGACGGGTGCACCTGGGAACGTTTCGTGAATTACTAAAATTGTGAATATGATGGGTATAAGGAAAGAGGAAGGCTAAATAATTATGGTTCGACTGTGTGAAAAATGATATACAGGTGAATTTTTCAAGTAGGCGTGCATGGCTAACTCCGAAACTAAGAGGAATAGCGTAAAGTACTGAACGGAGTACATAATATTGTCTTTCATTAATGCGTGTATCACTCATTTAAATAAAATACTGTACACCGTAGGAATAGATGGCGTTAATATGCAACTTTGTGACATTTCAAAAATCAGACAGCTATCATCTTTCAGTCTGGTCCGTGACAACGTCGGAACAATATTAACAATAAATCGAATTTTAATCCGGTATACAGTATTTTATTTAAATACTGCTACTTGTGATGACTGGTCGGACTTGAATACGTGTATGCGGTGATGTTAGCTATTTCGACTATGTATTTGCGTGTTGTTCCCACGAGAATATAAGTGCGTGCTCCTATTTCACCATGCCTACTGCTGATAGAGGATAAATCTTTGTTTTTTATTTTATTTTTTCGTTTATATATATATTTTTAATTATTATAGTTAATTACTTAAATATATGTGGAACATGGTGTAATAGGTTACAGCTCCTTACAAAAATTTTGTAAAACAAAAAACTTGGCGATTAAAAAGAGTGGCGGCGAGTTTATTGCCAGTTTTTCTCGTCCGTTCTACGCCCTTGATTTGAGAACTGGCAGTAAATGTAAAATTAGAAGCATTCAATATGTATTTTTTTATTGACGTTCATAAGTGTACATTACCTAAATGATGATAAATGATTTTGAATTTGGAGTTGCGTGCAAATTTAATATGATCTCACCTTTCTATACAAGAACGAGTAGAGGCTGGCACGACAGGGGAAGATGATGAGCGGGAAGCTGCACGCGACCGACATCACGAACCCCAGCTTGATGACGTCACTCGCCATCGTCGGCCGCAGGCTCATGAGCACGTTGCCTGTTACAGATGGACGCTGTTATGCAATAGTGTCAACCCACAAAAAGATAAAAATGTAAAATTTTATACTGATCGCTTCCTTATGAGCTTGCGTACATATTTCAAAAGAGATATATCTAATATATAAAATTCTCGTGTCACAGTTTTCGTTGCCATACTCCTCCGAAACGGCTCGACCGATTCTTACCAAATTTTATATGCGTATTCAGTAGGTCTGAGAATCGGACAACATCTATTTTTCATCCCCCTAAATGTTAAGGGTAATCCACCCCTAAATTTTTTTTTTAATTTTTGGACGAAATTTTTTATTTTTATTTTTTTATAATGTGGCATTAAAAAATACATACAACCCCTGCTTTTTTTGTCAAAAAATCTAGACCCGTGCGAAGCCGGGGCGGGTCGCTAGTATCTATATATGTTTTAATAGCAAAAATATTGAAAAAACTAAACATTCTATTACTTTAATTGCTACCAAGAAAAACGATATACATTTAGTGTAATAATAATAATTACAACAAAATCTATTATCTCTGTTATTTTTTAAAAGAAATTTACTAAAACCGAAATTATACTTTAAACTCAATTTTCTCAAAATGGCAATCATGTGGGTTGACATTGTATTGCTTAACAGCATCCAGATAATGTTCAGAATACCAAGGACTCCAAACGTTCTCATGTGTCTACACACCTGTCTGTCTAGACACCTTTCCTTAAAACTCTGTTTTTCACGTTTAAGTGAACCCCACTCTATCCAAAAAAAATTGCAAACTCATCAACATTTAAATAAAATAACTTTTACCAGATTAAAAAAACGCGATTCTTTTTTTTTAATGTCAGATAACGACAGACGAGCATGAGGTTCACTTGATGGTAGGTGACACCTCAGCCACAGGACATCAGTCAATGATGCGCTGTTTTTTTGACCTACTTTTTACTTCGAGGATTCGGAAATTCACAGACTGACATTGATACGCGCAATATGCACTTCACGGTTTTTCCATCTATAAACGGTGGTTCGTTACCCGGTCGGAATTTCGATATTTCTCCCTCCCGTTCAATGCCCGAAGTTACCAGACATGCTTACAGAAAATTATAAACATGTCGTTCCGGTGGGATTCGAACCCACGACCCATCGATACGCACGGCAGGTGTTCTACCGAACGAGCCTGGTAATTGTAGACCATAACACTGTTATAAATAATGTACAGAATACTAAGGACGTAAACGTTCTCTTGTAGACACATTTCCTTTGACCTGTTTTTCCTTTACCCAACCCATCAACATTTAAATAAAATACCTACTTTAAAAAAAATACCATATTAAAACGCAATTTATTATTTATACCGACGTGACGTTTCGAATGCTTTGATACGCAAAAGCGCGCCTATTCACGGGCAGACTGAAAGGTAATAGCTATCTGATTTGAATTTTGACTAAACGAAAATGTTCGATGTTCAACTATCAACGCCATCTTGTGATACTATAGTCCGTCTTCAAAATAAAAAGACAACTTCAAAAGGCCAACTTTATTCCGCTAGATGGCGCAAGTGTACTAATGATGTGTGTTCTCAATTTACAGTTCCTTACGAACATCGTAATCAGGTCATTAGGACTTAGGGCGAGGACATTTTATAATAAGAACTCACGTTACGAGAACTTTTAACATTCACATTTTTCGTTAAGTGTCAGTTTGGTTTTCAAGGTGCTATATATTAAATTTTATAAATTTTGCGTTCAGTCGTTATATACAGGAAACTTGAGTTTTTTACTAAATATAAAATAAAAATACAAAAGGAAACAAGCTTATATACTTACCGGATATATCGTGCGAGCTGAACGCGATATACCCAAAGAGGCCGAGTGTAAAGTACACACCCGTGCATATATTTATGGCGTTCTTCGTCACCACATTCATCTTCTCTAGTGATAGAGAAGGCATCGACTCAAATATCTCAAACAGTTGCCTGAAAGTTAAAATAAAATAACGAATTTTCATTCAGTTTTACGTATATAATTTGTCACGTTTTACAATATGTAGTGATATCGACACATGAGCGTGAGGTTCACTTGATAGTAATATACCTCTCCTTTTCCTTTTATATTCAAAAGTCCATAGACTAAAACCAAAAACGCGCAATTCATCTCTCAAACACAAAATTGTCTATCCCGGCGGGCTTCGAACCCGCGACCCATGGTAGGTGGCCGGCATAAAAGGCCGTCAATGCATATTGCCGACTTTTCAGAAAGCTATAAACCTTTCACACATTTACAATTATATGAAAAATCTTACGTCTGACAAAACAATGCCATAGAGAATATAGGCACACATTGTAACAACCCAGACGGTTTCCATAGCTCAATATGGTTGTTCCAGTCCGGTGCCAACATTTGAGAAGTGGCCTCAGTTATTACCTGTAATTTATTAACTCACTATGTATATATTTAATTTAACTAGACTGTATTTTCTAGGCAAATGTGAATAGGAACTGATTAAAGAATGATCATGCTCCATCCTACTCTGTTTTCACATACCATCAGATGAGACACAGTCAAATGATTGTTCGTTCTACCTTAAAATATGGCAGTATAGTAGTAGCCTAAGTTCAGGCCTTACTGACTAAAAGTAAACTTATGTACATTGAAACCATAAGTAACACAAAATATTGAATACATAAGGCTGGTATTAGAAGAATTTGGATTTTGAATATAGTACAAAATTACTACAGATCTGAACTTAAAGTTTCAAGGTGAAAAGTTCTCATTTGACATACTGTTATAAATAATTATTTAATCACACTTAATTAAGGTTTCAACGGCAACAACTATGTGACAAAGATACAATATTATAAAACACAATAACATAACTGACCTTTATAACCAGGCAGAAGTAAAATGCAATTGTTGCCGCACTCACATTACTCAAACTATCCACATTTCTCAACAGACCCAGTGGCAACACACACACTAGCGAAACTATCACCATTATTGATGTTCTAAAATATTTATAAAATATACATTAAACAATTTATATTTTAATAAAATAAATATTGAAGACTACCCAAACAAAATTGTAATATTATTTTTCTCATGTAAATGACTAATTTAAGTTTTTAATGTGAATAATTTCTTTAAACTGAAATTAATTTTGTCATATTCTGCTTTCACAAAAACCTGCAGCCCTGCAAAGTTTCTTAACACTTATCAATATGTTAACAGTGGCTTCAATATAAAAGATAAATGTATTAAAGTATTAACACCTTTTTATAGATCTACTACAAGCAACATGATGAAGTTTAAAACTTAAACTCAACTATGATTGTTATGTGACATACTTGTGTACATATCCTCCTGACACCTAGCGGCTTTACAAATAGCTAAATAAACCATACAGAATACAGAAACAGGCAGAATATTTTTGAACATCTTATTTCGACAACGGACGACCATCCTTCATGTAGCATCGATTCCCGAATTTGCAACAAAACTAGTTTAATGCTTTGTAACAGGGAGTTATACCGGTATAATAAAGGTTTTTGTTAATATTCTTTCATTTTTATACATATTTACTGAAAAAAAATACTGTGATAAGTTTAGTGTGTATTACTCTTTAAAACTAATATCATGGTATCTCAGTCAAACACGTGTATTGGAAAATAAAAATTAACCGGTTTCAGTTCTTGCTTTGTATTCTGCATTCTGCCGCAGTTGCAAGTGATTTCAGTAAATGCTCAGGTGTCAGGAAGATATGTACCTCTGAAAATAGAATGTTTCAGGAACCACACTATTTTTAATTAGTAGAAGAATTATTTAACTCAATTTCAAACTTATTGGAAGTTAATAAATATAAAATAGCAATATTAAAATATATTTTTTTTTATTTCTATCAACACATATATGTTCTATCTACACATGGTGAATATGAATCAGAATATTACCTTAAGATATCACTTTGGTTTATATTAAACATTTTAGATATGATCTGTGGGCCGAGATCTCCAACCACAACAAAGTATGCGATACATGTGCCCATCAGGAATCCAATTATACCAACTTCAACAGCCATCTTACCAGATGATCCAAATACATGAAATGCTGCAATGTGCAGAAAATAGTAAAATTACAACAAAAGCAATATAGCATATACACTATAAACTGAATGGATGGTAGGTAATTTGTGACTTATTATTTACTAACCAAGAAATTCATAATTTCTTCTCCGTGTGATAATGGCTGCTTTCAAAAGAAAGTAACAACACAGCCTCGATACAAGTCCCATTGACAATAATATTAATGTTGCTAAAATAGCTCCACACTGAAATAAATAATAAATAACAGCTAGTTTATGTCCGAAATTGGGGGTATTATTAGAAAGCCTGTAACCAGCCTACATTAGTTTATAGAATTAACAGAAGTTTTCATTAAAAATCTATATAAATAGTTACTGTAAACTTACTTGTTGAAAACAAAAAGGCATGGCCAAAATACCAACTCCTATAATACTGTTTGCCAAAGTTATAGATTGACCTGTAGTTCCCATTGTGTGTAATAAATATAAACTACTTTTTTCAATTATAATGTACAACAGAATTATTTACATGACGACAAAATTTATTGATGATTTATTTCTTATGTAGTTGGTAAATATTATGAGATTAAAAACGAAATTGACAGTTGACAACTCATCAATGATAGATCATCATTATGTCAAATGTCAATGATCGTTTTTAACCGACTTCAAAAAAGGAGGAGGTTCTCAATTCGTCTGTATGTTGCTTTTTTTTGTATGTTTGTTACGCGATAACTCCGCAAGTTTAGGATGATTTGGATGATTCTTTTTTCCCCATATAATTTTTATCGGCATTAGTTTGATGCTTTTTTAGAAAATCAACAATAACAAAAATTTACTTAATTATACGTAGATGATGTTTTGCTTTGTTGCTCCTTTCACGGCGCTGTCTCATTTGAGCAACACGTTTAGTGGTAGGTCTACTAAATTATTATCTAAGGATTAATGAACTTAAATACATACACTTCCTACAAATATATTTTTAACCAATAAACAAAAACCGACTTCAAAACTACAACTTGCACTAAAAAGTAAAAAAAATATATTTTAATTACTTCTAAGCATTATTTATTAACAGTTATTTTTGGAGTCGGTGCCAGCCAAGAAGGACAGTTTAATCCTGCTTTTGCAACAAATTTTCGAACGGTACGGAGCGGCACCGATTTAAGTGCAAGTTGTAGTTTTGAAGTCGGTTTTTGTTTTTTGCTTAAAAATAATTTTCAATACACATAACATTATTATTATACAAAATATTGTATGGTCTGGTAACGAGACCTTTAAGCCAAATCTTATTTTTGGACACTAACAAGATATTTCACTTATTCATTTTATCATTTTCATGATGTATTTCACAATAAATATCGGGGTTGGATGGTAGAGAAAAGGAGGAATTTCTTTGTATATTAGAAGTGTCCATAAAGTTATGTGAAATGAAGGTGGCGCTGCTGTAAGCTGATGACTGCATTTGAAAGAAAGCGCCTAAAACTGTTAGAGTAGGACAGAATGAAACGAAGAAAGATATACCTATATCCGGTCCAAAACGACTTTAAAAAATTTAGTTGTAAAGTAAAGTAATTTCTTACATTGATTAAATATATTATATCAATAATTTTAAAAATTTCAGAATTCTTTTGAATAATGACGTTTTCAATTGCATACTCATTTACTTTATTTTTATAAACAACTCTATTCAATACAACTACTTCTGTACTTTACTATTTCCGTTTGGCATACTTCACTTCATTAATAATCGCCAAATTCATATCGAACCATCAGCGCCTTTTTAAGTTTTTAGTTGGTTTTGGAATTACTATAATCTAACAGCTTATCATGGATACTTTTGAAAGTAAAGCCCCATATGAGATATTCCTCCTTGTCTCTACCCTCCATAATCGAGGGTATGGACAGGGTTGCCATCCTTCTGGGCGGGGTTGTATTTGTAGTCTGTTTTGATCATAGATAAAATAGTTTTGTTTTTGTAAGGAAAGTTCAAGTGGAGTTTATAAGTTTTGAAGTTAAAGAATATTTTTTTTAATTTTATTTACAGGCAATAAAAATGTAAGATGAAGTTCTTATAAACTTTGATTTAAAGACTTGTAAGGCAGGCTGGTTTAATTTTGTTTTTATAAGAAACTAGCAACGCGCCTCGGCTTCACTCGGGCTCAATTTAGACGTACTATACACAAAAAATGCCTATGCCTATGTTACTTGCTGATGTAGCTATCTATTGGTGAAAGATTTTTTTAAAATCGGTCCAGTAGTTTTTGAGTTTATTCGTACTATACAAAAATTCAAAAATACAAAACTTTCCTCTTTATAATATTAGTATAGATGTAAGGAGACTGCTAATAGTTCTTTAAAACTTTAAGAAGATCCTGTTTTGTTTTTTAAGACGTAACTAAGTTTGAATTAAAATAAATAAAAGTTGATTTATGACCATCAAAACTACATTTTATTCTACTGAGTAACTTAGAAAAAATACTCTGTTCAAACGTCCGGGTTGTGAGTTCAAAATCCGGGGTTTCTGGTTGTCAGATTTTTGAGATGGCAACCCTTGGAATGCAGGGTAGAAGTAAGGAGAACTTCTTCTGTCAACGTTTTTTTTTAAATTTTGTTTGTTTGTATGTTACATGTTAATAACATAGTTTCTCTTTAGGTTAGTGTTATTCAATAAGAGCCCCATTTTTTTATAATCAATTGCAAAATAAGGGGGCATTTTGGGATCCGCACCGAGTGCTAGTTACTATGCTACGCCACAGGAGTGTGGGTTCCGTCGCGTCTGCTCCGAGGCCGTTTAAGCTTCCTCGGAGACAAGATTGGTTTTCGGTTACCCAGTAAAAACCCCACGGCCCACTTTCCGCCTTTACGGGATCCCTGGGTTCGCAGAGCATATTATCTCCAGGGGTCTCATTATCAACATCTAGCCATATAGATTTCTAGAAGATTATCTCACTGACTTCATCACCGTAATATAAAGTTCTAATTTTAATTGTTATACCTTGAGAGTCAATTAAATAGTTTAGTAGACCTACGACTTGCTCTTCATTTGAATCTGGCTTTTAAATACTGAGTGTTACTATATATTCAGGCTTTTTTCAATCAAAAAATCTAGCCAGCCAGCCAAACCAAGCCAAGTCAGCCTTGCCTACTCTGCTGGACTCCACTAATATTTATGAGATGCTCTTGGTGACTCACCACACCCCGACTAAATCATGGCAAGGGAAAATGTATAAATAATAAGAAGTCCGCACAGCTCATTTTTGCATTACGGCATATCTTGACAGACTGGCTTAGTTAAGGACTTTGTGACTTGAATCCAGGACGATATCATGCTAGTGCAGCCTGCAGGAGACCTTTCTTAAACTTAGCTTTAGAAGCCCGCGACTTTCAAATTACAACATAGTGAGACTACTTCGTCCTATCTCGACTTTCAGGTCATGTAAGGATGAAGGCCTTGCATGACCTATGTGAGTGTTGGAGATGAGAAAAATAAAACAACAATAATGTATAATATATAGATTAATTATTTAAATTAATAGGTAGGTAAAATTAATATATAATTCTAATAATTATCTTTGGGAATTTCGGCCAGTGTGCAGGACATTGAAAATACACGCAACTACAAAATCTGGCCAAAAATATCATCTTACATGATACAAATAAATAACAATGGTTTTAAATAAAATCTTTTATTATTGCCACTTTGGTAGTTTTAAAACATCTTTGGCAAAAACTATTTGTATAACTGGCAAGAATCGAATACAAAACTAATTATAGGTAGGTATATCTATTTCTTTGTAATTCAAATTTTGAAGTAAAACTCAAGATGCCTATTTTATTATATTCTTAATACCTATCGAAACAACACACATTACAACACCGTCATTTAAAAGTTATAAGACAAATTATACAATTTGCGATAATCTGCACGCAGAAAACACGACAAAATATAATCTTAACATTATTTTAATTTGTCTTATGTATGAAAAATAGTTATTAATTATAATATTATTAAGTTGCTGATATTATATGATTCAAGTAAATCTGTTTTCAAGAAAATAGTATAGATGGCATTGTTTAAAAAAACGTTTCACTGGCCTCTTTCTATTTAAAATTTACTGACACTTAAAAACACGGTAAAGCTTAAATATAATGCCCTAATCTAAAACTTTCTTATTTCAAATAATATTTATCAAATTATTAAAATATTAATTATATTTTTATCTAACATACCTTGACTTTATACATATAAAAACACAATGGCACTGGCTTTGCGGTAAAAAATCATAACAATTAACAATTTGTGTTTACATGTAATAAGTGGCATTCTTAATGAAATATTTCAAAACAATTCACTAACATAAAAATAATAATAATGGCACATAAATACACCTGATGACGCTATCACCAACTATTCAAAATAATTCTTGTAGTTCAACACCTGCCTATCTTCATAAAAAATAAATAATCAAATAATAAGAATTTCCTATATAAGCTTGTGGTGCAAAAAAAAGTGGAAGCTTTACTCAATTTTCAAACTTATTATTGTAATATATATGAGTCTTACTTATCATATAAAACTAGTCTATGTTGTGAAAAACCACCATCAAATCTTATGGGAATACCTACATAATTTGCAATCGGATGACTGTATAAAACACAACCATGGAGCAATTATAAATAATGATTGTTATCACAACTCCGGGCTGAAAATAATTTGTTATGTCTCTTAATAGGAAAAGTAACAAAACCTGAAAATTACTAAAAATAACAAATAATCCTTCCTTGTTCCAGTATAAGTATTTTTCTTTTAAACATTAACTACACCGGAACATTATTTCTAATTTATATAATATCTCCACATCTTATAATAAAATATTTGGTGATGTCAATATATAAATAATTAAACTAAAACTTTGTGGGACTTCACTTTAAATATTTGCACAAAAAGATTATGATATTAAAATCTTAATCAACAAATATTTTCTTAAGTGAAGTACCACCATACATATTTATATAATATCAATAAGAATGGAATCTAAACACTCAATAGTTATATAGCCAAGATTACTTAATTACGTTTCTTCTCATCTGTCAATAATTCCAGAATTTGTTCTGTGGTTTTATTGTCTTTTTTCAATTTCTCCATTTGCTCCAAGGGCACAGTACCTTCTAGTAAAGTTTCAATATTGATTTTGAGGCGATTAAAAGGTGTCAAGCTATCATCCTTGCATGGTTTGTAACTCATAGCTTCCAATGATTCCACTAGCAAATCATCAATTAAACGCTTGTTGAAACCTGTTACATAATTATGCATTAATAATATAGAAATTGAATAAAGATTAAACAATAATAATATTAATATCAGTTTAAAAATAATTGCTTTAAAAGCACCCACACCTAGAACTTATGCAATATTCCTTAAACTTTAAATATCATGTTGATAACCTGTTCAAAACCCATCCAAAACCACATTAATTAAAACCTAAACATGAGACCACCACCAATTTAAGAGGACCAAAAAGAGTAAATGTTTATAGAAACATTAAAGCTTCTTATGTTGCATCAAGAAATCACTCCATCACCATCCAGCACCACAATTAATAACAAATTTGTAAACTGACTCACTCACATCAACCCATTTCATCTGGGGGATTCATCTGCATCCTATTGGAAAGACAATGTTCCCTTAAATAAAACTGTGAAACTCAAGCTATGTAATGGAAGTGCTAATGAACACAGTCATATATTCAACTTAAGCACACATCAACACAAAACACTCACACATTTGCAACCCTTCAGGAAATCAGTATCTTATACATTTGTGTATTTTTAAATGACTTAAATGTATCTTATGTATTGTGCATATAAATTGTTAAAATAAAACGTCAGAAGTACTTATTTAATGAATGAAATTAATGGTATGTACCCACTAAACAATATTAAAGAATAATTAATGTTCTTTACTGAAATTTAACAACTGTATTTTTTAAAATGCCATGAAATATATTATGTATTTTATGATTCCTGTTACTGGCGGACACACAGGAAGCTGTTTCCACACTAACTCAAAAGACATATAGTGCAATACATTTTGTGTAAAAACAAATTAAAGTTTAAATGTACGCACCTAAAATTTTTAGCTTTTCTTTGGTTGCAATCATAGTTAGAAGCAGCGCGAGTAGAAACCTCATACGAGACAGCCTATTGGTAGACTCCCCATCAAGTTCCTCAGTTACAGTTGATATTAATCCCTGTTTCTTTTTTTTACAGGATTTTGAGTGATCTTGCAATTCAGCCTTCAACTTAAAGAACTGCTTACATTTCTGACACCTATATGGAGTCTCTTTGCCATGAATCTTGTTCATGTGAGCTTTCATATGTGGTAACTGTGAGAATGATAGCGGGCACATTGCACAACTGAAAGGCTTTTCACCTGTGTGTCGACGTATATGTAGCATTAAAGCATTAGAATGTGTAAACGGTCTTTTACAG
This sequence comes from Anthocharis cardamines, assembly GCA_905404175.1. Classification (NCBI taxonomy): domain Eukaryota; kingdom Metazoa; phylum Arthropoda; class Insecta; order Lepidoptera; family Pieridae; genus Anthocharis; species Anthocharis cardamines. The sequence goes on from FR989963.1 coordinate 8,981,472, forward strand.
ATTCTACAAGTATAAGGCCGAGCACCACTATGTGATCTACGATGGACTGTCAATTGAGTAGACTGTGTGAAACGCTGTCCACATTCAGGACATTTATGGGGACGACTATTTTCATGGGTGCGCATGTGTTCTGATAAATGTCCCTTCAAAAATTTGTGACATACTTTACACTGTAGTCTATGGCCAGAGTGACATACTTTTACATGACGTCTTACTGAATTCATTCTTAAAAACTCCTTCCCACAATGCTGGCACACAAAGTCTTTTACTTTTAAATGAGACCTATAATGGAAAGTTAATCTGTTTCTACAATCAAAGGCCATCTCACAGATGATACATAAATATTTTCCATCAACTAAATGCTGTTTTTCATGTTCAATAAGTGAATGTTGTTCAGCATATTTTTCTTTACAATAGATGCATTTGAACATTTTCTCATTACGGCTATGGCTAGCTAAGTGCAGTTTCAAATTTGATTTAAGTAAATATGGTCTATCACATATATTACACATAAAGTGCTTATCCCAATTAGGATGTTGCCTCTTAGTGTGTGCTGCTAAATATAACTGGTTACGGAAATACTTTTTACATTGAGGACAGGAATATGATGAAACCTTGTCGTGTAGGAAAAGGTGCCTTCTTATTGATGCTCTATTGTTAAATTCTTTATTGCAATAATCACATACAAACAACTGGCCATTAGGTATTTCTTTGTTGCTTGTTATATTCTTATCATCTGCTGCTTGCTCCTTATTATTTGTGTTTATTACTTTATTGGATTGAGTACTGCTATTACTTCTTTTACTCTTTTTATTATTGTTAATGGTTAAAACAGAGTCTGATAAGGATATATTTTCTTTCTGTATACTTAATGTCTTTTGTTCATTATTATTGTTATTAAATCTTGTTTTTCTAGTCACTTCTTTCCTTAATAATGTGTGGTTATTATCTTCAATCTGCAATTCACTTTTCAAAATTTCATCTAAGAGATTTATATCAATCTTACTTTTATGTCGAATGCGACCACTTTTAGACAGCAATTTTGTAATACTAGACGTATCTTTAATAACATGAGTTTTATGTTTACTGGTAGATGTATTTTCAGGTTCCTCCTTTTCCACTTTTCTTCTTGGTTGCCTTTTCATAACATCTTTTCCTGTCACATTTTGAACATTTGTTAAAGATTTTTTGGGTCTGCCAACCTTCCCCTTCCCATTAATCTTTGTTGATGCAGTTTTAGTAGTATTAACTCTACTCTTTACATTAGCCATAATGGGGAGCTAGCGTGTGTTATCACCGATTAGTAATTACATTATTTGTGTTACCTGATAAATTTGTGATAAGAATGCAGTAATAAGCGAGAAACCCACCACCAGTCAAGAGGATAGCTTAAATTAGTATGTACACATCTTTGGTCGAACAATATATTTTAAACTGTATGCGCTCACTGCGTACTTACATGCACTAATTTAGTTACTTCGTAATCACTAGCTAAACCGATCTGTTACGTGCATAGATAACGATGTTCTAATGTGTGAAGGACGAAACTTCAGTCTTTTGTCTTAAATTTATGCAACGATTACCTTATTCCATCTTCTTGCATTCAAGCAATTGTTTAACCACCTTGATATACATTTTTAAACCTTGAATTCAACTACGTCAATAACACTTAATGTTATCACGAGAACACTGAATAATAACATTTTACGATATCTAAGTAATTCCGCTATGATGTTCACGGTAATTTATCACGGTTTAACAATACGTATACGAAAACTAAATTATAACCAATGGAACTATTTCTACATTAAATCTTCTAAAAATAGGTGGTATTAGGATGCTGTATTATTTTTATTTTAAAAACATTAACCCTACAACAGTGAACAGAATCACAGTGATAAAACGTCAAACTTACACACTGAATTCTGAAATCTAAATAGTGAAGTGACGCAAACATGAATTGCGACTGTGCAGTGTGCGAGCGACGATTCCTATAATAATTCGATCGAATACGTCGCGGCTACGGACTACGCCCTAAAGCTTGAAATTCAAATTAATATTTTTATGGGCTTGTAGACATTATGGGCTTGTGGTTGCAAGAATACGATAGTCGACACTTCCCCTAAACAAATTATTGTAACATAATATTCATATTGAGGGTCTATGTAGTTTGTAGATATAGTTATAGATAGGTATTTGAATATAATAATGACGGCATTTAAGGTATGCCCTTGGTTTAAAATATAAAACAATGATAACAAATACTTATGTATAATAACAATGAAAAACTATTCTACACAGTGCGTGTTATAAATTGAATTAAAATTAAGGATGTAACCAACTACCGACTTGTCTTAGGGCCGTAAATTACTTCGGTACTTTTGAGATACTACCTAAGCCTCCCTACCTGATACCTCCTTCTATTAAAAAAGCTCAATCTCTTCCTATTTTCAAACGAATGCTGAAAGACCACTATCTCTCTTTTCCAACATAGTTACAGTTTAATGTATATTTAGTTATTTATTTTTATTGTGATTATATTACGTGTACTTTAAAATTATTCTATTAATCATTGTATATTTTTATATACCTCATATCTTCATACATATATCTCAAGCTTCAATTCCTATCTATCCAGGTTGCCTGGAAGTAATTGCTTTGAGCAATAAGGCCGCCTTACTATATTTCTGTTTCTTTATATTAATTCTTTAGGTTAAGTTCTTGATGTAAAAGTGTAAATAAATAAAATAAATAAGCAAAAAAATCCCCATAAAGTTATTTATAACCCTGGTTCTTACTACATTACTATGAGATAGCATTAATAAATTTATTCATACCAATAATACCTAGGTAGGTTATCAATCTGAAAAACATTTTAACCGATTATGATAGGATATTTACAGGTTAGTAGAGGACTTAGAAGAATTTTATCTAGGGTACCTACTTTACACGATTTTGTGTTAGATGCAGAGGTGGATTCGCCCTTAGTTAGATGTTGATGAAGCCATTTTTCATTAATGTATCTACTTTCATCGCGTGTAGTTGAAATATTACGAATTTAATTATATTTGTATGAATATTTAATTCAACAACTACTAACAAGATATTTATTTTAAGAATAAAATATACATAAGAAAATGAGACATGTAAAGCTAAAATAAGATTGTAGCATCAACGTAGTTGCTACATGCGACCATAGCTGTTGCAAAAAACAGGCGTTGATGTCTTTAGCATATGAGTTCTAGCACTATTAAAAAGACATCAACGATATTCGGCCTAATTACGGTCGTGTCATATAATAATACATAGTATTTAACAACTCATTTTTAATAATATATGTTTGATAGTCTCATCTATACCTACTTTTAATATAAAGAGGAAAGATTTGTTTGTTTGTATGTTATGATTTAACTCAAAAACTACTCGACTGATTTTAAGCACCAATAGAATATAGACATTATCAGCGAGTTCCTAACATAGGCTATTATTTTCTTTTATTTTTGGATAGTACATTTACCTACACTGCAGCCGTGCGAAGCCGGGGCGTAATATTAATAATAAAAGAGTAGGTAGAAAGGACTTTCAGATGATTTTTTCGTTTTAACTGTAAGTTTGGTAATAAAAATATGTATAATGTCTTCTGAAGGCTACCTATATCCCATCAGAGGCAGGCATTTGTGTGTGAGATAAAAAAATACTATCAGCCGGCTTAGCATGACAACCACGACAAAATTTTGTCGACCGTTTTCTCGTGTTTAATCGATTATCTCTTTATGTCTTCCGGGTCTAACATGACACTTACACTTAAAACTCGACTTTTAATGTCAAAAGTAGAGATATTTGTCGATCGAGATACTGTCTATCAAAGATGTCGATATCGATATATTTAACTTTCTCTTCACTCGTCCGCGAGATATCTCTTGATGGTCATGCTTTTTTTTTTTTTTGTATGGAATCTCACTGCTGGCCCTAGTGGCCTCGGCAGCTCAACGCGGACAAGATTGGCGAGCACTGTGGCTCAGCCTTGAAATTTGGGGTTTCGCTACACTCTAAGGGCATCTCCTGCGAGACACGTACCTCGGCTTGGGCTGCCGTAGGAGGGGAGGGAGCCTGAAGGGCTGGACGGTAGCTTACCCGTGTGAGGGATGCGCGGAACAAGGGTCCTCGCCTTCGCCGGCGAAGGCGCTGTACGCGGGTCTGAGGTGAAATGTCCGCCCGGGCGGAGTATGGTCATGCTAGGCGGGCTAGTCATGTTTATAGTTGACTTGGATAAGAGGAACTGTATAAGTTTCGATGATGATTAAACACGTTATAATGATATCACTTACCAGTAAACGATTTCCTCATTTCTATTTACAGTTTACACACTCAGTTGAAGATCTTTCAATAATAAACATATAACAATGGCTTTAAAATAAATCATATCATAATGTCATATTTTAAATTGTTGTTTGGGCCACAAAATTGGCGAAGGTTTCTAATATAAATAATACATACATACTAGTACCTAAGACTTATTATGAATTTTCATTTTAATGTAAATTTGCTTAACGATAAACTTTTATACTCCCTTTTTTGTAAACTGTAGATATTTATCGAGTAGAACCAATGTATATTCATACATGGTAGATATAATAATTATTGTAAGTTTAAAATGCCCCCGCAGTTTTGAGTGTAGGGAAAACGTTCTTAACCCTTTTAGTGTCAATACCTTGATCTATTATATGAAAAAAAAACTTATACCACTCGTTAAAGAAAACTAAGAGTCTGTAGCTGTATTTTTACTCGCTGCTAATGTACTCGTAGCTTTCTATTGGTGAAAGAATTTAAAAATCGGTCCAGTAGTTTTTGAGTTAAATCGTAACAAAAAACAAATCTTTAATAATTAGGTATAAAAAAAGAAAATGATATTTTATGAAACTGGTGTGAGTGGTAGAGTCGGGAGTGGTCGACCTAGGCGAGCGCAGTGGCGGCGTAAGACCTAAATTTTATGTGGGCAAGATTCATTTTGGCTTTTTGGCAAAAAATTTTTTGGCGCATTCGCGTCTTTTAAGTAATGCATAAATTTTCGCGAGGCCGTAGGCGGTGGCCCACGTCGCCCACGCCTTACGCCGCCACTGGGCGAACGTACCTCGATAAGATCGGGGACGTTCTTCAAAAGGGCCAGGTCAAAAGTACTCGTAACCGACGAGTGTGTATGAAAGCATTGATGAAATTCGAAGAAGCGAAAGTGGTATGTTAGGATCGGAGCAAATGGAATTCCGTGATCTCTGCCTACCCCAATGGGAAAGAGGCGTGATGTATATGTATGTATGCACATAATAACTACAATATTATTATAGATAAAATTCGTTAAATACAAGGTTATACGTAGGTATAATAGAACTGGCCCCACGTAAACGTCACTCGTTTTGATGCTTTCCCCATTGTGACGGAACGCAAACAATGGTTACTTGCACCACGACGGACACGGTCGCGTATAGCTGCACTTGCGTAATGCAAATGATACTCTTCCATTTCCTTATAATATATACTGTATGTATCCTCGAGAAGGCATACAGTACACAGGATGTTTCTAGCACTGATTATCTTGCTATAAAGGTTTTAGCATCGCGATTGCGAGATTTTACGCTTAACATTTTTTTTTTAAATCGAAGAAAACATGAGATAAAAGCTCCGTAATATTATAAAAATATGAATGTTCGTCATTCTTTAAAGCAAAGCGTAGCAACGGATTGATATGATGTTCTGCATAAGGATAGGTTCAACGTATAATTGTAGCACAGTGTAACTATACTATAACTACCTAACCAAACAGAGACGAATGCAATTCCTAATTATGAACAAATAATACTAAATTCAGGTACATTATAATTTATACCTACATTCAAAAATACCTCTGGTCAACTGAGCGTTTTAAATACGGCACTACGGAAAATTAACCAACTATTTATTTATACAAATTAAATTATTATTAATTGAAATGGATTTTAGTAATTTGTATTATAAAAAGACCTACCCTATGTTTGTCTGTGCAGCAATGCAATGATTCAGTATGAACTTAGCTGCAATTAGTGAACAAAGCGTTGTTTTGAATCGTTTCCCCTATTTTTCGCAGAACAACTTTTGTGAAATACGCTTGTAATTATAACTACATCGCAATCCATGTAGATAATGACAATGTATTTGGCAATATTCATTCGGTTTCGTAATGTAGGTGCTGGTTACCATACATTTTATTGTATTTTTTATCACAGAGATAGATAAAATCTGTTACACAAATATTTCAATACTTTTTGTAAATTTTCAACATACGACATTAATTTACTGATACATTCTATCAATGGAATAATTTCAGTTAGGTATAGGTAATAATAAGTGGGTAACCTCTACAACCAGCACTTAATTTATATCTATACTAATATTAAAAGAGGAAATATTTTTGTTTGTTTGTAACGATTTAACTCAAAAACTACTGGAGCGAATTTAAATAAAAATTAATAATGCATCTACATGGCACCCGTGCGAAGCCGGGGCGTATCGCTAATAATCAATAATACGGAATCGCGCTGTCAATGTTTTTCGGAGCTTTGAGTTTATTTACAACAACTCGACAAAAACCACTGGGGCCTAATGGCCGCGATGACGAGGATCCTCTCTTTAGGTCGGAAGAACATCACATCTTCCTTCCTCCCCAAGTGTCCAGATACACCGCTTTTAAACTTATTCAATAATTCAGGAAAAGAAGATTAATTTAAAATTAAGTACTATTAATAAAGAAGACCACTCAGCTTGTGCTACACCCCGTTACAGCGGTGCAGAGCCGATTTTCCGTGGATCCTTGGAGTTTGACATCTAAAATGAAAAAACTAGCATATAATATATGTGAGATCTAAATATGTATAAATATATGTAATCATAATATACATAGTTGCACCTTCACGTATACGTTGTATTAAAGCTTTGGAGTTTTTAGCGAACTATTTAGTTAGAAATATATATTTTACCTACACCTTTAATATACTCAGAAGTCACAAAAAATAAGTGGTATCTACTCCCTTCATCTATCAAAATATTATGTTTATAATGAGTAGGTAGTACATGACATCAACATGTGCCATGAAGATAAGATAGGCCGTAGTACAAAATCAAAGTACATTGAACCTATTGTCTCCATACAAACAATTTTAACGCGCCGACCCAATTTTTACTTTATAATTACGTCACACTCTAGTTAAGGCGGATGAGAGTGGCGTCAAGATGTCGTATTAGATATCTTTTGTGTGATTTAAAAAAAACGCAATTCTTGGAGGACAGCCGGCCTAGCATGACAAGCGCGACAAAATTTTGTCTACCGTTTTCTCGTGTTTTAATCGACTATCGCTTTATTTCTTTCTAGTCTAACATGACAATTACACTTAAAATTCGACTTTTAATATCAAAAATAGATATATTTGTTGAACGAGATATATTTTCTATCAAAATTGTCGATGTCGAGATATAATATATCGAGATATCTTACATCTTAGTTTGTCGTCTCTAGTCCGCGACATATCTCGTGGCGGTCATGCTAGCCCGGCAGGACTCGTCCAGAAAAAGTAGGTAACTAGGTTTTAAGTTTCTAACAGCCAGTGGCGTATCTAGGTGGACATTTTGATGGCCTCGTTGGCGCGTTCGTAGAACACCTGGCGTGCGCAACGATGGGTCGTGGGTTCGAATCCCACTGGGACCACATGTTTATAATTTTCTGTAAAAATATTTTCCCTACGTCTGGTAACTTTGGGCATTGATCGGGTGGGAGGAATATCTAAATTCCGACCGAGTAACGACCACCGTTCATAGATTGATAAACCGTACAGCACATTGCGCGTTTCGGTTTCAGTCTATGGATTTCCGAATGCTCGAAATAAAAATTAGGTCGACAGCGCATCATTGACTGATATTCTGTGGTTACCATTAAGTGAACCTCATGCTCGTCTGTCGATATCTGAAACAAAAGCAATAGTTAGGGTTGTAGTTACACAAAATCAATAATTTGCAAATGATTACCAATCAAGGATGCTCGGCGCTCACATTGTTATAAATACTCATTTAAAATCCTGAAATAAAAAAAAAATCACTGCACCACTTTGGCCTATGATAGCCAATGCTAACAGACCATTGTAAATCTATGGTGAGGCTTATTTAATCCATCCCTCCGCCGAAATGACGTCATCGCGTTGGGCTGGTATTTCCCATGCGTTCCAATGACCCGCGGGTTCTAATCACATTGGGATTGTTTATGCATTAAACGGACGGAAGAAACGTCTTAATTTTAATCTGGTATAGAACATCCGGTCATATGATTAACGGAAAAACCGTTAATCAACCGCAGGGGGGAAATTAAGTGAATTCCCTTGAACTTTTTCATAATAGCGGAGGCGAAAGGACAGGACGCCTGATGGAAAGTGATTACCGCCCCTCATGGACATCCGTACCACCAGAGGTCTTGAGGGTGCGTTGCGTGCGAATACAGAAACCATGAATATGGAATACTAATTTATATGGGATTATAGGAGATACTTTCCTAGGGGCCAAAATAAAAATCAATTTAATGAAAGTTTTTAACAATATTATTATCGTTAGTATGTAGGTACATATAAGTACAATGTACATATATCCAAACCCGAATCTTGAAGAAATTCTTTAACGTATACTTGCACCTATAAATAGTACGTACTTATAGTATGCCACCAACTATAGGTACCTTTGACTTTACATTTGTAAAATTAACTACTTATTGTTATCTTCTAATGAGCAGTTTCTGCTCTAATAAACCTCAACAACCTCCTTCATCAAGTAAATGTATCCATCTTGGTCACCTGAATCTCCCAAGTCTAAACTGGGCGGGGATTGTTCACCATTCGTCGCGCTTGGTATTGTCCACTGTCTACCACGACTATTCTTCGACTCGGTCTTGTTGTGGAAGGAAGTCGTTTTTACGCGCTCAATTCATACCATTGTTTTCTTGTAACTGAACCACTGCGATACATTGAACAGCTATATTACATGTCTATTATCTGTGAGAATGGTGAAATTTTGGTGGATGTTTATATTTTTCGCTGAAAGGGCGTTGACTAGTGATAATAAACTACCCGATTCGGAACCGGAAAAAGGTACGTTAATTTGAAATTCTTGGATGTTGTCATTATAATGTGAATTAACGGAAATTAATTTTAATCAAAATATTCGAGTTTTAGAAGTTGTGAATTAGTCTATTATTAAACTATGTATGATTTTAATTGTTTAAAATGAAAGTACCTCAGTTTTGAAATGTTCCTATTCTCACGCTTTTTCTTCTATGGTGCTAAATTATTTTCGCGGCCTCGTTGGGTGGTACGCCTACTTGTACCTTGCGTGCCTATGGATCGCGGGTTCGAATCCCACCGAGACATGTTTATAATTTGTTATAAACAAACGGATAGTAGTCATTAAGAAATTCCAACCAGGTAACGAACCACCGATCATAGGTGGAAAAATCGTATAATTCATATAGCGCATTTCAATTTGAGTGTAAATAGGTCGACAGCTCATCATCGTGTCTGTCGATATCTATCATAAAAAAAGAAAATGAATATACTTAGTATGTGCTTATATTGCTATAACTAGTAATAATCACTATTATTGTAGTACTAACTAAATACAATAATAATTATTATAACAAATTACGTTTATCATATAACATACATCTTAACTCTCTTTTCACGCTTCTAGCCACAAAACAATGGAAGTGAAAAGAAATTGTAGGGTCGTTATAGAATTTGAACGCGCATTTACTTTCTGTCTGCGCCTATATTGTTAAACGAATATTCACGAAACTAGCTATGATTGTTATTACACATCTTCTCTTATTTGTACCCTTATAATTTCTGTCTGGACAATTCTAGAAAGTCCAAAGTTTCATAATATGATATAAATACAGTGAAAATCTAAAATATTTTGATTAAGATACATTTTTGATTTATTTGTAGAAAACTTAAGATTTTGGTTCTCCATAAGATCTTTTAACTTTTTTATTACCTACTTTTGTTACCTACTTGTTGTCTAGGCGTTACTTTACATGAAAATATTTTAATATGATAGGTTTATTTTTTTTCAGGTTTAAGATTCTTACCTCTTTTTGAGAAGCGATATGACAGGCCTGTATCGATTGGCCACTTGCCTCCTTTGACTACAGTTCCTATAGCTGGAGAAAGATGTTCGTCAAGACTGGAATCTGCACTGGAGCAGTTGAAACGACGAAAGAGAAATGAACCCAAAACTTTGGATACGCATTTGGTAATTCTTTCTAGTTAAGAAAACAAATGTTCGGCTCATTTCATTTTTCTTTTAAAGACAACAGAGCCGAAATCTTGGATAGGAGTGGGAGAGTCACGTTACGCCGTCAGTCAGTTGGAAGCAGTGGCGTAGTTAGGTGGGCCCCGGTGCATAGAAAAAAGTGCAATCTCCCGGCTACATTTTTTCAGCAAATGCAAATGACTTGCAAATTATTACTAAACAAGGATGCTCGTCGCTTCCATTATCGGCGTTATAACGCTCATTTAAAATCTTGAAAAAAAATTCTAGCTTCAAGAGCTGTCTCTTTCTGAAGCTCAGGGGGCCCTCCCAGCTTCAGGGCCCTGGTGCACTGCACCACTTTGCCCTATGATAGCTACGCCACTGGTTGGAAGACGCCAAATTCTTGCTTATTTAACAAGAAAAAATACAGCGTAGCTTTTGATATTTGTAAGTTCTCTTAAACGACATAATACACCAAAATAATGGAATGAGACAATCGAATCTTCGGCTCTGCTGGGAACGGATTTTTACAACATCTCGCTACCTATCACTTGGTTTGAACAATACACTCCAAATATTACTTGGCCAGATTAAATTACTTCTAAGATATAGCATAAACTCTTTTAATACATGCCAATGAATATTTTGCTATAACTCGTTCATACCTTCTATAAATTTACATAAAAGTATGTAACAACTTTTGTATTTTTTATTTATTGCAGAGTCAAAGCATAGATCTGAACGGCTACAGTTTGCAGCAGACGATGAGAAGCGCCCCAATAGATATGATAGTCACAAGAATGCGCGTCCGCCTACCTCAAAACAGTAACTGGGTGCGAGTGGAGAAATGTTACTTCGACCCCCGTAACGTTTCCCTAGACACCATGCTTCTTTTTCATGATATAACCATATCTGGAAACGTAGATTTATACGATTCAAATGAACTCGATCGAAATATACCTCCTTCTAGACGTTTACGAAGAAATTTTGCGGACATGCCTTATTATTCGGAACCAAACAGATTTCGCGGAAACAACGGCTGTAATATGATATTAAGACTACGAAAAGCTGGCATAGGATTTCACACTCGACCGTTACAGCAGCAGCAAGGGAAATTCAATGTCAAAACAGATTCAGAGTTCGTGGAACCAGGATTTATAAGTGTCTATGCTTACGGTTGTGAAAAGTATATTAATCGAAATTCAATAAAGAACAAAGACAACTTACCCTTGAGGCGAAGACGAAGGTCAGATGAGTTTACTTTTGATTCTCGACTTGACGAGTTGTCTCAAGATGAATTAGTTATTAGAGAGTCACGTAATTATGACATTTTATATGAACCGAGAAATGGAAGAATGAATTATGAGAGAAGCAGAGCGTTTCAGCCTGAAGATGATTTAGAGGATGCTGAAGATATTTCTAGAGAAATGGAAGATATATTCACGAAAGGAATACGGACTCTTCTCACGACGTATATGAAGAAGGAACTGCAACCAGCTATTAAAGATACTCTAATGAGGAATATGGGTTATGTGATATCTTATGGATAATGTGTTTTTATAATGTATGAAACTATAATTGTCCAATAAATTATTTGAAAAATTCAAATTAGTATAAAAAAACTATCATATTCTCAAATAAGATTTTATTGAATACAATAGACTAGTACATTGATTTGTTTCGGAGTAACAAATAATTAATCTATCACAGTCTTTACATTCATCTTATCTAAATGCAATTTTCAACATAAATAACTTAACTATATATTTATTAATATTTAAAGATATTTAAAAAAACGAAACCTAACTGCTATACACAACAAGGGATAAACAGATCTTTTTTTATTACTTACTGGCTTCAAATAATATATAAAGAAACAACATATAAATATGTAGAATATAACAAATAAGTATCTAGAATTTATCCTTATAAATTATGAATTACTATTCCTGTATCATTTTTGAGTTCTTAATATGAGGTGTTTTATTTCATCATAAACCGTGAAGTGTAACGCTGTAACAATCATTGCTTTCAACAAACTAGGTCCATACCCTTTATATAAAGCTAAGAACCCTTCCTCATTTATTGTTAACATAATACAGTGTAAAGATCCTCTACAGTACATTTGACGGCCAAAGGCTTTCCTATGCTGTTGAAATCCTTGAATTTGCAGTCTTTTCTTTACAACATCAAAAGGATAAACTGCCGTTTTAGAAACAAGTCCAGCAATACTGCCCGCTAATACATTAGCAATTATGGAAGTTTCAATAATTGACCCTACAGTAGTTTCTCTTTGAAAAAAACGTATTCTATTAAAAATATTGTCTGTAAATAATTTATATACAAAAAACTGTATTCCAGCATAAGGTGCTATTTGCGCCATTGTTGGAATTATTCCCTTAAACAAAGAACTGGCACCTTCATGTCTTACCATCTTTAAAAAGGCGTTACTAAATCCATTGTATGCTCTATTTGTTTTCTGTTCAGCTATTAATCTAGTTCTAACAGTATCAAATGGGTAAGATAATATAGTTGCAGAAGTAGCAGCTATAGCACCATTTGAGAAATTTAACCAGTATTTATTGGCTAGGTAAAATTGTGGGTCCGTCTTTTGACAAGTTTGTGTAAGTCTCTCGTAAACTGAAAACTGAACTACGCCAAACGTAATAGATAACATTTGCGCCGGAATGTGACCGCTCCATAATGTCGATATTCCTTCTTCCCTGATTATCGATGACACGGCTTGAAGTAACGAACTGTACTTTGATCCATTTCGTATAGGTTCTAGTTGTAATTGAAAGCGTATTTTGAGAACATCTAAAGGTTGTGCTATTGCCCTTGTTACGGCGCCTGCTAGTCCTCCAGCAACCGCACTTTGTGCTATAGTCACTTTAGACTCAGAATTATGTGTGAAGTACACCATGGTAAACACTTGAACCTACTGTTTTTAAGTATTATGTCTCTCTGCAAATCAAACTTTAACATAAACCAATATTTAACCCCAATAACTGTAATAAAATCATTTTATTTCTAACCACTCATAGTAGTAGGTAATATGTTATTTAATATTTTTCGGTTCTTACTTCTTGTATCATCGAGAGACGAGAACTGTCAAACCTGTGTGTCAAATAGAGCTGTAGCAAACCGTATGTATTCGTTACTGAGTAACGGGTACGCCATCTAGTACCGAGTAACGAAACGTTACTCACGAATACTTTTCGTTACTCGCATGTTTCGTATCATGGTTACATACGCTGTTTCAATGACGCAATGTAATATCAAATATTCAAAACAAAGTTTTATTTAACAGATTATGCAGTAAAAAAAAGAATATACTTGTGAAAAAGTGTTTTCATAAAATTTTGCCACAAAATTTTATGTAATAGTATGAAATAAACGAAAGTGAAAGTTTTAGTCTCTCATGAAATTCTAAAATTATTTCACTGTAACTTAATTTTCAAACAATTAATTAAATCGCACGCTTGCGCGCGCAACTTAAACTAGTTCTGTAAATTTGTTTGTCTAGCATAACATAGCATGCATGTTATGAGGTATTAGGAGTAACGAGTAACGATACGATAGTAACGAGTACTGAATGTATAGTAACGTATACATACGGGTACGTTATTTTTTCGTTACTTTTACAACTCTAGTGTCAAATGTCAATAGGTAGTACAGAGTACTAATCTAATATATTATAATATATAAATGTACTCTATGGTTAGACATCGTTATCGCGGGGGCACGAATCATTTGTAGATTATGTAAACCAAGCCTGGAACATTGGCGTGGCCGCACATGAGACAGACATAGTTGTAGACCGTGTTGTCATATAAGAAAGAATTACCCATATCTGGGTAAAATTGTCGTGTGATTTGGTGTAATGCTTAAATAATTATTATGAATCCATTTGCGGAATTTTTTTTAATAATAAATTAACATTGCACCAAAACACTTTGTAATAACAAATTAAGTGCGTGATAAGTTGATGTGTGTTTTATTTATTTATATAATATAAAAAAGAGATTCCCACCTATATAGATACTCATCACGATATCTCTGGAACCATAAGGCGTAGCAACTTGAAATATGGTAGGAATATTCCTTTCGCCGAGTAGAGGTCAGCTAAGGACGGATTTTACGAAATTCAACCCACAAGGGGGGTTGCGGGGGCAATTGCTTGTCTATATATATAAAAGAGATTCCCACCTATATAGATACTCATCATAGTGCATATTTATTTCGGTACTCTACTTCTATATTACCTCCAGTCTTTTAGTATGAGGTAAGTATGAATCAAATTGCTTCCTCACAAACTATAGACTTATATAATGCAAACTAAGTGATTTATTTGTTAAGACATGTTTAAAAAAAACTAGAATTATCCGGTTCTGTGTTTTATTGTTAATCAATGTTCTAGAATTTTATTTACATTATTAACTTCAGCTCTGATATGATATTTTTAAGAAACAAATTATTTAAATAATATGCGTTTAGATTCACGCATTGTATATTTGTCATTCTTCGAGTCGATTTGATCTTTTCTGATTTAATACTGCTTTTATTTGTTCTTCACCCATGTTTTATATTGGTTTCATTACATATTATTTTGGAAGATTCAGACTGTTCTAGTAGTGTAATATTTTGAATGTTACTGAAAACCACCTGAAAGTAAAAAATCTTTGTTAACTTGATATTTAAATCTTAAGATCTATGAAATTATTATTTATCTATTTTTTTTATTTTGAATTTAATTAATTAGTTACCTAAGAAAATTTGGGAAAATAAAAAGTGTAAATTGGCAACACAGAATCTGTCAAACATTTAGGTTATATTTTCTTAAATTATTCTAAATATTGAAAAATAAGCATAAGTTACCCAAAAAGAATTAAACACGACTATAGAAAAACATAATAAACCATTATATTGTAATATTTTGCCAAATTAAAGAGATAATCATATACTTACGAATGAATTGTTATTCCATTTATATTTCGTTCACTTTGGCTTTTGCAGCCTTTAACACAACAACCTACTATTGTTATCACATTTAAGAAACCTTAATTAACAGAGTATATGTCTCAAAAATAATCAACATTTACTTGAAATCACTACAAACACCAAAAATCGCACATGATGAAATGGCGCCGAAGAAATTTGTCACAATTGACAAGAAAAAGTGGCCACGCCGACGGGGACAAAACATCTGTGTTTTGTCCTTCTTTTTTGCATACACATTGTAATTTGCTATCGCGCTTTAATATTTTAGTGTTACATCTATAGGTACTTAATCTGAGATGTAAACAGAGTGGACAAAGTACATAAGTTTTTTGAGACTATCTAACCTATATCTACATTGAGACTTTTTCAGCGTTTCTGCATCAATTCATATCCTTTCAGTAACAAGGCCAAGTAGGTTAAATACCAATAGGAGAAGGCCATGGAATTAACATCTCTAAGAGAATAAACCATGACGTTTCGGATGCTTATAAAATTAATAATAAATCGCGTTTTAATCCGTTATAAAGTATGTATAATCCGCTACAAGAATCAATACGAAGACGTCTAATCCTGAATCGCGCTATACAAATA
The DNA here is from genome assembly GCA_905404175.1 of Anthocharis cardamines. NCBI lineage: Eukaryota > Metazoa > Arthropoda > Insecta > Lepidoptera > Pieridae > Anthocharis > Anthocharis cardamines. The sequence goes on from FR989963.1 coordinate 8,997,381, forward strand.
TTTCGGAGCGCTGAGTATATATATAACATCTCGACTACAACCACTGGGGCCTTAGGGCCGGCCAGTCAGTGGTTCCACTGGTCGAGGATCCTCCCTTTAAGTTGGAGGAAGAGCACACCTCTCTTCCTCCACAAGTATTTAATTTTAAAGTCAATAGTTTATTAATTTTAAAATACGTATGTAGATATTTTTGAATAGAACATACTAGCAAATATAAAAACTCTCAGAGGACGCGTATAATGAGGTATTACAATACTAACGGTCTATTTTAGATAGATATTCTTTGACTTGTTCGTTCGTGCCCGCGCGGTAACGATGTCTACTAAGTACAGTACACAGAACACTATAAAGGTGGAAACATACTACTAAAACGCTACGCGATGTGACGTGTCGACACCTGATGCGAATTGTGCCAATATACAACACGCCATACGACGAAAGCTTTGTGAAAGGCGAAACAGTATTTTCGAGAAAAAAAACGTGTTTTCTATATGTTTCTGAATGTATTGATTAGTACTGACAGCGTCAGATTCCGTGGCGTGGCGTCGCGTTTTGATAGTACATAATATTATGTTTCCACCTTAATAATAATTCTTAGTCTATTTGCTTTCTCTGTCTAAAATTTTTATATTATCTACATTATATGTGTCATAGAGTAAAGTATATCAATAATCTGAGGTCTCAGCTATGTGTAATGACATTTGACATTTAAATTTTAATATTTTATTATGTTATATGTATACAATCTTAGATTAAGATACAATATTAATTTTTAATAAGAGCCTAGGATCCTTCAGTAACTGAAATTGAATAAAAAGACCAATTAAAATGTCTTCACCGCTGGAGAATCTTGAAACACAATTGGAAATGTTTATCGAAAATGTGAGACAAATACGTATTATTGTTAGTGACTTTCAGCCACAGGGGCAGAGTGTTTTGAATCAAAAAATGTAAGTAGCATTATTGTTAAACTTCTAATACAAAAATATACATATATAAATTAATTGCAGTTGTAACATTGAATTGAAGAAGTTTTTAAAAATATATAGATATGTAAATATTATACAAATTCACTTTATTATTTATTGTCAAGTAATTTATTATCAAGGCTATATATTATCAAGTAAAAATAATATTAGGTGGTTGATGAGAGTTTACCCTATATTGTACTAGAGTACCTACTTTTAGATACATTTTTATCATATTGAATATATATTTTCAGACAATCATTAGTCACTGGTTTACAAGAAGTTGATAAATTGAAGTCCCAAGTACATGATATTCATGTGCCAACAGAAGTCTTTGAGTGAGTAACATCTTCATACAATAACCACATTAAAATCATTAAATAATATATAATTCGGTAATTTTTCTAACTAGATACACATTGCAGTTGCTTTTGAGTACTTGATATGAGAATTTCAAAATATTATAACCATGTATAATGAACTCATGAAGTGTCATTTTAAATTAAAATAAATTTTGTCACTATTGCTTATTTTAAGCGTAAACCTATGCTAAGAATAAAGCACTTATTGCTAACTAAAACTATGAAGCGCAGTACGCACTTCGTAATTTGTTCTTATTGTAGATGTATGCTTAAAATAGATATATGCTAATATTATAGAAAGAAATAAAAAACGTGATCACAAGATACAGGTACAAATATAATTTAATTATATTATAAAAACGTGAACATTATGTAGTGGATACTAAGGAATTTCTACCTCTTCCTATCTACAGTGTTATTGAAATAATAATATTAACTAAAACACTTACTTTTTTTTGTTATAGCTATATTGACCAAGGTCGCAATCCACAACTCTACACAAAGGATTGTATTGATAAAGCATTGGCGAAGAATGAGGAAGTCAAAGGGAAGATCGATTCTTACAAGCGCTTTAAGAGCCACCTCCTCTCTGAGCTTTCTAAAACCTTTCCAAATGAAATAGCTAAATATAAAGCCATTAGGGGTGGAGAATAATGTTTATAAGACAAATATTACATTAAGAATCATTAATTATAAGATCTCAACAAAAGTAAGTGTTTGTATTGTAATAATTTAAGCCTTCATTAGGATTATTGTAATAAATAATACACAAATTTAAAAAGCATTTTTGTTTAATTACTTACTCTGCATTTGACTTAAAAATGAAAAACATAAGTTCATGTAAATAGAAAAGAAAAAGATTACATTATGAAAATGAAAATAACTTAGGTTAAAAAGACTGTAAACACTTTTATAGATAAAAGCAGTTTTACATAATATGCTGATAAACATTGAAATATAGATCAATTACAGAAGTTGCACGAAATTGCGGAAACACAAATGCCCTGTAACAATAATTATTTACAACAATGACATATTTCAATCAAATATTTTGTCTGCTAAAATAAAATTTCAATTAACATTTAGGGCATGTTCAATGGTATAAAAATCTTACAATTCATTGGATGCATTATAAAAAAATATATGAAATAATTTATTGCTGACTTAAACTAAAAAACGACCATAAATCGAGATTCTTAGTGTATTTTTTCAAATGCAATTAGTTCTCGTGCAGAAGGATGATCAGAAATAGTTTTCAGCTCGATGGGAACCTGCGTCTCCCCATTAACAGCAACATTCCTGTTTTCACCCGAGACGTCGTCTAATTCGTTGATTTCTACCGTTTCTGCGTCGCTATCACTAATTTGTGCGTCGTATATATGTTCGACTTTACTCGTTGCATCCCACATTTGATAAAACTCTTTTTTTACTGGGTCAACTAGCTGTAATTTACTTGTTATATACACATAGTTCCAATGGTCGAAGGACCGGTCGTTGCCCCAGTTTAGAGTTCCTGTCATAAGAATTCTATCGTCGACTAAACAGAATTTGTGTTGCATTGTGTATTCTGCGTCATCAGCTTTACATCTAATTTCAGCACCTAAAATATATTTTGATAAATCAAGAAACAAACTTGTTGGTACAAAACATATGGTAGGATTTATTAAAATCTCAAGCCATTGGGGCTAGATTACTAAGACATTACGAAATAAACATGGTTTTATAGAATGAACAAGGGAATGATATTGGTTTAATTATTTTTTTATCAATTTATATAGTAGTAAGTTTATAGCTGTGTTAGACTATTTTGTTGACACACACTAAACTTTAAACAATAATCTAAGGGCTAATAATTGGTGCAATAGGTTGCGGGTTCGAAACCCGTCAGACGCATTTATAATTTTGACTGACGTTTATCGAGTACTGAATGGGTGGATTGGTGAAATTCATATTCGGTTTCAGACTATTTTTAGAATTTAGGAATGCTCGAAGAATTCTAGGAAATGCATACAAGAGCGCATTGTATATCCACGTAATATCCAGGACAATTAATGTCCGTATGTACGTAGTACTTATGCGTACGTCTCTCGCCCATCTATAAATATATCTCATATAAAAAAAACACTTACCAGAGTCAATAAGCTCTTTGATAAAAAATTCGGTTGACTCGTTATATCCAGTACGGTCAATAACCATACGTACTTTGATATTTTTCTCTTTCAGAAGTGTAACTAGACGACCCTGTATTACTGGGTTATGTATACCGGGCATGCAAACGTTAACACTTTCTTTTGCAGACTCGATGAAGCTAATTAATTTGTCAAAGTAGTTGTATGCGTTGAATTGTAGTTTACAGAATACCATTACTTCATTAACTTCTGTTTTGCGACTCTTGTAAAAATATGCAGCTGCTGATACAACACATGTTATTGCTATCGCGGCAGCCGACGACAGAACACGTGGATTTATTCTCATTTTAAGTAATATCAAACATGTATTGATTGTTTTTTTAGAAACGCACTAAGACCAGTCTTTAAATTTATACATAGAGATAAAATTAAGAGGTCAAAACGTGCTTGCAACGGAACTGATATTTTGAGAACTACCCACAGCAGTATTTAACAAGATTACGAAGTAAATAAAATTAATGCATGGTCGTCTACATAAAAGATAGGGTACATATATAAATTAATCATTTCTTTATTTTTTTTCATTTCTTAGTATTAATTAAGGCAATAAATTTGTTTTTTATACATCAAAGTTTTTGTATTGATAAAAGTTCAAGTTTCTACAACATTGGCAACACAAAGTATTACTGCGTTTTGCCAACGTCGTTGACAAGTGTCAAGTGTTCTACTAAATTGGAGGTAGTCAAAGTCAATGTCAATTGTCAATTTGATTTTGATAAATCGGAATGGCGGGATTATTAGCACATAATATTTTATGTTGTTTTCATTTTTTTTTTCAATTTACAATGAAAAATTATCTTCAAATTATGTTGGATTAAATTAGGTAGCATAAGTATATATCAATTTTATCTAGTTTAAAATGTATTGAGACGACAATCATTAGATAAAATAGATTTGAAAATATATCATGGGCATCACAGGATTAATTCCTTTTCTTGAAAAAGCCTCTAGGAGAGCAAATGTTGGCGAATTTAACGGGTGCACCGTTGCGATTGATAGTTATTGTTGGCTCCATAAAGGGGCTTTTGCCTGCGCTGACAAATTAGTACGTGGAGAGAACACTGATGTGTAAGTACTGTAACATTTACTAATAATTCTTTAAAAAATATGTACTTGTGTCCTCCCTAACTGTATTTGTATAATATATATTTATACAATGGTGTGGTTGGCGAAGATTTTCATAGATTACTTATAAAGCCAAATTATATTAATATTTCTAAGATAGCTCTGAGTAAGTGATGTTAGGTTTTTAATACATTATACAAACAATGATTGGTCTTTTACAGGCATATACGTTATTGTTTGAAATATGTGACTATGTTATTATCAAAGAACATAAAACCAATTTTAGTTTTTGATGGACGACATCTCCCAGCAAAGGCTATGACAGAATCCAAAAGGCGAGAGTAAGTAAGAAATTAATAGTATACAATAAATTCAATATGTAATTTAAAATTGGAAAGATTTTTATATTTTTTGTAAGTATTGAAAAATTGTTCTATATTCTACAATAGTTTCCTATTTTTTAATCTTTTACGATCATAATGATTGAAATATAAATAATGATGAAAATATCAGTATACAAATATTTTAGATATTCAAAATGATAGTCATAACAGTCAATTTAAAGCTTAAAATATGATGATATTTTATGAAGATGATAGTGGAAAATTTTCACAAATAAAATAGAAATAAAAACATGTAAATCTTATTTAAAAAAAGATATATTTGGGAATCAACAGAAGCTTCATTAGTCTCTTTGATTTTTTGTTGTTAAAGAGTGTATTCACTGAAACTAAAAAAAATATATATGGAAAAAACTGGCTAACTTATTTTACTATGTTAACAATTTGTTCAAATATTAAACAAACATTAATACTATTTATCTAATACATTAAATAATTACTTTTGTTGAAAATCCATTGAATTATAAAAATGAATATTATAACATTAAAAAAGGCTACATACCACACTTTTTCAGATCTAGGGACATATCTAAGAAGAGAGCAGCAGAATTATTAAGTTTAGGAAAGGTAATGTATATATTATTAGTATCTACAATCTACATGTGCAATTTGGCAATTTTACGTTTAGGTTCTTATGACTATTGCTACTTGCTAGTACATATTAGCAATGGTCATGGTGCATTATTCTATCTAACTTGGTTTGTTGATGTTTAAACTTGAAAATATGGATTTTTATTTGGCTTTTAGAACTAAAAATCTTATCCAAGAGAACAATGTTTGGATAATTCTGAATACAAAGCTATAATTTGTATAATGGGTGTCTAAGTGTTGGTTATGATGTAATTTTGATTATTTATTAGCATTGGGTTTAACATTAAAGAATGATACATATTGCATGAAGATTTTATAAAATCATACCTCTACTAAGTAGTGCACCTATACTAATGTTTTTGTGGTAAAAGAGAAATTGGGAATAGATGTCATAGCCTTTTAATTTTCAGATCGATGAAGCCCGCTCCTACATGCGTCGTAGTGTAGATATCACTCATGAGATGGCTCTGAGTCTTATCAAAGAGTGTCGGAAACGTAATGTCGATTGTATAGTAGCTCCGTACGAAGCAGATTCTCAGTTGGCCTACCTCAACATTAAGAATATTGCACATTTAGTCATTACTGAGGATTCTGATTTGATACTGTTTGGGTGTACAAAGGTATGTTATTTGTAATTGAATATTATATATTTTATTATGTCTAAGAAATCCTGAAAAATAGTCCTTTTCTAATAAATTAGTAAAATTACATTCAATGGAACTAAATGAGGTAACTTTATATTATATATTATTATTACATTCTTTATTGTATCAAAAATTAAAAGTTACAAACATAACTAATCTAGACAAGTACATATTGGTATCTTTGTAATATTGAACTTTAAAATTGTGATCTTTAAGTAAAAAGTTAATCTTGTATATGTTTCACTAATAATTCTTCTGTATAACTAACCCATTGTTCATCCTCATGTGCCGATCCAAATGAATTTTTTAGTATATTTTATATAAGAATCTAGTTTTAGAAACAAAAAGTACATCACTGTAGAGGTTGACTATGGGGCCGTCCATTAATCACGTGAGGTCGTTTTTCTCATTTTTTGACCCCCCCCTCCCCCCTGATGATATTTGGTGAGGTTTGGGACCACTCCCCCCCCCTCCCCCTGGATCACGTGTATTTTTTTGGAAGTCTATGTAAAGGCTATTTTTGACTGGAGAAAAATATTTAACAAATGGCGTTTTGATTCGAAAAACATTTATGAATAATTAATTAATAAATTTTCGCGCCGTTCAAAATTTCGGTTCATAAATAGCGCTTTTTGAGAAAAAATAAATAAAATTAATACACGTGATGTCTAACGAGACCCCCCCTCCCCCCTCGTGATGTTTCGTGATGTTTTCCGTACCCCCTCCCCCCCCTTTTGAGCCTCACGTGATTAATGGACGACCCCTATTAAGAAAGCTTAAGATAATAATATTTTATTTTAAACACAATACAGGTATTATTTAAAATGGATTTAGACGGCACAGGCACTCTAGTCGAGACTACCAAACTGCCTCTAGTGATGAAGTGTCCCATAGAACGCTACAGCTTCGATAAGTTCCGGCAAATGTGTATTATGTCCGGTTGTGACTATCTCGCGTCTCTGCCTGGAATCGGCTTGGCTAAAGCCAGGCAGTTTGTAACAGCCACACAGGACTCCGATATTGCTAATGTGAGTATTATAATTCTATGCCTCCCAGCAGTTGCATAGCATAGGTAACTAGCACCCAGTTCGGATCCCAAATTTGCCGCTCCATTATTTTTGCAATCGATTATAAAAAATTGGGGCTCTTATTGAATAACAGTAACCTAAAGAGAAACTGTTATTACGGTGATGTAGTAACAAAAGAAAAAAGGATATAATTTTTTGCCGTTACCTGTGAAATGCCGCCCCCGCCAAAGTGCCTCCTGGGGCGGTCGCCTGTCTCATGCTACTAAAGAATCCTCTACTAGTCGGTAAATGAGGCAGACACATTTTCGAAATTCACTTTTTTAAATTATAATGTCAGTTCAAAGAATGTCATAAAAAATATTATGGTTCATGTTATTTTTCTCCGGAACCAGTTTTTTTATTGTAAATTTTATACTAAAAAAACTTTCCTATTTCTTTTAATCTAAATATCTTCGTAACTTATCTTGAAGTTTTAAGTGATCGCATTTTTTTTAATCCAGGCATTGAGAAAATTACCAAGCTTTTTCAATAGATCCAATCTGGTCGTAACCGATGAGTACAGAGAGAGTTTCCTCAAAGCCGAGGCGACGTTCAAACATCAGTATGTGTACGACCCTATTGGAAGGAAGATGTGCCGCTTGGAAGAGCCTGATAATACAGGTATTTCAACTCTTTTGAAAGATTGAAGATTGAAAGATTTTTATTGGGCTTCCACCCAAGATATACGAACAATTATTATAGAAAAATAAAAACTTATATATACGGCTTAAAAATTTATAAATTAGACAACAACAGCTGTGTGGCCGCTCAAATGGTAGTGACTCAGCTTCAGCTGATAAACAGCGCTGGTTTTCAGTCACCCCCTTGTGACTCTTGGAGCATCTATACTACCCGACTTAATTAACTTATAATAATAACATGAAAAATTTGAAAATTATACACAAATTGTACCAAATCACAACACAACAAAAGTAGTCAATTAAAAAGTAATAGTACCTGGATGACCGAGCTTTGCTCGGTATTTTTTTTTTTTTATAAATTGTGTTTTTTGGAAAATTTAAGTACGAATTACATAGTAATAAAATCAAGTCTAACCTCAAAGCAAACACTCATTGACTTCGTGTTACTTAACAACGCCATCTGCTGGAATAGCTTTAGTGTTGTTGTGTCGTTAAAGCAATTTAAAAAAATCAAACGCCACCTTTTAGTTATTATTCTTCGAATAAAAAAAAATAAGTTTATGTTTAAGTTGATAGAACACGAATAAAATGAAATTTTCTAGAAATGATACCTAGTTTTAAAAAATAGTATTACTACTCACCGATAGATGTCAGGAAGAGTCATATATCGTTTAAGTTGATAAAACACGAATAAAATGACATAGTATTACTATTCGCCGATAGATGTCAGGAAAAGTAATTTTTCCTTTAAGTTGATAAAACACGAATAAAATGACATTGTCTAGACCTAGTTTTAAAAAATAGTATTACTATTCACCGATAGATGTCAGGAAGAGTCATATTTCGTTTAAGTTGATAAAACACGAATAAAATGACATAGTATTACTATTCGCCGATAGATGTCAGGAAAAGTAATTTTTCTTTTAAGTTGATAAAACACGAATAAAATGACATTTTCTAGAAATGATTCCTAGCTAGATCGATTTTTTGCCCCCGAAACCCCCCGTATACGAAATTTCATGAAAATCGTTGGAGCCGATTCCGAGATTCCAATTATATATATATATATATATATACAAGAATTGCTCGTTTAAAGGTATAAGATTAATAAAATATATGTATTCTTTTTTTTTTCTTTCTTTAACAATGAGAGGTTTAAGAGGTGAATGTGAATGTATGTGTATGTGTGAGTATAGATGTTAATTTTTTTTGATTCTCTGAGATTAGAAAGATAGAAAGTCCACCTGTTATGGTTATCTATCTATCTTATCTATCTACCTTATCTATCAACTTATCTATCTACCTTATCTATCTATCTTATCTATCGTCTATCTTATCTATCTATCTATCTTATCTATCTACCTTATCTATCAACTTATCTATCTATCTTATCTATCTACCTTATTTATCTATCTTATCTATCTTATCTATCGATCTATCTTATCTATCTATCTATCTTATCTATCTATCTATCTTATCTATCTATCTTATCTGTCTATCTTATCTATCTATCGTATCTATCTATCTTAATAATGATTATATATTTTTTGTTTCAGATATAGAAATAGCATTGTGTGGGAATGCAGGTGAACTTCTTGAAGCGGACACTGCCTTCCAGTTAGCGCTGGGTAACTTGGACCCATTCACTTTGAAGAAAATGGATGACTGGGATCCTGACAATTATGATCCTGTAAGTACAATCGACTCATAAGTTTTTGTATAGTAGGGAAAATTCATTGTTTTCTTATCAATTGTTGATTTTTTTTACATATTCCCCCGGGATTTGAAGTTGGGATAGTGAAATAATAATAATGTTTACCACAACTTACGTGTGAGATTGAATAGGTCGTCAGCGCATCATTGACTCAATCAAGTAAAACTCATCTGTCGCTATCTAACATATAATTTTTTTTTTTTCTAGAGGGATAATAATATAAAAACCAACAGTTGGAAGGACAAGGGCGTAGCACCCCACCCCAGTATATGGAGCCCTAGTTTTAGTTATCATTTAAATGATACAAGTCCTTGGAAAAAGGAAGTGAAAAGGCCGGAAGCGATTATAAGCACTATAACTAGACCGAGGAAGAAAGTTGTTAGTTTAGTCACTAAGTTTGTACCTGAGACTCAGGATCAAGACGAAAGGTAATATTTTTTTTTATATTTATTGACCTTGCTTTGGCGCCTTTTTCGTTCGATGGGTCGTGGGATCGAATCCCATCGGGTGAAATGTTTATAATTTTGTCGGGTCACTTTGGGCTTTAAATGGGTGGAAGGGATATCGAAATTCCGACCGAGTAATGAACCTACGTTTAAAGATGAAAAAGCGAAGTTCATATTTCGCGTTTCGGTTACAGTCTCAAACTCAAACTTATGTATTCCATAAATAATACAAGACACATAAAACTAGGTATTTTGTTGACTGTGTTTCCGAATGCTTGAAGTGAAAAGTAGGTCGACAGTGCATCATTGATTGGTGTCCTATGGCTGAGGTATCACCTACTATCGAATGATCCTCGAGCTTGTCTGTTGATAGTTCTTAAATCTTATTATAAAGAGGAAATATTTGTTTTTTTTTTGATTTTTGTATGTTATGAATAAAGTCAAAAACTACTGGACCGATTTTAAAAATTCTTTCACCAATAAAAAGCTACATTATCAGCGAGTAACATAGGCTATTTTTTGTGTATATTGTGTACATCTACATTGCACCCGTGTGAAGCCGGTGCGCGTTGCTAGTATGTTATAAATATTTTTTCTTTCTACTAATTTTAATTTATTATGTGTTACAGCTTATCGATAGAATCGCTAAGCAACATGTACTGTATAGAACCAGTGAATAAGAAACAAAAAATAACTGGCGATATAAGTTCTACATACACACAAAATGATCTTGATACGGTCATAAAAAATAAATCGAAATCACCAATACTAGAAAACAAAGAGAGATCATTCAGAAAATGTCTTCAAAACGGTAGCTATTCTGTTCTAAAACGACTGAGTCGATTCCCAAGAACGATTTTAGACGAAAATATTATAGAAAGTAAGTTTTTTTCAACGGACAATGATAGTTCAAGTGACAAAAATACAGGGGAATCCCCTGAAAACTGTGATAATGTTGATAATAGTGTAGGGGAATCCCCGGAATGTGTTGATAGTGTAATAAATAGCTCGGAGGAGTTGGGTAACTCGCAGAAAGAGAATTCTCCATTAAATAGTCCAGTTAAATCTCCAAGAAAGAGTCCGAAGAGAAATCCGTTTAAAAAGCAACTGCAAGACTCTCAGGACTCTGTCATAGAAAATACTTATCCTATGGAGCATTTGGTAACACCTGTTGATTCTCAGGTAAATATATATAAAGAAAATAAAACCTATTGTCTTTGCAGTAAATTTTTTTATCTGACATTTTCAATGTCAGTTGATTGAAAGCTTCATGTAAAAATAATTTTGTAAAATAGAGATATTTCTTTCTTAGTAATTGAATGTGATTATTAATTTCATGTAAAAGAGAATCGAATAAAAAACTTTAAATGTCGTTTCTCTGTTATCAGACGAAACTCATGGTTTTATTTTATTAGATTCAAGTTCAAATAACTATCTTATAAAACGACATTTAAAGTTTTTTATTCGATTCTCTTTTACATGAAATTAATAATCACATTCAATTACATACTAAGAAAGAAATATATCTCTATTTTAAAAAAATATTTTATATTTTTTTTATTTTAATGTGACAGTATTTTTTTTAATGTCAAATACCAATCAACAGACGAAGGCTTATCTGATAGTTTTTTTTTTTAATATAAAAGGATGAAAACGGACAGGCGGCTCATTTGATAAGCGACTACCGTCCTCCATAGACATTCGCAAATACCAGATAAATTTCTGGATATGGACACCCTAATCACCTAGCGGTATGAAATATACTTTACGACCTATTCTCATACCTACCAAATATACATAAAAAATTTCATAGAAATCGGTCGAGCCGTTTCGGAGGAGTGCGACCGCACCGTGATACGAGATGTATATTATATAGATAACATTTTTTTTACATGCTGTTTGTGTATAACTTAAGTGACTCATTCAAGTACAAGATATTGTGTCTGATAATATTATTAGGGTTCCATACTCAAAGGGTAAAACAGGACCCTATTACTAAATTTTTTTTTGTCTGTCACTAGGCCATGTATCTCATGAACCATGATAGTTAGACAGTTGAAATTTTCATAGATGATGTATTTCCGAATTATTATAAATTCCGAAAAAAAAACGAATAAAATAAATATTTAATGGCTCCATTCAACAGACATGATTTTTTAGGCGTTTTTATAGATAATGGTACGGAACCCTTCGTGCGCGAGTCCGACTCGCACTTGGCCGGTTTCTTTATAGTACAGTACAATATAAATAAGTAGTATAAATTGTTATACTTATAGTATTTGCTTGGACGATAAATAGATTTAAAAAAAAACACAAATATATTACAAAATACATTTAATAAATTTTAAGCTAACATTTTTTTTGTCCACAGACAAGTTTCGGGGAATCCCCACCGAAAGAATCATCGCAGCCTCTCAGTCAATTCATGTACACAAATGATTCGGGAAAAATAACAAATAATACTAAGAAACCAACATGTAGAGTTCCCGGATTGAAGAAGAATACTCCGCTGCCAAATAATCAACCCACTTTGTTGAATAAATTTGGGTTCCAGAAAAAGTAAGTATTTGGATATACTTTTTTTTTAATTTTGTAAATGAAATCGGTTTCACTGAAATGAATAAGTTTTCTCAATTTTTAACCGACTACAAAAAAGGAGGTTCTCAATTCGTCTCTATGTTGTTTTTTTGTACCTTTTTTTCTGTTTATTTAAAAACTCAAAATATTTTATACTAGATAATTTTGATGATTAATATTTATATATTGTACTTACAAGGCTTTTAAAGAGAAAGAGAAATATTTAATGGGAGGAATATAAATGGAAACACCGTGAAGTGCGCGTTTCGGCTTCAGTCTATGAATTTTCGAATGCTCGAAGTAAAAAGGAGGTTGACAGCGCATCATTGACGAATGTTCTCTGATTGAGGTATCACCTACCATCAAGTGAAACTCGTGCTCGTCTGTCGATATCTGACATAAAAAAACAGAGGTCTGACATTTATGTTAGAATATACAGAAAGTATAGCGTAGGATTGACCGCCTCCTTGCGTTTAGCACCGGAGATCCTGGGTTTGAATCCCGGGAAGCAAGATTTAAAAAAAATTGTTTCGGTCAGGTAGGGCGAAAGCTGATCACTTACTTGCCTATAAAGAAAAATGATCAGTGAAACAGACACAGAAATGTGTCTGCCCTATGGCCCACTAGGGGACTCGGGAATACATAATAGCGTAGGACTTGGTGGTAAGATACTATTTTACTTCTATGTATCAGAAATCCATAGGCTGCGACAGATACGCGCAATCTTCAGTTTCCGTTTTTTTTTATCAACTATGGATGGACTATTTTGTATGTATTTAATGAAATTAAAATGCCTATAATATATAATAAATTGTTACAGGCCGGTGTTACGACGATGAAGTTCAAGTACAAATATTGCGTAAGACTTAATGTTTACTTTATTAAAAATAATTAATGAATATTATGTTTTGATCTAATTTATATTGTGTTGTGTTAGTACTAGCAGTGGCGGGACTATCACCCAAGCCCAAAAGCCGCTTTTTCTTATTTATATAAGTTATATATGACTTATATAATTACGTTAAGGTATTATTTTTCTTTTCATGGTTGCATTATTAGGGCAAGCCGGGCTTTTGGGCTGGTGTCGTAGTCTCGCCACTGATTATTACAATTAGAAGATAATTATGTAAAAATAAATATATGATTTGAAATCTTTATCAATGGTTTTATTTGACACTACTACACTACTGGAAACAATTAAATTTCTCATGAAATATCGTCCGAAAAAGAAAAAAATCCAAAATTTCAAAACCAGTGAGGGGCACTTACTGTGCGATAATCGATTGCCGAAATATCGATGATTGAAGAGGAAATTGTCTTGTTTATTGAACCGTCGATATCTCTGCAAAATATAATAAAACACCAAATTGAAGCTTAATAAACAAGCTACTTGATACTACGATCGAGAAAAAAGGTATGTGTGTACTTATGTACACGCGTTAGAAGTAATACTTCTTTGGCGTATGAAGAAACATTTTAAAAAACAAAACTGCAGTAAATCTCGAAGAAAAATGTTAAAATCAATCAAATTCTATTCTGTAGCCAACTTCCCATCGTGCGCGCGCAGGTCATGAATTCACTCTCATCCAAACGCGCCAAAAGAAGTAAAGCTTCAAAAAAAAGAAAAAATGCGAAGTTGTTCCTTCGAGTTGTTTCATTAATTTTCTCAATAACCAAAATTGTACAATATAAGACAAAAATGAAGAATTCAAAATGCATTTTTTTTATTTCGATATAACTATTTTTCACCGAGGTGCAGCGTTTCAAAATGGTGAAAAAATGAGGAAAATTTCTTGTTCCTTTGTTTCCAGTAGTGTATATTATAAGAAAACAAAGCATTACTCGACACGACAAATGGGCTCTATTGCTTTAGATAAAAATATAATTATTATTAATATATTATAATATTAAGAAACGTAACCACCTCCGTGGCTCAGTGGTAAGCAGTAAGCACGATGCATAGCACCGGAGGTCCCAGGTTCGAATCCCGGGGAAACGATAAAAAAATGTTTCGGTCAGGCAGGGTACAAAAGGCTGATCACCTACTTGCCTGTAAAGAAAAATTATCTGTGAAACAGACACAGAAATGGGTTTGCTCCATGACCCAGTAGGGGACTCGGAAATTGAATTTTCTCTAGTATTAAAATAATAATAGTAATGACTATTTTTTTTTAAAACTAACTAAAATTCATAATAGCGAAATGCAAAGCGAAGATGGAAAGGCAAAACTGTCAAAGCGCAAATATATAAAATATTTCATTTTAACAACGTTATTTATTTAAAAAAAACAGAAATATGATTAAAAAAAATGAAATTTTTAACCTCATTCCCCACAAGTATAATTTTGACGTTTTTAAGTTTTACCTTTTCACCGACGATATGACTACGCTAAGTTAAGAATTCTGATATTTTGATTCAATCAATGTGAGAATGTTAAGAAGTTAGGAATCAGACGCCACTTTCATTGTTCTATCTACACACGCCACTTTGATAGACAAGATATCTCGATCAACAAATATCTCTTCACTGAATTCTATCGAAATTAACTATTGTCCGGTCTTTCTGCTTAACAGATTCCATCAGATGTTCATTTTAGTCTTTTTTATATATCCGCGACTATACTTCTATACTTTTGTCGTGTATAACAAATGTAAAATAAATCTAAAAAAAATAAAGAAAGGAAATGGAAAGCGGCCTTATCGCTAAGCAATTTCTAATATATAATTTAAGTTTTCGTAGTCAACATACAAATTTCGGTTTTGTTCGAATCCCGAAAGAATAGAAGAAATTCGGAGGAAGTTACTAATGTAATAATTAAATATACCTAAAAATATACGTAATATCTAAAAGGCCCGGTACACATTCACCGCGATAAGAGAGAAATAAATCAGACACAATGGACGCATGTATTATATGAGATTGTATCAATGATCCCCTTAATTATAAAGATTTATTCTCAGATATCATGGGTTGCAAACCCGTTTTCAACTTCTGAATAAGATGTGTAGATAAATATTAAATATATTATTAAATTCCCATGAAATAATAATATAAATGCAAAAGTAACTGTTTGGTAGATCTTAATAAGTGCCTAAACTGGGTCTAATTTTAGACTGGAGAACGAAAGTTGTGACTGGAAAATTGTGGCTTTAAAAAATTAATAAAACTATTTAATACTTCATTTAAAATATTTTTTTTGTGGCTCAAATAGCTAAAATAATTTAAACAATAAATAAATTCCTAATGTCTATCCTATTTTTTTTCTTGCAACACTGTAACCGCCACAGTTTGGTACAGCGCCATCTTGGTTCGTTGCAAATCGTTCCTGTTTGAACCACCGCACGAGCAACACTACGTGTTCTTAATATTTTTTTAGGTAGGACTTAATCTGAGATTTTTTTAAATAAGGTCTCGACAGTGACGTTGTTTATAATAAACAAAGTGCGACCCCCGAGTGTGCAAATGAAGAAAAGTGTCAGTGCAAGGACTGAGTCCTCCAGAAGAGGAGTTGTAAGTTTTGTGCTCTATTTTCTTATCCATTCCCGTTCATTCTTGTCCTTCATTATTTATTCGCCCATATTTTCAGCTTGTTAAAAAATTGAAGAGTGCCTTAAACCGTTCGAACCAGATTATCCAGACGCCTTTATTAGTTACCTTCTTGTTAGGGCTTAATAAACGATTTATATACATTACGTATATTTTCCAGTATATTTACTAATTATTATTTCACTTAAAAAATATTGTATTATCCGCCTAAAACTTAGATACGTCTTTTACTGCCTAAAATATATCTAGTATTTAAGTATATTTCACATTTAAAATCATTAAATATTAACGAAAATTACATAGATTTAAATTTTCCATATTGTAGGGTAGATCACCGATCGTAGTTATTTGTTAATTTTGATTAACATTCTAATTGCTACGCTTTGTCAGCTCCGTAGCGTAGCTACATAGTTAGGGCGACCACAGTGCATTGTACTCCTACAGTAATATGACTATAATATTACTAGCGTACCTTTTGATATTTCAATTTATAACGATACATCATTATGTATCTAAAAGACAAAATAACGCTAGCACCTCAGATGACACAAGACTCCTTAATTAATAATGTTAACAGCAAAGCGCGAAGCTTATTTTGAGGTACCTATTACAAAATATTTATGACCCTTCTAGTGTTGGGTAGTACAGGACTTCAAAAAGAGTTTGTAAGAGTAGCCTCTTTTTCACTCTGAGCCAGTACAATGTCCCTCTTCAAATGAGGCTAGGCGTATGAAGCTCGAAGCATAATTTGTACTAGCGAGTGTTAAGAATGACATTTGATGTTTTTTTTAATGGTTATTTAGGACCCAAATACATCGAGAAAAAACAAGCGCGATATAAAATTTGAACTAGTACATTTTATAATTTCGAGCCGCTCTTACATTTTGACGTCATGTCCGGGACAAATGTACCGCCTCTTGTATGTCCTACTCAACACTAGACCCTTCTGCACATACATGTTGGTGTGTGCCAAAATTAAAGTTGCGGAGATTATGCCGATGTCATCGCTCGTCTTGAGTCTCATTGCAGAGTTCGTAGTCTCTCACCAAAGTATACGCTTTTGTCGATTCTAAAGTCTGTCTCTAATACATTAAGATTTCCTCTCAAAGATAACAACGTATGTATTTTACTTTTATAAGATGTTGACTGTTGTAGTTATTGTGTGTGCAATAAATATTGTTTATTATTATTATTTAATAATGTATCTACATATAAAAATAAACTCGTTACAAACATGGATTTTTGTTCAATTCAAACTTAAATATTATTATTGTATCAGAAATTGGTTTAAAATACAAAGAACGGAATATAAAAATCCGTACCCACATTTGTTAAAGCAAATAATGGCGCTTTTCAGCAAAATGAACATTTTAAACAAAATGCGAAATATCACGGAACATTGATCGCAAAAACAAGTTTGTTTTTCTTTCGTCTATCGAGCCCTCGATGCTTCAGAACCGAATAATAAATCTTAATCAGATTCAAAAGCTGTTAGCGGGACTTTTTTCTCAATTTCCATTCGACGTGAGGTGATAAATGTGGAATTAATGACATTAAAAGTGTTTTATTAATTGTTTATAAATTATTTTTGTAATAAGAGTTTATATCTACTGGTATTCATTCATAATTGTGCATTATCCTGCATAAGATGTACTATAATGATAGCACAATTTAGCCATAATATGTTCCACTGTTATTGTTGATTTTTTTAACACGAAATGTTTGTAATTTTTTATGCGTCGTTACGTACTATAGTCGTTCATAGCTCTCGTAGTGAACTTTTTAGATTATGTCAGCTGTAGCTGCCCTTTTGCCAACCGGGCCTTTATCATTGAGTTGTGTCATCAATATTATAGAGGAGAAAATTTTATTTGTTTGTTTGTTACGATTTAACTCAAAAACTACTCGACCGATTTTAATTTGTGTATAGTACATCTACATTGCGAAACCGCGATGAATCGCTTGTACGTTATAAAGATAAGTTAGTGTTAATGAGATAAAACGCGTGTGATGATCGGGCATAATTTTACTACTGATATTTTGGTACACGTGTTCTCAGTTTTATATTTGATTAAATTTTGTATAATACTTTACAATATATGTATAACTAACCACTTGAACTTACTTGTTAACAAACACAATATATTGTATATAATAAATCGAGTCATTAATCTATCTCCATTCTAAATGAATTGGGTTACTTAATAAAGATCGTTGCTCCAAGAGGGATCCGCCCTCCACTAATTTATACCTAAGTGTAGGTCTTCTTGGAGGTTGTGTAAGATTCAAATTTCTAACCCAGCTGATATTAAGTGGTAGTACCTACTCAGTAATACATTGTTCAACTGATATACTGTGAAACTGCAGGTTTTGTGTTTTAAGGAAATTATAAAAGGTTTTTTTATAGTATACGACCCTGCGGCTCTTCTGATGGAAATTGAACACCGCCGTCCATGAACACCAGAGGACTTGCAGATGCGTTGCCGGCCTTTAAGGTTGGAATAGTCCCTAAGTCATATCGGTTGCGAAAAATTTATAAAAACCTTTATTCAGATTGTCTAGGTTTTTTTAATTTCTTTTTTAATATTTATTAGTTTTTTTGATTAGATATAAAGTAGGTATAAGTAGGTGCCCTGATATATCTTACATTTTCAATGTGAATCGAAATCGAGCTAACTTAATTGAATTTTTAATGTTAGATATCGAAAGCATGAGGTTCACTTGGTGACAGGAGATAACTCAGTCATAGAACATCATTCAATGATACCTAGTAGTCAACCTACTTTTTTACTTCATAGACCGAAACCGAAACGCGCAATATGCACTTCACGGTTTTCTCTTTATGAATATTACCCGGTCAGAATTTCGATATTCCTCCCACCCGTTCAATGCCCGAAGTTACCAGATGAACATGCTTAAATTATAAATATGTCGTTCCGGTGGGATTCGAACCCACGACCCATCGATGCGCACGGCAGGTGTTCTACCGAACGCGCCCGTCAAAACCATAAATATAAAGAGAAAAACAGTAAACATCCGTTTGTATTTAAGTATCTAGTTGAAATAAGTCCTTGTTCTTGTAGCAATATTCATTTCTTCCGTCAAATTAAGTCTTATTTTGCGTGACATCGTTTGCCTTTCTTATTTAAGAATTAAGGAAGGAATTTCGCCGTGTAATTATGTGGCCCGACAAATTGCATATTTCTCCTTCAAGACGAAAGTAGGCACTTAGCCTCGTATAACAGATACTTTATTCACTTTTATTAACAGGCACTTGTTGAATGTTAGAAATGAAATTTGACTTGAAATTACAATTATAGGTACGAAGACAACATTGCCATATACAATTCTGGGTGTTTCGTTCGAAAGATAATTTCCTTTAATTTTGATTTATTCAAATTATTTAATCTATTTTGTATATTTATTATCAATAAATACAACTAGTGATCATCTAACATCTGAAGACCCGCAGCCTCGTTTGCCGCCCTATATGCTAATATTAAAAAAAAAACTTATTTTAAAAATGGAATTAAGTATCTTCGGAGGTATCTACATACCTGACTAGCTTCATAATTATTTGTGTTCTTTATCGACCACAGACAAACGTCAGTTTGTTATTTATGGCGGGATTATTGCGCGGGCTTGGCCGATCGGCAATATGGCGGGCGGCAGGCTAAGCCGATGATTTAAACAGCTTATCGATTTAGTAAAACGTAAAAGT
Organism: Anthocharis cardamines; assembly: GCA_905404175.1. Lineage (NCBI taxonomy): Eukaryota > Metazoa > Arthropoda > Insecta > Lepidoptera > Pieridae > Anthocharis > Anthocharis cardamines. The sequence continues at coordinate 9,017,313 of FR989963.1, forward strand.
AATTAATCATATTTTACCGGGGCTTTAAACATTTCTGAAGTTTGTTAACTGACGCGTATTTAATGTTGTCAAGTAAAAAATATGATGGCAGTTGGATGGGAGATGCACAAAAATAAAAAAAGTTGTTTATCATAATACTAGCGACCAGCCCCGGCTTCGCACCGGTGCAATGCTGATACTAAATACACTACATTATAATACTGTTATTATTATACATATAAACCTTCCTCTTCAATCACTCTATCTATTTAAAAAAACCGCATCAAAATCCGTTGCGTAGTTTCAAAGATTTTAGCATACAAAGGGACAGAGAAAGCGACTTTGTTTTATACTATGTAGTGATTATTTATTTCTAAATAATCCCCGTAATTTTCAAGAAGTTTTATTTATATGTATTTGTTATCTCAATTATATATCGCTTCACATTTATTTCAGGTAGTGGATTATTAAGAAGTTCCTGTTGTTACCTATTTGTTATTTACTAAATTAATTACCTTATAGGTATTAATGTAAAAATAATATCTTTTAAGAGTACTAACGCGTGACGAAGTTTGGTTTTCCCTAGTTCATGTAAAGCAAGAGATAATAAGGATTACACTGTACAATCAAAGTGTCAAAAGTTTTGTAAGATGCCAGACTCTTTGGATGCCAGCTTTTGGCACAAGTGGTCAATTGCCGCTCGCTATTAGATTTGCTAATTTTATCATATCTTTTAAGTTTTACTAATTTTGAAAAAAAAATATTTTATACCGTATTTAGAACAGTGTTGGATGACATAATAAAATAAAAAAATATTTTTTTCACATAAATTTATTTCTTCATATACATTATGTATAATTCTGCGAATCCACTGTGTCCCGGGACGCATCGCAGGATGTATTTTTTACAAAATAATCATTTAATCTAGGTTAATTACATTAATTATTTCCCGCCATTTTACGTCCGCCATTTTAATTGCACTAAAATATTGAACTTAGGCAATGGCTTTTGCGTCAAAATCGCAATTCAAAATATACAGAACTCAAATCATTGTCGTTCGATCAAGGTTTGTACGTTACATTTTTTAATTCAACATCTTGTTACAAAAAGTACAATTAATATTTCATTCCAAATTCCTTTTTTAATGGACAATAATGTTTTATAATTTGTGACAATAAAATGTGAGATTCGAATTTTAAAAAATGCAATTATATTTTCGTGGCATACTTTTACACATTGTAATTTAAAAAAATACATTACGTAGGTACATTATAATTAATTAGAAAGATATTAATAACAAACAGGAATACAATATTGAATACACAACACAAATTAAGTAAATACACATCAAAAACAAATCAGTCTTATTTTAAAAAAAAACATGAAACGTGCTTGTGAGTGACTTTTTTGTAATTTATTGGATTGAGGGTTAATTTTTATTTTGTACAGACATATAATAATAAAATGGAATATTAATATTAAATCCTAAAATGTAGGTAAATACACTGAAACATTACGTGACATAAAAAATTATTTCAAACTGACTTTGTATGGGAAAGAATGATGGATTTTATAAAAATATATTTTCATTGAAGTATTCAATCCCGGTAAAAAAATATTTCATTTTTATTGCATAGGCATGATGGGAATTTAACGTTATATCCAGCTATTATTTAAATTTAAAATAACTCTGACTAAACTGTTACTTTTGACTGGTCCAAACTTTCGCGGGTTTAAAATAATTCAGTTCAGTGTCACAAAACATATTTAATAAAACATAGTTTGTTAAAATTAGAACTGACGTTTAAATTAGACAATAATCAAACAGATAACTAATTAATATCCATTAAATTGTATATATTGCAAGATTTCTTTTGAATAACGGACTAAAGTTTTTGCGTTAAATGGATTTTTGAACGTAAAAATACTGTTAATTAGCTTATAGCTGATAAAGCTGCCTTGATAAAAGAAATAGCTACATTGAAGCCTGATACGCAATTCATCAACGATTATTAAATTTTCGCTATCCAATTTAACAATATTTTTAAAATCTACATATTTATTCCGTGTTACATTCATATAATATTTACGTACTTGAAATTATTGGCTGTTGACGTCGATCTTGTAAAATTATCGATATGTCGATAAAAAGATAGAGATGTAGTTTAATCATATTAGTTCATTCATTTAACGCATAGTACATCTAAATTTTGAAGCTCAAGTTTAACTTATACGTAACTAGATCGATATATTAGGTTAGGATAGATTGTATAAAAGGAGTGGAAAAACCTAAATCGTAAGTGTAATAATTACAAACACTAGGCAAGGGATAACATTAAAGAAATACTACATCTAAGATAGCTTACAATAGAGTAATGAGTCCCGTCTCTTTCCGGTTTTATGAAAATGGATAAGAAGCGCGAAATTATCATCAAAAAGATACACAGATAATATTTTAATTTTATACGTAATTACGCCACTTGCCGATATACGATAAACGTTCGACACGTTATTTCTTCTACAGTTCATTTAAACATACAACACATCGACAAAACAATTTCCTACCTAACATTAGATATGTCCTCGAATCACTGACTTTTCCTCTAAAGTGGCAGTGACGTTTTTACAATTATTACATAAAACATACGCACTTTCAAGCTTTACCTATAGGAAATAAAATGATTCTCACTGAAGTGTTACTGGGCAAGGTAAAAGAGGATCTGTGTAAAAAACTAAAACTATTTACATTTACATACTACGCACATGACAAAATTTCACACGACACAGCCGATTCGTCTAAGTTTGTCGTTACATTGCAATAATGAAACATGTTACCACAATTTACACTACTTAACGTATTTAACACCCGATATGAAAAATAAACTTCTAATTACAGCTGCAATAACTATTTATACATTTTACAATATATTGTATATCTCGTATATGACATGGCACCTACTGATGGTTCTGCACGATAGTTATATAATTACTAATTTTTATATAATATTTATTTTTGGAGTTTTTCAAAAATCAAACTGTATACCGCGCGCCAGATAAGTCTGCGCGCGGCAAAAATTGGAACTAAATTTCTTTCCGTCATATTGTTTTCCGGAATTAGTGTGCAGCAGTGGCGTTTTTATTCGATTTTATTGGTAATCATCATGCCTAAGGTTATAAAAAGTGCTGGTAGAGATGTTATATTGAAAGTAAAACGTGCTTATGAAGCAGAACGGCAAAATAAAGGGCCGATTGTACCATTTTCAAAACTTTTTTATTACTTGACAGGTAATTTTTGGGGTGACCAGTACATGGTATTATGTCTTTATGTGGGGTATTTTTATACGATACATATTTTTACTTTGTTGTTGGTTAATGATTTAGTTTGTTTTAGGATTAAAACCCCATTGAAAAAAAATACGTATTGTGGAAAAAAATTTAAATCAAGCCACAGGTGAAATATCTTCAATCTGAAGCGGCATTTAATTCGATAATGTGTGTCAGCATGTTGAAAAAATCGTAGACCAATATTTTGAATCTGACAGGCTTTTGGACATAGAACTGGACAAATTTATAATTGATCATGCAAGTGACAGCAAAACTTTAAACTCTTCTAATAACGAGTCAAGTGAATCTGAAACATGTGAAAATAGAATGGAACGATTGACCCACTGATGGACCATAGTTATCCAAAATTTAGAAGTTCTGCTATATTCTCGATAAATGATTTACATTAAATATATATATATAAAATTTGGTGTTGTTTTATTTAATTGTAGATTATGTAAATATTTCTTATGGAGCAGGTAAATAAGGAGTTATTCAGTTACAATATGTAACAAATTAAAAATATATATATTTTCACTGAGTATTAGTATGTAATTATTATTCATCACCCTAAAACTAATTGAAATTTACAAATAAAATTGTTACATCACGTCAAATTTAGTAGTTAATTCGACGTGATATCTAAATATAAATTTGTTTTCTGTTGTATACTAAGTATACCTAATACGAATTAACATTCAGAATGCTGGTGATTTTTTTGGTGTTGCATAGTGGTTGAGAGTTTGCTTTCTATACCTGGCAATATTTGGTACGCCACCCGTCGCGCGCAGACTTATCTGACGAGCACTTTAATGCTAGTTGGCTATTTTCTTTTTTGTGCAGCGAAAACGTGGACATGGTCTTATGTGACGTAACTGTCAAAGTCAAGTTTGCGCGGCAAACTTGACAGTTATAGCTTGGTTTAAAGGTCTCGTTACCAGGCCATAAAATATTATTAAAAAAAACAATTATAGATTGGTCGTTAAAGATATTGGCAAAAGAAATGAAGACCGTACCATCAGTAGATTCTAGCCCTATAAGTCATAACATTATGTGATTAGAATTGAATATCATAATCGCGTAAGTCACTAAGCGCACTGATTTCATTCCCTAATTACAAATACATAGATATATTAGCAAATAATTGTCCATGGCTCAATTGTAAGTATACAGTTAATTTTAAACATTATTAGATTTTTCCAAACACTTTATTATAATTTAATATATAAATGCATCAAATTCCTTTTAAAGTGCTGCTCAGATCAGATACAATGAACAGCGTATAGTTTTCTATAAATCGAAAATAGGGATATAGGTTAGATAAATAGTTTATTCGTCTCAAAAGTGACAGTGGCCTATAAATAGCTATGAGGATAGTATAATTAGCTAACAGACTAACGCTAGACAATTTTAATACGTTCCTTGGGAATAATGTTACAAGGTAAAGATAATATTTTAGGCAAAAGATAAATTCCCTTATATCAAGTTAATTTTCAAAGATAAAATAACATATAAAGTTCCTTATGCGTTTCATGTTTGACATTTACAAAGCCACTTACACTTTTAAGTCGGTACTACAATAAATAACAATTACCCTTTCCCCTCACACAATCATGATTACAATGGTCTCAAAGGTTATAATATCATAAGTAATATTTTCTAGGCACTGATATAAATTAGCCTCTAAATAGTGGTGTAAACAGTCACACATACACGAGACAAGCCTAATCTTTCGGTTGAAGCGACTTAACAGTATTCCATTCAATATTCGATTCAAAACAAGCCTCTCAATATCTATACTAATTTTAAACTTTTGAAACACGACGAATGAACATCAAGAAAGTTAAGTCGCTCGAAAATGATGAAAATATGGAACGTGTCGTAAGATTATTGTCTTCAATTCGGTCCTTGATAGTTTTATTTTATTTTAACAAGTAGGCATTAAAAAGGCTATCGTGACTCAACCATTTTAATTCAAATTTAGTTCTGTATGTTATGGAAAATTTATTAACGCTAAAATTTCAATAAATATCTTTTCAAGTTATAAACAATGTTACTGTATCTATGGAAATAAAAATAACTATTTTTTGATTGAGTAACGATAGCATGGAGTTTTTAGTTGTGAGGCTGATTGTAATGTTATATGAAGTGAGTGACGACACGTATCCGAAAGATTCCGTAGATAAGGCGATAGATGGATTATTCATAAGGTTGCGACAAGAGTCGTCTATACGAGCCTGTCTCATGGTCAGTTGGCGTAGTGGTCGAAGGAGCCAAGATACTCCAACGCAGCGCGGTAGCAGAACTCATACTGGTCCTGTGCAAAATATATGAATAATAGTTTATAATTTCAATTATTTATGTAAAGATTAGGTTAAAACACACACAGAGATATAGAGATACATAAATTGTGTAGCGAATATGCACTTAAAAGGTCTCGTTTATAGACACTGAAAGTTGCCAGTAACAGAATGTACGATACTATTGGCTTTATTTTAAAAAAATGTTCTAAATTTAAAAGCCCAAAAGAAATATACCTAAAATTCATTCAATTATTGAAATAAAAATATAATATAAGAATATTTTAAATTATATATCTAAAGTACCTATTGATAGTATTCAGAAATAGAGTGGAGGATTCTCTAGTTACAATAAAACTGTTTATTAGCCTCTTGGCTAGATTATAGTAGTATAAAGAACATAATATTACCTCAGTTTGTACCATGGCGGGTCTTTGAGTGCGCAGCGTGCGTACAGTCTGGAACACGTCTACGACGCCTTCGTACTGCATACGTTCCAGTACCGTCGACAATGTTATGAACACGCCTGTGCGTCCAACCCCCGCGCTGTAACAATACACACGTTCATATATTTACGGTCTTATTCCTTAACGTATTGTAAGCTTTATTATAGTTAAAGTATGTTTTGTTTCTTTCGTTCTGTAGTCATTTTATATTCGATAGAGCGAGACAAAAAATATTTTAACTATATCAAGCTTATGGCCGAATTCTCGAACGCTAATCAACATTGAGGTGTACTTTAAAGTATTTCTAACTCTTTCATTACGAAGGTAAAATTAAAGACAGAAACATTTTAAGATGCCCTCAAATTTTGACTTTTGTTTCAGTATTCCGCGGTTATACTTCTTTTATGAAGGTAAGCCTTTCGCTTGATATGCATCACGTTATAAGAGTTGCAGTCAATCGGAATATATGCTGTGTACACTACATAGTAAAGCATTTCTATGGGGTGTGTATTAAAATCCTAACGGGTTGAACATGTTTTGCTTCCTGGGTGGAAGTAATATCGATACGTACCGGGTTCATAAATTAATAATTTACAACTCCTAGCCTCATCTATTTTACAGTCCTAAGTAAACACAGTTCTTGCTTAATGGTAGAATATTTGATATCGATGCGGCTATGTCAAAACCTGCCACTTAATACTATCTATTCTACATCTCTACATACTATAGTTGTAGATCTTTCGATAGAACAGTACTAACCTGCAATGCACAGTAATAGGCCCGTCTTGACCAAACTGTTCCTTTGTCTTGTGCACCTGACCAAGGAAATCAATGAAGCCTTCTCCACTCTTAGGCACGCCCTGTTCTGGCCAATCTGTGAACTGGAACTGGCGGACCGTACGAGATGCACCATCGCGAGCGTCCGTTACCTGGGAAATTAATAACAAATATTAACTTACGAACCACTTAATGTTGAAGGTTTAATTCCCATCTCCAATATTATAATCTCAAATGTATATCAGTTTAAAGCTAGGTATAAAAACATCACGCTTATATTCAGTTGAAATAAAGTTCCAGTAACAAAAATTTCCAGTGGCTAAACGATTGAACTAAGCACGTACAAATGGAAGTACCAGATCTTTTGACTCAGATATGAATAGTATTGAATTTTCTCAAACAAAGACATAAAAGAAAGTCTGAATAACTTTACCTTGAATTCCCTCAAGATGTATTGAGGCATATTGTACTCAGCAATGGGATCGACCACGAAGCATTGATAGCGAACCGAACGATCCGAAGGCCAGTACTGGTGGCATTTTTCCTACAATAATAGAATTAGTTATGTACATGTATTTTATTACTCAACTTTATATGTAAACTAGCGATTCGTCCTGGATTCACACGGGTGCAATGTAGATGTAGTAAATAAATAAATAAAAATAGGCTATTTTATTTGGTAGAACGAGTAGAATTCATGCCTAATATTCTATCTTAGGCATGAATTCTACTCGTTCGGCATTTGATGGTTTATATAGCGGAGTAAACTTTTTAATTTAGTAAAAGCTAGCACACGATCGCACGGGTGCAATATAAATGTACTATACACAAAAAGCCTATGCTACTCGCAGATAATGTAGTTTTCTATTGGAGAATTTTTTTTTTGAAATCGGTCCAGTCGTTTTAAGTTTATTCGTTACATATAACAAATCTTTCCTGTTTATAATATGAGTATAGAACTACAGATTTTAAAGGTGGTTTGTAAAACTTACCCGTCCCATTTCCTTCAATTTAGTCAACATTACAATAATGGTTGAATTATGTTCCCAGAGCATACGCCAGAAGTCATCCGTAGTGTCCGGTAGAGGACCTTGAGTGGCGATGTAAGCTGCTCTGTATCTGTACCCGTCCACGAAGGAAGCGTTGATATAGTCCGAGCCATCGCGAGGAGTCAAGCAAACACGACTAGACTCATACGGCAAGATGTGTACCAGCCTATTCTTATGTTTATTGCATGGCAGGCTAGCCGAAACGAAACGGCTCGAATCAGCTTTCATGTTAGCCAGTTTCTTGAATTCCAATTCCATACCAGTGATATTTTCGATCGAATCAATGCGCATTAGTTTCTGAATATGCGAATGCAAGTTGCGCGCTGGTACTTCCGTGTCACCGCAAATAACTGCCTCGAGTAAAGCATCGTGAATGAAAATGTATTGATCTTCAGTTTGTACCATATAGTTCCGTTGTGCTCGTAAGCAGGTCACATGGCCGTAGATGTCTACCGTGCGCTCGTGTCGAGCTCTCTCTAACATTGAATCAATAACGATAAAGCAACCAGTCCGACCGACACCCGCAGAACAATGGACAACTAGCGGTCCAGCGTCTGGTGGATTTAAAGCTCTGACGCGTCGTAGGAATTGTAAGAATGGAGCTGGATGGTCGGGCACCCCATGGTCAGGCCACGCTGTGAACTGTAGTTGTTTAATTTCCCGACGTTCTGCTCCACCGTTTCTGGTAACTTGGAAGGTACGAATGCAATATGTAGCTAGCTCTTGAACTTCAGCGATAGTCACAGTCATCATTCCATAGGACTCACTTCCTCGGCTTGGCCAGTATTGATCGCACTTGATTCTAGTTCTCTCTTCTAATTTCGTCATCATGACTATAGTCGCTGTGCGTAGCTCCCAACACATACGCCAGAAATCTGTAAAAGTTTCTTGCAAAGGTCCTTGTGTAGCGACGTAGGCATTATGTTTTCGATAACCATCGCAGTAGTTTGCATTTATGTAGTCACTTCCAAGTATTCCATCAATTGGCTGAAGAATAACTCTACTATGATCGTAAGCGATTACATTTGCATAGCGATTCTTTGGTTTGTTAACCTCCATGTTAGAATGGTCCCACGTAAATTGCTGGCCAGGTTCTATACTTTCATATTCTTGCGAGAACTTGAGATTATCGTTGGTTTTAAGTCTGTCGATATGTTCAGAAAGTTCAGAAATGGGAATAGGAGGATGTGAAATCATAGCTGGTGTTTGGAAGTTGAGTCTCCTCATTTCAACTGGATCTGAAGGTGCTCCAAAACCAATATCAGCCGACATTAAGGGTCGAGTAACAGCCGCTTGATCAGGTGTTTTGCATGGTTGTCGCCTTCTCTTCACGATAAATAATAGTACTAAGCATAACGACAGCATTAGCGCTGCTATGATAGGACCGATGACCCAGACCATGCCTGCCTCTTTTCTGTTTTCTTCTATTCTTATTTCAGGATCGCCATTTATATCTTTGGGGTCTGGTCTACTTGGTTCTTCGCCTGGAGGAGCTTCTCGCATATCAAGTGATAAATATTCCGAAAACGGGCTAGACGTATAAAGATGTTTTTGAGGAGTGTCTACGACCGCTCTTACAAACACTCGATACTTTTTCTTTGGGTTAAGCTTCCTGTTAAGAAATCCTTCATACATTTCATCGTTGCCAAGATGGAAAGTGTATAAAATATTTCTTTGCAAAAATTTTGCAGCGATGTACGGGGCGTTTTCATCGTCAGTCCTAGCATTATTTTTAATCAAGTTTTCAGTCAAAAATTGATCAGGATTTTTATGATTATGAGCTTTGTCATCAGGAACTACAACAAGATAGTAGTGTGATATCGGCCCATATTCTTCAGAAGCTTGAGGTAGTATAACGAGTATTTCATTTTCAACAACACCATAAAAGTCAGGTTTAACCATAGGTTTTGGAGCTGCCATTTGAGTAGTAACCGTGATTTTTGTCGGTGGTCTGTAAGACTTATCATTAGGTATGGCACTTATATTTACATTGTACGTCGTAAAAGGTGATAGATCATTAATAGAATAAGACGTTCGGTCATGTTTTACTACAATTTCTCTTTTAGGAATTTCTTGAGTCTGTGTCATGCCTAGAGAGTCAACGAATTCCTTAATAGCATTATATGAAATCTTATAACTAACGGGATTCAATCGTAAAGGCGGTGACCAAGACAATGTCATAGAATGTGTTGACACGTCTTGAGCTCTTAAATGTAAAGGCACTTCTTCAGGTCTCACTTTTACTGTAACCTTTTCAGATAACCTTCCCAAACCATCAGCTAATTTAGCAGCAACTGCAATAGCATATTCAGCGAATTTTTCAAGATTTTCTAAATCAGTTGAATGTGTTACATGTACAGTCTTTTGCTGCCATTCATCTAAGTCTTCAACAGGAGTCATTGTATAGAATATGACATAACCAATTACTTTTTTTCTTGACGGGACCGTATCCCACCATACTTCTACACCCGATTCAGAAGTAGCAACAGCTTTAACGGACATAGGTGCTCTACCAATATCTCTTTCCGTATGAGCTGTTATGTCTTTGCTATAAGGTCCCGCTCCTTGATCAGTATAAGCCCGTACTTTGAACACATAATGTGCGTCTTCTTCTAAACCAGTAAATACAGATTTAGTCAGCTCCGTAGTTTTTTCGATAACTGAGGATTGGTCGCCTTTTTTGTAAAACTGTACATCATACTTTCTTATCTGACCACTGCGATCTGCTCTTACTGGCGGCTCCCATGTAATGCTGATGACGTCAGGTGTTTGGAAATGATATGTCACATTTGTGGGCGGTCCTTTCGGTGCGCCTTCTGGTGTGAGCCAATATTTAATAGCTTCTTGCCCTATACCGATTGGATTTCTGCCGGCAACACGAAACTCATACTGAACGCCTCTTTCCAAATCATTGATTCTATGCGAGTTAACTTTAGTTCCCGAAAAATTCATTTCTTCTAGAGTTTGATCTTTTATTCCGTATCTCAATCTATAACCTAGCAAGTCTCCATAAGTTTGCGTTGGTTTAGCCCATTCAATTTCAATAGATACTATAGGATCACGTTCTAAAACTCTGAAATAAGAAAATAAAAATTGTATAAAATATTTGACTACGCAAATATTGAGACAATTTTTTTTAATATGACAGACTTACTTCAAATTCACAGTAGGTCTATTAGGAACACCACCTGGAGTTTTCACTGATACCGGTGGACTTCGGTCACCATCGCCTTTCCTAGTAAGAGCTGCTACTTGTACATTATATCTTGTGTCCGGTTGTAAGCCAGATACATTCAATTCTAGTGTTGTGTCATCCATAACATTGAATCGCATTGGATCGTTTAGAAAGCCTTTGCCCTGTGATGGAACAATAAGAAAATAATATTAACATTAAGTTATTATTTACCAATAAAAGGTGATAACATATTTTCTGGTAGATATATACATACTTCTTCTCTGATTTCTTGAACGTGAACATGATAGCCTCTTATGATGCCGTTCTTGTCCTTCTCCTGTGGTGGTTTCCAGGTAACGTGTATGGCCGTTGAGTTGATGGCATTTATTTTCACATCTTGAGGTTCACCCGGCACTGTGAGTATAATTCAGAAGTTAGATCAACTGAACCGAAATGTTTCTTATAATGACCTAAATGCCCTATCAGCATCTACGGGAGCATTCTAAAAACTAAAAGCCTGGAAAATTTGACACCTAAATTAAAGCTTAGAGTTTGGCGCAACTTTGCTTTATTTATATCGCAATAAGTGCGGTCGGTAAGCACCGTCGTTTCTGCTGATAGAGTATTTTGGTCACGGCGGTTGACGCCTCTCAGCATCTCGATCGGGCATTTGAATACCAACACACACTAAGAATGTAACTTACACTCTTCACATCATCATAACTAAAATAAAACCATTACCTTTTAATCCACATTATTAAGATCAACTAAAACTGTTAAGCGTTTCAAGGGGAAAAACATTTAGTAAAATTATCTATAAGTAATCCATATCAAGCAGCATAACTATAACTAAAACAATATTGCTCACTGATTTATGCGAAATACACACACTGCAAGGGATCACGCACGGGGTCTCATATTTATCCGTAATTATTTAATAACATCGAGTTTGTTTATCAGAAAATATACAAAAGTCATGCGCACTTAAAACCTTAACCGCTTGCAGTTTGGTTAACTTTCAGTTAGTACTAGGAAGGATAAACTACAAAGCTTAGGCACAAGCACAAAAACGCACATCTGTACAAGCACTAAAGTAATTTATACTCACTCTTTATAGCTGTACGGTTACCAGCAGCCCATACAAAGTCAGTGACGAGAGAAAAAAGAGAAAAACGCATTCAAATACATTTAAGACAAATTGTGCGAACATTGCAGGGCGAACGGACTACTGAGTGAGAGATAACGAGTACAACTTGTCGGCAATATGGGGGTTCTCTTATTTCAATTCCTCATGTATTTTGAGCTCTTTAGGAGTCGCATTCAGTTTAAGCCGCTTGGGACTTCGACGACAATGTCGGTTCGCATGCAATGCCTTTCTCTGCTCACATACAGAGCGAAACGAAACGAAATAGGAATTTATTTTTCGCCCGAGACCTAAATGTTTCAAGGACTCCGCGCTTTATATTATATCGTATTCGACGTGAATTATTGAAGTGCGTTAACCGTATGAATAGAGAGAGGCTTTACACGAGCGGCTCATCTTGTCCCCTGAGGCAGAAGATTCACTCACACGCACATGTATTGATTAACGCGACGGCGCCGAGTAGTGTGTGTGCTTCCTCTGTGTAATCTTGGGCGCCTCTTTTCTTGTGTGTGTTATGTTTCATACCTTGTGTTGTCCACTGTTAGTTTGTAGTGTCAGTGTGATTGTCCGGTGCTGTGCTCTTCTATGAACTGTTTAGTATAAATTAAATATGTAGGTACTTTACAGGTAGCCGAATCTTGCATTCCTCGGATCCCTTTGATTTCCTAACGGCAATAGCGAACTTTATGCATAATAGTATTATGTATGTCACAATATCTAGTGTACATGCATGACGAAAGTCGGATAGAGAATACAGAAGAGAGAAGAAGATAGAAGATGCTACTTGCGATAATTTGTAGCATAAGAGGAAGTGAGAAAGATAGAGGAGAGAAAGATATTAGCGCGTAGTCTATCTGAGCAGCCGGGGAGTTGCTATGGGCGTCGCGGATATGATCCGTCGGATCCCATTCGAATAGATTCGAATTATGAGGTTGGGACCGTCAGGATCGCTTGTCAGTTCGACCCGCTGCTCCCCGCTAAGAGTATAGTCAGAGTATAGTGAGTAGAGAAGTAGTTGTGAGTAGTATAGCATGCGCGCGTGTCGTGTTGAAACGGTATTGGTATTCAAATGCGGCGCTCGGGCCATAGTGACTGTTCGACTGTTTGATCTTTGCAGAATCATGAACCATTGTGATTCTTTAATATTCTCTACTCTTTGACAGAAGTTTTGTAATTATAGAACGAACCAATAAATGGTCTGGACTCTAAAGGCCTTATAAATAAATTTGTTTAAAACTGAGACTAGTTCTCTGTTGTCTCGTTCCCTCTAAATACTCAATGATATTGGAGCGAAAGAAACAAAACACTATTCTGTTCATAGGTTACACCGCGTTTATTAATAAAGCCTTTAGAGTGAGTATGTTATAACTCTGGCTCATGGACCTGAGGATGGCTCTCTTTTTTTCTGCAGTGCCACGCACTCGCTCTCTCACCTCGGTTTGCTAGTTGTGCTGAGTGCTCCTAAAAGTGCGATTACTGTACAATAGTGACCAAATGGTTCAATATCGTACAGGCAAGAATAACCTATCTGGTGCCCAGTAAAAAATTTGAACGAAAACGGTGCTGTGTTGAAAGCATGCATAATTGTGTTGATCGCTAAATACTCAAGAACTGTGCGTCAAAACCAATATAAATAACGGTGCCGTCGATACTAGACCAGGTGCTTTGTAATTATGCATATCAGTGAGTGCCATCTTAATGACGTAGATGATGACGTCATCCACAAATCATTACATGTGACAAGTGAGTGGAAATTTCAACTCTATGCCGCTGTGATAGCGGCGAAAATATATTTCAAATGAGTGATTATTTATAAAATATTATGTACACGTAATTTGCAAGCATATTAAAGTATACTGTTACGAATTTGAACCTCCTCGATTAGAATCCTGCTATTCGCTCAAAGGAAAGGAGAAAAGAAAAATGGTATTAGTATCGTTGATAGTAGTTGTATGAAGTATGTATTTATGTAATATTAAATTAACCCATAAGCCCAACCCGCCACCCACATGAACAAATAGCAAAGACATGACCTAATAAAAAACATCGAATTATTACGGCCATGTCTTAACATCAGTTAAACCACTTACGAAGCCTTAATAGAAATTGAAAAGAAAAAACGATACATTAAATGTTAAAATTTAAAAACTTCGTAACTGATTTATTTAAGAAATTCACCTCATTCCAAATAGAAACCAGTTATATAAAAATAATTATATTATGTATTCATTATTTTATTTAAGATTTAAATCATGTTAAATAATTTATTACGATCCACACTTTTAATAAGCAAGTGTGACGAATATCAAATAGTATTCTTTGAAATTGAATACTTCTTAAAAAAAAATTGCCAATTATTTAAATTATTGTTAGTTGATCTGTATATTTCAATATTTAATTTTATGTACACATAAATGTTTCATTATTTAATTATGAAGTTATTACTTTACAAATTAAGTCCCAACTACAAAATGGGCTCCAATCCCAGTAAACGTTCTTAAAATGATTCATAGCCTTGTTATAATAATTTGCCACTATAATTTTATCACCAAGTTCTTAAGCATAGTTTAGCAAAAGTTTGCGTAATAAATAACGATTTCCTTAGGAAAAGTTTCTTTTGTTGCGTGTACATTAAATAGAATATGAAATAATAGGTCAATAATATGAGGTAATTCATCGAAAAGACGATATAAAAATCTGTCCTTTGAAAATTGGTTAGACTGTGTTCATGAATACTATTCAGCTCAAAGTATTGGTAGCGCCAATAAACTGACTAAAAACAATGGTAGTATAAATTAAAGATATACCTCATGTTATTGTACCTATAAATATTTTTTTTTGTTAGTTTCCAAGCCGTTAGACACGTACCGTCTTCATGCGTGCGCACAGTAACCGGGTAGGAAGACGGTCCATCCCCTACACTGGTCCCAGCGAGAACCCAGATGCGGTATTCCGTCCATCTCCTCAGCTCATCCAGGACGAAACTCGTCTGGTTCAATTTCACCACCATCGCCTCACTATCCCCCCTCCCAGACTCCACACAAAGAAGCTTGTAGTACGCGATTCTTCCGTTAGCCCTTTCGGCCGGCGGCGGTTGCCATGACACCCGAATAGCGGTCGGCGATATAGCCACGGCCGTCACATTCATCGGCGGCGCTCCAGGAACTAAACAAGCTCAAAAATCAAATACCGGTTCCGAATACCGAAACCGGTTTATCTGCAACCGAAATTGGCGTGCAACGCCGTTAACCCGTCGAGATGCAATCACTGAATGCGAGTGTCGAAAAATAAAGTGTAGCATGCGTGTGTGTGATCCGCTCGCCCATACATCTTTATTTATTATTGAAAAAAATTGATGAATATTAGTAGTGTTATGGGCGATGGATGTGTGTGATGTCGCTGACAATTGTATAGGAAATAAAAAAGAAATTCACTCGAGGCATAGCCCCATAAAACGTACGAACAACATAAAGCTACTGGGCAAAGTGAACGCAACGTACATACATTTTATATGAGTTGAATCGACTAGGAGTACCTAACTTGCGTCCACTATACCGTCACAGATAATCAAGACTAGCTGGCTCACTTTCTACAAATGACAGTTCTGGTAAAAACAGCACGCTCTCTGTCGTCACCCAATACTAAAAAAGTGAAGCGAGCCTCACTTAATAAAGCGAGCTAGCTATTCCTACTTATCTGTGTTACCTTTACGAATTTACAATTACAAAACACATATTATCGTGATATAAAACTTGGTGCTTGTGCTGTATATTACTGGCAGCGTGCCGGGCAGGTGCTTTTATGTGAAATATTACAGTGGATATTACCTGGAAAACGATAGTTACTTCACAATTTCTCAGTGCAACAGGAAAGGGCTTCACATTTAACAAGAAATTCATCCAAACTTATCCAGAGTTATCATATTGTTGTTGTTTATAGAACTTTGAATACCTCACAGGAAATCTTAATAATTGTATGTGTTGTTTTATGAATAAAAAGTTTTAGATACAAGATAAAACATATTAAGTTTTAAAAAATACTGTTACATATCTCATTGAAGAAATACCTTCTATACAACAAACACTATGAAATGACTTGTGTGATATTTAAAATGCATATCGTATATATGTATATGTTAACAATATATATACCAATAATAATGCAAACATACAATATATATAAAATAAATATGCATATTAGTAGAGCCCTTTCCTGTTGCCGGCCTTCATACGTTACTTTGTTATGACGTCACATACCATATTGTTTAGTCCGGACAGCGATCGGTGGCGTCGTGGCACCCTCCCCTCGCTGAGATCTCGCAGCCAACCAGATGTAGTAGAGGGTATTTGGATATAGGCCGTTAAGAGTGTAGGTCTCCGTTATAGGTATCCGCCTAAAATTTATATTAAGCACTTTACTGATGTGTGTATTCCCGAGACATTGCCTTGATAGTCAGTAATTAGTGTGCGTGGTCGAATCGATTTCTGTTATTTAATTTCCCCTACCGCTACCGTTAGACAGGAAGCCCCAGATTTGAATCCAAAAAATTTGATTGTACAAAAAAAAGTTTGTTATATGAATTTGATGTCTGACGTTCATCGTGACGAAAGAAGCTTTATAATAGGGTGCTGTTATTTGGTAGTCAAACCTAAAAAAATATTCGATATAGCATTCCAAAATTGGGCAAACAATGGCCAACCCGTGCCAACGAGCGCATAGGTACCATTGGGGGGAACACCATACAAACCCGGGCATGCCCTATTAATGCAACCATAAAAAGAAAAATAATAATGCCCCTAAAGTAATTATATACGAGTATAATATATGATTACGTAATTATATAATTTACTAGCGTCCCGCCCCGGCTTCGCTCGGGTCTAGATTTTTTGACAAAAAAAGCAGGGGTTGGTAATAGAAGAGTGAAAGTATAGGGTTGTATGTATTTTTTAAGTTAACCACATTATAAAAAAATTAAAACAAAAAATTTCGTACAAAAATTCAAAAAAAAATTAAGGTTGAACAACCCTTATCACTTAGGGGTATGAAAAATTTGGTAAAAATCGGTAAAGCCGTTTCGGAGGAGTATGGGAACGAACATTGTGACACGAGAATTTTATATATTAGACTAGCGACCTGTCCCGGCTTCGCACGGGTCAAGATTTTTTGACAAAAAAAGCAGGGGTTGTATGTATTTTTTAATGCCACATAATAAAAAAATAAAAACAAAAACAATCGTCCAAAAATAAAAAAATAAAAATTTAAGGGTGAACAACCCTTATCACTAAGGGGTATGAAAAATAGATAGTAGCCGATTCTCAGACCTACTGAATACGCATATAAAATTTGGTAAGAATCGGTCGAGCCGTTTCGGAGGAGTATGGCAACGAAAACTGTGACACGAGAATTTTATATATTAGATTTAGTGACATAAACCGTACTTACTTCTTATGATGTTCCTTAGCGTACGTGTCATTCCAATACAACTCATAGGAGACAATGTTATCACCAGCATGGGTCGGTCTCCTCCATGATAGAGTCACCGACGTCTCACCAGCTTCCACCACGACCAGGTTCGAAGGTTGAGATGGTACACCTGATCCAAATTAAAATAAATTAATTTAAAATTCTAATTAAATAACTAGTAGACCAATGAAATAATATTAATTCCTATTTTTATGTCAGATATCGACAGACGTGCATGAGGTTCATGATGGTAGGTGATATCCCAGCCACTGATCATCAGTCAATGATGCGCTGTCAACCTACTTTTTTACTTCGAGCATTAGGAAATCCATAGACTGAGAACGATACGCGCAATATGCATTTCACGTTTTTTCCATACATGAATGGTGGTACCCGGTCGGAATTTCGATATTCCTTTTACCTACCTTGCGCACCGATGGGTCGCGGGTTCGAATCCCGCCGGGACGAAATGTTTATAATTTTCTATAAGCATGTCTTCCCCACGTCTGGTCACTTCGGACATTAAACATGTCATAGATGGAAAAACCGTGAAGTGCACATTGCGCGTTTCGGTCTGACTTCCATCATTGACTGATGTTCTGTGGCTGGGATACTCCTAACATCAAGTGAACCTTATGCTCATCTGTGGATATCTAATAGTAAAAAAAAACCAATTTCCCTAGATTAACATACCTTGTTGTGTCTTTACTTGAACAGGAGGAGAAATGGGTCCAGGACCGACTGATGTGAACGCTTGCACTCGTATCGTGTACACAGTGTGAGGAGTTAGTTCACTTATCGTTGTTAGGTGATTGTTGTCCATCTATTGAAAAGAAAAGCTTTTTAACAAATACTTTTCGGGAATACTCGTCATACCCTTTTTTATATTAAAACGCGGGACACGAGTTTACTCGTTTCGGTGCGCGAAGTGGTAAGGTGCAGGAAATTTGTAAGCAAAACTTGTGGGTCTAAACGGGTCCCACGATCATATTTAATTATAGAATAGAATAGAATATACTTTATTGTACACAAAAACTAATCATACAAGCAATAAAAACTAAAGCTAAACATTGTACAAGAGGATGGCCTTATCGCAATATGCGATCTCTTCCAGGCAAGCCTCTGGAAGGGAAAAAAATAATAAAATAGAAACAAAATATTAATTATAATTTTAATATAGAAAATAAATACTATATAATATACAGATACTCGACAATATTAAATAATCAGTGCAGTTAGTGTTTTGTTTCGTTTTTGATTGCCGAATACTTGAATATTTATATTTTAAATAATTAATAGTCCAACATCACATCATCGATTGATGTCGTGTGGCTGTAGATAAAACTTACCATCTGAGAATGCCACGATTGGAATGATTGCGACGGATCCGACGTATAATATACTTTGTAACCCTGAAAAAAAATACACATTATTCACGTGTTTCTAAAATATCACCCGAGGATAAAAGGTTTTATACAGAAATTTTTAATGAACGCCGAAAAATACCGTGATGTATTCTAGCGGAACACAGCATAATGAAAATTCAGAAATTCTAATTTATGAAAATGTTTGAAAAGACAATGTTGTGTTAAGGAAAAACGTCTAAATGGGCATGTTGCAAATGTTACCTAAAACCTTTATTGCTTTTTAGGATATGAGATGTACTCTATAGGCGTAGGCGGTACAGCTTAGACAAGAGGTTTGACAAAAGCCTACGATATGTAATTAACTGATCTTGCTAAACGAATTTGAACTTTGTTGACAAGTGTTGACTGCCTCCGTGGCTCAGTGGTAAGCGTGATGCGTTTAGCACTGGTGGACCTGGGTTCGAATCCCGGGGAAACGAGAAATAAAAAAAATGTTTCGGTCGAGCAGGGCACAGAAGGCTGATCACCTACTTGCCTGTAAAGAAACATGATTAGTGAAACAGACACAGAAATGGGTCTGCCTCATGCCCCACTAGGGGCCTCACTATATAACAGTGTATGTAGCCTTGCGGTCGCACGTTCATCCGTAAGAGCATACGTCCTGGGTTCGATTCCCGGGTTGATCACTAGGTGTTATTCGCTATTAAAATTATTATAATAAATGGTGATCAATGTTTGAGAAACTTGAGGGATGTTTGAAGCCCGGAAGGGTGAATTACATAAATTGTGGTGGAAGTTTGAATCCTGTGCAGACGGCAAAAAGGTGGATAACTAACATGAGTAGGGCTAGCCTAGCTGGCTAAACTTTTTTTTTATAAAGGGGCCTCACTATATCATGTAACCTTACCGTAACTTGGCCATTGGGAGTTTCCGGTTCGTCCCACTGTATGACCATGGTACTGGAGCTCAATGGTCGTACTTGTACGTTGCGAGGAGCTGAACCCGGTTCTAAAAAGCGATATTCTTTTACTTATCACATATATATATTTTCAGATTAAATATTAATATAAGGTATCTGTTTAGAGATTCAGTTTGTCCCTTTACCCCTGGAAAGCAATACTATTTTCCAACTAGTACGGCATATGCGAAGATATGAAATACAGCGATATATTTGATTATATCATAAAGTGTAAATTGTAATATATATAAATCATTAAATATAATCCATTTATTGCGCCTTTATTATATGAAGGGTATATTTTAAATAAATAAGAATAATATCAAATTAAATAGAATATATCTCGATGATTGGAATAAACGAGACTTTACGTTATATTTTTAACAGTCATGCATTAGCTTCCTTATACACCGGTATTCTTATTTTACTGTTATACTACGAACGAATAAAAAAAACACAATTATGATGATGTTTATGAAAATAAATTGAATACAAAAACAATTCTAAATTTTATAAAAGGAATGTGATAAGGTAAAAATACAATAACTTTAATATGCTTAAATGAATCGCTTCTTCCATCGTTGCCTTTAAGTCCTTCACATAAATATTTGATGTGGCCTTAAAACGGTTGTTATTATGAAAGTAATAACGCGAGAACGGAACAATACCGCGCTAAACGGACTCAGTCTCATCTCAATTAACTTCAAACAAAATGAAAGTATAAAAAGAGGAAACAATAACGGCGGAAGCACAATAGTCCTTAATAGGATTTGTAATCGCGGCTACGGACCCGAAAAGAAAGCGTCACTCAATGAGAAATCCCTTTCGCTGTTTATAATACTTTGCAGAGACGAGACAAAAAAAGTTCAGACCGATGCAATATTAAAACACCATAATCTTGTTTGAGACCGAACTTCCTTTTATTAGTTATGTCAAGAAATGTGCGGACGAAAAAATGCGCTGAGAGAAATTTTTATTTTTTATATACCGACGCTTCCATTATCATCTCATCAGAGACATTTTTAAATTTAAGTCAAGTTGTAAGAGAAAAAGGCGGTTATAAATTATACACGAAATGTTTGAAGTTATAATGAAGATATTATAAAATGATATCTAGCAATGTTGTTACATTTCAATAAAATGACTTCTACCGAATTAAAACGCCATTTTATATTATTTATCTCAACGTTTCAAATGCTATCCAGTAAACGTGGTCACCAGCAGAATGCTGAAAAGCATTAGTAAAGTCGGGATAAATAATAAACCGCTTTTAATCCGGTAAAATATATTTTATTATAATGTATGATACTCGCGTTAATAAAGACAATATTATTAGCTGTATAATATACAAGTTTACACATTTAAATTTTGTTTGGTAATAAAACATAAGGGTTTGATTTAGAGTAGGTTTAAGTAAATAAATTAAGAAAATAAAATTAAAGTTTATATAATACAAACAAAATCGGGTAATAATTCATGCAAATGCCTCAGAGGATGAAAACATTAACTGTTTACTTACTGGCACCTCCATATAATGAATCCACTGCAAGAGATAGCAAGAAAGTAATATTATTAATCGATAAATACAATAGTCGATAAACTCAGATCACACACAACCAAGTGCATTAGCAGAAAATAGGGTTTAGGGAACGTGTAAAATTCATTAGACGTCACTTTTTATCGAAATGGTGCATGAAATGAAACTCAAAACACGCGCTACAACTAAATCTACAAAAACTCAATATAAAAGTGCCAAATAAAATGGAATTAACGAAAGTATTTCAATCAAAATCCATTCAGAAGCGAACTTACATGAATTTGCGGCGACCGTAGCAACGTCGCGTTAAACGTTGGCATGAAATCGACCAAAACAAATATCTTAGAACTGAGAAACGAGCGGCGTAAAGGAAAATCTATTAATTCGGTCTAAAGCGATGAAATTAATCAAGAAAGTAGATAGTATTGAAAGCGACAAGAGAAAAAATCAAATGAAGCAAATGATGAATGCATTATAATGAACGTATATTTCCATATGTCGGGATTTCTCGGAACGTTTATTTTCAAATGTCGGGACAGTAGACAATGCCAATCAATTAATTATCATTTACTCATTTAGGTAACACAATATATGTACATATTATTAACGTCAATATGCAATGCATCTAAATTTAAATAAAATACTTTATATCGAATTAAAAGGCGATTTATTGTTTAAATTGCCCATGACCACGGTTGCTGAAAAGCATCCGCAATCGGGATAAATAATGTTATAAACAATAAATCACGTTTTAATTTAGAATAAATTTATTTTATTTAAATGTGTGATACTTGCGTTAATTAAAGAATAATATGCTTCTAAATTTACATTTACTGCTAGTTCTCAAATCAAGGGCGTAGAACAGACGAGAAGAATATAATATCCGAAAAGTATTCCTTTTATTAAAATTTATAAAATACTGTTCCGTTTACTTTTAAGAAATTTAAGTTACCGTCTGTTAAGGAAAATGTTTAAATTTATATCTCTCGAGGAAGAAAAAATGAGTTTCATAACTACTTTTATAGTCATTTCTTTTTGATGAAGAATTTAGTTTATTTGAAGTTGAATTTATCCTTGCTTCCAGATATTGTCTTCAGAGTTAACAATTTCATAGCGAAAGAAATGTAATATTTAAGGTATTTTGCCACTTACTTAATTTATTATTTGTTTCTTGACTTTTATATCTAGTTTGAGAAAATACGTACCGGTTTCTCCAGTAGTAATGACGGCTGGCTCAGATGCGGGTCCTCTACCAATATTATTGACGGCGATTACATACATTTCATACTCGGTATACGGCGATAGATTCGTAACCGAGTAGTACTGAGTGATAACTCCTGATATTTCGCTGAATGCCTGTAAAATGGGATATTATAAGTAAACGTACTATGAAAACAAATAAACTACTTTTTTTTGGTGTTATTAAATCTGAAACATTTTATATATTTACCTGATTAGCATATTTCGGTTTGTACTGTATGACGTAATACTGTGGTTCTTCTGGGCCGTTGTACGTCCACGCCAGACGAACTGTGGTGGCTGTGATTTCTGAAGCTCTCACTTCCGTTGGTGGTCCAGGTAATGCTGTACATTCATTTTTATTTAGCCTATACTTTATCATTAGGAAAGAAAAAGTCTTATGGCCGAATTCACGAACGCTAATCAACATTGAGGTGTACTTAAAAGTATCTCTAACCCTCTCATTTCGAAGGTAAAATGAAATACAGAAACATTTTAAGAAGCCCTCAAGTTTTGATTATCGTTTCAGTATTCCGCGGTTAGTCGTGAAGGTATAATGTATAATGTGAATATAATATATTTTTTATAACCTCAGACACAAGGTTCTAAGATTGGAGGAATCTTTTACAAAGACAGCTTAAAGAAGCTTTAGAAAACAATATACTCGTATAGCCAGCAAAGAAGTATGTTTGATTTCATAATTTATAGTCGATGTAATAATCTAAAAACTAAAGTTTGGTATCTATATCAATAATTCAAATTCACATTAACGAGAACAGTTAAATAAATATAAAACGGGCTAATTTCTTTAAAAATATTCCCTCATTAATGTTAGCTTGGACAAATCGTGTATTATAAGTCTGCTAAGCTTCTTAAACGCACCTAAAAATACGAAGCTCAATTGACGGCCTAAAAGTTTGATAGGGATTTGTATTCTGTACTAAATAACCCAGGGAAGGGCCCATAATCCTTTCCGAATTAGTCGGAGAGAATGGCCGTAGTAACAATAATTAATCATTAATCAGGCTGGCATTCGTTATGTCTCCCGGGCATTTGTAAGTTTCCAAGCTTTTCGATTATGAATACCATTTATTCATAATGGACGGATGGGAGTCATCGCAATTTATCAAATTGATTTTGCCAAATACTTAATTTGGAAAGTGTTTTGTTATAATAATTAATTATATCTTTGATTGTCATTCAAATGCCTTTTAGTATTGCCACCTAATAAGAAAAATATTTATTTTTTGAATAAAAATTCGCGAGTTATTGAGAGACTAATATTATCCTATATTATTTTTAGTCAATTGCTCAAAGATTTCAGGTGGATATTTTGATACTTGGTGTGATGAAGCGGTGAATGCGATTTATTGCCCTTAAGTGGGCCCAACCCGTCTTACTTTCCATACAAAAGCTCGTACGTGATTATGGCGATGTAACCGATTTTTCTTTGAAACTTTTGAACTAATAGGTATCTCGTGCACTATATCTAGGTTTCTATCGAAACAAAATCTCAAAATTTTCAGAAATAAATTCAGTATAAGCCTCCAAAAATCAGCTTTTTTGCAAAAAAATTACCTGAACTTTGGGCATTCATAATGTACTCATAAATTGTGAAAGTAAATATTTTGTTATGATAGAAACCTTGCAAATATAATGGAGATTCTAAATTACAAAAAATATTTCTAAAACTTGTAAAGACTACTGAACAACACGATTTTCCTAGAACAAGTTTTATGAAATTTCCGCACACTATTTTTCGTTCAATGTTATCGCGTTCTCACTCACTCGTTAGCGGTAGAGGTATGCGCTGCATGAAACAAAAAGCTTTTCAACCATGCTCGCGTTGACGATAGACGAACCGGGAAGGGCCCTCTTAAGTAGTTCAATAAAAAGTATGCTGTGTGTATTTTTAATTGAATATAGAACGTTCCAATTATGAAGTAACATCAAATAAACATTCTCAAGCTATAAGGTATCCTACTCTGTGAGTTTAAAACAAAATACACTATGGTAGTCGTTATAAAGATTTTAATTTTGAGATGGATGTTTATCTACAAGTGTTGCTGAATGTTGGGTTAGAAACATACATACGTATTCAAACTTAGCCCTTAATACGATTGTATGCTAAAAATTCAATCATTTATATATAAAGATGATATTTTGATATATTCTACTTGTAATATGAGCTTTAGTTTACCCGTAAACTAAAGCTCATATTACAAGTAGAAGTAGTATTATGAGAGATGCAAATTAAAACTTTACTTACACTGGACTTTGACCTCTGCTGTTGCTTCGATGACTCCAAGAACGCTCGCTGCCTCGCATGTGTAGTTCGCGGATTCCCTTATGTCCTCAAGCTTCAGTGTGTTAATACCCAGCGGCGGATTGTCTTCGGGTGTCAGCCATTTTGTCATGCCTTTTTTAAAATAATAATAAGGAAAACTGTAAAAATGTGGACCTCCGTATTGCAGACGTTGATCTCAGTCTGTCTTCATTTTAAGACCTTATCCTAAATAGACAACGAAGTGAATAATTTACTGAACTGAAGTTACTGGTCACTAATGCACTTAACATGCATCCATAACCAGTAATCCGACGTTTATTACTTTTAAATACTCTGGAGGCATGTTATACTTAGACAATTGCCATACGCCATAGATAAGTAAATATGCATAATCCTTCGACACATAGTTTGGTAAGCTAAATGGATGTAAACTTTGCAGCTCAATGAAAGAATGTCATCGATATAGTATCTACGATTGCTAATTGTGTCAGACTTATCATTTAGAATATCTTTAGCTTTTATCCATTTGACAGCTAACCTAACTGATTTTAAGTAATTTAACAGTTATTTGACCACGTACCTTTTCTCCATTTGACGGTGGGCATAGGCGAGCCGACAGCGACACACTTCAGGGTAAGGTTTCCTCCAAGCATCACTTCCGTGCGAGGAGGAGGCGGTATCGAGAACTGTGGCGCGACTCTTCGAACTGTTGAAAAATCATTGATTATATAACGGCAAAAAGGTCGACATCTGCTGATGCTCTGGTATTGAGGATGTTTATTGACGGTAGTATTCACTTTCCATCGGGTGAACTATATGCACGTTTGCCCCCATTTTATTTTTATTACAATATATATAAAATGACGAATTGAAAATACTGGAAACCCAAAAATATTTGATAGTTTTTTTTTTTAAATGAAACGAAATAAATTTATTTATTAAACATACTAGTAAATTACATCAATATTTTAGCACAATATAATTCAAATTATAATAATGTAAACAATTTTAAAATATGTGCAACAGAAGCTCCACTCCCTTTTGGGAGAACGCTTTTAAAATAAAGCAATAAAGAAGAAGATATCTTTCTTTCAGAATAAAAATAAATACAAAGATGTAAAAAAATCAATATATAAAAAATAATAGTCAAAAATACCATTATAACGTTTTAAAAACGTTACTAAGAAGGTACACACATAAACTCCAAGAAGAGAATAATAGAGATCTAATTGAGTTATACTTGAATAATTCTGTCTAATTAATAGTAATCTCATGTTAATTTGCAATTAATATCAATTGTACTATGTCTAATTATGATCTTATGCGACACTAAATACATATTCTTGTTAATTTGTCTAATTCATAACGCATATTATATATACATTTTTAATTATTCTGGTACTGTAGTTTTAAATACTAATTGTATAAAGTTTCTTCATACAAATTTATCAAATTATTATCAATATATAACCATAAGGGAGTAATTTGGAAAGTCTGTTTGACTGACGAGATAAATTTCTTCTTTTACATAAATTTAATAACTCACGTGTCATATGTGATGTGATAATATTAACATCCATTCTTTAAATTATTATTTTAATTTTTAAACAATAATTCAGAAAAATTGACATGTATAATATTGTCTTGTATTTATATCAAATAAAAAAATATTATTTAAAAATATTGTTATTTTTATAATAAAGTTTTAGGCATAACAAATAAAGGAACAGATATATGTTTCATCAAAATATGTAAAAAAAAAGACAGTTTTACTGCCATATTTTAATATGTCTACGCCGTAGCTTTCCTAAACTGTAGCAGTCGTAGCATTAGTGTTACGCTAGCGTAGCAATTTGGTTTTATTATTTCATTACATTTATGTTAATTAATTGCTATAGCGAATCGCGACGTTCCTTTGTGGGTAATGGGCCAGGCTCGGTCTGCCTGTGTTATTGATGATTTCTTTTTCAAGCTAGTAAGATCAGTTTTCTTTGCCCACCGAACTTATTTTTTAACTTGTTTCCTCGGGATTCGAACCCAAGACCTCCAGTGCTAAGTGAGCCACGGCGTTGATCAGACAAAACGCTATAGGAAACGGAAATGAAGGTACGCCCTTTACTTGTTTATATTAACAAATAATATGTTGCTCTTCCTAAAAGAAAATAAAGCTTATTTAAAAAAAAAAGTAATATTACATTTTATTTTTGACTGTCAACAAAATTATTTATTTAAATAATTATTGAAAACATATCAATTCGATAATTACTATTACGATACAAGTCTTAAAGCTCACATCTAAACAGACCAGTTTCTGGAGTTTAATTTGAATAAAATATATTATAACACTCTCTTATTCAAAGTGAATCGTAGTATATCACTTGTCACAAACCTTACATCAACAACACATTGAAAATAAAAGGCTTCACTTCCAAAAAGACGTTCGATGCCAAAAGGTAACTCTACCGCTACAGTTTCAAGTTTCACAAGTCATAAAAAGCATTATTCTCGTGAACGCTGCAGTGACGGTATCACCGTTCATGCTTGCTTGTTCGCACACGTGCTCTGTATCCTTAACACCTTACCTTAAGCCGCAAAGGCTGCCTTTTATATTTTCAACGACGTGTCAAGAATAAACATGCAAAATGGTCTACTTTCGAGTATAAATGAGGGAGGCGTGAGGGTTGACGTGACCTTTGACTTAAACAAAGCAGGCGAAATAATGGCGAAGTATATAAAACGGACGATTGACGTTAAAAATGTGTGGCAGGAGGTAATGTTGCAAATGTACTTGCATATATATATTGTGTGTTTCTGTGAAATTTCACGTAAAAAACGTAATATGCTTACGGTTACAACGTAAGGGGGTTTAAGGGAATGTCATGAGGGAAATTGACATGACATTATCCAATTCGTTCAAATTTATTAAATTTTTTGTATATTAAAAATATATACATTAGCTTCTAGATACTCGACCCGGCTTCGCACAGTTATACTAATGCAGAAAATGAGACCAAATCAAAAATTTAATATTAGGGACACCTTAATTACCAAGCAGTATGAAATATACTATACGACCTATTCTCATACCTATTAAATATAGGTAGGTACATACAAACATTGTAAAAATTGGTTGAGCCGTTTCGGAGGAGTGCGAACATAAACACCGTGTTACGAGATTTTTATATATTAACATAGATTAATTTAATAATTAACAGGGGGATTTCGTATTTCAATATCGATTCAACACGGTAACATTGTTTATATGTAAAACATCAATGACGCTATAGAAATTTAACTACATATGTAGATATACATATGTAGTTAATTTTATTAATTATATAATATAGTGTAAAAAGCTATAACATATCTAGCTTAATAATATAGTGCAATAGTACGTAACAAAACTCAACACGACAAGTTCTTAAGCCGATTTTCGCGAAATAAAAGCAGCGTATTGGCCGTATGTCTATAATTCTATATATATAAAAGAAAGTTGTGTTAGTTACACCATTTATAACTCAAGAACGGTTGCACTGGTTGTTGGATTCGTCTATATCCCGAATAAGATAATAGCTATTAAAATATTGGAAAAAATCAGGAAAAAAATATATGCAGAAAATTAATTATAAAATAAATGAGGTTCGGAACTCCGCCATCTTAACGCTCACGTCATGCATGCTTAGTGGAATAACAGATGTCTATTGCAAATCAGTGACATATTAGACATTATATAAAAAAGTGGGCAAATGGGCATATCTAAGAATAATTGTATAATTTCGAAGCCAATATTATGACAGAACAACGTCTGCGGGGTCCACTAGTTTAATATAAAATACAATAATGTCACAGACAACTTGTCTTACCCGGATATATATTATTTTTATTGGCATCATCAGTCTAAGAACGCAAATAATAAGCTAGGAAATAGAGTCGAAAACGTTTATTACACCTTGATTTTCTTGGTAAACTGGAACGCGGAAGTAATCATCGTTTACAATAATAAAGCGTGGGCAGTGCAAGTCGCTCCTACTTTGTTACCACCTGACGCCATCTAGCGGGAAAAGATAAAGGTAGACAAATATTTGCCAAGGAACCATTATGTTAATTGGAGTAATGCCTTCGAGCTTCGTCCTTTGAGTGTTTAAACAACTGTAGCACTCAGAAAAAAGGTCTATATATTTTTTTGTTCGTACCTAAGATAAAAGTAAAATACCGAACTCTTGTGGATGCGGCAGTGATAAAAACAAGATAATGCTCTACGAACGGAAGTCCATTGAGATAATAAGGTTCCATATACGTATTTGTATCTTTTGCATGTACATTATTTTATGACTGTTTAAATATGAACTTATTATGTTTCGTTTTTTTATTGTTTTAATCCGGTCTAAAGTATTTCATTTACATGTGCGATACTCGCGTTACTAAAAACAATATTCGGAAATAATTAACTGAGAATTAAAAAAAAACAAGTTCCATTTATTAACATAATATTATGTAACATCCGTGCACTGACAGAAAGGTAAGTTCATAAGGTAACTCGACTGTGGGCTTTGGTTCCTCTTTTGATTTTTAATGTAATCACTGATTGGTTTGTAATAAACTTAAAAACCACTATCAATACCGATTTCAATAAAGTGACCTCATATTTAAAGCGTAAAGATGCAATTATTAAAAGCCATTAAGGCCACAACAATAAACCGCAGTTTTAAAGAGTTGCGTTGAAATATTTTTCGCAATACTCGCGCTCTACATCAAAGCGTTGAGGGAAATTATTCTTTCGCACGGACGCTGCGGACGCGGCCCGGCAGCGCCGTGACGTCACTTTGTTTTCGCAATTAATTAAAATTAGTCGTAAAGAGGAATGCTCAGCTCGAAGTTTCGCGTATAATGCCGTGTCTACACTCTCGTCGAAAATTTTTTTAGAAGAACTAGCCCGCGTTATACCTACTGCTTGCCGCGAATTCGTACAAAGTACATAGGTAAGAACGCGTTTTAAAAATGATATACTATTTGTATAGTAAAGAAATCAAGATCAAATCAAATGGGAATCTTCAAGAAACGATCCTATTGATTTTTAAAAGGCCGGAAAAGTCGGCAAGCCTTTCTGTGTTGCATAGCGCCGGTGATCATTTACTCAAAGAACTATTTACAAACACCCAAACTTTCTGATTAATCACGATATTTTTTTAAATTATATTGTTTTATTTCTATAAGAATAATTACCACAGATAAGTCACGAATTGACCTTAAAAATGCAATTAATATCTAAGTGAGGGGAAGAGTGCTAGTACCTGGCACAGCATTCGACCTATAATGTAAATGAAGCTTAATGAACAATAGCGAGGCGGTGCAATTGTTTATTTAATCATTATTTCTCTTAAACCTTGACAGTGAAGGATGTGACGGCTTATTTTCCTCTTTTACGAGGAAAAAGTTAAAGAAAATTGTGAAATTTTTAAACGCAAATAATTTTTACGTCAATAAATAAGGAGCATTTTTTTCTTTCTTGTTATGTTAAGTAGGTGCTTGATGGAGGCTTACGCGTCTAGCTTGCGTCTATCGGTTATAAGTTCGAGACTGAAATATTCCCTATAATATATTTTTTTTTATGTCAGATATCGACAGACGAGCATGAGGTTTAGTCAATGATGCGCTGTCGACCTAATTTTTACTTCGAGCATTCGGAAATCCATAGACTGAAACCGAAACGCGCAATATGCACTTCACGGTTTTTCCATCTATGAACGGTGGTTCGTTACCCGGTCGGAATTTAGATATTCCTCCCACCCGATTAATGCCCGAAGTTACCAGATGTAGCAGATATACCAGTTACAGAAAATTATAAGCATGTGCTCCCGGTGGGATTCGAACCCACGACCCATTGATGCGCACGGCAGGTGTTCTACCGAACAAGCCCGTCAAAATATTTATATAATATTTTAAGCATTAAGTCAGTCACTTGTAACCGTGATCTCGTGAGCGGGAAAGTTACTTAGAAGGTATTTAAATTAGTTTTCAAAAAAAATCAATTCACATTCAAATCAGACGTTTTTGGACATAGTATTATTTGGAGCGGTGCAACACGCATTATGATCTGAAGCTAACTTATTGTTGACAAGTCAACGAATATATAGCAAAAATATTATACTTTTGTACTACATATATTTTTATTGTTGTACAGCCGTCAAACTGCCTTATCAAATTTCCGTCCGAGTTTTAAACCATTCCCATATATGTTGTAAAATACAATATTTAGAAAATAAACTGTTAATTAATATATGGTGATAAAATGATTCGCGCACATTTTCAAATCCTGAATACTCGCCATATAATGTATATTACGCCGTATCACGTAACGTGTAAAGCAGAAATATTTATGAATGTTAATTATATAAAAAACAAAAGCCTACATCTAATATGACATTATAAACCTTATATGGCACAAAAACATCGCCGTGACACTGCGTAACGCCGCGTGACACCGTCTGACACCACGTGACACTGACGCAGGTCCACGCCGCTGTAATTCAGCTTGAGCAATGGAGCGTGACTTGCGTTTTATTGTGTCTCTACTCAGGAAAGCTAGAAAAGCATCTTTTCTGACTGTTTTTATACGAAATGGGTTGAACTTACGATGAAATTGATAAGTAAAATCGGTATATTTGCTCCAAAATACGATAAATTAAGAAAAAAAAATTGATCAAATTTCCTTACTTTTAACTATTTTATTTAACTCACTAACGACATTATTAAAACTACCGAAAATCGGTAGATTCGAGACAACTGTAATGACAGCGTACCATTACGTTATGTTTTGTGATATCATCTAATATCCATATATCTCTTCTCTGAGATATTTAATATAAAAAAAATACCAAAAACATTATCGTCATCATAAATGTCTAAAATTATACTAACACCTAGACTAGACCCCAAGAAAAGTGTTTGAGCTTGAATTGAAAATAAAATAGGTCGGCAGTGCATTGAAGGTTCAGAGGGCCTAGCACGAACAATCGAAAAAGTATTCGAATAGTCCCTCTGTCAGTTGTATGAGAAATCATTTGAAACTTCATACAAATGACAGCTCGACGATACGAATACTTTTTCGCAAGTTGTTCGTGCTAGGCTCTCAGACGTAGCTACCTACTATCAAGTAAGCCTTACTCACAACGTAAAAGTTATTAGAGGTGGGTCGTTGACGGTTTTTGTGTTAACGAAATGAAACTGTTAATTACAAACTGATAACCTGTTAAAAAGCAGCTAATTTTATTAGCTGGTTTGCAGTTAGCGACTTGGCATTGAATGTTCGCTGAGCTAATCCGCGCGTTGCGTTCGAAAATCGTTGAATGAAACAGTTAATATATTTAGCGGCTTTTGTGGTAAACGAAGAGCAGCTAATTCGTTAACATTAGAAAGCGGCTAAAAAAAGCTGCTTATTGAATTAACGCCCACTCCTACTCTCAACGTGAAAGTCATAAATCATCAACCATATCTCTTTTCATTTAACTTAACAATACATTTTGAGAACGTGTATTCTCTAACCGAACGAAACATCGTACTAATTTCCTAATGCAATTTTGTCGGTTTAAATTCTAGCGACTGTGAGATGAAAGTTCGTAAATCATATGAATGTGTGGTTTCCCTGTACGGTTTAGCAACATGGCGTCCGAGCTGCAGACAGAGATGTATTCTCATGTTTCCAGGCCATATAAGAACAAACAAGTTTTTTAATATAAAATTATTATAAATCTTCCGCGTTAACTGCTGTCGGAACTACTTGTCAAAATAGCCATAACGGTACGGTGACATTAAATTAAAGAAAGCTTTATATTATAATACTGTCATGGAAAGGGTGTCCCCCTTTGGAATAAGCTTCCGAAAAGCCAAAACCGAATTTTGACTTCAAAGGTACACACGTTCCATTTGGGTCCCCAAGGGTGCCCGCGGAAAGATTTTTGGCAACTCGCAATATTTTTCAAAATATTCATATTTTTTTTAGTACGCCGTTTCCGGGCAATTTCGATATTCTTCCCACCCGATCCTTGGCCTAAATTACCAAACATGCTTAAAGAAAATTAAAAACATGTCGTCTTCGAACCGACGACCCATTGATGTATAGTGTATTAATTTATGTTTCCAAAACCATCCCCAGACTTACTGTGCGATAATCTGTTGCCAAAATATCGATGATTAAAGAGATCTTTTTTCATTCAACCGTCGATATCTCCACAAAAAAAAAACTCATATAGGCACCTAAAAACAAAATTGAAGCTAAATAAAGAAGCTACTCGATATTTGCATTGAACCGAGTTGAAAAAAAATCCAAGTTCGTGCACGATCGTGAAAAAATAAAAAAATGCGAAATTATTCCTTCGAGATGTTCCATCAATTTTCTCAATGTATAAGAGAAAAAAAGGACCGAGATCTTAAAGAAGTAGAAGAATGAAGCCTCTTGTTCCTTTAATTGTTTCCAGTAGTGTAAATAATATAAAAATATTGCTTTAGTACATGTAACCATTCAAGAAACACGTAGCCATACACCGTGTATGAAGAGAATCATTCATGCAGACATAATACTATGTTCGCTCTTGTATCCTGACTCAGTGGGTTTATATCTATTGGTTGTGTATTCAGGCGTCGTCAAAATCAGGACAGCAATACTCATCAATAACAGCACTTTGGATCATTGTTTTGGCGACTCACCAAGCTGGCTAAGATAAACGAGCTTTGTATTGGTACATTTTGCTTCATTTCAATAAGCGTACTTATATCAATAGAGCTTGCTTCTATTAGATAAGGAGGAGTGGCGTAGATAAGCTTATACAGAAAACAAATTAGCAATAATATTGCTGAAATTCAAGTCGTTCTTATGTCGGACTAGCGATCTGCCCCGGCTTCGCACGGGTGCAATGTAGATATACTAAAATATAAAAAATAGCCTATGTTACTCGCTGATAATGTAGCATTTTTTAAAATTGCTCCAGTAGTTTTTAAGTTTATTTGAAAAGATTTGTATTTTGTATGTAAGAAAATACAAATCTTTCCTCTTTATATGTAATATTAGTATAGATGAGCGTCAGTCACTTGAGTCACTTTGTATAGAACATACTTAAAAGCCGAAGCCGAAACGCACATTATCATTTCACCTTAATATAAGACAGCCAGATGTAGTGAAAAACATTTACATAGACAATTATAAATATGCCATGTCATGTGAAAACCATTAAAAAGATGTATAAAGGAAACAATTCTTAGTTTAATAAAACTTAAAGGTTTACCTTAAGGTTTAATCTTAACAAAAAGAAAGCGCTCTGCTTCCTTTATAGAAAAGAAAATAAAAAAGGTCAGGTGTCCGGAGTGGACGAAAAGAATTGTTACAAATTACTGAGCGCCAGAGTTGTTAACTACAAAGGTTTATTTTTCCTGTCCACCTGTTGAGACGTGTTTAATTTTAATTAAACTATCCGAGCGACAAAAAGAACTAGTACTTTTCAACAGTACTTTTGTATTATAATATACGATTAATTTTACCTGACTCGTAATAAAAAAAGGCAAAAACAAATCGCGATCGAATAAATAGAATATTCGATTCGAATTTGGAAAATAGGTAATTTAAAATTGGAATCACCTATTGTGTATTATGACAAAAATTGTAGAATAAAAATGATCTCGATTAAATATATTATCATAAATAATAATAAATCACTTATTTCTTTTTAAATTCCAATATTTTATGTGAAGAAGGTTTCTATTCGAAATTAAAACCTCTTTATTATATAAATTTAGATAGGATAAACATATAAAACAACAAAAAAAAGTCTGCATTTAAAAAATATTTGTTTGATAAAATGATTATAATATTTTAGCTTTCAATCTAGTTTTTGACGTAATTGAATATTCCTTGTATCAATGCGATTCCATGTTATTTTCGATATTTTAATGAAATATACGAAATTCAATGTTTCACTGTAATTATTTTTGAGATATTTTATGAGAAAGTATTTCAAATTAATAAATGGTGTTTATGTTTTCGTTTGGAAAGTAAATAATCCGAACCGATTTCATCAAGTTGGATACTAATTAAATTAGTCAGACAAGCAAATTTTCATCTTTCTTGACATTTTAAGACATGGGAGATTTATTGAATTTGTTTATCTTTAGACATACAATAATAGCATAGAGTATA
This sequence comes from Anthocharis cardamines, assembly GCA_905404175.1. Classification (NCBI taxonomy): domain Eukaryota; kingdom Metazoa; phylum Arthropoda; class Insecta; order Lepidoptera; family Pieridae; genus Anthocharis; species Anthocharis cardamines. Next base: position 9,052,544 of record FR989963.1, read on the forward strand.
ATTCATTTTTTGGGATTCGAACTCCATGACCCATCCCAAAACTATGCAATTAAATAAAACAACTTAAGTCACATTTTACAAAAGTTGTGTCTGTTTTATTGCTCATTTCTTCTAGTAAAATCAGTCTTTTGATCCTGACGAATTTTTTTTTAAATTTTGGTTGAATGGTATTCGAATCTGAGACTTTCCATGCTAATCGCAATGCGCATAGCACTGAGTCACATCGGTCTAAAGTTATCATACGTGGGAAATAATATACTCATATTTTTTTTCTATAAACTAGCTTTAAGTCACTATTTTATCTTATTAAATTTCTCATGAAAAGGAAACAGAGACACAAATTTAGAATTGGGTCTTAATCATTTAAAAAGGCGTTTTTAATATAACAAAATGAGCCAAATACATTAAAAAAAGACACTTCATTTTATTACAGTAAAATAAATGAGGGTTCAGTCGTTAAGTTCAATTATTATTATTATTATTTAATTAACTAACTCACTTTACGGAATCACTTTCCTTCGTATTCAATAAAAATAAATAACATTTTTAACGTTAGCTGTTGGTTGATTTGACGATTATAGACTTGAAAGTGCTTAATTGACCCCGAGGGGTAAATGGGTTGTGGGTTAAGTTGCCCCTAGAGTTAATTTATATTAAGATTTTTTGTATATAGGGCCTCAAGAAGTCACTTTACTATCGGAACCCTTTCCATTTTTAATGAAACGAGGTCATAAATATACTTAAAAATACGAGTAGTTATTAAGAATCACAGAAATAGTACAAAACACCGCAGTACATAATATTAAACTTTTTTTTTATGTCAGATATCGACAGTCGAGCATGAGGTTCACTTGATGGTAGGTGATACCCCAGCCACAGAACATCAGTCAATGATTCGCTGTCGACCTAATTTTTACTTCGAGCATTCGGAAATCCATAGACTGAAACCGAAACGCGCAATATGCACTTCACGGTTTTTCCATCTTATGAACGGTGGTTCGTTACCCGGTCGGAATTCAGATTTTCCTCCCACCCGATCAATGCCCAAAGTTACCAGACGTGGGGAAAATATGCTTACAGAAAATTATAAAGATGTGGTTTCGGTGGGATTCGAACCCACGACCCATAGATGCGCACGGCAGATGTTCTACCGAATGCGCCAACGAGCCCGTCAAAACAACCAAACTTTAAGCATAGTAACAGTCAGCGCAATCTAGGTACGACATAAGCGCGTTGCAGTGCAAATTTTGAATATTAATACTCAAAACCACTCTTTCCGACAATTTAATGTTGCAGTGCCGTATTATTAATATTATAATTGCCTCTTTGAAAAGCTTTAAAGTATTTCTACGAGTCTTTTGACGACGAGTAGATACTATCTAATGCAATAGCATAACTGGGCATACCTATTTGCATATTAATTCTATATCAATATTTTCATATTAATACTATTATAGATGCGAAAGTAAATTAATGGCCGAATTCTCGAACGCTAATCAACATTGAGGTGTACTTAAAAGTATATCTAACCTTTTCATTACGAAGGTAAAATTAAAGACAGAAACATTTAAAGAAGCCTTCAAGTTTTGATTATCGTTCAGTATTCCGCGGTAACTCTATTTATTACAATTTCGCTTACAAAAAAAATAGTTTTTATGAAATTTGATACAGACATTTTTGAAGGGCTCGTTAGCACACCGACCTTGCGTTCGAATGGGTCGCGGGTTCGAATCTTGCCAGGACGACGTTTATAATTTTCTGTTACCATATCTTCCCCACGTCTGTTCACTTCGGGAATTAAACGGGTGGGAGGAATATCAAAATGTCAGTCCGGGTAAAAAACTATTATTCATAGATGGACTAAACCGTGAAGTGCACATTGCACATTTCGGTCTCAATCTATAGATTTTCGAATGCTCGAAGTAAAATGAAGGTCGACAGCGCATCATTATTATTAGAAACTTATGCTCGTCTATACTAATATTATAAAGAGGAAAGATTTGCATATTTGTTACGATTTAATTCACTCTTCACAACTACTCGACCTATTGTAAAAATTATTTGACCGTTAGAAAGCTACATCTTCACCGAGTAACATAGGCTATATTTTTGTGTACATCTACATTGCACACGTGCGAAGCCGGAGCGTGTTACTAGTTTAATATAAAAAAGCCAATATTTGAACCAATAGATACGTATAAACAACATTTCAATTATTATACAAGCCTTTTCCATTAGAGCGATGCGGTCGCTAGCTAAAACTATTCATTTTAATATTTAAGCTGGTCTGGTGTCTGTATATATCGCTTAGTTTTCTACATTACTATTAAAAATACTTTTCCGACGATCTTTTACTCTTTTAAATGAAAAAAAGATTTTCTGCTTTATTTTTAACTAGTGGACCCGGCAGACGTTGTTCTGCCACAATGTTGGCTTAGAAATTTTACAATTATTCTTAGATTTGAATTTGCCCATTTGCCCACTTTTTTATACGTATATAATTGTCTAATATGTCACTGATTTGCAGTGGACATCTGTTATTCCAAAAAAGCTAAGAATGCATGACGTGAGCTGTCAAGATGGAAGTTTATTTTAAAACTAGCTGACCCGGCAAACATTGATTTGCCATGTAAATAATTTCTTAAAAGCAGGGGTTGGTGATAAAAAAGTAAAAATTTAGGGTTGTATGTATTTTTAATGCCACATTATAAAAAATTAAAAACAAAAAAAATCGTCCAAAAATTAAAAAAAAATTTTCAAGGGTGTTATATACTTAGGGCTATTTAAATTTACTTGCATTTTAAAGTAGTTAAAATAATTTAAGAATAACCATAAGCTTTTGAGTGACCATTCTCACCACGAGAAAGTAAACTTTCAAAAGATTAATATTAGACGGTCTTGCAAAAACTGAAAGATGAGCTTGAATAACTTGTAAATAAGTATTCGTTTCGTCAATCTATCAATTGTATGATATAAGTTGAAATTACATAGAAGCAAATAGTTTAAAAGAAGAAGAAAGATATACATAAATGCAGGATTTGATAATATTATGTTGTTGTCTTACCTTTCACATATAATGAGGTGGGTTTGGAGAACTCGGTGCCGATAGCATTCTCCGCGACACACTCGTACTTGCCTTGATCCTCTTCCTCACTCTTCACTATTTGCAGGGTACCTGTCAACAAAATATACATGTATTAATCCGGCTCGTGACGAGAATTGAGAAAGGTATGTTGAGGTGGTTTGGGCATGTAGAAAGGATGGATGAAAGTAGGGAAACGAAAAAGATTTATGAAACTGGTGTGAGTGGGAGAGTCGGGAGTGGTCGACCTAGGCGAACGTACCTCGATCAGATCGGGGACGTTCTGCAAAAGGGCCAGGTCAAAAGTACTCGTAACAGTCGAGTGTGTATGAAAGCATTGATGAAAGTAGAAGAAGCGAAAGTGGTATGTAAGGATCGGAGCATATGGAATTCCGTGATCTCTGCCTACCCCAATGGGAAAGAGGCGTGATGTATATGTACGTATGTAATCCGGCGTACTATAATTACTATAATTATATTACTTTATTACTATAATTATATTATAGTACTATAATTATTTAAAAAAAGATTTTTTTTTAAATAAATATATTACTTATAAAGATTTCACTCTAAAACTATATTGTCTTTAGTAACGAAATTATCGCTCATTTAAAAATATTTATATTTTTCTGGAAAACTGCGTTTTATTATTATTCTGGAGACTGAAAGGCTGACTGATTCTCACAAAGATGCCATACTAACGCCATCTATGCCTACGTAGTTGATTTGGTGTAATTTTCTATATTATGGCAATTATTAAAAGTTATTTTATTCAAAAACAAATAATCAAACTACATATCTTTATTACGTGTCTACCTGTAGATTCCTGGCATTTTAAACGGAATACACCAAATAAAACTGTTTCATTGAATACGATTGCATGAGAGTGTTATTGATATTGTCGAGTAAAGCTTCGGGCATACTGATTCTAATAACCAAGAACGTAATTTTACATCTCATCTGACATGCTATATTATTCAGCAAGGAGTTTAGATCATTACATTTAGTGTATGGTGCACAGCAATCTAGATGGCTTATTGGGTTTTTAAAAGACTTAATTTTTTTTTCATAGTTTTATCTAAAACGTCGGGATAATATAAATAATAAATATCATTAATGGATTAATCCATTATAAAGTATTCTAAAAATAGTTTGGAATTACAAATGAACTGATTACACCTTAACTACAGAACATAACGCACGTGCACTACACGATTTCTTCGATCTTTCAACGGAGTTTCGTTAGCTGGTCACAATTTTTATTCCTCAAACTAATTGATGCACAAAGTCAGACAAACTTGGGAGAACGTTATAATAAATTGCGTTTTAATCCGGTATACAGTATTTTATTTAAATGACAATATTATTTAATTATAAAAGACAATATTATTGGGAGAACTTGTTTACAGTCAATTATAAACATGTAAATATCGGCGGGAGTCGAACCTGCGGCCCTCAAGGTATCCTTAATGCATCAACGAGTTCGTCAGATACGGATTTAAAAAAAATGTATATGAGACGTGCCCTTATATAAAATTATATTGCGTGATTCAGGCTTATCATTGTAGGGTAGTTGCAATGAAAGGCATAACGCGAGTAGACGTTATTGTATTTCACCTCGATCTGAATAATGGAGCATCGCTTTCATAATATTCTGTTATACAAATGAAAGAACACTTTATGGAATTTTATTCTTATATTTTTAGAAATAAATTTAAACAAATAGGACAGAAATGATTCAAGAAAATATCTATTATTTGTAGAACGGAATGGGAGAATAGTAACTGGAGTATCACACAGTTGCTTGGTGACGCGGCAGGTCATCTTGTGTTTCGACTGGATCGCGGATTCGATTCTCGGCGGAACTTACTTATTTCAATTTCTATGACCATGTTTTTCCTCATGTCTAGCGAGTATTCGACAAATCTGAAGAATATTGAAATCCACCCGGGGTAACTTAGAATAGTGTTTAGTGCAGATTTCAGAATTTCTAATGTAAATAGAAATCTAATCTATACATATAATAAAAGAGTAGGATCGAAATTACGCTTCACTAAATATTTTTACCAGAAATTAAGAGGGGTGATAAAAGAAGGGTAGCAGAATGCATAAATGCAATTTTTAAGATTCTTGTCTGTCTGTCTGTCTGTCTGTCTGTCTGTCCGTCTGTCTGTCTGTCTGTTTGTTCACGCTAATCTCCGAAGATACTGAACGGATTTTCATGCAATTTACACAAATATATTAATTAAATCCCGGGGCAACATATAGGCTTTAACATATAGCATGTTTTATCGAAATCGGTTATCAGAAAGAAAAGTTATCATCATTTAAAAATAATTATAAAGGCACCATATCACCAAATTGCAATGCAAACTGACTCGCGTTGAACTTTTTCGAATTGTCAGATGTCAATCACAGTTTGATATGTAAATGAAATACTTTGATTATTTCGCCATTTCCGATATATGTAATCGTAGAATAGTGGATATGCAGGCCCATTGCGTAACTTCAGATGCGAGTTCGAATCTGAAGTTGAACGGAAATATTTTTTTTTTTGTATTTATTTATTTTTTTAAAGAATTATAATTATAAAAATAGAAAATGTATTATTGAAATATTATATGAAAAAGTATTTCTTATGAGATCGTTTATTTCACCTTTTCATCCATCCTTTCTCTACAGAATTACGATTATTCGACATTGCTTTTATTGCTTCTTAAGGACTGTCTTCGTATCTTAGAGGTTTCCGCATTTAGGACCGGAAACCCGAGTAGGAATCCCAAGAAAAGGGAATTTAAAAAAAATGTCTCAAAATGAAAATGATCAATTAAATGAAATAAATATCGAGGTGGATACAGTATCTTCACCACTAATTAAATTTATAAAAAAAATAAGTAAATTTCTTTAAAGTCAGGTAAATTTTTTCAACAATGGTATTTCTATAGAATTTCAAATCATACTTCGAACCCCAATCTCAACCACCATTAAACGTGTCGATAATATGATGCAAAAGCAACCGTCAATGAATAATTTGATAGCTCTTTCTCAAAATAAATCACCAAGTACAGAGGATGGAGGATATGTCATTTGAAGAAAGCTTGCTCAAAAGCGAACCCCACGCGAACGAAGTCGCGGGCATCAGCTAGTCTTAAATAAAATCTCATCTTTCTACTAACCATTAACACATTTGACATGATAAAAGACGAGTAGTAAATACCTGGATATCGCTAACTTCTAAAAGCCAAATAAATATGTGAATAGAAAAACAGTTTAGTAAAACATTCACGTGCTAAAACTCTGTAATGTATAGCACAGTATCAAATATCGATAAACGTTTAAAGTACTGACTGAAAGTAACTGACTTCGAACACTCGAATCGATTTGTTAGAAGTGTTTCAGTTTCAAACATAACATTTGCCACACTCAATTTGGTATTCATTTATCGATGCGACGTACGTGTCCCAAAACTCGAAACTTTCCGACGGAAAAACTGTCAAAGAGAAAGTAGGGAAAACAATGTGAAGATGGGAAATGTAATTAGAGCGAGTCCGGTAGTGGTAGGGTCGGCACATGGGATTTTTTTATGTTAGATATCGACAGACGAGCATGAGGTTCACATGGTAGGTATACCTCAGCCATCATAGAACATCAGTCAACGATGTGCCGTCGATTTACTTTTTATTTTCGGCATTCGGAAATCCATAGACTGAAACCGAAACGCGCAATATGCACTTAAGGGTTTTTCCATCTGTGAACGGTGGTACTATGGGAAATGGAACACGTAGAACAAAATATATGGCTAATATTAATGCGAGTATCAAACATTAAATGGGCGATGCGTTTAGAAATAGAAATGTCTGTTTCGATGCGTTTAGCACCGGAGGTCCTGGGTTCGAATCCCTGGAAAAAATAAAACAAAAACTTTATCGGGTACAGAGGCTTGATCAACTTGTCTTTAAAGAGAAATTACTAAATGCATCGCGCATACATGAGCCACGGCGGTCATACTAATTGCTATATAGTTTAATGGAAATGTGGGGTTTGTAATATGTATATATTTAATGTTCTTATATGCATGACGAATAATTATTTTTAATGTAAATGCAAATACGGATATTTTTTTTTCGAAATAAAGAAATTATGATTATTTAATTTTCACTAGAGGTTAGAGGGTTTAATATTTATGTATTACGGTTGGCAACCCTACAAGCGCTATCATTGTTTAAGTATACAGGACAGGGCATTTTCGACACCTCGAGACTGTTTGAGTTTCTCTTTGTTCGGGATACAAGTGTCGTCAGTGAAGTCAGTAAAGTGAACACTAAAATTCAATCGTAACTTTAAATACTATTTGTAGCGTGCGAAATATATAACCTATAGGTACTCCTAGACGCGTAGGACACGACTGGGCTAGTAAGAATAAAAAACATAGCATGAGTTTAAATTAAGAATTTGAAAACAAACACGAAAATAGTTTATCCTGAGTTGTAAGGTGCTTTATTATACTTTATTATATTCTACCCTAAAAAATATATACACAGTGAAGCAAAAGTTATCTCCACCATAACTGGGTGTCAGGTGTCGTAATAAAAATGGCATTGCAATAAACGCGGATCACCGCACGACACTCGGCTTTACACGTCCTGACGCCAAAGCCAACATAAATCACTGCACGCAATAATCATTCGTGCCGTTCATTAGACCGCTACCAGCTCATAAGTGTCTCCCTTAAGATCAGAGCACCCCCACTTAATCAACAATGTCGGCGTAAAATAAACCGTACCACCCGCGCGCTTCTAAGAGCTAGATTAAACGAGCCACAGTGATAAAGCTTCTTTGACCATTCAACTAAGACCCCTGGTATTGCATAGTATTACACCTTGGCGGTTCAGTTACGCAATTACGAGAGGGGCGAACGGGGTCAAGGCAGCTGGCTGCTATAACGCTGCTGCGAGCCAGCTATTCTCTCGGACGTTTATGAATAGCGCTTATTTTTCTTTTAATTACGGCCACCCGCTGTTGCGTTTCTACCCGTTTTATCGGACGGACATTTTATTTGTCCTGGAGTTAAGACACTTATGTCCCTTGTCAACTAAATAAAGACCTAAAAATCCTATAGCGTAAGGTCTAAAATCTTAAATTTACCTCTAACTTTATTCATCATCATGCATTTTAAGGGTTTGGGATTCCTTAAGTTGAAAACGAAGTCAATTTTTGATGGGCTCGTTTTGATGGGTAGCGGGTTCGAATCCTACCAGATATTAAATATAATTTTATGTAAATAAAATTTTCCATACATCTGATCACTTTGGACATAAAACGGATGGGTGGATTTGTCGACAGAATGAGGAACCATAGATGTAAAAACCGTGAAAATATAATGCGCATTTCAGTTTCGATTTATGGATTTCCGAATGCTCGAAAAACATATGTCGACACCGCATCATTGTCACGTCATCCAAGCTTCACACTCGTCTGTACATAACTATCACATCAATATTGAAAACATTAATAAAAAAATAATTGCATTGCATGTAGCGTTTTATATAACACGAACTATTTTAGAATACCTGCAATTTTGCCTTTGAACTGAGGTCACATTTTTTAAAAACTGAACTGTCCGGAACAAAAAGTAATAATACTATTATTCTCCTTATTCAAATCAGTCTCCATCTCCAGGTAAAAATCTGAGACAAGTAATCACGAGAAGAATATTTGACTATTGGTAGTTCCAAGTCACAGAATATAATGAGGCCTACGTACAAAAGGATTTCTCTCAGCCGCTCTTGAACGTCGCTTGCGTTCGCTTGGGCTCCGATAATGGACCAACTTATAGCCCCTACGTAGGTACTTTGCACTAATGCAGTCTGGCGACACCTTGTTTTGTGGGAGATGTGAATCGTTTTTCGAATTTCGACTACTCTTCACAAAAGGTTTTACCTCTTTCAATACCTCTTCAGAGCTAAACAAACTTATATAATATTAGTGATCCGCCCCGGCTTCGCATTGTGGCAAACTAGATGTACTAAAAATAAAAATAAAAAAGGAATAAAAAATAGCCTATGTTACTGATAAAGTAGCTTTCTATCGGTGAAAGAATTTTTAAAATCAATCCAGTAGTTTTTGAGTTAAATCGTAACAAACAAACAAATAAATCTTTCCTCTTTTTAATATTAGTATAGATGTGCACAGGGCTATCCATTATATTTTATTGCTGTGTGCAAGTTTTCAGGCAATCTGCAATGACATTTAAACTATAATTGAAGCTAGTATATAAACGTACATTATATAATCAAATGACTAGTACATAGTCAACACATGTTGTCACCAAATTACAAGGGTAATGTACAGAATGGGTAATAATTGGTAACGATGAGAGTATTTGCGATGTACGACAAGCGTGTTAGACTGTTAGATATTACATTCGCAAATTATATTACTAAACCAGACATCTCAAGTAGGTTATAGTAGCATGGAACGACAAGAAATCGTAGAAATATTATGTTGTAATAATATTGAAGATTTACCTCTAAAATTTAAATTAACAATTATAAACAGTTAAATAAAATACTGTATACCGGATTAAAACGCGATTTATTATGTATTTATATTGTTTAAATTATTTATCCCGACGTTTCGGATGCTTTTCAGCAACCGTGGTCGCGGGGAGACAGTCTCCGTATCAGTCAGTATAAATAATAAATCGCGTTTTAATCCGGTATACAGTATTTTATTTAAATGTGTGATACTTTAAGGTGTGTATTCAAAAAATCAAATGCACTTTATTTAAATTTAAAGATTATAAACATTGTAACACTAACATAAAATTAGTTGAATTCGAAAACTGGTTGATAAATGATTTTTAAAACAACATTTTATCTATCATCCTGTGATTAATTACGACCCCAAACATAAAGAGCTTGTATTGTTTTATCATGAAATTCCTTTGCCCTCTATTATCATACGCGAGCGTTTGATATGTATTATGCATGAAGTATAATTCCGAAAGAGGTCTAATATTTTTGTATTAAAATTGTGTAGTTAAGTATAAAACCAGCAAGTCCTCTAGTGCTCCAAATGTCAATGGCATCATCGTCGATTTTTATAAAAAAATGAGCATTAAAATAAAAACTTTTATTAGTTAATATTATGTGATAACGATTTAAATAGCTTATTAGATATTCTATTACCGAATTTATGTAATTAGCATTTTGACACGACTTTATATTGTAAAGTTGTTTAGGACCCCAACAATGAGTATCGTAGGTGTGGGAGTAAGTGTGAAATATGAGTATCAATTCTCTTCGCGGAGTGATCAATTGGAAAGCGATGTGAATAAAGCGAGTAATATGACTTGGATATTGAATATTTTATGCGTATTTTCAATCCAACGGCTATTCTATTTTCTAACTTTTATTACGATTTTTCACTTTGTGTGCCTCGTGACAAAAAAGTTTTTATCTCCAAGTGGGAGATGATACTGGTCACATATTTACTTATGATTTCAGGCTTATTTGCTTATTGCTTCCGCCTTCGTTCAGATCGCATCACATTGATTCAACATTTTTGTTTTATATTTAGAATACAAAGAAGATAAAGATATATTTAAGATTATTACAAATATAAAGTATTTTTTTTAGGTTTAAATAATGATGATTATATTATGATGTTCCCTTTTATGTTACAACGCGGTCACGGTAACTGCTTCAAGAGTGTTTCTTTTGAATATAAATTCAAAATCATAATAAAACACAAACCGCAAAAATTACGAGTCGTACCTCGTAAACTCAATAAAAGAACTCGAAACACAAACAACGTTCCGTTTCACGCATGAATACAATAAAATGTAATGTGTAAAACTTCGGAGTCCTGCGGCTTGACGTAATCCCGCGATCCCCACACGTAGCTAGCTAGTTTTATTTGATTACCGCAAAGCTCCGGGAGACGGGATTTCGGACAGCGCTTGACATATTTGAGAAAGCGCCCTCATTTTTTTCTACAGCGCTGTCATCTTTAACGCTACCTTTGGATGTGTGAAACTCCGTTGTTTATAACGTGGCTTCGTGCGACACGAAATGTTCTTAAGTGGGCCCAACCCGTCTTACTTTCCATACAAAAGCTCGTACGTGATTATGGCGATGTAACCTATTTTTCTTTGAAACTTTTCAACTAATAGGTATCTCGTGCACTATATCTAGGTTTCTATCGAAACAAAATCTTAAAATTTTCAGAAATAAATTCAGTATAAGCCTCCAAAAATCAGCTATTTTGCAAAAAAAATACCTGAACTTTGGGCGTTCATAATGTACTCATAAATTGTGAAAGTAAATATTTTGTTATGATAGAAACCTTGCAAATATAATGAAGATTCTAAATTACAAAAAAATATTTCATAAACTTGTAAAGACTACTGAAAAACACGTATTTCTTAGAACAAGTTTTATGAAACTTCCGCACACTATTTTTCGTTCAATGTTATCGCGTTCTCACTCACTCGTTAGCGGTACAGGTATGCGCTGCATGAAACAAAAAGCTTTTCAACCATGCTCGCGTTGACGATAGTCGAACCGGGAAGGGCCCTCTTAACGTTATATCACTTGAAAAAATTGTGTATAAAACGGAATGGTTTCGTGAAAAATTGGTTTTTGCGTGCGGTCGTAACTCGTAATACCATTACGTTAATGATGTAGGACTTGAATGAAGTATGCTTTTTACGCTCCATTAAAACTATGAACAGGGGATTTGAGATTTTAATACAAGTTTTGTCGGTAAGTTTTACCTGCAAATTATGATACTAACAACTAATGTTGATGTAAGTTTTTAAAAAGAAGTTTATATGTACGTGGTTTTAAGTATGTTTAGTTACTCTCGTACGGTATGATAATTAAGAGTCAAGGGTAACGAGATTAATTCGATATTTATCTTTTATGATAATACGGGCTGCGTCCCGCAGCGAGTTCCGATCCGATCAGATTTATATGGAAAGCTAATTTAAATTGCAGTAAAAGACTTCAAGTAGGTTTACATATGTATTAACGGTCTTACTTATAAACGTAGTATAAGCTTGATATAGTTAAAATATGTTTTGTCCCGCTCTATTGAATACAAAAAGACTACAGAACAAAAGAATAAAAACATATTTTAACTATATCAAGCTTATACTACGTTTATAAGTAAGACCGTATGTCAAAAACCTTATCACTAGTTCTAGATTATGTTATAAATATACTAAATTAAAAACTTTACAATAAATATACAAAAAAAGGGTATTCGAATAATTGATTGGAATATTCGGGATTTAAATAAAAAGTTATTTTAAAAAACCTTTAACTTTCGAAATGGTAAAAATAATTTAAATATTATATCTGAAATATTACTCGCATCTTATCTAATAGATTTATAAATTTAATAATATATGTACCTACTTTGAATGTTATACGCTATTTGCAAAACTATAATTTTTATTAAGAGGCAATGTTTTATGATATCGAAATATGGAATTTATCCGCGACATAATATAAAAAAATTTACTTATAAAAAACCGTGTATACTTATATTTAATTTTTAACATCACTGTAAGCGACAGAGGGCGTGGTTTCTCTGAAACAGACTTTACTCAACTGCTTTAACCGGTGTTATTGTTGTGCGAATCAAGAACTGCTTTTTGCCAAAACAACAGACGACCAAACCGTCCCATTCAAACTTCGAGCTCGCATTTGTATGTAAATGAATCGTAATCTAGCACCGTAGGTCGAAATCACCACTGGGCTGGGTGTATGTATATTTACGACATATTTGAAACTAAATATGATTTCATTTTCATATTTTGATATGTTTTTGAATTTTCTAAGAGATATATTTGAAATATTTTATACAATTTCTTTTTAACTTTGGTTAGATTCCTTAAAAAAGTCGATACATACGCTTGTGGATGCCATAAAATGAATTCCCGAATCCCCTTGTAAAACATTTTTTTTACCACAAAATTGACAGTATTTGAACAGGCGCAGGAAGAGCATCAAAGACGATTAGTATTGTTTTTCCATCTATTTTATTTTAATACATAGGTATTGTTTTTCCATCTATTTTATTTTTATACATAGGTATTGTTTTTCCATCTATTTTTATTAAACTATTTTAATCAAGTGTTTTACGAAGGCTACTTTAGGGTTTTAAGCTTAAAAGCGTAGTCTCAATTAGAGCTATTTCCAAAAGAAAACCCATCATTTTCAAATTATTTTATATTCGCCGTAATAATTACCAAACCTGTTTCATATATCGAATAACGATTTTACGAGTAAATATATATAAGCTTCACGCATACCTGCGTATAAATGTACATACGTTTCACGTAAACTTATTAAAGTAGCAAAGGATCGTAAACCCTGACTTTGTATCACTTCTAATTTACACCCGCCTGCAATAATGGCCGATAAAATAATAATTTCATATGAAGTTATTACGCGGCCACATTAGGGAAGCTGTATTTCTTCCCTGATATATTGCTACGGCTTTTTAAGCCTAACTATCTCTTCTTTATACAATCATTTAGTTATTTTATTACGGCACATTGTTTATGGTTATATTAAAGTATAAAACAAAAATGAAACGAGTAGTACCTATTAGGGTTGATTTTTGCTAAAAATAAAATACGTGTACATATACTTGTAATTAATTTTCTGTTGTATACTTATTAGTCGTGCTATCCCCTCTATGGCTCAGTGGTAAGCGCGATGCGTTTAGCATCGGAGGTCCTGGATTCGAATCACGGGGAAATAAGATTTAAAAACAAAGTTTCTGTCGGGCAGGGTACAGAACGTCGTATGTACAGCTGTTGTTATTTATAGTCCGATACAATTCGCCAATATTTGTCATGCAAATTTTTAGGTCATATATATATTTACATTATAAAAAAATATCAAATAACATTGATATTAAATACATCATGTTATCATTATAAAAAAAAAATATGTCATTAAAACAGTTTTTGGAGCATTTATGCTGAATGTCCGCATATCTAGTCTACATACATATATATCTTTTAATGTAGTGGAACCATAGAGCAACACGGGCCACCGGCGAACCGGAGGGGAGTAGCCATAGCGTTCGTTACCGATACCAAACTGTCTGTCATTTTTTGCGGGGGGAAATCTGTACTATGTGTGCGTACTCAAATTCGCACACAAAAGCAATCGTCTGTCACTACGAAACTCACACCGTGACAATTAAAAAATACACTAACAATTTCACACACACATTTAAACATTCCGTGTCATAACAGCATAATTAAATGGCGCAACTACACTGACACGTCCTTTTAGCCGTAGTTGCAACAACTGTCGATACGCAGTATCGATAATTTCAAGAACTGGGTTAGGGAAATTAGGTTTATAAGCGATACAAAGGACTTAATTTATTACGTACTACAATAATACAAAATGAACTTGTCGGGTAATGCGCACGTAGCAGGTCACGGAGAGTGGACCATGAGTTGGTACATAATAAAATGTTCGAAATAATTTGAAAAATACTTCGTTATTATATATATTTCATGTATCCCTTAAAGGAGATGGAAACGATTACATAAAACTTTGGGCCCCCAATGTTACAATATGAAATTGATGTGAATTAATAGATTGAGACTTAACAGTCCTTCGATGAAAATTCTATTAGTTTTGACAATCTGAGAGCCGAGTTATTAGAGTTTTAAGTAGTAAAAGTAAGGTTATGTACCTGGATGTCCGAGCTTTGCTCGGTATTTTTTTTTTTATAAATTGTGTTTTTTGGAAAATTTAAGTACGAATTGCATAGTAATAAAATCAAGTCTAACCTCAAAGCAAACACTCATTGACTTCGTGTTACTTAACAACGCCATCTGCTGGAATAGCTTTAGTGTTGTTGTGTCGTTAAAACAATTAAAAAAAAAAAGTATTAAAATTCGCCGATAGATGTCAGGAAGAGTCATTTTCAGTTTAAATTGGGACTACTCAAACGCCACCTTTTTGTTATTATTCTTCCAATAAAAAAAAAGGAGGTTTATGTTTAAGTTGATAAAACACGAATAAAATGACATTTTCTAGAAATGATTCCTAGTTTAAAAAAAATAGTATTACTATTCGCCGATAGATGTCAGGAAAAGTAATTTTTCTTTTAAGTTGATAAAACACGAATAAAATGACATTTTCTAGAAATGATTCCTAGCTAGATCGATTTTTCGCCCCCGAAACCCCCCGTATACTAAATTTCATGAAAATCGTTGGAGCCGATTCCGAGATTCCAATTATATATATATATACAAGAATTGCTCGTTTAAAGGTATAAGATAAATCTGTGATCAATGATATTTGTAGTTGTCAAATCGTAACAATTCCTAAATGACGACAATCGGGAAAGCACTCAGACTCAAAACGTTGAAAACACGAAACGAATTAACACAGAGTAAACAACTGTCATGCGGCATGCCAATGACAGACTAAAATAAAAGATCGATTAAAATCGATAATCATGTATATTAATTTTCTTTATTTATATTTTATTGAATAACATAACTGTAATTATATGTAATATATTGTATTTAAAGTGCATTTAATTACTTTTGAGTTAATTACCTTGTCCAAAGGTTTTTTTTTGTGATTGTGTAAATTCTTCTGCGATTCTCGATTCAATTAATCGAGAATCTCAGGAAAACTATATTTCTCATATTTCTCCTCTCCCAGATTGAGAATTGAGCTGATTTTTTATATTATAAGATTAAAAATATGTCATTTTTTAGATCATATCGCAATTATTAAATTTGGGCCCACAATTTTCCATATCCTTTGGATTTTTAGGAAATAAAAAAAACATTATGGTTGAAGTTTACACTAAGTGATTTTAATAAATGTGCTAACGCGCGTAAGTATTATATTATATTTTAACAATGTATATTATCACAATATAATATTTGAATCAGAAAATTTAATCTCAAAACTGTCTCTGTATAGAAGACTCCTTTGCCATTTTTTTTCGATAACTTAAAACAATCCGACAACAACACTATCGCTCGGTGACAGCGACTTCTCGGAAATAAACTCGGATCAGTCGCTCGACAGATCCGTGTATTGTATGAGGGCTCATACAATACGCGGATCTGTCGAGCGACTGTGTTGGTAAAAAAATCCGAATCAACACGACCGATAATATTGTAATATTTTAAGTTTTAAAGAAGTAAATAGTAATAATATGATTAAAAAATACCTACATATGAAAGGTAACGCTATCTTTTTGTAAATTTGACGTGGCAGATATTTTTTGGCAACAAGAAACACAAACAATTCGGCATTTTTTTAGGAGGTCGATTCAGTCGCGCATCTGGATTTAGTCTAGTGAAAAGTGCGGCTACAACTAGTTTTATTGTACGCATAGGACCATTTGGACTTGTACCATGACAGAGGGGAACGCCTGCGTATGGCTACTCCCCTCCGGTTCGCCGGTGGCCCGTGTTGCTCTATGAGTGGAACAAATGTGTGTTTGAGTTTGAAACGAGAATAAATAATAAAATAATTAAACCGCCATTTTAAAACGGAAGCTGTTTTGTTACACTTTCGTAAAACAAACTCATTGTTGATTTGAAAATATGACAAATAAATTAATTCGTCATCATACTGCATATTTTAAATTGCCTGTATCTGAAATGTATTGTTGTTTTACCAACAAAAAACTCTATAGATTCTCATTAAACGCGTAGTTTAAAATAATGTTCATAATATAGTTTAATATAATTTTTATATTATTTTAAACAAGTAACTTTAAACTAATGAATTTTACTCGGAAATTACGACCTATCACAATATTTATCTCGTATACCCTGCGTATAATTGAATTTGATTTTAAGGCATTTTGAAATCTATACTTCATTTATAAACATGGAGTTAATTTCTCTACTTTTCTCTGTGTGTGTTATATTTTTACGGCTATCCTAGTGAATTGATATGAATGAGGTTTGAAAAGAAGAATTTTTTTCTCATAGTTGAGGCAATTCATCTGACGCGAATCCTGCCAGCTATTGAGGTAGAAATAGAATTTCCCCTGTATCAATCCGATTCTACAGTGAGGTTGTTTTTGAATGTCGCATGAATAGTACTGGAGTTTAACAAAAAAACTCATCAACTTAAAAACTAGTAAAAAAATAATAACATGGACTAAATTAACCTTAAGAAGCCTCAATATTATGATTTCCATTAACAAAATGAAAAACTTCAGTCTAACAAAAGACTGCACCTCGTCACCAAAACAGCTTCGAGATATTGAAAGCGACAAGGAGAAAATAATCTGTCGGAATAAATTAAAATTAATGAGATTAAAAAGAGTCAGACAAGGAAGTCCACGACTCGACTCTAACTGAATTTAAATCGCCTTCCACCGAGAACTGCATTTAAATTAATATTGCCAGTATTGTAAAATAAATAAAATGTAATGGTAAAATTGTTATTCATATATATTATAAATAATAAGACTTTTTATCTTAAATTAGACGAGCGTCAGGTTTCCTTGATAGTAAAAGAAAACACAAGATTTTTTTTACACTATCGCCACATTTTTTCTCAATTGCTAAACGACATATATTTTTTAGTACTTACTGTTTAGTATTAAAATATTCGTTCTAAAAATCACGCTTTATTATTATTTTTTAACAATAGCCATGCATAATACAGTATTTGATTTTTATATTTGGCTGAAATACTGGTTTGACGGCTTTATGCATAGTCAGCTGCCTTTTGTCACAGCCCAGTTTATAAGCATGTTATTTTCATTATCATTTTGTGTATGTAATACAAAAACTGTGACAATATATAAATATATTTATTTCACGCCTCTTTCCCATTGGTGTAGGCAGAGATCACGGAATTCCATATGCTCTGATTCTTGCCTACCACTTGTGGCAATAAAATGTATTTTTTTTTATAACAGAGCGGACAACCGAGCAGGTGGATTACCTGATGGTAAGTAATAACCACCGCCCATGGACATCCGCGACTTAAAAAGTCTCAGATGCGTTGTCGGCCTTTTAAAAATTTGTAGGCTCGTTTTTCAAAGCCAGCGAGGTCTGAAAACACTGTAGGCGGTAGCTCGTTCCACAGTTTAGTAGTGCGTGGAATGAAGTTGCGCGTGAACCCTACCGGGCTCGACTTCCATTCATCGAGATGATGAAGGTGAAAGGACTAAATTATAAATATTTTTATTATTAAATTACAACAGTAATAATACTCGTATAAGTATTATTCCACTAAGAAGTCCGCTTAATTCATTTCACGATCTAAAATTCAATTAAACCGCATCTCAGAACGAAAATCGCATATCCAATGGAGAACAGGCGACCCGCAAAATTGGCGTAATTAACATTTTGTCATCTCACTGCGTCATACAAAGTTCGGCTGCGAAACTTTGAAATTATTTAAATAAAGCACTCGAATAAGGGAATGGATACAAGTACTTTTAATAAAAAATTAAAAACGAGAGGAGGCTGATTTTTCAATTGGTACCCAAATCTATATACACTAATATTATATTGAGGAATGATTTGTATTTTTCTATGTTTGTAACGAATAAACTCAAAAAATACTGGACCGATTTAAAAATTATTTCAGCAATAGAAAGCTTCATTATCAGCGAACAACATTATTGTTTTGTGTAGCCGGGGCCCGTAGTGCTAGTATATAATAAAATAGTAGAATCAAAATTTGTCTACAATGAAAGTTTTATGTATGATGCCCTCTAAATGAAAATCCATCTGTTTTGGTTACGTGAGGCAGGTACAGAACATCAGTCAGTGATGCGCTGTCGACCTACTTTTTACTTCGAGCATTCGGGAACCCATAACTGAAACCGAAACGCGCACTTCACGGTTTTTCCATCTATGAAGCTTCTGTTGAATTATATTTTATAGCGTAACATCAAACATGTACTAAATAAACATTCATTGACAAACTCTCAGCGTTAGCGTCCTTTGGAAGTCGTGTAAAAAAAAAATTAATTCTGTTGCTTTACCTTAGATACTTTCTCTAGATAATTAAATTCGCCAGTTTTAAATGGTTGATCGCGTCGCTAATTAGATTTAATTAAGCCGAGACGTTGATCGAACGACGTGACGAAATCGCTTATAAAAAGTCTAATAAATCTCTTTTGTAGAGGTGTCGTTCGTTTTTATTAAACTGTTATATTTCTGTTACGTATTCGTTCGCGATTTAATTTTTGAAGTTGCTTTGAGAAAATTCTATATGAAATTAACATCACATTTGTTCTAACATAGTAATAAATTTGTATTCATTCATTCATTCAAGTCAGTCGTTCTGCATACTAGTATAGTTCAGGACTTATTTCTGCCAATATATATTACTAGCGATCCACCCAGGCTTCATACGGGTGCTATGTAGAGGCAAAAAAATATAGATTGTATAGACTGATGAAGATTAACTCAAATGTTAGCACCTCAAACATGTCCTCAAAAATATATTTCAATGTCGCACTCAACGTATATTTTATTATTGTTGCGAAAATTTTCATATTTGCCACCTACTCAAAATACAACTTGGAACAGACTTAAATTTAAAGAGTTCTTGCTTAATGCCATCAAAAAATGTACGTGTTCGGAAGACATCTAAGTCGAGTTTAAGGAGACCTCAATATTCATTCAATGACACCGAAATAAATCGATAGCCTATCCATATCAGCACGACAGTATTTTGAAAGTGCCTAGCCGCGACCGTATCAGGCAAATACAATTTAACCATCCTTTCCCATAGCTTTCAATAAGGCCACTTGGTTCAGGCTTCGAGGGCGGGATGTAATAAAGTATCGGGATGACGTCTTCGGACCCCAATGTCTTTATTAACTTTGTCCGTTTCGCTTGGGACGTGATTCGCTTAGATTTGATAATAATTCTCAGTAGATATGTTACCTCCGCTTAAAACTAAGTTATGTCCGAAAGTATAAGATACAACGAAGTGTAGGTTATAAGGATAACAGAAATATACTTCATTAAATAAACTGACAAGTTAGCTAACAAAAGGGTGTAATTAATGACTATGTTAGTCGCCGATAACGTAGTTTTCTATTGGTGAAAGAATTTTTAAATTCGGTCCAGTAGTTTTTGAGTTTTTTCATAACCTACAGAAATACAAACATTCAAAATTACAAATCTTACCTCTTTATAATATTAGTATAGAAGTATAGATTATAATTATATTATATTATACAATATATTATGTATATTATAAGTAAATATAGTATAGATTAATGTTCTTGAATTATTATTCAAATCCGAAGTCGTTTATAATTAAAATGGCGAAAATCTGTGATGAAATTGACTCCCAAAGTTAACAATTACACAAAAGTTTCAACAGATTTGAATAGGATTATTCTATTCTCTTAAACTTCATGTTAAATATTTAAGCAGTACTCAAGGGCAAGAACCAGAATTATATGGTTCTTTTGGGAAAACTTCGCAAGTAAGTAGTACATTATTACCGCTTATAATTTTGATGAATGTCGCCGTAGCTTAGACGATGGGTGCGTATGCGCGTTCTAGTCAGTAAAGAACAATGACAGTAATCAACTATGTGCATTTCTTTAATATCAACATTAATTAAAATACTTGATGTTGATAAGAAAATTATTGTTAGCTTTGATTCTCTTGTGAAAACGTATTATCTGTCACTCTAAATTGCCTTTTTCTTATATTTTTTTATTTTTTAGTATGTTACGCTGATATTTTTTTGACATTCATTTATATAATTTTTAATATTTCTTTTTAATGTTCTCTTTAATTTTGTTGCACCAGCTTATCTTTTATTAAATTCCATAGAACAGTGAACACCGAGACCAATTCCAACAAAACAATACCTAAACTAATATTAAAATGAGATTTTTTTTCACCAATAGAAAGCTATATTATCAGCGAGTAATAGACATATTTTTTTGTGTGTAGAACATCTACATTGCACCCGTGCGCAGTCAGGGCATAACATTAGTAATAATATATTTTTCAGTAACACAAGTTTATACAAAATGTTAAAAAAAACTTACCATGCATTTTATCATTCAACAGCGCGTATCTGGGGTTCGATGCGACATCTAGTGGTAAGGAGTTGAACAGCCACCGGACCTTCGGCGAGGGGTTACCACTGGCCTGGCAAGGCAGCGTGGCGATGTGACCAACTTCCACCACCAGCGTAGTGGATGGTGGCGATATCGTCGGGAATCCTGGAGGCGTCTTCTCGGCTGTTGAAAGAGGGTATTTTGAATAATTGATATACAAGTAAGTGACTGTTGAATGAGGGATTATTAATCAAACAAAAAGTACCCAAATATTTGAAGCACAACATTTCAAATACAAAAAATAACAATTTATGCTAAAGTGAAAAAAGGCCAATATTCTTCTTTAACTTGTATATAACGTTTTATTAGTTTTTTTGTTTTATTATTATTCATAATTTGCACCGCCTATCTTTTTCTATGTATTATTCATTCTTCCGATACTTGTCTCCAGCGTTGTCTGGAAGAAATCGCTATTAATAATAAGGCCGCGCTTTGTACTGTATATTATAATGTATTTTTATGTCTGTTTAATTTTGTGTATATTTATTATTATATATAATATAATAATAAATCAGACTGACGACGTACTTTAGAAGTACGTTTTTAACTTGTAAGATTTGATTAGTTTCCGGGGGAAGTTAGGTTAAATTAAAGCCTGTTTAAATAGTGTAGTTCGATTGTCAATTATTTATGTCTATCAGTATTTTGTACCTAATATATTGAACTGTTACATGAGTAATGCGGAGTCTAATATGACATTCAAATTATTCAACGTATCGATAGACGGCACGTAGACTTATATAACAAGACGTGATTCTAGTATGAATCTATTCTTGCTATCTGCCAGAATGTCAGTATTAATATTACAAATGCGTAATTATGGACGTAAATTTGTTAAGATGTTTATTTCTTACACCAAAACGACTACACTATTATTGTTGAACACTGGTACAGCTATGGATCATGCTGGATAAAAGATAGGTTGTTTTAGCTATTTATTTAAAAAGGAAGTAGGCCGACCGAAATATATTTTTAAATCATGTTTCCCCAGGACTCGAATCCCACGATCACTGAGCCACAAATGCGGCCAATTCTTATCACAAGTTTATCATTAACAACGGATTTTCCACAACACATACTCGTAACAACACTGTTATGTATTTTGGAAAATCCTCCACGACGTGTTAGTGCGTTTCATGAATAAAAAGCTTATCTTAGGCTTTTCAAACATGAGCTACCACTATAGCCCTTAAATTCGTCTACATATGTATATCAAAACCTTCACTAATCAAAGGCAAATCTCGCAAAATCTTAAAACTCCAGTGAAATGAAGATAGTGAAACGCTAATTCCCCAAATGAAATTCCCCTCACAGTCGAACTCAACGAGATTTGATTAAGCAACAAGACTGACATTATTTCCTCTTCGAGATATATATTACTCTCAAAATTTGCCCAAAATTGCTGAGAACTTTTCGTAGCGGATTAAATTTTCCTGCGTTCGGTCTCAATTAATTGAATAAATATTGAAGACTATCTTTGGAATACGCGGCGTAGGAATTTCTGTTTGAACGAGTGGATTTTATCAGATTGCTTTTTATACGGTAGTAAGTATATACGTTACTTATATATTTATAGCATACTTGTTGATACCCTCAATCCTGCTGATTCCGAGTCCCCTAGTGGGGCATGGGGCAGACCCATTTCTGCGCCTGTTGTCTGATCATTTTTCTTTATAGACAAGTATGTAACCAGCCTTTTGTGCCCTGCCCACCTAAAACAACTTTTTTATCTTGTTGCCCGGGATTCGAACCCAAGACCTAACCTCATCACGCTTACCACTGAGTCACGGAGACGGTCAATGTATGCTTAAATTCCCCCCTTAAATCCAAAATAAATTATTTTCTCAGCACCCCTTTTTGCTTAGGACTTTTAATTAAACAAAATCTCTAATACAGTGCTGTTTAAAATCAATCTTTAATCATATAGTAATAGAGTATAGAATTCGACACGGGATATTTAATTGGGTAATAACGTATGTAAGCCATTGTCGGGTTTCGTGGGCGTCGCTAATATAACGTTTGGAACCGCAGAGTAATCGTCCTTGTTTTGTAATAAGCACTGAACACGTGCGGTTTAAAGGGCTTATCACTGTTTGAGGTTATTAATACGTCTCGAGTCTACGATTAATTAAGACGTATTAATAACTGTGTGTTAAAATGCAAAAGGAAATGTTATTTATTAATCAATAATAGGTTTTTCACATAATTATACCGTTATTAGGACATCATTTAAAGTACATTTGTACCTGTTCTAGGATGTCCCGCTCTTCCATAGATTTCTTATCTTATTACAACTTAAAATTAAATGAGAATCATAAAAAAAAATCAGAAAAAGTAAGTATGTTTAAGAATTAGAATAATTAAAAAAATATGTGTGTGATGTGTGTGTCTGTAGGTGTGTGTATGTAGGTGTGTGTATGTGTGTGTGCAATATTGGAGTGGGTGTTTTAGTGTTATTTTTATATGAACTAAAACAGTAGAATTAGAAACGTGTAAAAAGTGTATACGACAAAATGACGTAATCAGCATACATAAACATAATAATTGTTAACATATTTGTCTGTCTGTTTGATTTCTTTGCGTTAATTTTCCTAACTTCTAAAAGGATTTTCCCAAGCAGATTAAGCTTACGTAGAGCAACATAGAATCCTTGTTTCATCGAAATCGGATGTCGAAAAGTTGAAGTTCCGAACAAACTCGTAGAGGAAAGTGAAGTTTAGATTGTATATTGCGGTCCAATAAATAGGTCGACAGCGCATCACTGAATAATGAGGTCTGAGGTATAATTTATTATAACATCTTTTATAAAAAAAATGTGATTCGACAGATTACCTACTTGATACGTAAAATTAAGTGAACTAAATAGGATCAATCATTGTTACATAAAGGACCTAAATTTTCAAATATTTCAGCTATTTCTAAACAATTTTAAGGCCTGTTTAAAAATACAGCAATATATAATAATATAGGTAATATAGATTTGCTTGTAGAAGTCATGCTTTCCTTACGTCTGATCAAATTCAAATTATTTATTCATTTAGGTAACACAATGTACACTTAAGTAATACAATGCTTCTAATTTTACATTTACTGCCAGTTCTCAAATCAAGGGTGTAGAACGGACAAGAATAACTGGCAATAAACTATCCGCCACACTTTTTAATCGCCAAGTTCTTTTTTTATAAAAAGTTTGTAAGGAGATCACTTCGGGCTTTAGGCGCGATATTGTCTATGTTTTTCCAAATGCCTTAAATTGATTCCTACGCTCATCTATCAATATTTGACATAAAAGATGCCACTTTATTATATTATACTAGCAACGCGCCCCGGCTTCAAACGGGTGCAATATAGATGTACTATACACAGAACATAGCCTATGTTACTCGCTGATAATGTAGCTTTCTATTGGTGAAAGAATTTCAAAATCGGTCCAGTAGTTTTTGAGTTTATTCATTACATAAAAAATACAAATCTTTCCTCTTTATAATATTAGTATAGATATAGATTAAAATAATTCACAAGGACTCACAACGGTAGAAAATTATAGCTTGTGCCTTAATAAAAATGATAGAGCGGAATAGGTACTAGAATATTCAATACAGAAAAATTGTCATATGTTGTGTTTACGTCAGGGGATGTGTGTAGTACCTCGTATCAACAGTGCTAGTATAAACTTATCACGTAATCGAGTTATTGTGTGGTGCAAGCTATAAGCGAGAGCGATTTGTAAGATATTGGGGATTTTTAAAGGCAGTGTGTGTGTGTGTGTTTTTTTTCCCTAGTACCAGAAAGAAATTAACAATAAACTTTATTGCATAAACTAATTACAATAAAAATATCTAAAATATGTTAGGTTTATGTTCGCACAACGCGCTAATCATGAATGTAGAGTATAATAATTATAGCAATATGTACTTAGGTAAACAAAAATCGATTTCAATACGCGTTACTTAACAACATCATATTTGTCTCTTGAGTGTAGTTGTTAATAAGATCTAACAACATCAAGCCATCGAAACGCGACTAAAAGCTTGTAACTTACACCAGATATTACCCCGGAGCCTCCCCCGACTGCCTTTAGAAAAAACAATATACGTAATCACATTTTGAACACGACAAATTGTGTTTCGCTGCGCACATACGACCTGTAATATGAAGCCATCGATCGGCTGATGTCGAGATAAACTTTATAATTACAGACATACGACCTTATTCACAAACGTATAAGCTTGATATAGTTTTTTTTGTTAGATATCGACAGACGGGCATGAGGTTCACTTGATGGTAGGTGATACCTCAGCCACTGAACATCAGTCAGTGACGACCTACTTTTACTTCGAGAATTCGAAAATCCATAGACTGCAACCGAAACGCACAATGTGCCCTTCATGGTTTTCCGTCTATGAACTCGGTTGGAATTTCGATATTCCTTCCACTCGTTTAGTGCCCGAAGTGACCAGACGTGGGGAATACATGATTTGATTATAGAAAATTATAAACATATTCGAACCCGCGACCCATAGATGCGCTAGGTAGTTGTTCGACAAAAAGCGCCAACAAGCCCGTCAAAAACTTGAGATCCAGGAATTAAAAAACTAAAACCTAGTGTAGTGGTAGATATGTGCTTGGCGTTTAGCACCATAATTTAAAAAAATTACTACTAATCAATAAAACGGACAAAGACATGTCTGTTCCATACTCCACTAAGGAACTCGGGAATTTACAGAAACCAAAAAAAAGAGAAGACTCATGTTGTTGTCGTCTAATTCTTCTCTACTTAATTATCTGTGCCAAGCATTCGAAAATTAAATAAAGCTTTTCTAAAAAGAAATGTTACGTTTTATTTAGCCAACTCGATTTGTGAGAAACCGGTTTTACCAATGATGAAATCGGTTCCACTCCGTAATCTCGCAAAACTACGAGTATGTATCGGATATTTTCCCTATAGCATTTGAAAAAAATACACTGTACATTTTCAAAGAGAAAATATTACAATGTTAAAAGTTTTATGACGTTTCTATCGATGTAGCGTACTCGATTTAAATTGAAAATTATTCTATTGATAACTATCGACAACTTTCTGAAACTAGAAATGAAATAAAATAGTTTGAAGATCCCACACGAGTACAGTGGAACTTCTCAGCTGGATTTAATAGCAATTCAGGACTCGGCATTTAAAAAGCAACCCTTTTTATAGGAAATACGGTTTAAATTCCTTTAATTGAGTAACAAAGCGGTAAATTTTACGTAAACTTAATATTAATTACAGCCAACTCTCAGACTAGCCGCAAATTATAATATACTAGCAATTGCCCCTGCAACCCCCCTTGTGGGTTGAATTTCGTAAAATCCGTTCTTAGCTGACCTCTACTCGGCGAAAGGAATATTCCTACCATATTTCAAGTCCCTACGCCTTATGGTTCCAGAGATATCGTGATGAGTGACTATATAGGTGGAAATCTCTTTTATATATATAAGACTAGAAATGAAATGAAATAGTTTGAAGATCCCACACGAGTACAGTGGAACTTCTCAGCTGGATTTAATAGCAATTCAGGACTCGGCATTTGAAAAGCAACCCTTTTTTATAGGAAATACGGTTTAAATTCCTTTAATTGAGTAACAAAGCGGTAAATTTTACGTAAACTTAATATTAATTACAGCCGACTCTCAGACTAGCCGCAAATTATAATATATTGCACCACTTGTTATAATTAACAGGGCGTATTATATAATTTACAGTTATGACAAATGTATTATATCTAGAACTGTTTTTTATTATGGAGACTACGTTTTTAAGTATAGAGGGTTCGCTGAAGATATTCTGATGACAAGACTCAGATAAAGAGAGAAACTAAGAAATGATGTACTAGTTGTATTCGGGATTGCGATCTTTATCGATATCTTTTCTTCGAATTTGATGAAACAATGCCTAAATATTCACTAATCTACTAAGTGTAATATGCATGAAAATCAATTCAGTAGTTTCGCCGATAACTGTGAATAAACAAGCTGATATTTTTTTTATATATATGTATTTTGTTACCCTACTTTTACTGTCACCTGTAAATGATTCGTTAATTTTACTTTTTTATTATATGTTTTAAAAATACCAGGGCTGATATGAAAAACTGACAGTAATATTGATAAAATTAAGATGAATTCAAATTGGGTTTACGATTCCCAAACACCTAATCCATTTTGTTCGTCATAGATTTAGTATAATCTGTATGTTTAAGTTTTGATAGGCACATTGGGTAACCTGCTTGTGTTCCGATGGATCGTGGGTTCGGATCATACACACACATCACATCACATTCTTGATCTGTCATACAAGTTTTGTTTCAATATTTTTCACAGTGTAAAGAGCACGCGGATAGTTTGTAAACAGTTGCTTACACTTCTTGTATGTCAATTATTGCGCTTAAATTATTGCATCATTCAATTGCTCTTGTGTACAAGATAATGGTATCATGTAAATGGGCCTTTAGATTTAATATATCACATAAAGTGAGGTCGTTCGCCATCTTGTATTTTTCGAACGCACAGGACAAATGAGCATAAAGCTTATTTCTGTCATAACCATAATCTCTAAACGCAGCAACATCACATGACAATATTTATTTGTATATATTTTCTTTTAGGTATGCATAAAAATATTTATTTTTTCCGATCACACCACATTAATTATACTATCCCCTCATATATCTAACCTTTTTTCTCATAACAAAAATATTAACAAGAAATCGAGCTCTCAATATCCTTTGATCACTATATCTTGTTTAAGACAAGAACCTTTAATGCCCGCCAGAAGGGAAGTCTTTGAAGTGGAAGAAATTCAATAATCCGTAACCCTAATGACCGAATGTCGGATACGTATGATTTAGCCAGTGTAGGAAAGTCTTCTTCTTATTCCTGTCGCTCTTGACAGAGCTGTCGTGTTCATCATATATTGTCAGGGGCTGATTTTGCTCGCCTCACGATGTCTCGCCATCTCTCCCTTTTAACTGTCATTCGAGAGCAATGATGTAAGGGGCCGCCTACGGCAGATTTAATCTGGTCAGTCCATCGTATGGGTGATCGTCTACGTGGCCCAGTTCCACTCTGCCCTGCACAACCTAGCGTTCTATGGAGTCATTTTCTCTCCTTGAAAGGAAATAAGTAGTAAATTAGATAAGTGAATATCCTTAGTTCCTTGTAGGACACATTTCTGTGTCTATTTCATTGATAGTTTTCCCAGCAAGCAGGCGAATAGACTTCTGTATCGAGCTTGACCGTTTTCTTAAGCTTGTTTCTCTGGGACCGATTTTAAACGCAATTCGCCAAGCCATCACATATGGTCAGTGAATGTTCTACAATAATATAGAATGATAACATTTATATTGGGGGTAAGCTTTGCAAAACTACTGAATGAATTTTAAAAAAAATCTTCTGGAAAACTATGTTATTTGCCTGCAATATAGGCTATTAATTTATTTAAGCCTATACTGGGTGCTAGCAGCTACTACATGTGTGTCCAGGAATTGAATCAAAGATTGCGCTTAGAAAAAAATATTTTTTTCAGCGCCGTCAAGGTATTCTTTTATTTTGAACATTCAAATCTATAGGCGGAAATCGAATCGCGTATATCGCGCTTTTTCCATCAAAATTTGTGTAATGAAATAATAAAAAAAGAATATTCATTAAGCGTTGCCAGTACAAATTACTATTTTGTAAATTATTATCGCTAATCAGTTACTATCGCCCACATTCCAAAGTAACGCTTATGCGTGTTCATTAAAAAATCCGTAATAAAATGCTGGTCAACTTAACTACAATTAATAATTCTTAACTTTATCTAGATTAAAACCAACACGACGTACTCATGTAATTGCTTCATACCAGAATGTTGTATAGCTTACGGTGAGCACAATTTTGAAACAAGTTCAATTTTAATCAGAGTATAATAAAGTTTTGGTACACACAGAAGATAAACAAAACGGCTTATTTGATAGAATATAAACACGGCTTTATATGAACATCAGCAACACAGGACTAGAAGCTGCGTAGGTATTAAAGTGGTATTGATTCGGAAGTAGTACTGCTCTGACTAAAGTATTATGTGAGCTGAAAATTAAATCCTAGTATCTTACTAATATTATAAATGCGAAAGCTTGTGAGGATGTAGGGATGAATGGATGTTTGTTGCTCTCACGCAAAAACTACTGAATGGATTTTGATGAAACTTTAGAGTATTATTGTTGCGAAATATTATATAAACATACATCAGAATAAGATTATAATTTATAACGATATTTGAGTATTTGGCTAAATTATAACGATGAGCGTCAGTGATGTGCATTTTGACCAATCAGGTTAATTAGATGATGATTCAATTTTTAAGGAACTTTGTATACTGTATCCAGTTTATAAATACTTACCACTGAGATATGTAGTAAATAAGTACATATATATATTATCTAGTGGCGTTTAAAACATTTAAATAGTAAGGAGGTTGATGAAAAACCAGTTCGGATACAAAATAAGCTACCCGTAGTACTTATTCTACGCAGACGAATTCTGTTATACATATTCGATATTCCATCTACATTTTTAACGCTAGTGACCAGGCTTAGGAAAAACTTAAAATTACATGTTGACGGTGGATTCGATACGATACTATGCATTTCTTCAAGTACTCGAAACCGACTAGCGTGTATGAAAGCATTGATGAAAGTGGAAGAAGCGAAAGTATATGCAAGGATCGGAGCATATGGAATTCCGTGATCTCTGCCTAACCCAATGGGAAAGAGGCGTGATGTATATGTATGTATGTACGGCTATTATATCCACGAAATTATACAAAGATCTGTCCATGCTAACTTTAATCGCTTTATATATTACTAGCAATCCACCCCGGCTGCAGTGTATATGTACTATACATAAAAAGTAGCCTATGTTACTCGCTGAAAAAGTAGCTTTCTATTGGTTAAAGAATTTTTAGAATCGGTTCAGTAATTTTTGAGTTTATTCATAAATAAATAAATAAAAAAGCTTTATTAATTATTCCATTACACTTACATACAATAATATATTAAACTGAGATTAGTTTTTACATAAAATTAATGAGAATAAATCTTCGTTTAGTAATTATATAGAAATTAATCATTATCTTATGTATATTATAATTTTTATGTAATGGACCCCTTTCGGGTAAAAGCCTCCTCCAAAGATTGCCATTTTTCCCTATCCTTTGCGATATGCATCGAATTTGATCCTGCGGTCGCGGCTATATCATCCTGCCATCTCGTGTGTGGTCGGCCTCTGTTTCTAGATCCTGGTGGTCCTTTCCATTTCGTCACCTGAGCTGTCCATCTATCATCTGTGCATCTAGCAACATGACCAGCCCATTTCCACTTCAAACCTTGGGAATAGCTTAAGGCATCCGTTATATTAGTTTTATTACGTATGGTTGTATTTCTTACCTTATCTTTTAGTTTGAGGCCCAGGCAGCTTCTCTCCATGGCTCTTTGTGTGCTCTGGATTTTCTTTTTGGTTTTCTGATCGAATAACCAAGTATGGCAGCCATAGGTTAAGCATGGCAGTATTGCGGAATCCATGACAACTTTTTTTGTTTGTAAGGATAGTTGTGATTTTAGGACTTCTTTGTGAGCCCAAAACTTTTTCCACTTTATTTACTTTATTCATAACATACAAAAAATCAAAAATACAAATCTTTCCATTTTATAAAATTAAGTATAGATATAGATGCATATATACGCCGAAGATTTATGCCTGCTTAGCCACACTCGGGCAGATATGCAAGACAAATTGGACGACCTACGCTGAGAGGCAGCGATCTCAGGACTTAAAGTCAACAACAGGAAGACTAAGGAAATGAAA
The DNA here is from genome assembly GCA_905404175.1 of Anthocharis cardamines. Classification (NCBI taxonomy): domain Eukaryota; kingdom Metazoa; phylum Arthropoda; class Insecta; order Lepidoptera; family Pieridae; genus Anthocharis; species Anthocharis cardamines. The sequence continues at coordinate 9,083,643 of FR989963.1, forward strand.
TGTGGTACGGCGAGCGCATCTCCGTTATATATCGGCTCCGAGACAGTAGAATGCGTACGTACATTTTCGTATCTGGGAAGCGTTGTGTCTGAAACTGGAGGAACCGAAGAGGACATCGCTTCGAGGATTGCCAAAGCAAGAGTTACCTTTGCACAGCTTCGCCCAATATGGCAGTCACGGAAATTGACACTCCGAGTCAAACTAAAAATATTCCGGTCCAATGTGAAAACCGTACTGCTATATGGATGCGAGACGTGGAAGGTAACAAAACAAATTTCCCACCAGTTCCAAGTTTTTATCAACCGTTGCCTTCGCCAAATACTCGGTATACACTGGCCCGACAAAATCTCCAATGACCACCTCTGGGAGCGCTGTAATGAAGTCCCGATTGACCGCCTGATTAAGCGCCGCAAGTGGCAATGGATTGGCCACACACTTCGAAGGGATCCGACCATATCCCGAGGCAAGCCCTTGACTGGAATCCCCAAGGGAAACGAAAGCGTGGTCGTCCTAAACAGACTTGGCGACGGACTGTCATTGCAGAGGCGAAGGCCATTGGGAAGACTTGGAGCGAAGTGAAGAGGGTAGCTCAAGACCGAGCGGGCTGGCGGAACACTCTGGATGCCCTCTGCCCCATTTAGGGGACATAGGACCTTAAGTCAGTAAGTCATAGATGCATGTGTATTATTCAGGGAAACTGAATTAAATTTTAATTCATACGATTCCGTAAACCGTGCAGCGCTGCGGTCGTTGAATTATAGCAAACGTAGTCGGTAATTGCTGTTCTATTATTTACACTTGACATAACAGTTCATAATTGATAATATGAACGTTTCAAAACACTTTTAAATACACTGTTATTAATTTTTCCCTGTTATGAACATGCATTATAATAAAGACTAGTTCGTTTCGTTGATAAATGATATATTTAACAGTTTAATTCAAATATTTTTTTAATTTTCTTTCAACAAAAATGGAATTCTGACTTAAAAAACGTCGATACGTTCATAATTTTAAGAAAGAAATATTCAAATATGATTCTTATAATAATCATTATGTTCGATACTAATCAATATTGTTAATTTAATCATTTTCTTCTAAGATTACAAGAGGGTAATTAAAATTTTCAAAGCAATTTCAACATATTTGAGAAGCTGTTGCTATCATATTAATGTACAAAAATTTGTTTCAATTTCATCAGAGTTAATTAATTTTGGCTTATGGGGTGAAATTTTAGGTGAACATTTTATGTATCTTACAAAATCGATTATCGTCGTGGTTTCAAAATGTAAATGTTAGATATTAATAGCAATATAATTATTAAGTTTATGATGTTGCTGCAACACTTTTATAATAAAATACATACATTATATACATATGTGTATTTTTTTTATTATTTATTCGCCTATAGGGCAGGCTAAAGTCTTTCGACCATACCGCCTTGTCTTATGTTATACATATGCGTAAATAAGATTGACTCGTTTTTTTTAATTCGCACAGGAAGCAGGCTTAAGTATTTCAACCATTCTGACACTGACAGCTGCACCGGAAAGCGCGCGAAAAACACTAGTGACAGCTGTCAAGTATGGATGCATTCCGTGTCATTTACTATTTAATCTACACTAATATTATAAAGAGGAAATTTTTGTTCGTTTGTTACGATTTAACTCAAAAACTACCAGACCTATTTTTTAAATTCTTTCAACTATAGAAAGCTACATTATCAGCGAGTAACATAGGCTATTATGTTTTGTGTAAAGTACATCTATATTACATCCATGTGAAGCCGGGGCGGATTGCTAGTATACATAGAGCAACACGGGCCACCGGCGAACCGGAGGGGAGTAGCCATAGCGTTCGTTACCGATACCAAACAATCTGCCATTTTTTGCGGGGGGAAACCTGCGCTATGTGTGCGTACTCAAGTTCGCACACACAAGCAATCGTCTGTCACTACGAAACTCACACCGTGACAATTAAAAAATACACTAACAATTTCACACACACATTTAAACATTCCGTGTCATAACAGTATAAATAAATGGCGTAACTACACTGACAAGTCCTTTTAGCCGTAGGTGCAACAACTGTCGATACGCAGTATCGATAATTTCAAGAACTGGGTTAGGGAAATTAGGTTTATAAGTGATACAAAGGACTTAATTTATTACGTACTACAATAATACAAAATGAACTTGTCGGGTAATGCGCACGTAGAAGGTCACGGAGAGTGGACCATGAGTTGGTAACATCACATAATAAAATCTTCGAAATAATTTGAAAAATACTTCGTTATTATATTTATTTCATATATCCCTTAAAGGAGATGGAAACGATTACATAAAACTTTGGGCCCCCAATGTTACAATATGAAATATGAAATGTGAATTAATAGATTGTGACTTAACAGTCCTTCGATGAAAATTCTATTAGTTTTGACAATCTGAGAGCCGAGTTATTAGAGTTTTAAGTAGTAAAAGTAAGGTTATGTTACAATCAATAACTGACATAAATATATAATAAATCTGTGACCAATGATATTTGTAGTTGTCAAATCGTAACAATTCCTAAATGACTACAATCGGGAAAGCACTCAGACTCAAAACGTTGAAAACACGAAACGAATTAGCACAGAGTAAACAACTGTCATGCGGCATGCCAATGACAGACTAAAATAAAAGATCGATTTTAATCGATAAAAAATCGATAATTATGTATATTAATTTTCTTTAATTAATAATTTATATTTTATTTAATAACATAACTGTAATTATATGCAATATATTGTATTTAAAGTGCATTTAATTACTTTTGAGTTAGTTACCTTGTCCAAAGGTTTTTTTTTGTGATTGTGTAATCGATTCAATTAATCGAGAATCTCAGGAAAACTATATTTCTCATATTTCTCCTCTCCCAGATTGAGAATTGAGCTGATTTTTTATATAATAAGATTAAAAATATGTCATTTTTCTAGATCATATCGCAATTATTAAATTTGGGTTACACAATTTTCCATATCCTTTGGATTTTTAGGAAATAAAAAAAACATTACGGTTGAAGTTTACACTAAGTGATTTTAATAAATGTGCTAACGCGCGTAAGTATTATATTATATTTTAACAATATAACTATATTATCACAATATAATATTTGAATCAGAAAATTTAATCTCAAAACTGTCTCTGTATAGAAGACTCCTTTGCCATTTTTTTTCGATAACTTAAAACAATCCGACAACAACACTATCGCTCGGTGACAGCGACTTCTCGGAAATAAACTCGGATCAGTCGCTCGACAGATCCGTGTATTGTATGAGGGCTCATACAATACGCGGATCTGTCGAGCGACTGTGTTGGTAAAAAAATCCGAAACAACACGACCGATAATATTGTAATTTTTTAAGTTTTAAAGAAGTAAATAGTAATAATATGATTAAAAAATACCTACATATGAAAGATAACGCTATCTTTTTGTAAATTTGACGTGGCAGATATTTTTTGGCAACAAGAAACACAAACAATTCGGCATTTTTTTAGGAGGTCGATTCAGTCGCGCATCTGGATTTAGTCTAGTGAAAAGTGTGGCTACAACTAGTTTTATTGTACGCATAGGACCGTTTGGACTTGTACTTTGACAGAGGGGAACGCCTGCGTATGGCTACTCCCCTCCGGTTCGCCGGTGGCCCGTGTTGCTCTATGCTAGTATACTATACATCATAAAGAGCGCCACAATTAATATTTTTACCAGTGAATTGTTATCAGTCTTCATACATATATCATTAATTATTGCGATTGTTCAACATTTTCAGTATCATTTTGTGTACAATACAACAACAACAAAAAAAGAATTCCAACGAGTGGAGGCAAAACAATGAACGTACAATGTACGGATGGAGACAAACTTTTTGAATACGTATCAACTTCTCAACAATAGCGTAAATCTAAACTAGGCGAAACGTAGAAAATTAAAACGAAAATTATTTTTGCTGAAACTTTAACTGATCCCTTATCAATTATTAATATTCTTAATATAGACCTGTGTTCTCCCATCGATCACATCATCATTTATATAGGTAGGTAGGTTAAGACCTGTGTATAGAAATTAGCGTCATTGTGATTTTTTGTTGCCGTGTCTTTTTGACACCTACTCGAATGTTATGGAGATAATATATGAGACTCTGCCGACTACGGAGGTGTACCAATAGTTTCGTCCGCCAGCGACATGACTGTCACACGACCTTAAAGCCCCCTCGCCCCTCAAGTATCGAATCGAACTCGGGACGCTTCGGATGAACTTGCGGATGAATGCTCGTACGGATGAACGTGCGACCGCAAGGCTAGATACGCTGTTCTGTCGTACACACGACCTGTGTATTTCTATGCGAGTACGCTTGCTGGGTTACTTTTTGTCATTGGGCCGGCGAACGCATTCGAACTAGATGCATGCAGCGTCTTAACTTTTACGTGAAATCTGGGGGGTTAGAACGCAAGTCGCAAAACGATTCGACTGATCGTCTCGCTTCATTGTGATGAAGCGAGACGATCAGTCGAATCGTTTTGCGTCTTGCGTTCTAACCCCGCTGTTTGACGATGTCGTCTTTGCAAGATGAAGCTATTGATAACAAGTTATTTAAAGAGGAACTGGAAAAAAGACTAGCTTTATATACAAAAAAGCCACCAGCCTTTCTTCCATTGGAATAGCTCTGCGGAATGTTGTATCTTGAAATGTAATCAAAGGTCCCAGTAAATAAATATATCAAGTTATAAAAAACTGTTTATTGACAAACTAATGTAATCAGTAATTCGAAAGTGTTGTGGAGTAAAAGACGATGTAGTGACGAGATTTGAGAAAGGTATGTTGAGGTGGTTTGGGCATGTAGAAAGGATGGATGAAAGTAGGGAAACGAAAAAGATTTATGAAACTGGTGTGAGTGGTAGAGTCGGGAGTGGTCGACGTAGGCGAACGTACCGTGATCAGATCGGGGACGTTCTTCAAAAGGGCCAGGTCAAAAGTACTCGTAACCGACGAGTGTGTATGTAAGCATTGATGAAAGCAGAAGAAGCGAAAGTGGTATGTAAGGATCGGAGCATATGGAATTCTGCCTACCCCAATGGGAAAGAGGCGTGATGTATATATATGTATGTAAAGTAATCTTTATCATCTTTTTCGCTTCATATTTCTTCTGCGTATTGCGAGAGCGCATAATACTGCAAACTGCGTGAAACGGGTCCAAATGAGCGCGTTTTGACAATACAGTAGGCGCCTTGTTGCTGACAGTAGGCGACAGAAACAAAAAGACACCGTGATAAGATGTTACAGTCGGCGGGAGGCCTTATTGTTATTTTTTATATGGGGCTCAGTTAACAGTAGATGATATTATGCGATAAGCCACAGGACATCAATAACTGATGCGCTGTCGAACTATTGTTTGCTTCAAGCATTCTAAAATCATTGGCGGCACCACCATACAAACCCAAAAGTCAGCTTATCCTATTAATGCAACCATAAAAAGAAAAATAATAATGCTCTTAATTAAGTTAAATACTCGTATAAATGCGGCAAAAACCTTAATACCTTAAAATTAGACAAGTTAGTTGACATAGGTTTTAGGGATATTTTTATAAATACGTATAATTTGCGCCATAAAAGAATGTTGACTTTTTCAATCCTATTCACGTATTTATTACAAACAAATATTTTCAATATAGGCAATACTTCTGATCGAATTCAAGTCGAAAGCTCGTAAAGAAATATTTGTTAATCCAAATGAAAACGAGTATAACAATAGAAAGGAAATTTCGATCAGGTCAGGTTTCTTTATTGTGCGGGGGTTGGATTTCTGGCGCGGGTTACTTGACACTCAAGTCAACCCTTACCTGAGAAGTGTAAGACGATATAGAATGGAAATTATACATACAATTTTAATATACTGAAATTTATTACATATAATAAATAATAAATCTGTAGAGGTCGAATGTCTTTACATAGAAAAAAAATGCTAAAAACCGAGTCAGGGCGATGTAAGAATTTTTTTTGTTTTTGTTTTTCGGTCTGTTTGTACGGGCTAATCTCCGAAGATACTGAATCGATATTCATGCAATGTAAACAAATATGTTAAGCAAAGCCCGGGGCAACATCTAGGCTTTGTTTCATCGAAATCGGTTGTCGGAAAGAAAAGTTATCATCTGAAATATAATACTCGTTAAACTAAACATCATTTATATTACTAGGCGAAAAATTATCTTTGTTTGAACACTGAATATAGTAGACATATTTTGCAGCCAAAAACAATTTTCGTATATTTTTTAAAAACACAGAAGTATGTACTTTATTATGGTTATTTTGTCTTTCTAAATTCAACTGTCTAGCATAGACACTGATAAGTTTACACTTTGAATTTGATAATGTATTTTTTAAAAGTTTACGATGTCTGTTTGATAATTTTACTTACAAAAACTACAGAATTACGGCATCCTAATAGTTAATTAGGTTTATAGGTATATAAAGCAGAATTAACAGAAATTTTATTAAAAGAAATAATACAGACAAAAATACTTTATAAAAGAGATTGTTAAAATTTCAAAGAAAATTTTAAGAGTTTATAACTATCCAACTCACACTATATTATAAAACTTGAAGTTATACCGTATTTTACTGATATGCAGCGAGCTCAGGATATAACGAGTTGGCCTAGATGTTGAATAGATTTCCAGGAACGTGTAGCAACCTCGGATTATTATCGATATCATTATTTTCGACCTATTTCTTGTTACGATGAGGATTAATGCTAGGTAGGCATCCTGATAATTATAGTACTACTCGTCACACGTCGAATAACGTCGGGATAAATTAAATAATACATCGCGTTATAAGTATCGAGGACTAATATGTATAATAAAGAGGAAAGATATTATGTATTTTTCTATGTTATGTATTTTTCTATGTTATGAATTTTTCTATGTAATATACATATATATAATAAATTCTTGTTTTTGGTAAACGTTTAAAATATAAACTATGGTTTGGATGTTTCTTATAGTTTCCTTAATATAATTTAAAACGAAGTCGTTGATTGCACAATTGTCATGATTTAATTTAAGGCAGATTTTTTTTTTGGTTAGAAAGTATTTTTAGGGCTTTTTATGAAAATAATTTTGCCAAAATTTCGAGTTAGGTCAGTTCAATTCTAAAGAATCGATACCTATTATTATTATGATACTATTATTAGGAACAAAAATTTTTTCATTCCATGTTACAGCATTTCAAATACATTCTAAATGGTTTACACTGATTATTATTAGAAAGTGTTATTTCAGATTATGTTTTCTTAGTCACGTTTTTCAATTAGTTAATCATACTGGAATCCATACAGAAAAAAATTATTAAATACCTACAGTTTAAGTGCAAGACAAGCGATCCTTGTTATGAATCAAGATGCAAGAGGCACCATTTACTTCCTCTACAAGAGAGGCGTCGGACTGCGGATATAATGTTTTTGCTTAATTTATTACAATCTAAAGTTGACTGTCCATATCTTCTTTCCAAAATTTGTATAAAAGTGCCCTCAAGATCATCAAGACATAAAACCCTTATTCACGTTCCCTATAGTTCTTCAAACTACAGACAAAATTCATTCTTTTTAAGATCGGGAAACCAAATTAACAAATTAAATGACATTCTCGACATAGATTTGTTCAATTCCTCAGCGAAGACTCTCAAAAGGAAAATTTGTAAAAACTGGTTCAATACGTCTCTCTAACTGAAATGATACCTTTTTTTTTCTCATATGCATTTCTAACCTTCAAATTTGTAATCGTTTTGTTAGTAAAACGAGCTTAGGCTTTATATTTGTAACAATAGACTCTAACTGCGAAAACTTGTAAATGGTACTTAGATTTTTCTTTGTTTGTCATTTAAGAGTATTGTACTGTTTGTTTTCCGAATAAATAAAATAAAAAAAATAAATAAAAATACTTATACTTCTTTAAGTCGAAAGGAGGCTCCTGAAACATCAGACCAGCGGATATTATTGAGACGTTCCTCATATGAAAATTTATCTTGTTGAGGAAGTTCAATTGATTTTATAAAGAAAAACTCTCTTCTATGTCTTCGTAGTATGAAGACTGTCCAAAAAAAAATAAGACTGAACATTTTATCAAAGCTCTTGGGACGCGACAATCTGATGATCCAAAGCCTTGGCTAAGGTAGAGCCTTATCTGACCGGAACGTTTCCTGGGGCAAAAATACGCATTTTGAATAAAAGGTAATGCATACTTTTACCGAGGTACATTTAGTATTTTACAACATGATACAACATGATTTTCCTTGCGATAACACGTTATTGTATGCCACATTATATGTATTATTATCAACTACAGCTAGTGACCGCGGAATCAATCGTTTATTATTTTTCAAATCCTCGAAAAAGAAAAAGCCTCGATCAGTTAAACGTATTAACAGCGGAATACTGAAATTGTACTGAAAGTTAGGATATCATTAAACAATTCATGCCGATAAGGCAGCGAAATGTTATTTTTGAAATGAAACATAACCTGCATAGTACATAGGCATTTTTTTAGACAAATAATTGTAAATCTATTTTATTTTCCATTGCACTACCTACACACCTCTCCACAAAGCCAAGGTTAACTGGCAGAAAATTTCTTTAGGCATTAAGCTCGCCTTTTGTACACTATTTTTTGTGCAATAAAGAGTTTAAAATAAAATAAATAAATAAATAGCTTGTCCGATATAGTGACTGCTTGCATTATCTATAATACTAACGCAGATTAAAGTATCTCTGCAATTCAAATCGTCCCAGTGAATATGTAACAGTTACAGAAAAAAATCTCATTATAAGATGGAAATAATCCACATAGGTACACTGACGTTCATTCATTTAGTCAATAATGGATGAAGTCAAGAGAAAACGTATCCATAAAAATGGATTGTACCCGAGTGTACTTTATCCAATTTATCTGTGAAATGTACAAAGGCAATGAGTTGAGATATTGACGTCTTTACCGCAAATCGAGTTATGCTCATTGTGAACGAGCTTAATGCTATTTCCTCAGAGAAATTTAAGGAAAAATCTCTTACACCTACCACGAAACGTAGTACACATTACGTATTATATTATGCTGTAAAATATTATGGTATATGTGATTGTAATAGTATTAGCTAGTGATGTGCCGGAAATGAAAGTTCCGTATCCGTTATTTTTTTGGCGGATCTAAATGATAATTATTAATTTTCAGTACATAGATTAAATTCTATGAATATGATTAGAATTCAATTAAAAACTATTAAATTCCATTCACATTATTTTTTATTTTTTAATATCAAATATTTGGCACATTTATATTTCAAACTAAGTAAATAAATATATTTAAGGTCATGCCCATCGACACCGGTTAATTTAGATCCGTATCCGCAGATCTTGACATCAAATATCCGTATTCGGATCACTATCCGCGGATATGTACATTTTTAACGATCCGGCACATCACTAGTATTTGTGTATCACTTGGCGATTTTTATCGCTTCTGAGTTTCTTAGTATTCCATGTGACAATATGAAAGCACCATTCTGTCAACCAACAATCACGCTGAATCACAAATTACATTTAACCTTCGTTTTAACATACTCGCGTTACTAAAAAACAATACTATAAAAATCCTGAAGTCTTTCCTTCGAAGTCAAAATAGCCTCTATTATTTTAAATTATGCAAACGATTATAGGGTGATGGTCTTTACAAACACGAAGCTACTCTCTACCGCGAGCTTATTTTTAAGACAAGCAAAGGAATCACTCTGCATATTCATAGGGTATTACACGTATGAAATGCATAATTAACTTGACACAGCACCAACACTAGCTTAACTCAGCTTACAGTACGTAAGATCATGCCGCTTATATAACTCGGGATCTTTAGTTTAACGTTATATTTAAGAGATTATATTTTACGTCTATATTGTACCAAGAGAGAAAACAGGATCGCGAGCCGTCGATCGATCGTGAGTAAAAAAGGTTATATATCGTCGGTTTAAAGGTAAAATTCAGTGTTATCTATCTATATAAATAAAAATAAAATGCCGCATGTATGTACTCGCATCACTTGAGAACGGTTGGACCGATTGAGCTAAATTTTTATTGTTGTCTTCAGAATTTTTAGGAGAATGTTTGTATGTAAATCGTTTAAAAAAATTTTTGAAAAATACTTAATTATATAATTTCGAAGCAAAAATTGTGGCAGAACAACTTCTGCGGGGTCCACTAGTTTTGAATAAAAATGAAATATGTCACTATGCTTATTTTAAGCGTAAACTCACGTAAGAACAAAGGACTCATTATATTTTCTGATCCATTACTAAACTATGAAGCGCAATACATACTTATTAGTTTGTTCTTATCGTAAATGTACGCTTAAAAATATAAGCAATAGTAGCAACATTTAGTTTATATATTCAAAATTACACTTAGTGAATTTTACCTTTAAATCAACGATATATTTTTAGATCTATTGTTAGAGCGAATATAACAGTCTGTTATCTTTTATCTGTGGTAATATAAAACTTTTGACAGTTTTTCTGCTTTTTGAAAGCTGTCAACGTCAACTTTTTTTTAAATACATAATGGAAATTGTAAACGCAGAAGTTAGGACTTATGTATGTTAATACAGGCGAGAAAGTTAATTAATAAATCTTATTTTTTCTAAAACATTTAGTTATACTATAGGGATATAAAACGCTGTCACTTAAGTATATTTTTTAATATTCTGCTTCAACGAAATTGAAATTCCTCTCATCTCGTAGTAAAGTGCTTTCGACAGACTTCTAGACGGAACAGGAGTTAAATCTTAGACGTACTTTTTTGTTTTTTAAGCGCAGTTTTTCTTGTAATTAACTGCGATTCGTGATTCTCAGGAAAACAGACGAGATGGAGGTACATTAATCACAGGATACTACCAATGGACACTTTTAATTCGCTTTGTTCATTGAAGAATATAATTTGTTTGAATTATTTTTTTATAAATGCATTATATTATATATTTTATGTATTTTGAGATTAAATTAATTTTATTTGCATAATGATATTTACGTCCCAAACTCTTAGATATATAATTCAATAAGGATGTACTTTGTATGGAAGAGTATACCATTGTGTAATTATAGTCTTATAACAATGTACAGGACGGTACAATAAAACTTCCTTTAGCAATCGTTTTTTTATCATTTTTCTGTATATCGATTATATTTTGTTTTGTAATATAAAGGCCGGCAACGCATTTGCAGATCGATGGTTGTTTCAGATGTTCATGGGCGGTATGTTCCCATCAGTTGAGCCACATGCTCATATGCCGTTGGCGCGTTATGTAGAACACTTGCCGTGCGCTCCGATAGGTGGTGGGTTCGAATCCCGCCGGGACGACATATTTATAATTTTCTGTAAACATGTTTTCCCCACGTCTGGTCACTTCGGACATTGAACGGGTGGGAGGATTACAAAATTCCGACCAGTTTCGGTTCGGTTTCAGTCTATGTATTTCCGAATGCTCGAAGTAAAAAGTAGGTGGACAGCGATTGACTGAGATCTGTGGCTGAGTGATGAGCATCTTGTGAAAACTAAGTTGAGCAGCCTGGTACACCGTCGTAGGGTTGCCAGTCTCGCGGTTTTCTATAGAATTTATCACGGAGAGTGCGCTGATGAACTTTTTGACCTTGTACCATCATCACCGTTCCACCATCGGTCGACAAGACGCCGGGAAGACCTCCATCCTTACGTTATTGACATCCCCAAAATCCGCACAAAACGATTCTCTTCGTCTTTCTTAATGCGAACAAGTAAGGATTGGAACTCTCTTCCGGCCTCTGTCTTCCCTACAAGGTATGATCTGAATACATTCAAGAGGAAAGTGAATAGGCTCTTTTTAGATCAGCGTGCTCCATCGTAGGCCACGTTGTCACTTAAAATCAGGTGAAACAGTGGTCAAACGCTGATCTAATTCTTAAGTTAAAAAAAAAAAAAAAAGGTATAAGGTACTATTAAGTTAAGCTCGTGTATCGACATCTAACATAAAAAAATCAATAATAATGAAAGACTTAAAGCTTTTTTCGATTAAGAACCATTTACATTATTTTAAGTCGGCCACTACACCATTAATATATCGAACAAGTTAGACGCACGGTTGCAATGTAGATGTACTAAACACAAAAAAAAAACAATAGCTTATGTTACTCGCTGATACATTAGCTTTCTATTGGTAATAATTTTTAAAATAAATCGAGTAGTTTTTGAGTTAAAACGTAACAAACAAAATAACTTTCCTCTTCATAATATTACTATAGATACACAATCTGCTGAATGCTTTTATTAAGAGCAACATGTAACATTATGAAGTTCAATAGATTTTTTTGTGATATTCCTTTTATCCCCCGGCGTGTAATGGAAGCAACGCTAAGCCTGTTTGCAGACACACCAACGCTTTCACAGTCGCTGTTACCGCTTATGGTTACTTTATCTGCAAATCAAATACAAACAAACCCATTTCAACCCGAAACAACATGTTTTTATTCCATTCAGCTTCCTTCCGCAGAAGATTTTGCTTCAGAGATTTTTTTTGGAGCAAGCGAACCAATTACAACTCGGTAGATATATGAGATTAATGTTGTTAAAAGGGACATTTTTTAATATTTGTACATAATATTATATGTATATAATACCGGGTAACGAACCACCGTTCATAGATAGAAACACCGTGAAGTGCAAATTGCGCATTTCGGTTTCGGTATATGGATTTCCAAATGCTCGAAATAAATATTAGGTCGATAGCGCATCATTCACTGATGTTCTGTGGCTGAAGTATCACCTTCAAGTGAACCTCATGCTCGTCTGTCGATATCTAGCATAAAAAAATATATCCAGATCACACTATCTCGCGGCAAACATACGTATTCACGCGCCGCTGTCATAACTAATACCAGTGCTTAGCTGTCCAGTCACGTACTATTTTCATATTTTTTCGCTTCACCGCTGAAACGGAGTACCTCTGTTCAGGTATAATAGAGTTATGCAGATAATAAATGTGTACGTAAGGTAATAAACGATCGCTTAGCACGGAAAAAGGGTACAATTGAAATGGAAAACTTAGAACAGTGGAATATTCCAGATGGCAATCATGATATTACAAGGTTTTTATGATTTAGCAGTCTATGCAGTTTTTACGAAGTTTTATTTTTATTTGAGTAAAAGTGTCAATCAATTATTATAATACAACTCTTGTGTTAATTGGCGAGGTCATTATAATATTAGTTTGAGAATCTGTAGGGGGATACTATCGAACGGGTTGAAAATGCTGAGTCACTAGCTCTCTAGATCGCTTCGATGACTAAAAGATTCTCCGGGCTTTTACCGAATGCTGAAGAAAAAGGATCGCCCTTTTCCTCTATGAGAAATTATATTTAGACAATACGCACTACCACGTGATTAAACTCATGCGCAAATAAAATTCTTTGTAGTAGATTCAATTTAAAAACAAGATTAATTTAGTGACGCAGACATTTTTTTATAGGTCATTCAAAGTGCAATGAAACTAATGCTTTTACGTAAACTCAAACTAACCTCAAAACTCATTTTATTTGTTTTACTTAAAAATCTAAAATTCTTAACTATTATACATAAAGCTTATAGTTTAGTTTTTATATGTGAAATCACGGTACTAGCTGTTTTATCATACTGTTTCCGAATAAATACAAAAAAATAATAATGAGATACCTGAAATCATTTTCCTCGTTAAAAGATATTTAGACGAAAAATCGTACATAAGGCAAATATAAGATATTTTTCATGAACATCTTTCGGTCAAGCATAGATCGTAGTGTTCTTATGAAACCACTGAAATTATATCCCTTTAATAACCGAGCCTTTAAGTTATAAACGCGGTACCATTTTACGCAATATTTGTACTGTAAAGTAGAGCGGTACAAAAACATTTAAAAAATACGTTTTGTACAATAATCTCCCCTCGATAAAGCTAGAGGGTATTCACCCCCGCCCGATGTCATTCGATTCTGTCAGTTCACAAAACACCTGTCAAAACACCTCCAACATTATCAAAGTTTTGACTTTTTTATTATCGTCTTGAAATACCTACTCGTTTTTGGCGAAAGTGAAATAAAACTTTATTCAAGTTTACTTTTATAAGATCTTTAATGTCTTTTTCAGAGCTACTATTGTTTTGGAAGTTTGTTTTTGCAAGCCATAATTACTAATAAAAGTAATATAAATGATATGGTTCTTGATAACTTTTGAGTGTTCACACACAACTGTTGTAGTAAACAATTTTATTATTATTTTACCTTTATAAGTTAACATTTTTTTTTCTTTTATAATATCTTGTCTGTGCCAAATAAAAATATTTCATTAATTTCAATTTTAGTATCATTCTCAGAACAAACTGATCTCAATATGAGCCTCGTTACTTTCAAGAGAAGAATCCGTAGCTATATTTTTGGATGTATTAACATGAATTGAATTAAATCGCCCGTTTCTTCGGAGCGTTTCTTAATCGCAAAATGCTAATACTTTGAATATTCAAATAGGAGTAGGACCAGTAATGGATTAAATATTTAACAAACTGAAGGGTTAAAATTGATTTCCGTTTTAGTGTTCTAATGAAATGGTGAAGTTCGTTTAATAAGTCTGCTTATAAATATATTATTTTTGATCCGGTGTTAACATTATATTAAATAAATTTCAAATTAAATATCAAATTAGTATGGGTATTAATGTTTTAGATTGTAATAGCGTTATTACTATAATGTAATGTAGAGAATGTATTCGGAATAAAATGTATAATTATAATAATATTAAAACAGCGCAAAGAAGTTGCGACTTAAGAAATCGAGTCCGTTACACTTATTTCTTAACCATAAGACTTTGTGTTTCTCTACAATGTACTAAATAAATATGTATGTTAAGGCGAAGAAAACTCAATAGAATACACCAGTCTTCTATGAATTTAACTTAAAAAAATATTTTGAATTTATTAAATTATTTAATTTAAAGAAATTGTATAATTTAATCTAAATAATTTATTCGTGTTGTCTATTTCCGTCCGTGTTGTCTAGGCCGTCATAGAAATAGTCATTTATCCTAGGTCTTATGAGGCCAGCTAAAACTTTTTGTTTCTTATTTATTTTTGTATTGTTTAAATAACAAAATTAACACCCTTAACGCAAAGCCCTATGAGAATATACTTGCGTTTTTTGACCGTTCGTAAAAACGTCATAAAAATCATATACCAATTTTTGAACCCCCTTTTTTCAGATTTTTACGCGATTTTCAGCTGTGTGACAAATAAATAGAAGAGAGCTTATTAGGGGGATGTGTATGCTTTTGAATACACAACGCTTCAGAAACTGTGTGACTAAAAGATACACATAATGTGTTACTATCTAATAAAATCTACAAAAATATCGTAATAAAGATTCTGTCATAGATAATGTAAAATAATTTTAATAAATGTTGCCATACTCAAACAGGCTTCATACTTCATTTGATGATGCGGAATCCCTTTGTATATTAATTAGTTATATAGAGCATTAATATTTGCTATTAGGCAACATTCTCGTGCAAATCACATAGATAATGAATGAGGACTCGGCTGTTTGATAGTTTCTATGAATTCAAACAGCTATTACGATACTTACACTACCTACACTTATCCCTACTAATATTATAAATGTGAATGTAAGTTTGTTTGTTACGCTTTCACGCCAAAACTACTCAACCGATTATCATGAAACTTTGTACACATATTCTTAGAGGTATGAGAAATTACATAGGATTTTTTAGAATTGCATCAGTGCGAAGCCGGGGCGGATCGCTAGTGATATTATAAAGATACTAGCTGACCCATTTCCACTTTGCAGGGCGAAATAGGCGATAGCAGGATTTTTTTCGAAAGTAAAATTTCATCAAAATCCGTTCAGTAATTTTTACGTGAAAGAGTAATGAACATCCTCACAAACTTGCACATTTATAATATTAGTAGAAGTAGGATACGTACTGATCGTTTGTTCCTAGTTTCTAGAAATAACTGAGTCGATCTAAATAAAATCTCTGGGAATCGAACTCACACCCTATGCAAGAGCTGTTCTAGTGAGTCTATCATTTAAGTACTTGTTTGGAAGATTTCCAAAAAATATATGTAAGTACCCTATTTGAAAAGTCGCATTACCAAATATTCGAAGAGCTTTAACATCGATAATATTCAGTATACATTTTAAATTGAATTTGTACGTTGTTGTACATGCAACTGGAAAGCAATTTTGTGGCAGTCATATTTTATGTTTGCATTTAAATTGACTTCTATCTTTATTCGACTGTTACTGAATATAATTCAATTTTACATTATTAATAATGTAGACTTAGATTTATTAATACATTATTGTTTTTATTTTATTTAAAACCGGGTAATATTTGAGGTAGGTTTAAAGATACTTTTGTTCACAAAACCAAATCACATTGTTTTCATTTTAAGATACCTACTTTATATCTAATATTGTCTTTTATTTACGCGAGTATCACACATTTAAATAAAATTCTTCAAAAAATCACGTTTGCTGAAAAGCATCCGAAACATCGGCATAAATAATAAGCCGCGTTTTAATCCGTTATAAAGTATTTTATTTAAATACTTTATGTGTATTTTCATTTATTAAAAAAGGATTAGATTTAATTTTTGTATATATGTAGGTACATAAATTAAACATATACATATTTATTTCACGCCTCTTTCCCATTGGGATACTAATATTATAAATCTTACTAATCTTATCTTACTTCTTACTATCTTACTTCTTACTAATATTATAAATGAGAAAGTTTGTGAGGATGGATGGATGGATGGATGGATGGATGGATGGAAATGGATGTTTGTTACTCTTTCACGCAAAAACTATTTTATAATTTATAAACAGTTTTTGTATATTGGCCATAATATAACGATAAGTATCAAGTAACTCGGAAAAATTCCTGCCTTCTGAGGGCTATCTTGGCGTGCGCTGCCTAAACGGTTGGAGTTACAAGAATATAATATATCATGGGATTGTTTGTTTTAAATAATTCTAAATATCATATTCTTATCAAAATTGATACATTTTTCGCTTTCAGTATTTAATATAGATGAACTTTGTCTTTTACACTAAGTAATTTGGATGAACGGTTTAAATCACGATATTATTGACTTGAGTGCAGCGCCATTAAGCGGAGATTGATGAAAAAACACCTCGGTTCAAAAATAAGCTAGCCTTAGTACTAATTCTACGCAGACGAAGTCGCGGGCAGAAGCTAGTACAGAATAAATTACATTTGCCTAGTTAGTTCGGATGCTTTCACTACCTTTTTAATAAAATAACTACATAAGATTTAGGAATTCGAAGAACTAAGAAACAAGTTACTTAGGGAGTTGAGCAAAATAATATTCTCGGATAGAAGTGAGCTTTGCACTTAAAATATGTAAAGAGTGTCGGAGTTTGTTTGGAGCGCGGATCGATAACTTTGCTACGCTCGACTCGAACAACTTCCGCGTTTTATTGTACTTCTTGATCTTGTGTATGGTAATCATATTACCATACTAGTGACAGGTACTGACAGGCTCAAATGATGATCACACCCTGCATCAGTCGCGGGACCGAGTTTGATATATTTATAAAATATCTCCATTTCTACATTGACATACTATGTCAATTCTCTACTATATATTTTTTTAAATTAAAATTTGACGTGATCAATGGTACTATGCTTAACAAATCTTGTACTGGTTGCACGAACAAGTCATATATGTAAATATTTATAAAACCCCTTTCTTAGCTATATTAAGCAGGGTAAACAGTGTTTTAATTATCATAAAACCTACCAGAGGAGTCAAATGACCGCTTTTGAAACTTATAAAAAATGTTAAACTATTTTTTCTATAATATATTTATTTATTATAGAAAAAGTCATGCAGTAAAATCAAGAAAAATAAAAACCTGGAATTTAAAAACAAAATATTACCTAAAGTATCAAAAGCGGTTAAATGACCCCGCTGGTGGATTTAGTTTTAAAAACGAAAACGGCCTCCTGTAACTTTAAGGGTAGCCTAATATTATTTATTACTTTGTTATATGTATAATTAGAGTGTGTGTGTATGTAACTGAGGGAATGCATTAAGAAAATAATATAACATTGGCATGATTCATTGACATAATATCTGATAGTGTTCTAAGATGATATTTCATTTCAAAGCTTTTATTATTCAAAACAAGTGAACACTATTACGCACTTACAAAAAACAGAACTCCGAATGCGTAGCTTTGCGGCACCACTATCTCATGGCGAAAGCGACGTAACTCCTAATTTAGTATCAACCCGCAGAAGCTTCTCGAAAAAATATGGCGTCGGTTAAGCACGCATTACAAGGACTCAGCGCAGATATTACTGGTTCATGGCATAAGATTTAAGAGGATCGCAGTTCTTGGTTCATTATAATGTCCCTGATATTTGTTTCTTAGTTTAAGCATTACTATATTAGAGTGGGAAGAATATCGAAATTTCGTTGACAAAAAAGAATAACTTACGCTCTTCTGTCGATATCTATACAAATATTATAAAGAGGAAATATTTGTATTTTTGTATGTTAGGGGCCGTCCATTAATCACGTGAGGTCGTTTTTCTCATTTTTTGACCCCCCCTCCCCCCTGATGATATTTGGTGAGGTTTGGGACCACTCCCCCCCCCCCCCTCCCCCTGGATCACGTGTATTTTTTTGGAAGTCTATGTAAAGGCTATTTTTGACTGGAAAAAAATATTTAACAAATGGCGTTTTGATTCGAAAAACATTTATATGTATTTGCAATAAAATTAATGAATAATTAATTAATAAATTTTCGCGCCGTTCAAAATTTCGGTTCATAAATAGCGCTTTTTGAGAAAAAATAAATAAAATTAATACACGTGATGTCTAACGAGACCCCCCCCCCCCCCCCCCTCGTGATGTTTCGTGATGTTTTCCGTACCCCATCCCCCCCCTTTTGAGCCTCACGTGATTAATGGACGGCCCCTTATGAATAAACTCAAAAACTACTGAACCGATTTTAAATTCAAAGTCAAATTCTTAAATAAAATATGAATTCTTTCACCAAAAGAACATAGGCTATTTTTTGTGTATAGTACATCTTAATTGCACTCGTGTGAAGCCGGGGAGCGTTGGTAGTATTAAATAAAAAGATTAACAAATAGCTGATTTAATAATGTCTATACACTGATATCATATAGTACTTACAGTCATCACTTTCACAGCTAGATAAATAATAAAGTCTGTATACCTAGAACACCTGCCTACGCTAGGAATAATATATATGTATTATGTATATACTATGATTCTCTTTCGTAATTTAAGTAAAACTCTAAAACAAATTTCATCGCTCGACTAAACAATAACGAAGTTCTGCTGTTAAAATAATAAATGATAATATTATGAGAAGTTGCCAAAAATCCGTATTTTGTAAACTTAGTGGATTAATCGTTTCGTAATGTGTGAAAACTAACTTATTTCTTCTTATGCATTGAATAGCTATCATTATACAAGTAAATATTTTACATAAAATAAGAAATAATTACTAATTAATAAAACGCCTTTCAAATCTTTCTTCAGGATCAGTATTTAGAAACAGAATCGTATCTAGAAATACAAATCAACAAAAAAAAGTATCAAAATCGATTCAAAAACCGATTTTAAATCCTTCAATTGTCCTCTTTCGTCGTCCCCTACAAATGTAATATTGTCAACAGCCTCACGAAATTTTCTTTATTAACAAAACGCGCATACACCCACACCGGAAGTTCCAAACTTTCCAGACAGAACAAACACGCTATTTCTCCTCACTTACGATTCCAAACGGTGGCATTTATTCCGCTTGTGTCCGAGTTCTCTTTAATTATGGATAATTTATATTCAGATTAAAGCCGGCAGGTGGGCGGGTATATTTCTGTGGCTCTCTATTATACGCACGTGACTCCAATATGCAGTTATGAAGATTTATGTGGACTTCGAATAGTTTAGGGTCGGCAATTATCGAGGTTTGTGTTAGGATTTTATGATACTTGTTGGTCACAGAGGAAGATGTTGATTTTAATTGAGGATAGGTGAATAATCTGACATTTATTAATGTTGTTATTATATTAAACAAAAGGATAAATTAGCCAACGAAAGTATGATTTTTATTATTAGATATTTACAAACGAGTGAGATTCTAACTTGATCATAGATGATACTTACTTTCGCCACAGAAGAACAATTTATCAATAATGCCAACTGTTTTTTATTTCTGCTTCGAGTATTCGGTAATTTAAAGGTAGGTATTTTGTTTTGCTGTGAATATTATGTAGGAACTGTTTGTGCAAACAAGCTATCTCTCTTTTTCTCAAACACGAAAATAGCATTTCATGGCTTTTTCATCTATGAAAGATGGTTCGTTACCCGGACGTTACTTAAATATTTCTGCTTATTTTTAGACAATCACTTGACACTTTAGACCTCTGCATTTCTGTGGTACAACGCGCCAACGACCCCGTTAAAGTCGGGTAACTATCGTTCGTTTAGTTTCCATCCCGCTGTGCAAAACTCCTGAGGGCGTTTAAGTTAAAAGAGGTCATATATCTTTGTGTTATCTTAACTTAAACAGAAATACAATAACAATAAAATGTATATATGAAATTTTTTCTATAAAGAATTCTTTCAGGAATCGGAAATATTTTATAATGTGATTTTGTCATATTATTTTTGTATGCCATTTTATCGAATTATTATTATGTAAGAAATAAAATAATACTTTAAATTATATTTTGCATATCACTAATAAATTCGTGTTTCTTTATGATATTGATTAGTTTGAGGCTCACTTTATGTAAGGTGATGATATCTCATTCATACATATATAATTTGCGCTCGACCTATTTGACACTTACGTATATTAGAGAAATCTTTAAATTGAAGTATTGCACGTTTTACATTTTTCTATTTATTTATAGACAGTTGTTACCACAAATTATGGAATTCCGTCATCTCTGCCTACCCCAATGGAAAAGAGGCGTGATGTATATGTATGTATGTATGTTACCACAAAAAAAAATTATCAAGTAATATATCAATTTCAAAATCAATTAAATTTTCCATAATAATTCACGAAAGGAATATTTTCTCCAATGGTAACAAGTTAATTTCTAACGACTTGAGTTCGATTGCGTAACCAAAACAGTGACGTTCTATACGCAATTTGCTTATGAAAACGAGATTAAGTCTTCTGTTACTTTTGCTAACAATATCTAGAAGTTGTTAAGTGAGGATAAACAAACTTAGAAGAACCTGACCCACCACCTTCAAGGCGCAAGTTAGATTAGGTGCGATCACGTTAACTTAATCGGATTACCGGTATGATCGTCTAACTTATAATGACGAGCAAACTTGCCTCTTACATGACGTTTTGATTATAACAATTGGACTAGACATGGGTAACTCAGCGAAATTTCCTGCGCCAACTCAGCAACTCAGGCGCAGTATAGTGCGTCGGCTCCTTGAGTCAACTCAAAATTGCGCCACGGCGGTGCAACAAAATTGGAGGCGCAAAGCGAGCAGTGAAACCTCCGAAACGCAATTGCGCGGCGCAGCGCAGTGTTACCCATGTCTAAATTGGACGCTGTTAGACATGGGTAACACTGCGCTGCGCCGCGCAATGCGCCGGCACGCTTCAGTGCGCAGGGTGAGTCAGCTCACACATTCATAATGTGTTGGCGCACGGCGCAGTACCCACTCACTGAGTGAACTATGAGCGTGGCGTTGCGTGCGTTTCGGAGGTTTCACTGCTCGCTTTGCGCGTCCCATTTTTACTGCGTCGTGGCGCAATTTTGAGTTGACTCAAGGAGCCGACACGCTACACTGCGCCTGAGTTGCTGAGTTGGCGCAGGGAATTTCGCTGAGTTACCCATGTCTAGACGCTGTTAAGCAATACAGTGTCAACCCACATCGTTGCCATTTTTAGAAAATTGAGTTTGAAGTTTTAATTAGGTTTTATTAAATTTATTTTAAAAAATAACAGAAATAATAGATTTTTTTGTAATTATTATTATTACACTAAATATAGGTAGGTATATCGTATTTAAATATTTTTGTAAGCATATTTTCCTACGTCTGGTTTCGGGAGAACGGGACATTTATGAACCAGTTTTCATAAAATATGTGCTTTCAATTTCAGTTTATGAATTTCCGCATGCTCAAAATAAAACATAGGTCAACAACGTATCATTGATTGATTTCTGTCGTCCCATAGATGGAAAAGCCATGAGGTGCATTTCAGTTCAGAATGCTTAAAGTAAAAAATAAGCCAACAGCGCATAATTGGCTGTTGCTCTGTCGTATAAACTACCACCAAGTGAGCCTCATGTTTGTATGTCGATATGTAAATTTTATTTCACCTATTATTTGCTAGTTATTACTTTGTATTACTCTTTGAATATCTTATCTCTTTTAATCAGACTTTAAATGAATCTGCCCCATGCTCCAGGATTTTCAATTTCAAAATGAAAGATCTGTTTGTTTGCATTTTAACTCAAAAACGACACGACTTAAAAATTAAAAATTATTTTGTGTAAAGTACATCTAAATTTCACCCGTGCGAAGCCGGGGCAGATCACTAGTCTAACATAAAATGAATTCTAATACATATACGACTATAAAATTAACTCTGTTTCATTCTAGTAATTTTCATAATAAATAACAAACGAGTGAGATTTTTGAGTTTTGCCAAACCAACCCCCTAATTAACTCAAATACAAAAACAAATGAATCCGACAAATTTAATTATCGAATTTACACAGAGTACCTACTTTATTAAACGTTTCCGTTTATACGATGGATATAAAAGCTCTTTATATCAAAAAAGCTCTTTGTCAAGCGCTGTTCGATCCATTTCAACGGTATCTGTTAAACGCTCATTCAGCGCAAACTCATTATTCATTGCGATGTGCGATCACACATTTTGTTATGTATGTTTTCGAATACCAGTCAATATAACTCTTCTTTTATTTCGAACGTATTCTGTTATTGTGTTGAAATCAAAACGTACTTCTGGTACCTACCGGAAAGTCAAAACAACTCCGTGGCAGGTCACTCGCGCCCATATAATATTTTTTGTTGCTTCTGAACAAATATCATCATCAGTAGAAATCTTTAGTGATGTAAGTACTAACTTATATAGGAAGTTGAAAGTCAGCAACCGTATTCGAATTTCGAACAAAACTGGGTTGCTGTTGAAGTGAGCTCAAAGGAGGCGTTGATGTTAACTTTGGAAATTTCAGGCCCGCGCAGTGCATTATTCGCAATGTAAGTGTAATTTTCTGTAAATGTATGCTAATAAGTCGAGGCGCAGTGCACATGTTATATGATTACAGCAATTCCGTTGATCAATACGAAAAATAATTTAAATAACCATATTATCAATACGTACCTCCTGTTTACAATTTATATTTAATAAATATATGTATTTTTTGTTTTTCTTATTTCACGCCGAAATAAGGGGGCATTCATTCTTCTTTAAAAGATCGGAGATAGATAAACTCCTAATAAGCCAGTCACCCTTTGTTGCGGTTTTTAAGCCTAGCTTAAAGCGAAAGCGTTGACAATTACATTAAAAATATATATTCGATTTTCAAATTATTCTTTTGATAGCCTGTTTGGTTTTTTTTTTTTGTTTTCAGGTAAGATGACTGAAGAAT
Source organism: Anthocharis cardamines (assembly GCA_905404175.1). Lineage (NCBI taxonomy): Eukaryota > Metazoa > Arthropoda > Insecta > Lepidoptera > Pieridae > Anthocharis > Anthocharis cardamines. The sequence continues at coordinate 9,107,458 of FR989963.1, forward strand.
TCTGACTTTCTATTGAAATGTCAATAAATACACAGGAAATAAGTCAAACTTAAATATTTCATTATTCGTCAAAAAAATCCCTAACAACCTTAATTGGTGAATAGACCTTACCTTCAAACACAGTGAGTGTGGCGAGGGCAGTGACCGCGTCTCCAACGCCGTTTTCAGCCACACATTCGTAGGTAGCATCATCTCGTTGCGCACGCACAGGTTCTATGCGCAAGACTGCCCCGTTAGCGCCAAGCCCAGCGGCTGAATCCATTCCGGAGACTTGATAACGTGACTGCATGCCTGGGAAGATAGAACTTTTTTTAATACCATATGTCGACAAACGAATGTGAAGCCTACTTAATACTATTAAGTGGCTGGAATATACCGTCATATATCCTATGTGAAATTGAAATAAAATTTATTTATTTCAGAGGAATCTTTGCCACACGAACAAAAAAAAAACAAATATTAGTTAAAATACTTAATCCTAAACACAATACAAATGAAAATAAAATAAAAATCCTAATACTAAATGAGCTGTGTGGTACTGGTCTTCTGAAACTGGAGTTAACTCAGTTACAGTTGCTCATATTTTTATGAACACAACACTATGTCGTATATATTAGAACATCAGTAATGCGCTTTTAAAATTTTTTTAATAGGAGTGTTTGGGAATCAAAACATAAACGCGCAATATTCATTTTACGCTTTGCATTTTAATGTTTCCCAGAATTTCATTATTCTTACGTATATATTTTATAAAATATATTTACCAAAAAATAAATATCTCATCCCATCATAATTTAGTAGTGGATCTTCAATTAATACACTATTACTACTAGTAATTAATCTACCACTATATACGTGATTCTATTCTTTTATATTTCTGCTTTGTTGCACTAAAAATATCTTTATAGCGGCTTCGATATAAAAGATAGCGTTGTATATTTTTTATGAGTCTACTTTAGCAACAATGTTTACATACATTAAAGTAAACCATTTATTTTTCTTACATATACATTTTTAAATTTCGAACTGTATGGTAAAATATAGTATTTTTTGATCAGAGATATTGCAGTAGTAACTTTCATATACTTCAAGTTCTTTTGACCTGGCCCTTTTGAAGAACGACCCCGATTTGATCGAGGTACGTTTGCCTAGGTCGGCCACTCCCGAATCTACCACTCACACCAGCTTCATAAATCTTATTCGTTTCCCTACTTTCATCCACGCTATGCCCAAACCAACTCAACATGCCTTTTTCAATTCTTGTCACTGCATCGGCTTTTACGCCACAACGCTATACATATAATATGTATATTTGTTCAAAATAAGTAATTTAAATAAAATACTTTATAACGTAAATATCAACTCCGTAGACATAGATACCGTAATACGGCAACTTTGTGATATTTCAAATCAGACAGCTGTCATCTTTCAGTCTGCCCGTGACCACGGTTGTTGAATAGTATTCGAAACGCGATCAATAATATTAATAATAAATTGCGTTTTAATCCGTTATAAAGGATTTTATTTAATTGTGTGATACTCGCGTTAATAAACTTCAAAATAAACAATTCAGTATGTATTACGCAACTTTGATACTTCCGTTTACAGCCTCGATAGCTTTAAGAATATTAATTATCTCACTCGATGGAACAGTTCTCGGAATAGTTCCATAATTGCATTGCACAGAGTAATGAAAAAACAATTTCATTTCTGTGCGAAGATTAAAATCTTTTGCCATTTAGAATTTATGTTTATTGAAGTTCTTATAAGGACGCGACGTCCAAGGCTCTTTGTAAAGCGTCCTATACTTTGCATCTGACTTTTAACATTGTAAAAAAAAGCTAAACTTGGGGGTTGTTCGTTCGCTCTTAAGCCCAAGGGAATAGAGTTGGAATTTCCTTAAGTGTATGCAGATCTCGTAGTCGGTTAGATGTGTTGGACGACAAAGCTAAATCGCCACTCGTGGTAAGTGCCAAGGAAATGTATTTCACAGCAACTGAGAGTAATCGTTGTCTTCGCGAGACAAGCAAGAGCTGGTTTGAAAACATAATAGTATCATTGCTTTTTGCAAAGTAGGTTTCAAGTTATTTACGATAATACTAAGTTGGAAGAGTTAATATGGAAATTATTGCATTAATGTTTTGCCTACGTCGAGACTTTTCTAATCCGGTATATTCGTTTGCCATTATGAGTATAGGCGATTTGATTTATAATATTTTGATTTATTAATTTGAAGTCGAAAAATACCCCTGTAAAATATAGTTTCTCAATAGTTCAAAAGTAGTTCAAAGTAGTATACTAATATTATAAAGAAGAAAGATTTGTTTCTTATGATTTAATTAAAAAACTACTGGACCGATTTTAAAAATAATTAGGAATACCTAATAAAACTTAAATAATGTAACTCCAGGAAAAAAAGGATTGTAGGGAGTAATCTCTGGACCTACTGAACCGATTTTAAAAAAAATTCTTTCACCAATAGAAAGCTACATTATTATCAGCGTATAACATGGGCTTTTAGGTATTTTTTGTGTATAGTACATTGCACCCGTACGAAGTCGGGCATGTTACTATAAGTAATTTAATCGTAACAATTTTAAATCAGAGAGAAATAAATTTTATTAATTAGAAATAGTTTTGTTTGTATCTCACTTTCAGTGAGGCATTTTCTTATTAAAGAATACTTTTATCTTTCTTACTAACTTTTCACTACTCCTTTACAGAAAATCAAGTTAATGTCTATTCAATAAAATAAATAAAAGCTAATTAAAACACGAATTATATTTATTATATTATTTATTCCGACGTTTCGTGTGCTTTTTAATGGCACGGGCAGAAAATTAATGAATGAATAAAATGCATTTCATTTAAATGTTCAGTTAAATGCCAATGATGTGATGTACTGTTAATAAAAAGCTAATGTCTTTCTCTGTTTTTACGTGAAACAAACAACAATTATTAAAAAGCAACGAACGTTTGCTTTTTTATATAATTTAACTCTACAAATCGCGATCAATACCGTATTTCATGACAAGTAATGAAAATAAATTCCAATAGCGTCTTATAGATGTTAAATATATGTGGGGTGAAGGGGAGCCATCCATTACACCGTCAGTGACGGGACGGGTGATTGACGTTTGTCCGCCGATGTGACAGCGTCACATTTATTGTTCACGAGAAGGGATGCTCGGCTCGATTGTTATTTCTGCCTTCCTATCACTATTTAATATGTTTTGCTATTTACTATGTGGATTGAACCAGCTATTATCGGAAATGTTCTTCCATTTTCTTTTCGTGTAAATAAATTGCACACAAAAATAAGGCCTCTTTATTGCTTTTATGCCAAATGTTGATAGACGAGCTTTAGGCTCTTTGGTGGTATGTCACGACACAAATCGATGATGCGATGTCCGCCTACTTTCCCATTTATAAAAGGGTTGCCCCGGTTCGAAGTTACCAGATGTAGGGAAAAACATGTTTTCCGAAAATGAACATATCAGACCGGGCGGGATTCGAATCTGCTATCTACCGCAAAGCTACTACCCGACGCGCTAAAGAGCACGATCATTTATTAATTTACCGCACTTGTTGTTATAAAAACCTCATTTCAACAACAAATCCGCAAACAATAGAACTAGAAATGCATAAAAATTAAAAAGAATTCGAAAACAGTAGGTAGGTACTAAATAAACAACTTCTTTTAATAAAACATTATACTGCACGTATCAAAAGCTCTCCATTGTTTATTTATGAATAAATAAAAGTTTAGTTCAGTGTTGCTAACTGAAATAATTTATGCATACCTTTTTCCGAATCACTATTTCACTCTGTCACAGATTTCCGAGACACTAAGATAGTAGTTGACAGACTGACAAATCGGGTATAAAGTTTGATTAAGGATATATAATATGTATGGGGGCAGGGAGGTGTGATCGATTTTAGGGTTCCGTATTTTGATAATACGTTAAAATAGCAAAAAAAAAATTTTGAATACCATTGTTTTGCATAATGGCGACATATTTCTTTACTAGCTTCTGCCCGCGACTTCGTCTGCGTAGAATTAGTACTACGGGTAGCTTATTTATTATCTGCACTATTTTTTCATCAATCTCCTTACTATTGTAATATTCTGATCGCGGCTATATAATATATCATTTACATATTAATCTCTCGTAATTTTTATAAACTACGTTTTTGTTTCAAAAACTACCACCATCCCTCTCATGATACCCTTGTTACTTTGATTTATTTGATTGTACGGCATTTTTACTAATCATATGTATAAATGATTCTAATAAATATATATATATATATAGTAAATATATTAATAGATTTGGTTGGACTTCCCCGCGAACTTTCATCCCCACATAGGTCCAAATTTCAAAAACGCAAGAACAAATATTTATTTATGTCTTATCAAGTGCCTAAAAACAACGTTTTAATGGTGTCATCTTCGATATTTAACGAACTTCCATACAATTTTTCATCCCCTATTTCAACCCCTCAAACTCTATATTTCGCGATAAAAAGTAGCCTATGTCGTTTCCTAAGCTCTAGTCTAGTTCTGGACCAAATTTCAACAAAATCGGTTCAGTGGTTTAGGCGTGAAAGCGTAACAGACAGACAGACAGAGTTACTTTCGCATTTATAATATTAGTAGGGAAGTAGGGAGTAGGGATAGTAGGGATGTTTCTTTATGCAGCTACGAGCTATAAAATATTTCTAGATTTGGTTACGCTATTTTTCCACTTCTATTAGGTATATTTATTTGCAGTAGACATCAATTATTACAAATTGCGAAAGATGGCGAGAATTCCGAACCTAATTTATTTTAAAATTAATTTTCTGCATATATATTTTTTTTTGAAATTTTCCGATATTTTCATAGTTATTCTGTTATTCGGGAAATGGACGAATCTAACAATTATTAAAATCAGTGCAGCCGCTCTTGAGTTATAAATGTTGTACTAACACAACCATCTTTTATATACTATATGTATATAGGAAGTTTTACAGGCACGTAAGTGATCAGTCCGTGCCAGGTGTTACAGGCTACTTACATACGTATATATATATGTTACATAGGTAGCCTTATGGCCATACTATTAAATAATACGGCCGTCTATTATTGTACTGTATTTCTTTATCTATACGTTTTTATTTTTATGCTAACTTTTTGGTGAGAATCTGTCTGTTGACTTAGATAGTATCAAATGTATCGGAAATATAGCGCTGTTAACATTACACATCGAGTACATATCTTAAGTACAGTACCACCATGTATTGAATACAGTACCATAACAAAAAAATAAAATAAAAAAAAACGCTACTGAACCCTCATCATTGTACTATTCACACTTGCCCTACTGTGATAGTGACCGCTCTTTCCGATGATAGATCATAGATATGGCGTTATATTTTTCATAGCTGATCGAACTATGCGGGAGACTGGGGGTGGTTAGGGGTTTTCGCGGGCGTGGCGATACGTTTTTCCACCTCATTGCCTCGGGCTTATAGCCGTCATTACCGGTCACATATTTATGGGCGAAAAAAGTCCTTTTTACATTTCAATCACGGACAGGACTCGCGCGTTATATGATTCTTGGTATACGACGGGCTCGTTGGCGCGTTCAGTAGAACACCTATCGCATCGTAGGGTCGTGGGTTCGAATCCCACCGGGACGACATGTTTATAATTTTCTGTAAGAATGTTTTCCCCACGTCTGGTAACTTCGGGCATTGATCGGGTGGGAGGAATACTGTGAAGTGCACATTGGGAGTTTCGGTTTCAGTCTATGGATTTCCGAATGCTCGAAGTAAAAATTAAGTCGACAGCGCATCATTGACTGATGTTCTGAGGCTGAGGTATAACCTACCATCAAGTGAACCTCATGCTCGTCTGTTGATATTTGCTACAATTAGAAGGTCAATTCTTGTGCCATGTCGCATCTGAAATGTATAATTCACGGAAAGATACAAATGTTTCATTTTCATAGAAGAAATAAGCAAATATAGTTAACTAGATTTACAGATGTTAAAAGGGCAAATTGGTTCATATCCGAAAAAATAGATAAAGCATATTCGATAATGCGAAATGAAGGGGAGGAGAGGAAACTACATTTCATTACTTTAGTCAAGAAAGTAGCCTATTTTTTTAAATTGTAATTAGTAAAAATTTATCATTCTTTAAATCTCGTCACGCGCACTTTTTTATAATATCTAAAAACATACATATATAACGGCAGAAGTCATGGATTTCTATATTCACTTTTAATGCTTTTTCTAAAAGCATTTTGTTGAAAGGTACTATGTATTTCTAAAGGCACAATTACGAGCTCCAAAATTGTAAACGTTATTGCAAGAAGCGTATTATCCTTTGCAACTTTAGGTTAACTATAATTTAATTTCTGCTCCGCAAATTGAAAACCTTTGATATAGTATCCAAGCGGTCATTCTCGGCTCTTGACATGTCAACCTTTACCGTTTAAAAATTAATGAAGCGAATATTTCAGCTCAGCTTTTTGCGGGAGTTAAAGTGTCATGATGTTAAAAATATTATATGACTAGTTGGTGCTCGTAACTACGTTTCCGTATTTAAATGACTATAAATTTAAGGACTTGTATTACTACAATTACGCAATTTGACTTCAAGTAAAAGTGGTTTTAGAAGGCTAAAAATATAATGATTGACGTTGAAAAACTTCATAAAGATGAAGAAACTTTCTAAAATCCTATGGAACCCGAAACACGATTGAGTTAAGTTTCCTCGCTACAAAAAAATCATGATAATGGTCAATTTGTTGAAGCTTGCACCAGTGGTAATTAAATCAAAACCATTCGTACACTATTGTATATAATTCAATGAAAATAATATATTTGAATTCTCAAGGAAATTTCACAGACAACTATGGAGCTCGTTTTTTTTATCTTTTCCTTTTATTAAAAACACGATGAAAATTAATGTACAACTTTTGTCCAACTCCCCACTCCGTAAAATGCATGATTACACCGTCACTTACTTGCTAATTACATGGATTTTATTAATATATAATATAATTTATAGAAAATAAAACCAACAAAAAAATTTTTTTCAAAGAAAAATACACAGCAAGCAGTAAAATACAACGAAGATCTTAGCGAAGCATAGTGGGGCGAGACGGGACGAAATCAGAATTTTTGCTAGGGTATTACAGCCTTTTAATAACCAACATCCGACTTCAATAGTTTCGAAGATAATCGTGAATAAACAGACAGACGAAAATCCTTCTTTTATCAAACAATTTCTGCTAAATATATTCGTTGTACAGTGTCAATCAATTCTACTATTTTATTATATGTATATTGTATACCTATACCAGTACTTAGGTATTATTATAATATTATGATGCACCAGCTTTTTTATATTCGATTGTAATTCTCTAACTATTCGTGGCAATGCTCGACAGGGAATACGCTTTGAATTCGATTAAATTGAAAGGGAGGCTTTTGGGAGGGTTTTTCTTATAAGACAATTGTCAATCTGTTTAACTCTGCGTTATTCTAATATTGCGTAAGTATTCATTCGACAATATAACTGCTCGCTGACGGAGGATAATAGCTAGGGAGGCGAGGTAGCTAAATGGCGTAATTCAACGGCGCCGTCGAGACCTATCAAAATCGAAAGATAAAATAATTTCGAAAAGAAAAGTTCGTATGGTAAAAACCATTTTAGCGGTGGGTTTGGCGTGTACGGTTTTTCAAAAATGTTAAAAAAAATAGTTACTTCGGCATTCTCGAGCGCGTCAGATATTCATACTACGTATGCCCCAAGTGCCTCTGATAACAGCGGTATACTAATCTGCCGGTTTGCGTGGTGGGGGTAGGCATATAAAGTAGTCAAAAATGCAAAAAAAAAAAATTTACTCGAGCGCGTCAGATTTTCGGAAGGGGTGTTACGTAGGCCCCAAGGAAGCTCCCTTTAAAAAAACTGACGATTTAGGCGTGACGATAAGTTACGATGAATTTTTGAAAATGCAAAAAAAAAAAGTATTTTTGAAATACTCGAGCGCGTCAGATTTTTATAGGGAAGGTTTATTTCGGTATCCTGAAAGCATATTTTCTTAATCTGACAAAAATGTTGGTGGGTTCTCTTAATCTGACCGAAAAAGGTTTCTTTTCCTTCTCTTCCTTTCTTTCTCCTTGATAAAACGGGGAATTTAAGAATGACAATAATATATATATAGCGATAGATACAACCAACGTAAATGTAGATGAAATGTAATACGAATTGTATTATTTATTGTATAAAAAATGAAATGATATAAAAATTGTATTATAATTGTATTGTTATGCTCAATACAATTCATTTACATTTTTGCTCAATACAATTCATCTTCTTCTTCTTTACTGGAACTCTCATATTGTGGCTCCTCATCCACATCACTTCTTTCCTCACCATCAATGTTGCGAAATAATTAAGGAAAAATACTGGTAGGACGGCATATTTCCACGAAGCGCTCAGTCTGTATTACATGTTTATGGCAAATTCCTCTTTTTTGCTTCAATTCTTCACTTCGTTTTGCTTCCGGTACGTCCAAAAAACAATTTGAGGATCAACAGGCTATTGAATTAATATACATATATGAAACTGTACATGTTAATAATACTTTTGTATATACGCGTAACTTTTTCCGAGTCCACGAAATTGTCGAGAATCTTTAGAAAAAAAATTGAGATATAATAAAAGTCACATAATTTAATCATCGTTATTTCATATAAATTTTTTTAACACCCTCAGTTTTCGAGACATACTCAAAAAACCGGGAGTTTGAGTTTTTATGATGCTTCTAGTCAAAAAGTTTTAACTTTGGACAAAAATGTAAAGAGACCTTTTTTGTGTAAAATAAAATTACCTTTATTGTTTATTTAAACTTTTTTTTTGTAAAATGTATCGTTCGCGACTTATATGCCGCAACGCGTTTTTCGGAAGACGAAATGGCTCCTTCACACTTCCGGTCATGCGGAAACCGGCAGATTTTGTATTTTTAGTAAGTTTTAGATTATATTCTTCAAAATAAAAAATAAAAAAATCGCGCTCGAGAATGCCGGATTAACGTTTTTTTTTTACAAGTTCGCGACCCTATAACTCGGCGGCGTCAAGGACTTATCGTCAGATTAGTTAAATTTAGTCTTAAAACACTAAAATCAACCCCCAATATCTTAATCTGACGCGCTCGAGTATTTCAGACTATCGATTTTTTTTTACTAATCTGATCGTCTATCCTAGGCGCGCGTCACTACATATAGAGCTAAATACTTTACAAGGTTGTTCTATTAGGTCTAATAAATCTCTCATATCTTAAACTGCCACGCTCGAGTATTACCGAAAATTCACCTATTCGCCTCCTTAACCATAAAGAACTAGTTTTCTTGTTCGTAGAAGACAATCTCTAAAACTACTTAACTGATTAGAATTATTTTACATCAATAGGTAAACATGCCTACTTATAGTATCCACATCCCCGGTTATAAGTATTTTTTGATGCCAAATAAAAAAAAACAAAATAAAAATGTTCCATTTTTCAAAAAAATAGAATAATTTTTTTTAAGGGATACTCTAATCACCTGGTGGTATGAAATATACTTTATGATCTATTCTCATACCTATCAAAAATTTCATTAACATTCGTCGAGCCGTTTCGGAGATATGCGAACACCAACATTTATTTTTATGGATTTCCGAATGCTCAAAGTAAAAAGTAGGTCGACAGTGCATCATGGACTGATGCACTGCATCATCATCTCCTATCAAGTGAACCTCATGCTCGTCTGTCGATATCTAACATAAAAAAAACACCGTGTCACGAGATTGTTATATTTATAGAAGATTAAAAGCTTAAAAAAAATAAAATAAAATACTGTATACCGGATTAAAACGCGATTAATTATTTATATTGTTTAAATTATTTATCCCGACGTTTCGGATGCTTTTCATATGGCAACTTTGAGACATTTCAAAAATCAGACAACTGTCATCTTTCTGTCTCCCCGCGACCACGGTTGCTGAAAAGCATCCGAAACGTCGGGATAAATAATTTAAACAATATAAATAATAAATCGCGTTTTAATCCGTTATACAGTATTTTATTTAAATGTGTGATACTCGCGTTAATAAAAGACAACTTAGAAAAACTCTACTTACTTGACACTCTCTTTCCGTTCTTCCTCCACTGAATATTCGGTATGGGATCGCCCCGGGCGGCGCAGTAGAAGGCGGCTATCCCGTTAGCTCGGACTTGCAGATTGCGAGGCCTTATAGTTAACTCCGGTGGACCTATTAACAGATAAAATATAACCAATCAGACCAATGTCCCGAAGGAAAATCTTCCCATAAAAAAAAACAAGAAAAAACACTTGTAATAATGACACATGAACAAAGTGCCTCTAAAATTAAATATAATATTAACACTAAGAAAAGTTACTAGACATTATCTTAGTTTTTAAGTAAAGTAATACTAGTATTTTAAGTTACATAAATTTACATTACACATAAGCCATTATTATTATTTATTGTTGGCTAGATTGTAATAACATAAAGTTTCTACAGATTTTGAAGAGCTTTATAAAAACCTTGTAATAATAATGTTATATCAATCTTGTAATAATCAAATTATATGGTACAATGATATTGAAGCGCATAAATTGAAGGTATTTCTGTCTGCCTTCAAAAAGCCTTGTTTATGACATTTAATTTTAATGATAATTTCAAATTTTTATCCAAAGACAGTTTTTCAATGATGAAAAATACATTAAAAGAAGTTGTGAGCTATAACGAACAAAAGAAAAACATTATAAAACCTCTACGGTAAAAATAACCCCGTACCTATGTCTCCAGATAGATAAAAGACTTGAAATATAAATGCGTGGTGTCCCTGGATAAAAGCCACAAATGTAACCTGAGACAAGGAATTATTTGGGTCACCGTGATTAAACTTTACTGGGCTCTTGTTACGTACATTCGATCCAATTTTACACAATGAATAAATTAAGAAATCTTGGATCCCTTACTAACTATATTATCCCAACCATAAGTAATCCCATGTTAGCTACACACATCGAAGTAAATTCAATTGCTTCCGAAAGTCACTGTACGGAACTTTAGCGGAATTACAACGCATCACGAAATTCAGAAAGTGAATTGTTATCGTGCATTAGCGAAGAAACGCGGTCCATTTTCATTACTCCGAGCGAGATTAATGGCATTATCTTGCGGAAAAATGCGCACTGAGGCACGAAACAATTATGTCCTTGGGACCTTCTGAAGACACGTGAATTCTATAGATTGAGCTTGAAAATCCTGCATCAAACGAACCTGAACAAAATGTCTAAAGGGACCAAGAACATTGGCCGTGCGCCGCCGGGAGCGTTTGATTCCTGAACTAGAAAATGAAATCCCATTTAGTTCTCTATACACATTCGGGGCTAATCCCACGGGCAACGATCGACTGCGATCAATGTGACATTAATAAACGAACGCGACTAACGTATTTTCGGAGACTGTCACACAGGAGTTAAAATATTCATTGAACGGACACCGCAGAGATCACGGATGAGATTGGAGTTCTAAAAAACCGAATCGGCTTTGAGCGGCGCGCGGCGAAACAATTCGTATCGAACGGTCCCAACATAATTTTCACCTCTGACCGCAAATAAAAACTCAATCTATATTCGCGGCGAGGCGCCGTCACGGCGCGCGCTTAATGACTATGTTTCCAATTATATCGTTGATGGCGATCGCGCTAACTATCCGAATTGTGAGTCGTGTTTACTTTGAATTACTGCCGACAACAAGTGACGGATTAAGTTTATTCCGCGACGATGCTCGTGTCGCGTTATGTGTGTGCGCGGATTGAATCGCGCCAACGCACGCATACAAATAAAAAGGCGTGGCCATTTTTTCGTTATTCGCGGGAACGTAGCTGGATTAAATTACGTGGCGCCTAGACGTCGCTGTGTGAAATTAAATTGTTGCATTGAGCGATTTTGCGCTCGCTGTTCCACAGATTACAGCGATATTTATGTTTACGAAAGCCAAAAGTAAAGCAAAACAACTAATTAATTGGTGTGTTCACGTAGATATCAAGTTGTATTCTAACATGGAATTTGCTTTTTCTATTTTCATTAATATACGATGTAGGATTATGTTTACTGCCGATCAATAGTATTTATAAAAAGACTCCTTATAATTTGATCGTAATCTTTATGTGTAACAGTTACATGCACCGTGTTAAATAGAAAAAAAAAACAACAGTATTCTGCACTACATTTTCCAGGTACAGTTAAATGGAAAATTGATTAGTAGCACATGCATATCACTGAATTGCCATCAGCATACAGCAATTACCGAAGGCCTGTAAACATCAGGTCAGTATCGGGTCAAGAGGTAGAAGTCTTCACAAACGATTCCATAACAGGTCATTGCAACTCAAGTTTAATGTAATTTTATTATGAACTTTACTAATTTAACTTGGGATGGTATTATTTTTTGACAGGACAGCCATTTTAATATAAGTTTTGTCAAAAGAGAAAGTGAATTCCCGAGTCCCCTAGTGGGGCATGGGGCAGACCTATTTCTGTATCTGTTTCACTGATCATTTTTCTTTAAAGACAAGGTGATCAGCCTGGCAAGTAGGTGATCAGCCTGGCAAGTAGGTGATCAGAACATGCCTGACCGAAACATTTTTTTATATTGTTTCCCCGGGATTCGAACCTAGAACCTCCGGTGCTAAACCCATTGCGCTTACCGTTAAGCCACGGAGGCGGTCATCAAAACAGAATTTGAATTAAAATTTCACACTTTTTTTAATACCCGATTTCCTAACTAAAGAACAGAACATCTATACCTACCTAGCAAAAGCAATGTCTTGATTTAAATTTGATCTAAAATACCATGAAGATCTATCATTATATGATATACACGAGGAACACAATCAAAATCCCCGATAACAGTCATATCATGCATCACAATACCGCGGCGACCACACTTCATCAGCTGCCATTTATTATAATCACTTACTATTACCCGACCAAAAACCAGAAGCGAAACGATATCGAATAATTCAACAAAATATAACAAATATAATTCCAACCAACACGTAACATCCATTTCACAATTAATTTACGTGCTTTTAATACAGTGTACGTTTAAAGTCGAGTGAAAACGGTATTGAATTTGTAAAAAGTGATAAATATGTAAATTGAATGTAGGTTCGCGAGTAAATTAGTGGAAACTGGAAACAGTTTATATGGCTGAATACTTAAAAACTGATATTGACCGTATTCTGTCAATACCTTTTTTATCATAGAATTTTTTTTATGTAGACTTTTCTTACTTACTATTATGTTATATACTACTATTAAACAGAGGAAAGATTTGTTTGTTTGTTACGATTTCACTCAAAAACTACTCGACTCGATTTTATAAAATTCTTTCAGCAGTAGAAAGAGCTATCTTTAACAGCGAGTAACGTTTTTGGTGTATAGTACATCTACATCTCTATATATTATTTTTTATTTAATAAACTTGGTTTTCAGCGTATAACTACAACTTGTATATTAAAATTATTCAGTTTTTATGTTACATTGTAAAGTTTTCCTCATAACACTAGGAGGTATTGGCAGCATACGATCGAAATTGCTTTCCCTTTCAATAGTATGAAAAATGACAGGGACGCTAAGTACCTAACGAATCATTCATCACTGATTTCCAAATCGCAGTTCAATCAAAAATTTCACACTTCTGTTTGTCCACTGTATTGAATTTAATTTAACAATCAGCAATAAATAGAATTTGCAAACGCAATCATTTACCTCGCATCAATAACGATCACTAAATAATCGAATAATAGTTTTCGAATTTAGAATATTCATTTAGTTTATTTATATGATTATAGATGGCGGTATATGTATCTTAAGCAGTATGTTATGTTTTATACAGTTCTGGATAAAAATAAAGAAATTACCACAGAAGATTCTTCTGTTCTGTGGATATTACCGATATCTGACTTCAATAAGCTTTTCGGAAATAAAACAAATAGGATCACCGTACTCAAATTTGCTATATTCATTATAATTATATCTATATCTATTTTAAAGTTAAGAAATGAACAGAGTCAAAATAACTTTAAACTTAATCTGATTTTAAATTTCATAGCAAAAGTTATAAAATTCAAAGATAAATTTCAAATTTTTAACATTATTTAGATATTTTTTGATAAATATATAAATTTGTTTTTACTCAGGAAAGGAACAAGTATTAATTAATAACTTAAGCATCACTAGACAATAAACTAGTGTAACTATTTAGTGAATTCCAAACGGGTATGGGTAGATACTCGATATATTTACGAAAATAATTTCAAACTGTTTGGGCCGGGGTCTATTCGGAGGTCATGCAGAGATTGAATGTAATTTATTAGTGCCCTGTATTAAATGTGTTATTTTAGGTCAGTCGGGAATATACTTTCAACAGGATTTGAAGTATTATTGATAACAATCTACCGTAAAGTAAAATAATGTTTTGTGGAGATTAATAACACTCAGTAGAAAATCAAAAGCAATATATAAGCTATCCGTTTCGTCCTCGAAACCAATAATAATAATTGAAAAAAAAAAAAGAAACCGTACCGCTTGAATTATTCAATTTCAAAGGTACATATTTTGATTATTCAAGCTTTACGGTTTAGTTATCTTCATCAATATTTTGGATAAGTAACTTACTGATTTTATTTCATAAGTTATTATACCCTTGGCCTCGATATGTATACTACAAACGATCTTACTAAAAAAAAGAAACACCACGCATTTATTTCAAAGTTTTTTTTTTGTAGTTTTTATTTTATTACTTTTTCTAAGTATTTTTTTATTCTCTACTAATCTATAATATTTAAATTGTTATAATAATAAAATTATTTATGACACGGATACTATAAAAGCTTATTATAGTAAAAAAAACAGCTCAACAGCGTATTTGGTGAGCAAATGGTTTTGGCTTAGCTCCTCATATGTTGCATCAGTTACAGAATAATATCCATTTTGGTATGAAATAAACACAAAAGGACCAAATAGGCAAAGAAAGACCTCAATAATTCTAAGAACGATTTTGAAAAGAATTTAAAGAAATAAATGATTCACTGAGTTATGTGATAACATACGATCATATTCAATAGCAGAAGGTTTGCAATTATACGTATTTTTTAAATGAATGTTCAAGACTTATGCCTAACTCTATGTAATACTTGGTCCTTCTACGCCTATTTTAAATTATTGGTAAATCTGTCGAACCAGGGCTGCAGCCCAAAAGTGGTCCAAATTTTTTTGTAACGTTTTTTATCACTAATATATGTTAGCCCATAGAATATTATGGTGGGGGACGCCATAAAACCCTTATGGTAAATTTGTCGAATCACGGCTTAACCATCACCTAGGTTAGGTTATGTTGGTATGGTGACCACCGCGCACGAGTCGAGCGAGCAAAGCGAACGGTGCCGCGGCCGACGAGTGCCAGAACAAAGCTCCAAGTTATTTTCTAAGGTTTCATGCATTTTATATAATTGCTTTTTTAATGAGTGTGTGTGTGTTTCGAGTGCCATGTCACTCAGTCATCACCTCTACTGTGATATCTACTACGGCGTCCCCCACCATAATATTCTGTGGGCTACCATATATTAGTGATAAAATACGTTACAAAAAAATTTGGAGCACTTTTGGGCTGCAGGCCTGGTTCGACAGATTTGCCAAATTATTTAAATAAATAATGTTTGCCATCCACAACCTGCATTCCCATTAACCTGAAACATTTTCAAAATATTATTACCACTTACATGTTAAATATTGTATGAACTTATTAGAGTCGTTGACTTCTGGTATCCCCACTAGGGGTTTAAGTGTCACTATTGTTGTATATGGCGTTTCTGTTTCTTTTATTGTTTCTTGTCTTTGTGTCACTATTGTTATATGTGGCGATTCTGTTTGTTCTATTATTTCTTCTTCTTCGTCTGTTATGTCAGATTTAATTTAAGCGGTTGTCGTATTTTGCAAAACTTACTCTATAATCTAAAACTATTTAACATTGAAATTAAAAATAAACATAGAACCTTCTGCTTAGTCCAATATTTTAATAATCTGAAATTTTAAAAATCGAACACAATTATTCAGAATACCAAAAAGTTTTATTAAACATTATGCTTATTACATATATTTATGCTTTACGAGAATTGCTATATAATCCATACTACATATGAAAGCACGCAGAAATTATGAGTAAGATTAAAGATTCTATGTTTATTGTATTTCATTGATAACATTGCACATAATTATAGGACTTAAATTTAACTTAAACTAACATATTTGAACACATATTCATTGCTTTATGTAAATTACCCTATCAGTCTAATAGTTGGTCTTAGTTACTTTAAGGAGCTCTCAAGCTCAGGTGAAGTAAATTGCAGCAGTAATGGATTGCACTGAGATCAAGCCCGGCTTGAACATTGTAGGAAAGTTGCTTTAAACCCATCTTTAACTCTAAAACTGTTTAAGTTGGATTGTCAGACTTCGAAAAATCTAATACCTTGATTTAAATCTTTAATTCGTTTATGTTAGATATCGGACATACAATCGTGAGACTGTCCTGCGATAGGTGGTATGAATGATGCGCTATCAACTTATTGTTTTACTAGAGTATTCGGATATCCATAAACAGAAACCATAACGCGCATGCACTTTACGGTTTTGACATTTAGGTACCTTAAACTCCTCCCTTGCGTTTAATACCAGATTCACCAGACGTAGGGGAAACATGTTTACAGAAAGTTATAATCATGTTTTTTCAGTGGGATTCGAACTGGCGACCAATACAGAAAGAGGTTAGTTAGTGTATTGATGCCTTAGATTAATAGCCAACGAGCCCGTCATAGATAAGAAATATACAATGAAATCATGATCCTCCGACCTTAACTTGATATTAAAGGCCTTGTACATACAATAGTGCCCTTTCAATTCTAAAAACAATGACGCCTCGAGGCAAAATAACTCCAAAATGGTACTAGGCGGCTTATACACAAAAGATACATATTATGTATCTTGATATACATAGGCGGGTGATAAGAAGTGGATTCAATAAAGACAAATAATATAAAACGTAAACTAAATTCTTGTTTTGGAATTATTAACTTCAGGAATCTATACTAATATTAGAGGAAAAATTTGTTTGTTTGTTACGATTTAACTCAAAAACTACTCGACCTATTTTAAAAAATATTTCCCCATTAGAAAGCTACATTATCATCTAGTAACATAACAATAGTATTACACACGTAAAAAGTTTCTGTTTCTTCTGTTAAATTTAAATTTATAATAAGGTATTTTTAACCAAAAGCTGGTACTCACGATTTCGCTCGCGTGGGCTTTATTATATGAGCTTCTTATAGTCCGCGCGGAAGTGCTAGTCCCCTCCTGCGGTATGTGAGCGGCGAGACGGGGGAGGGGGCGTATTTTCAAGACATGCACGAGATACATGAGAACAGATAAATCTCCGGATAACTATGTTAAAAACTGTCTTAATTAATGTTACGGGTAAATTATATAATTATATTATCTATTTCCGGGCTAAACATAACTCACAGTTAAAAGTGTTAATTAAATTTTATTATTAATGGTACAAAACAGTTTTAAAAACAAATTAACATTTCTCAATAAGTATTCAGGTTTCCGTGAAGATGAAAATTTTGTAATTTCCGATGCTTGCAGACTCGAATTTCATTTTCTACATAACATTTTTCACTTGTCTTGGTATTGGCGGACCCATCTTAGGATATTTAACCCATGTGTGTTTGGAATAAACTGACGCGAACAAATAAGTCGTGTAACCGTCGCGGCGGTCGACGGCAGACTGAGTCAGCTTGACGTGTGTAAATACCCCCCGCCCTGCCGCTCACATACCGCAGGAGGAGACTAGCACTTGCGCGTACACTATAGCAAGCTATTTGGATAAAAATAATATGTCTTCCCGACATCCGGTTTTAACAAATTGCACATTGCGCGTTTTGATCTCAGCCTATGGTTTGCCGAATGCTCGAAGTCTTAAATAAAAAACTAGGTCGACAGCGCATCATAGACTGGTGTTCTGTATTTACCATCAAGTGAATTTCATGCTTGTCTATCGATATAAAAAAGCCAGGTTTCATACAAACGATGGTTTATGTGAAACTTCTTCAACATTATTTCTTTGTATTTCTCTGTATAATACAAAAAAAAACTCACAAAGGTTCATCATGTACTTAAGATTTAATATCTCATTCAAATCTCTGGCCGTTCTTCACTATAAAAATAAATCATTCCCATTGTTGTTGATCAGAAATAGTTCGATAACGGGATATTATAATATGGACAGAGTAAAATATACTGAATTGGCATCGATTATTTATAAACGTATGAACCATTATTCATATCCATTGTAGGATATGCGATAAAAGTGGATAATAGGTCTTACGAAGATGAGAAAAATCTTCGTATTGTGCTCGTGGTGTGTGTGTGTATAAGAAGGTTGGGTATTGTAACGTGTGGGGTAATATTCTGAATGCGTTTCAGTCTATATGGAGATCTTGTACGTGGGTATAAAGTTGAACTGCTTTTAAAGTTACTACCATCCTTTCACGGTGTTTTTTGGTTCTGAGAAAAGAAAAAAAATAGTCGTATTTTTTTTAAAAAAACATTGAAAATAAAATATTTAATTTTGCATATCATATTACTATTGTTTTGTACGTACTTTTTCTTTTTAAATCGGCTTCCTGATATTCTAGTATGCAGTCTCATTTTCGAATCTGTTTCATTATTTTCGTTAGACGCAAGTAGGCGCGTTGGGAGGTGCTTATATATGACATGTATGTTTACACTCGTATTTTTCTAAAAACATATTTTTCCCACGTCTTACCACTTCGAGTATTAAATAGATATTTCGATAAAGATATGGTTATGAACCATCGTTCATGGAATTATCGAATGCTTGAAGAAAATATAGGTAGAAAGCGCATCACTGACTGATTTCTTTTGGAGTATCACCTTCTGTTAATTATTATTTATTTAATCTTTAGGATGCTGTTAAGATCGCTTCTTACACTCCCTAACAGAAATCTTGCCAAGTCATCAAAAGCTCAAGCCTCAGGTTCGTAATCCATAAAACACACTGCATAACAGAGGCGCTAAACAACTATGAAATTGAAAGATTTAATTACAGAAGCGGAATATTTCAACTTTTCACGTTTTCCTCAAGTCTGAGGATACGAAGGCCACTAATGAATGGCGGTGGTCGTAAACAAAAAGCTTTAAAAATAAACAAGGGACGAACAATGCCGCTGAAACAATGCGGTCGACTCAAAGGAGATCTGGTGTGAAAAAAAACACAAGTGAAAAATTGTTAAGAATGAACACAATAGAAATTGCGTACGTCTTAATTGTCAAAGGCGTGCGTGGCTACATTTTGACGGGCTCGTTGGCGCATTCGGTAGAACAACTGCCGTGCGCATCGATGGGTCGTGGGTTCGAATCCCACCGGGAGCACATGCTTATAATTTTCTGTAAGCATGTTTTCCCCACGTCTGGGCTATTTTTTTGTAAAGTAGGTACGTCTAGATTGCAACCGTGCGAAGCCGGAGCGGATCACTAGTAATTCATAAAATGGGTTCAATGTATGTAAGAATAATTTTGTGATTCAAAAAAAACAAAGTTAATACTAGTCACTAGTTATAGTCGTGATAATGTAATTTATAAATAAAACTAGATTTTGTAGGTATCGTTTAAAAAAATGAGATAAAAAATATACACTACGATTTTAATCTCACCCCAGTTACGAATGTACAAGCTAAAAGGTTTTATATTGTAATATCCAAACATATTTGGGATGTAGCGACAAAAAACGAATGAATCTCCTCTTTTGTACTAATAGTTCACGTATTACTTGTTTCACTATTTTTCACAATGCTCAGTGAAATGGAACAACAAAGGTTTACGAAAAAAATTATGACTCGTTTGTTTTTGAATAAAAATATTGCTGTTATATTTATCTATAATAATATTATAAAGAGGAAAGATTTGTTTGTTTGTATATTTGTTTGTTATTATTTAACTCAAAAACTACTAGACCGATTTCAAAAAATTCTTTCTACATCTACATTGTACCCGTGCGAACCCGGGGCGTGTTTCTAGTTGAATATATACTTGCTTAGTTTCTAACTCGACACATTAACAACGGATTCGTTGAGTCGTTGCGTACACTTGCATTACAATGGGTCGCGGATTCGATACCCGCCGAGTTACAAATTTCTTTAAATATATTTTCCCTACGTTTACATCATGTACATATATTGACCGCATTCACGAGTAAAAATAGTCGAGTCACGAGTCAACGATTTATAGGCAATTTTTTTAGTACATCTACATTGCACCCGTGCGAAGCCGGGGCGGAGCGCTAGTCATATATATATATATATATTTACTAGCTGCTTTAATTATATAAGATCATAACTAAAAACCACATCCTTATATGGTATATAACTTGTTCGACAAATAAAGCAGAAATTGCAGTTCTGTCTGATACATTAGTCACGAACAGACGAGCTTATATTCCTAAGTAAGCACTAAACAATGAAATTATTATTACTCACAGCGCGCTCTTTCAATATAACAAAATTTCAAAACATATCAAAAGAGTTGTAGCGCTGTTAAAATTGCCAAATGGCCCTGCCTTACTGGCATCAATACGTCACGGCACAACGCGTATTTATGTGGGAAATTACGCGAAAAAAATATCCTTTCTATCGCCCAGCAGTAATTTTACGTATTGGACCTACGGATGTAATGCTTCGATTTCAATAAACATAATATGTGTCGTAATTTGTTCAATGATTTTTGAATCTTAAGGGGTCTACCCTAATTAGAATTTTCAAAAAATACATTGCCGTTATGAATAAGCTGAAGGCAAATAAAAAATAAAATGAAAATTTATGTGTATATGAAAAGAGTATAAAAGGTCACTGACACTAAAATATGTCAATATTTATAATTTAAGCCCATCAAGAGTGGTAGAGAGTTTATTGCCATTTCTTCTCATCCGCCCTTGATTTGAGAACTGACAGTAAATGTAAAATTAGAAGCTTGTGTTACCTAAATGAATAAATGATTTAACAATACGCATTATTGTTAATTTCCAATTACACGCTGCTAAATTTGTAACAATTAGTTTACTATTGCAGCCAGTAAAGGATTTAACAAATTGCGATAAAACAAGGGTTAAAGTCATCAGATTAACATTCAATCGACTCTGCTAACCGCAGCAGATACGATAAGCCAATTAGCAGAAAATGATTATTATGATATATGCATTTATTCCAGAAGTTTATTATTTTTATATATTTTATATATTTCATACACATACAGTTCAAATACAGAAAAAATAAAAAAAAACAAGAATAATTCAAATGAGATGTTTTTTGTTGAATAGACGTGATTAATTTTCTTATTAAAAAAAGATCGACAGCGCATCATTGACTAATACTGTTGCTAAACCATTCGGTGAAACTCATGCTCATGTGTCTACATCTATTTTTTAAAGATATAGAATAGTAATTTATTAAACAAATCTAAAACAAATGAATATTTCACGTTGTTATTCGTATAAACTTGTAGGTTGTACTCGTCAATACACAGTGGCGTATCTATGCCAATGCAGCCAATGCGGTCATATTGGGCCTGCTGATTCAAGGGGGCTCCGGCGGCCACAGACGATATGTATGTATTATATCAAAATACATTTTTGGGGCCCCCTCATGAAAGTTTAAAAAACCGCAAGAAAAAAGTGCAATGTCCTAAATTCTAATATAACCACAGGCCCTATATTGTCATTGTGTAGTTACACAACTTGAATATAAAAAATAATTGCAATTTCAGTTTTAATACACTTATTATACAACCCAGCTGTCAGGTGTCTACTGGGTAACCAATTTTTCGTCCAACGCTCGACAGTACGCGTTCACTTTCATAATACGTAAAGGGACATCCATTTTTTTTAGCATTGGGGCCCGAAAAGGCTAATTACGCCACTGCAAAACACTACGTAGAGGATAAAGGCGTCAAAAAGGCATATCTGGGGAAATCAAGCGGTGGAAGACCAGTCCAGCCTAGGGCAGTCCTAGGTACAGTTGGGAAGATAGGCTAAAGGTAGACCTTCGAAAGTGCTATCTGACAACTGGCAGGAAACGGTACATGGCAGAAGCAAGTGGAACTCTCGTTTCAGAAGCCAAATCAGATTTTGGGTCAATATGTCAGAGTAAGTAATTTCGAATAAACTGCTATAATTCGATTTTATACTCACCGTATAAGATGCATTACATCATGCATCGCGATATTGCAACCTCCTTGATGTATTATGTTTTATGTGCAATAAACCCCGACATCACTATCACACTAGTGCAATGCCATTACATGTCAATATTCGTAACATGTTTCGTTGGTATTTTAATGAATTATTTCTATATTTATCCTATACTGCATACTGGTCTTCTACATATTATTTGTCTTACGTCATACATTGATGAATTCAAGCAATAAAAAAGTTTTTTTTCTTTCGTTAGATATCGACAGACGAGTATGAGGTTCACTTGATGGTAGGTTCGTTCGACGTCAGCCATCAGTCGACCGTGATGCGACATCAGTGATGCGCTGTCGACCTACTTTTTACTTTGAGCATTCGGAAATCCATAGACTGAAACCGACTAATCTAAATGTTAGACGGGCGTCCGGCGTAGTACTACAGTATTAGTACCTACTATTAATATGTTCTTTTTAAATTACATTAGGCCAGGTCAACTAAAGCCGCAAAAACATATGCCTTACGAGGTTATAAATACATATGAATACGTAGCTCTAAATAAATCGAAAAACCTATTTCAGGTGCCAAATAGAAGATTTTGTAAATTACTCTTGTCTTTTGTCGATCATCACAGGAAATTGAGATGGGAGGCTGTACGGGTATAGACCGTGGTTAATGGCCCCTGAGGAAGGCTCTATTAGTTTCATACGATGCCGTGGATTTATGAGCCAATCTCTGAACGAATTCTTTTGTAGACCCCACATAAGACGAATCGGTATTTCCGAATTTCGCGCTTGTCGTTAATCTATACACCTTAGCTATTGTTATGGAGATCCTCATTCATTTTTATGTTAATAAGGATACATTTAATTTTCTATGCGGATTTTCTTCAAATAAACCGACCTTAATACAACGAAACTTGTACGAAAAAAATTTAGTAGAAAATGTCGGAGTTCAACTGATGGTAGGTGATACCTCAGCCACATAACATGATGCGCTGTCGGACTACTTTTTACTTCGAGCATTCGGAAATCCATAGACTGTAACCGAAACGCGCAATATGTACTTCACGGTTTTTCCATCTATGAACGGTAGTTCGTTAGACACCCTCCCACCCGTTCAATGCCCGAAGTTACCAGACGTGGGGAAGACATGTTAACAGAAAATTATAAACATGTCGTCCCGGTGGGATTCGAACCCACGACCCAATGATGCGCACAGCAGGTGTTCTACCGAACGCGCCAACAAGCCGGTCAAAAGCTCTCCAGCGCGGCACCTACTCCACGACCATAAGCAGTCAGCCTTTGAAACCTACGTATACATATATTACATACATCATATGTATATTTCACGTCTCTATTGGCTTTTAAAAGTACTTGAAGACATATGACTTTCATTTAGCAGCTTCTAACAAACATTTAGTAAAACAAAAACTGATAGATTAAAAAGAGTGGCGGAGAGTTTATTTCCAGTTCTTCTCGTCCGTTCTACGCCCTTTAATGATAATTTGATTTGATTATCAAAGCTTTATTTCATTTTCTTTTTCTAACATTTTTATTTACGTACAAGCACTATATAAGTATTTCTTATTGAATCTTAGTTAACTTGGAGCAATAAACCTTCATCTATAAAATAAATAAAAAAATAGACCTGATTGATATAGATCTCGAAGTCAATATATTCCTGAAATACATACATAGTATCCTATATGATACATATTAGAAAGCAATGAATATATGATCAAAATTGTAAGCTTACATCTAGTTATATCTTATCATTCACACTTAGATACAAGCACTTATGTTATAATACCTTCCATAAATGATATTTAAAGATAAAAGCGACATTTGCTCGTCTCCGAATGTAGCTGTTAAGTTCATATAAGCTCTTATAACTACAGAAGCGAACTGACGATAGTACGTATATAATTAGGTCTTAGATAATATTTTCTTCATATAAATTCGCGAATTTAAAATCTTTACGTGATTCACGTCAATACATACTATAAAGCTATAAATGCGTAAGTAACTCTTTGTGTCTGTCACGTTTTAACCATTGAGCTGATTACGATGAAACAAAATACAAGGCTTTAGGAAAAGACACTCCTTTTCGTAATACGATCATGTTTAAGTTTTCCAGACTATCACAGCTGCGAAACTCTAGAAAAAGAAATATAATAGAACATTTAAATGAATGTTTCTCAAATACAAGTTCTCTGCTTCAGAATTATTCATACAAGTCCAAAACACAATGTTGTCATTCAACTTCCATATAATATACTCGAAGCACAGCCGTAAACAAGGACCAGCTTACAAAGGCTCTTGAAACGAGTACAATCTTATGGTGACAATAAAAACTCGGTCGCAAAAGTAATACATAGTTTACATAGGGGTAACAAGGAAACTGAGTTACGAAGCGTATTTTTTATAAATGCGTGAATAGAATCTCATATTATGAAAGGAATTGAGTTTGTTGTTGTTAGTAAATAGTAAACCCGTACTTTAATCGACTGTTTGTAATAGTAGAACAATGATTTTAATAGCTGACTATCTTTTATTAGGTTCCAGCCCTCAAAGCGTCACAATCACTTGAAAAATGGCCAAATGCTAGTTAGAGTATGAACTCGCTCATGTCTACAAAATATATGTATGACGCCCTGACCAAGATATGGTTCAGTGTTTATATTCTTCTTTTATGAAAAGAGTGTCCATGGAGTTTCTTGCCGGTTCTTCTCCATGAGACCCACTTTTTGGAACCGTGCAACTAGACGTTTCATAAGAGCCTGCAAAGGCCTATTTGAAATAAAAAAAAATTTGATTTTGATTTTGATTAAGGTATTGAATGTATACGATATATGAAATAATCAGCCTATCGATCTCAATAGACCGTGAAAGTGTGACGTCACAAGTCTATTAGAGTTGTGCGCATGCCCATCGTGGCCACAACGGTGAATCCACGCTTGTATTTTATAAAAAATCAATCTGCTAAGGATTAATCTCGCTCTACAAATATTACTTGGTTAAAATATATCTGATAGATAAAACAAAGGTTAATATTATTATTAAGTGCT
Source organism: Anthocharis cardamines (assembly GCA_905404175.1). Taxonomy (NCBI): domain Eukaryota; kingdom Metazoa; phylum Arthropoda; class Insecta; order Lepidoptera; family Pieridae; genus Anthocharis; species Anthocharis cardamines. The sequence continues at coordinate 9,132,927 of FR989963.1, forward strand.
CAATAAACAAAGTTTATATTATTTAGCTTGGTTATAATTTATGTTATCCCATGTGTATTATAGTGTTTATCAAAACATTTTAATACACAAAACAAATTATTTTAAATGTTTGTCATGGAATCCTCCATTTAAATGTATATTGCCTGCCAAATGTAGCCTTTCAAATAAGCTTATGATTTTTTTGGCATAACGCAAATATTAATAAATATTTGTTTTTTTTATTTTAATGATAGAATATAATATATAGAGACCTATTAGGGATAAAAGTAATTTATTTGGAGAAAAAGTTTATGTAGCATTTATTTGAATCAGTATTTATAACTTGCTTAATTTATATTTAATTTCAAAAGCGAGAAATAATAAGTTAAATATATTATTTTATATAAAGTTATAAGACTATGGATTTCTGAACGCTCGAAGTAAGTCGACAGCGTATCATTGACTGATATTCTGTGGCTAGGGTATCACCAATCATTAAGTGAACTTAAAGCTCGTCTGTGAATATCTGATATAAAAAAACTATTATACTTGGTAAGTACATACCATAAGGAACGGAGAATGTAAATGTATGTATGTCCTATAATACATACATTATACATTGATTGGAACTCTTAATACTTAACAATCCACATCCTACATACATCCGGGCTTAGTGGAAGTAAAGTGCTTTGAGTACTCAGGGATTCTAGAACGTACGTTAACTTATACTGACAATAAAAACGTAGACGTGACTTTACAGCTACAAGACTTCCAAAAGCTGAGTACTGGAACTTAACTTGTTCTGTCAATTCGAAGGTATTATCACTGATACTGTTTCGTTAACCTGCATTTTAGCGTGTTTGTTCAGGTGCTAATTAATATTTAGAGATGTAAAATATATTTTAAAATACCTAATTGAATTGTAAAATTCCTTGAAATAAATTTATTTAAACTTTATGTATTTGAATCCGAAATAGAGAGCAGCTAATTTGGCGATGAAATCGATTTTATTTCAAACTATTAATTCATCCCAACATATACTATAACGGAACAATACCCAAATACCAAGGAATTTATATTCGTTTAGATAAAGTTTGAAAAAAAAATAGACTTATAGTTTTCTTAATGCTTATGTAAACCGAGCAACAATACTCAAAGTAATATATATTACGACATATGTCTTGTAACATAATAGAGTATTATGTAATAGAGATTGAAGGTAATTACTTGCCGATGGGACAAAATGGCAGGCACATCCTTTCAATTCAAAAATCCGAATCACTCAAGGATAAATGAATAGAAATCAAGTATGTAAACATAAATGGACAAAATTATTCTTTCTAATGCTTCGTCGACGGAATTATATTCTACCAAAATCAATGAAAGTAATTTCATAGCTTCAATAAGCCCAATAATTTATCTCGAAGTCTATACTCCAATTTAGATTTACGATGGAAGCCTGAGTCGAGTCACAATTATACGTCTATTTTAAATCGAACCACAGTACGTTTCATTTCACTTTACGTGAAAAGAAACGAGGGATCATTTTATGCTGGTCGATTTTTTTTGTCGCCGCGCGAGTAAAGGGAGAATGGGGTTGATTTCACCAATTACGGGAGCCGAGAGGCGATGAGCCCGCTGTCTTTGGAGACGATGGGATATTACCATGCATATTGCATGAGAGGCAATAAGGTGTCAAAGTTGGAAGCCAGTGGAAAAATACGCGATGAAGTATAGGCGTGTGTTCGAGGACATCTGCGCAAATATGAATTTGATGGAATATTAAGGGATTCGGAATTGCTTTTTCGCCTTAAACTCACGCTACCAACTTTGTGATATATTATGATGCTCTGACATTTAATAATGCGTGTAAGTAAATCATATTACGGTTAATTGTTATAATATAAGATGGACATATTTCTTTAAACGACCGAATCAGTTGAAAACTAATTGCTGAAGTGGTTTTATAATTTACTTAGCAAACATTATGTTAAAGAGTTCTTGTACCTTTTTCTTCCTTAGCACCCAATTTTTCATTAAAGCATACTTTGCTTTTTTATTAATACATTTACCTACTTTTTACATTTAATTTAATTAATACGTAAGTCCCATTGTGGGTACATTAGACGAATGCATCAGTCAGAAATAAAATACGCTTACAAACGTTTCTATACTTTAACTAAATATACTCGTATCTTATTCATAAACGTACATATAAGCTTGATATAGCAAAAAAATGTTTTGTTTCTTTCGTTACTTAGTCTTTTTATATTCGAAAGAGCGAGAAAAAACATATTTCAACTATATCAAGCTCATAATACATTTATGAATAAGGCTGTTAGTATTTTTATTATGTTATTCATACAAAACTGCGCGGAGTTCGTTATCCGAGGACACTTTACGTAACATTTTATAGAGGTTATGTACTTAACTGATGAGTACATTATGTGCAAAGCCACCTGATGCCTTAAAGGTGTTTGCTCGCTCAGGAGAATCTAATTACGCTACCGGCTCTTGGGGGAACCATAAATCATACTTCATCATTTCTATTGTGCAATCTTGTTACATATGAACAATTATAATAAGAGCTCGTGTTTTTATAGACTCTGGAGACTCTTATCGAATAAGGAAATGAGCAGGTGGCTTGAATTGATCATAACCTCCCATAAACAACTGTTATACTAGAGAGCAGAAATATAATGAAAAACTTTTATTAAAGTTCCTTAAGGTTGCACAAGTCGCGGGCTCGAACTCACTGGTGGGCGAGGCCAAAAAGCATGCTGTTCTCCCGCACCGCACCGGGGCAGTCATTATTAAGTGAGATGCACGATAATTCATAGTAAAAGGGGCGTCTAAAAAAATACGAAAAAGTCTTTGGAAAATCGAGTTTTATGAAAAAACCATAAATCAATTACAAATAAAAGTTATTGTATTCTTCGATAATCGTGCTTTGTCGGTACCGACTTTGTTTTGAAAATTTGATACTTCTTTTATTACTAATTTAAGCCCAAAGTTGTGTTAAAAAATGGCAATAAAAACGAATCTTTGGTAGCTCGTAACTTTTTAATGGTTTTTTATTTTACCATTCTGTTTCCGTACAGACAAAATTAATAATGAGACAAAACGATATCATGTTTAATTTTGCATGTACGGTGCTAAATAGTGGAGTAATACCCCCCCGAAATTTCTATGGAAAAAATGTCGACTAGTGTCACCTTAAGTCGTACTGTTTGGAAGAAACCAAAAAAAAAAAATTGGTCCACCTTTTGGGGCTCAAAAAGTTTTTGTGGCCGTGGCCCCAGGCGCTTTATGCTATCAACAATCACAGGCTTTCAACATCAACCAGTTTTTGTTATCAACCTTACGTGCCGCCTGCACAGGCTTCAAACATCCTTGACTTACTTGACTTAAGGTCCTATGTCCCCTAAATGGGGCAGAGGGCATCCAGAGTGTTCCGCCAGCCCGCTCGGTCTTGAGCTACCCTCTTCACTTCGCTCCAAGTCTTCCCAATAGCCTTCGCCTCTGCAATAACAGTCCGTCGCCAAGTCTGTTTAGGACGACCACGCTTTCGTTTCCCTTGGGGATTCCAGTCAAGGGCTTGCCTCGGGATATGGTCGGGATCCCTTCGAAGTGTGTGGCCAATCCATTGCCACTTGCGGCGCTTGATCAGGCGGTCAATCGGGACTTCATTACAGCGCTCCCAGAGGTGGTCATTGGAGATTTTGTCGGGCCAGTGTATACCGAGTATTTGGCAAAGGCAACGGTTGATAAAAACTTGGAGCTGGTGGGAAATTTGTTTTGTTACCTTCCACGTCTCGCATCCATATAGCAGTACGGTTTTCACATTGGACCGGAATATTTTTAGTTTGACTCGGAGTGTCAATTTCCGTGACTGCCATATTGGGCGAAGCTGTGCAAAGGTAACTCTTGCTTTGGTAATCCTCGAAGCGATGTCCTCTTCGGTTCCTCCAGTTTCAGACACAACGCTTCCCAGATACGAAAATGTACGTACGCATTCTACTGTCTCGGAGCCGATATATAACGGAGATGCGCTCGCCGTACCACATTTCATTTCCTTAGTCTTCCTGTTGTTGACTTCAAACAATGTTGTTCAAACATCCACTAGTCTCTAAAACTCTGATAGACAGGTACTACAGAAATTGAAAAACACTTAACTATCAACTTGGGAATCGAACCCGGGACACATGGGTTAGCGGACCGCAAGACCACATACGCAGCTTGGATAAATCACCAACGACAGTAAAGCCTAATTTATAGCTTATGTACCTACGCTAAACTAAATAAATTGTAACTTCTTATGGAAATAGGGGGTTTTTAATACTTTGTTTAATGTCTTTATTATGGGGCGGTACATAGCTAATATTATTTTTAACAGCACAAAAATTTTCACTATCACTATACATTAACGCTATTATTCATAAACGTAGTATAAGCTTCTTTCGAATTTCGAATATGTTGCTTTTGTTCGTTCATTCATATTCGATAGATCGAGACAAAACATACTTTAACTATTTCAACTTCGTTTATGAATAGGACCGCTAATTAAAACGGTTTCTGCTTTTGTATTAAAAACTATGGGCAAGACTGTACTGTATTGTTGACACAGTACAATAGAACAAATTTTTAAAACCTAATTGAATTTATGATTTATCAAGATCCTTTACCATGAAAAGTCTATAAACTAGAATGACATAATTAATACTTATTCTATTTCAATTCGGTTCAACCACTTGACACAAATAAAAATAAGCTCTTAAATAATTCAAATTCGTAATGCTATTGAAAAGGAATTAAAAAGCTCACGAAAGTCAACCTCAATTATTATTCAGCGGCCAGTGAGCGCGTCTAATGAAATTACCACAACAAAGCGACAGCAGCGCTTCAAGGGATTGTTTCGCTAATATAAACATCGAATACGATAAAATGCTGTAAGAAAACTCTAGAGACCATGAGAATTTACATTGAAGGAACCCAACTTAACGCTTTTTTTATTCCGCTAGTGTATTCTGTTCCAAGTTTGTAAAGTTTTTTCATGTATCGCAGTATATATGAATGAAATTATTACCTACCTAATGTTCCGATGAGGTTCGAATCCTGTCGAAATCGCTACTCATATAATTTTATTTGAAAGAGACCTGAAGTTTTTCATCATGTTGATGAATGGACCTCAGGATCATTTTTATTTTAAATTACACATTTATCTAATGTATCATATAAGCTTATGTATATATAAGCTTACTTATAAGTTATTATATATAACCCTAGCAACAAGGCAACTGAGTAACAACCGGAGAAACCAATCAGTACTCTCTCAACTTTATCGTCTTTTTAAATGACAGATGCGCAAGAGCCTCACTAGACATTTTGGCCTCGTTGGCCTATTTTGAAATCAAATTAAATTTAGGTATTTACTTTACCTGATATTTATTTTATGCTAATTCATCAACATCAAATGTGTAGAGACAGCTGGTATAGTACTTCTCACTTAAAAATATTAACCCATTGCTACTTTCAAGGCGCCTCATTTATGATTTGATAAAAAAAAAGGTTCGGTAGAACTTGCCATACACATCGATGGGTCGTGGGTTTGAATCCTACCGGGACGACATGAAAATTTTCTGTAAGCATATGTTATCTTCTCCATGTCTAGTAATTTCGGGCATTGAACGGGTGGGAAGAATATCGAAATTCCGAACGGGTAACGAACTACCGTTCACAGATAGAAATACCGTAAAGTGAAGGAAAAAAAATAGAATATTAATCAATGATGCGCTGTATCCCTTTATTATACTTCGAGAATAACTCCAACCGGCGACCCATCGGCAGGTGAATACGCAACATGCTATCATAGTATCGTCGGAACAAGACTTCATTATTATTCCTAACAACACTAACTCTTAATATCAGCCCTTCATCTCACAAAACAGTAATTTTTCGAAATGGACGCCACTTTAATATCAGGGTTGGCTCTATGATAAACGAGGGCCGTATCCGAGCCGCGGTGGAATTAAAACCCTAAGATAATTTACTTGCCAAATTTATTCTGTGCGTTATTGCCGTCCCTAGTGATATTTAGGCCTGATTGGACGTGATATTGTTTCATTATGCGTCCGCAGGTCCTAACTGGATTAAATGAAAGCCTTTTGAATTGTTAAAACATGCTATAGAATTAAGTGGTGATATTTTATCTCGTTTTCACTTCTTTTTCATATTTTTTATGATTAAATAAAAGATGAACGAATCGCCGAATACAATGACTTAGAATTACTGCTATATGTAGTATGTCGTCGCTTAAGTTCTAACACAGTGGAAGTTATGTTTGAACAAATAACGTAACGCATTTCATTCGATAGGGATTCGCAAGACGCATCGTTTGACCAATCAAACACGAGAGTTAACGTGAATGAAACAATTCTTTCATTCGTATATTGAATACACTTTACTTAAAACAGTTATTCGTATATTGAATAAACTTAACTTAACTCTCCTGAAGAGTAACGTATTTAAACATCCGCGATAGAACTTCAGCAACGATGTGTATGTATATTTTGTTTTATTAAATTATAAGAAGAAAAAAGCTATTAATACTTTAATTGTAGCTTTCCTAGCGTGTCACATCTTAATAATTATCGAAAAAGCTTAAGCTTCACCGTCGGTCTAACTATCCTTACCTAAAAAGATATAGAAGTTTAATACGAGAACCAGTAAAGCATCAATAATTTTATTAGTTAATCAAAAAACCTATAAGAATTCATAGAAAGATAAAACACCGTCCTCTTTAAAAACACGTAAAAATAACAAAAGCAATCCCACGAAAATGAAATCAAAACCCTTTTCAGTAGGCCCATAAATAAAAACCGGTTCGTAAATAACTTTAGTGCCCAAAGCGAAGTCTAATGAGTTCGAGAATTGAAACCATTGCTCCAATAACCATTTGTATTCCAACTCTAGGACGGACCGGCCGCGTTTTAATTTACTTACTCGAATTAAAAGTGCGCGTGATTCGAATTGAATATTCGAATACTTTATTTTTATCGTTGATTGAAGACGTCGGGTTTGCTTAGGATCCCATTCGAAATTCAATTGTGTATTCAAGTCAGTCTTAGATATTCCGGTGGCCCGATTCCAAATAGCTCTAAAGCATATTTTGCGAATTGACTTAGACGGGATTGTTTTCATTTTGTTTCAGAACATAAAAAGTTATAGACTTTAATGATACTCGTAGCTGTTACAAGTAAAATCATATTATAAATACATTTTTAAAATAACTATAATACATATTCTATATAGAGGAATAGGGAAGATGCCTATATCATTGGACAACCTGACACTCATACTTATAGTTTGTAGCAAATATGTATTGTATTTTTCTCATTAATTTTTTTTTAATTTTATCTTTTTTTTTTGTATTTATAATTTTTTCAAGCAGTTTGGTTTGTTTAATTTTTACTAGTTTATTTTTTGTAAGGTAAACCAAATTTATTGATGCACTTGGAAGAGCCTAGCAGCCTGAGCTAGGGCTACACCAATTTTTACTATGTACCTAATAAGTACCTAATACCAAAATGTGTTTTTGGGACAACTAAATATTTTTTATCTTAACAGACATCTTAATTTCACAACTCCTTTTCTTAACTTACTCGTATCAAATCAAATGAAAGCGTAAGTAATAAAAGAAAAAGTACAATTTCATATAAAGTCCGCCTTCGATATAGAGTACTTTGCATTCCACCTTCGTCAATATACGAGTTTTTGTTCGAGCCCCGCTTCTGGACGACTTATTGGGAAAACTGGTGATTGATGTTTTTCTTTTGATATTATATTTATTTAGACGAAAATGACTCACTCACTTGATGGTACATATAGTGGTGGAACGCGTATAAAATCATTATTCCAGCCGGGTAACGAACCACCGATTATTATAGATGGAAAAACCGTGGTATATAGTGCGTTTCATAAAAAAGAGGTCCACAGTGCTTCATTGAATAGGTACTATACTGCGGTAAGGTACCAAGCGAGCCTTATGCTCATCTGTCGATATATAACACTAGTAACACGCCCTGGCTTCGCACGGGTGCAACGTAGATGTACACAAAAATAATCGTAGCCAAGAGTAGCCTATGTTACTCGTTGATAATGTAGCTTTCTTCTATTGGTGAAATAATTTTTAAAATCGGTCCAGTAGTTTTGAGGTAAATCGTAACAAACAAACAAACATACCTTTCCTCTTTATAATATTAGTACAGAGTATAGAAGTATAGATAAGAAAACATGTAAAAAATGTACCTATCTGGTTCTCTTACAAGCATACAAAAATATTGTAAAACTTAGTTACATCATTACCATTCAGCATGAACAAGAACGTTGGCTCTCAAAAAACAAACTAGTTTCTATTCTAATTCAGTTTCAAGGAACAATTTCAAAATTTCCTACGATTGCAAGCCCGGCTGTATCTAAAGGCGTTTGAAAAAAACCAGTGGAAAATTATACAGGCCGTAATGAAGTATGTTCTCAATTCACGCTCCGATGGCTTCCTTTAGAACTTCCCCGCATTTCTTACATCTCTTTGGCCCGTTTTGTTAAATATTTGCAGCGAATAAACCCGACGTTCGGTTTTGGCGAGATTATATCAACTTTGCATATTTTTAATTATACCTTGGCTCGCTGCTTCATAGCTTTAATTAAAGTAACATTTCGAGAGTTAATAAGTTCACAGTTAAGGTAAGACTAATATTATTTTAATCAGTTTTCATCTCGCCCTCAGTCCTGTTTAAATAATTATTTTCGGGTCTAGACAAATTTAAATAAAACACACAAATGTCCCCTTAAAACGCTCAATCTATAAATTTCATATTTACTACGTTAATTGTCCATGTATTTGGAGCAAATAAATATCTACATCAACCCAAAAGCATTAGAAAATATAGTAGATGTGTTCCCGGCATTTAAGCAATTCGAAAATCAAGACCACAAAATGTTCAATTAAAATTATAACAGGAAACCTTGGCTTTATTTAACAAAATAATTAAACAGACTATAACTTTGGGGATTTCCAGTGAGAAACGATTGTCCAATATCACTGTGGCGTAATCACAGCAGAATGATTTAGATTCCTTGAATTAGGACGTAGAATTATGTGTCAGGGCATCTCAAGAAAGGGGGTGAAACAATTCATTTAGGAATGGAATGTTAAGTTAAAAAGGGATTGAGAATGCTGTCTTGGTTCACTGAATTGAATTCAAACAGATTTTTATGCAAAGTGTCTTAATTCCGTTCTTCGCTCCTCGTCAGTCCATTCTATTACTTATTCCAAATTACACAATCGATTCTAATACGGTTTCAACTGTTGTTTAGAAAGATTCCTTGCAAAAAGTTTATTTGTATTACATCAAGCCTGAACGGGTCACTACTTAACGTTATAGTACTTCCGTAAGTCTAAACCTTCTAAAATTAATTCAATTTCATTTAATAATTTCAATTTGAACTATTGAATTCGTTAACATAAGTATTATTCAACAGATTTATTATGTAATAATAATAATATCCACGAAAATAATTTATATTATCAAAAAGCTAGTAGTAGATAATGGCTTTTGAAAATAAGCCTTTCAGTGGTGGACACTGTTACGATTTGTAATAAAGAATATTCTTAAAATATTCAGCTCGATGAGACACTACCTGAATTGAAGCTGAAAATAAAAGAGGATAATTAATTAATGAAATAGATTCGACTCTTGGATAAAAAGTTTCATTGACGGAGTTTCGGGACTAATTTTCGATGTTGACATCTCAAAGTCAGTGTAGCCTAAAATCGTATTTTAATTAAGAGTATACAGAGAATTAAATCAATCGTAGTGAGTCTTATTAAAAGCCATGAGTAAGCCTTTTATTCAATGTGTTTTTTCTTTTATTTACACGTAAGTTATTTAGTATTTAGAGGGAACGAGATAGAGAACTTCTCTTACAGAATACCGTGTTTATTAAAAAGACCAACCCCATCATCACTTAACATAACTTAGAAAAGTGACATAACAACTGCTTATTTATAATACAAAAGTGAAATGACGAGATATAAGGTACTCTATTCAGTGCACTACAATCACAATAAATGTCATCAACATATTAACTTTAATTATAATGCCTTAACGCATATCTTATAGAGAAATATGAAATCGATATTGAGGGTCACGTTATTGTATTCTTTATTGAAAATCGCTGGAATCTGCTTTGCTTTTGATACACAACATGTCATATCCATGTCTTTTGTAAGTTTTATTTTATCTATACATATAATAAAAGAGTAGGATAATTTTTTAAGATTCTTGTATTAAATATGTTATACTATCGTTTACAAAATAAAATATTAAGTGTTATGATTACCGATAGATATAATTTAATAATACGTCATCAATGATGAACAATTTATTTATATTTTTATGCAAAATATTCGCTTTACAAAAATATCTTATACATTTTCGACATTTTGCTTCTAAGAAATAATTTATTTGACATTTGACTGCATACACGTTAGCTCTTAATATCGTAGTAGGTATTAAATGGGAACCAATTTAATATTTAAACGAAATAATAATAAATCGCGTTTTAATCCGCGAACTATTTTGTCATTCGTTAAGTCTGTATGTCCGAAGCGCTCGGTAATGGACGGTAATGAGCGACGAAGCCTTATTAAACGGTTGATCGGCGATTCATTAGCCTTTGATCTTTAATGAACGAGTTTTATTTCGTTCGAACTAATTTTATATCGGTGTCTAAAAAAAGAGTCAAATAACGCCAGTTAGTAGGTTTTATCTAAAAATATAAATTAAAAATGATTTAGAGATATATATTTTTTTATTAATACCTTGTTAAAATGCATTTCGTAACATTTTATTTGAATATACAAAATATTTAATAAGGCTAAAATAAAACATAATTATATTTTTATACTAAATGCGGCATGGTTTCCAGGATACTGGTACCATTTCGTTGCGGAATATTTGGGAAAAATAGACAACAGCTCTGGCCTCCCTTGAAGTATGGCCTACTCGAACGGACAGTTTAAAACAAATAGTTGGTGTACAATAGAAGTACAAATAACCAAATACAAGTTACAAAAAAAATATAAATGTTAAAATTGAAATAGGAATAAAGCAATACTAAAGTTACTGAATAAATAAGAAATAATAAAACCTCATATTCGCGGTTGGACCTTCGAGTGTTTAAAAAACTTTCCACCCTTGTTCTTATGGGATGGAATAATTTTCCCTATTTTTCGGGAGTTCGATCCATTTCTACATCACTTTAATATAAAATCTCGTACACTTCTCCATTAAAGATTAGTTTGAGTATTTACCCAAGTTTCACTTTATTCACGTTATAAAAGGCCTTCGATCAAGTTTTTTGCGAACTTTTAATGTGTATGAAAGCGTCCGTTCCCAGAGGAATATGGAAGGAAATATTTCATCTTCTTTAGAAAAGTTAGGTGTTTTTCGCACAAAATATTCACATTATAAAATATAATAAATTATTAATGACGTCATCTGCATCTTTTATTTTAGAAGAGTATGCAGTAAGTGTGACTGGTTAGCGGTAAATAAGTGGTTATTTACGTATGTACATATCATTACTAGCTGACCCGCTCAACTTCGTACCGCGTTCGATTTTAATATGCTATTTTCCCACTTCTATTCTATATACTATGTCACTAATTTGCAGTGGACATCAATTATTACTAAATAGCTTTTATAGTTTTTTTGTGTTTTTGTGCTTTGCTTTTCAAACTTAATAAAAGTTCAGACGTTAAGAAAATAATTTTACACAGTATTCATTGTTACAAAAGCAATGAAAATGTATTCCGAAAGTTATGTATATGTATATAACTCAATCACATTGTAAGAGGTAAACTCAGCTCTTCGAGATCCTTTATAAGAAAAATAATCGTGATTTTATCCTTTAAAAAATTCCAATAACACTCCTCCGAACATTAATGCCAATGTTATCTCAATAAACCGATACCAATTTAAAATCGCCCCACCCTACCGGGATTGTAAATCTCAATACAGATTATAGATTTAATTTGAAATGAGAGGAGCAGGAAGGGGGGAGAGCTAGGGTTGTCAAATGAGATTAAATAGGGACTATAAAAAATATATCAAATGCTCGAAAAATAAAAAGGTCGGCTACACATTATAAAAATACGATTAGTGGCTGATATGACAAAAGCTAGTCAATGATAGTGTATTCTTGAATTTTGGAATCGTTTTTATGAGTTATTAGAATTAGTCTTAAATTTTTCGACCCTGATTCCCGATCGCGACTATATATTTTGACAACCCTGTATGAGGACTACACGTTTGTTGCTTTTATCCGCCGACCATTGTCGACGTTGCGCTTAGCTAAATTAAAGGTAAACTAATTCGCGAAATGGGAGACGAGACGCAGTGAATAGGCTTCCAGTTTAATTAATAAAATTTCCTTCAATTTGAGGATGAATATCGGGCCCGAGATTCAAGTACTTATATCAGGAAGGGAGGTTCTTATTTTTTTATGTAATCGCAATACTAAAATGGATTGTAACAGTATCCAGATGCAAGGTTGGGAAGCTGAGATCATATATACTACAATACCAAAGATTATTATTTTAATACTCACTGAGTTAAAATCTATTTCCCGCTAATTATACAAGTATCGTAACGAAATCATACAACAGTAGAGATAATATACAAAGAAAGTACAGAAAACCTTCAATGATCGATTCCAACCAGCTTAAGTAACTTCCATATTTCAACTCAATAAAACCTTTCACGGGAACCGGGTAATAGTTCATATTATCTCGATGAAATATTGCGACGCTGTAGCAAATGTCTGTACTATCACTATTAATATTATAAATCTGAGTATATTTGTCGATTTGTTCTTATAACTGAACAACAGATAGATAATATAAAGAAATGTAGTAGAATAGTCATCATAGGACATCTCGAAAAAGTGGATTTCTATGTCATTTACATACGGGAAACATTAGGTTCATTAGGTTAGGTATTAGTAGGTTCCAAACAATTATTTTTCACCTTTTGATTCGCCGCGCCCTTCAATGGTAGACAGAACATAAATAGATAGGTACTCTACCACAGCGGCTTTATCTTTAAAATATTCTTAATCCCATTCGAGCTAAGCCTTTTACCTCATATGTATTAAGATTCAGTTTTCTACTATAGTAATTAATCTCAATCAAGCTACGTTCGTACCACGTCGTAGCACCAGGCTACGTTGTAGCACCTACGTCGTAGTACAATGCTACGCAGTGACTCTAAATCGAACTATTATGTATATAAATTTCGATTTATGAATTGATTTGATTATTATTATTTATAAAGGATACTTATATGTTTTTAGTTTACAATTTTTTTTAAATAAATAAAATAAGTTATAAGAAAATTAAACAAATAATTATGTATAAAAATTATAATAAAATGTTTATAAAGTATATTCTATTATCAAGAGTTAAAAGTTAAACGAAAGCTTAAAAATGTTAGATCTTGGAAAATCGATATTGAAACGATTCGATTCAAAAATAAGCTTCACCTTTTTAGCGCAGATATATATATTTTAGTCATATTTAGTCTTATAACGACACAGAAATAAGTACTATCAAGGAGACCTGTTTAAAATTATCAAGCTTCAATAAAAACTTAATGACCGAGTCTATTTAAGATCACGGAGCCTCAATATTTACGCTGAAGCCTAAAAATTTAACACACAATCTTCCTTTATTACTGGATATAAGCTAAAATTTAAGCGAAGTTATGAAGTTAAAAATTCATTTATATTACATTGAGGCAACCGCCTAGACTTTACTTAAGGCTTTTGAATATTACGCGACTTTGTTAAGGTCATTTGGGAAACTTTCGGCATTACAGGCTGTATAAGCTGACAAGCCTTCTTGGTACAGCTATTATTTTTGTTAAACATCCATATCTATACTTCTATACTTACTAATATACTAATACCCTTCTTCTTCTTCCAGCCCTGTTCCCTTTTTTATTTGGGGTAAAAATTTGTATTATTAGATTTTTGTATGTTATGAATAAACTCAAAAATTACTCGACCGATTTAAAAAAAAAATCTCCTTTTTTTTTGTTGTGTACATATACTTTACACCCGTGCGAAGCCAGGGCGTATCGCTAGTAAAGAAACTATCATGAAAGTATTTGAAAAGGCTAGACTCTTATTAAGGTTAACTTTTATTTATATGAAAGTGACATTTAGACCAAAAAACTATGAACAATACTTTATCCATAAAATCAACGAGAAAATCTAATAAAAGCCACAGAATAACAACAATAGTAGGTTAATACATCAATGTCAATAAAAGGGTCTGAAAGGCTAGTAACAAAAAAGTAGAGCTTACACCAGGGTCGGACTAAATTTTGCTTTGTTTATTTATTACGACCTACACCCGGCATGCATTGCAGTGTAAATTAAAAAAATTTTTTTTGGTTTAGCAATGTATAAAGGACAACAATTTTAACATTGATTTATAATCTTAATATATATATAAATCTCCTGTCACGATGTTTGTCCGCGATGGACTCCTAAACTACTTAACCGATTTTAAATTAAATTGGCACACCGTGAGCAGTCTGGTCCAACTTAAGAGATAGGATAGCTTAGAATTTTTGACCATATACATTGCACCCGTGCGAAGCCGGGGCGGATTGCTAGTTATATAAGGTAGACATGTGCTTGAATATATTTTAAATATCTGATATTAACTAGATATAATTTAATAATGTGGCTAAGTTTTTTTCAGCACTTTTTACATAAGATCTCGACGCGACGTACTCTGAAGCACACTGTTGTAAGATATCAGACATCATGATGCAGTGTCGATATATAATTCTTCATGATCGTAGAACGACAGAACAAACAAATAATTGGTGTTTGATGAAAACAATCAAGTTTATATTATAATTACGGCGGTTCTGGTTTTTCGATGCAGTACAACGACTCGTATGTAATACCTAAATTGTATTACGACTCCCCGCATTAATAGTCTAAAGATAATATTAAAAAAGACACCAAACATTATAACATTGCCGAGTTCGAACCCGAACAGATTAGCCGTGTGTTAATTATGCACAAAAAACGACTTCGCAATCTTTAAAACGCTGTTCTTTAGTGGGGCATGGGGCGATCACATTTCTGTGTCTGTTTCATTGATAAAAAAAAAAATTATAGACAAGTAGATCAGAATTCACGTCCTGCCCCACCCATTTTATTTTAAATGTCGTTTCCCCGTGATTCGAAACTGGGGCCTCCGCAAACGCAACGTTCTTACCACTGAACTGCGGCGGCAATCTTTCATATCATGGTTATTAAGTAGTTTTAAAACAAACATAAGTATAATAATTAGGCGTCAATTTATCGGGCTTCCTCATTCATCATTAACGTCAAAACGTCCACGTAATGTTGTAGCGACATCTATCATCTGCGGCTAGAACCAGCACAAAGACCTCAACATTCCTGAATCGCGCTACAGAAGTGTTCCTGAGCGCTGAGTATACAACACCCCGACGTCAACCACCTAGGCCTTATTGTAGATTGGATGAAGAGCATGTAGCGACATCTATGATCCGCTACAAGAATCAATACAAAGACGTCTAATCCTGAATCGCGCTATCAAAGTTTCTGTGCGCGCTAAGTATATATACATATACAACATCTCGACATCAACCACTGGGGCCTTAGGGCCGGCCAGTCAGTGGTTCGACTGGTCGAGGATCCTCCCTTTAGGTTGGAGGAAGAGCACACCTCCCTTCCTCCACAAGCACATCTTCCTTCCTCCACCATATTTACAATTACTATAAAATTCAGAGATACTAAATACTCAAGTAAGGATTAATCATCTTACTCATAATCACAAGGCTTTAACATTAAAATAGCACACTACAGTAACAAAATTATATAAAATAACATACGGGTTTAATAAGTACAGTTTGGGCCGCAGCCAACGACAAACTGATGCCAATTATAAACCGGAGAAACAAATTAAATTTAAATAAGTTCCGCCCTGATCTCGCCGGGTTAATTTCTATTTGCCTCACTCCAAACTGAGTTGGTATCAACACTAGATACATTATTTGTAAGGAAGGAGTTTAGTCAATAGTATTATAAAGTGAATATAAATATTATAAATAGTAGGATTTAATATTTGTTTGTTACGATTGGCCTCAAAAACTACTCGACCGATTTTTACCATATGTACCATTTTTTTTTGTGTACAGCATTCGGAAATCCATAAACTGAAACGGAAATGCGTAACATGCACTATTCCAACTATGAACGATTATTGTAGTCTGATAAAATGACAGGATTGATAGGCTATAGCTGAAAATCAGCTTAGTAAGTTTATGACGTGAGCTGACCACATAATGTTGATACAGCAGCCTTTTGACTAGTAAGCATTTAAGTTTTAGTTTTTCTGTTAAAAAATGTGGTGTTAATTCTCTTTCTCTCTCTCAACTCTAAAAAAAAATACTATTTCTTTATTACAATATTTTAATCCTGGGATTTAAAACGCTTGTAGTCAAATACGCAAGCGTAATTGCACAGTAAATCTGCTAAAATATATGGCGACACCAATTAGTCCGGATTCTAGTTCGCTTTTACAAAATAATTAATGCGTTTACTTTCGTTATATTTCTGCAACAGAAATATCTATTCGCGACTAAGAATTTTATAGTGTATAGACTCGACTTTTGAATATATTCATAATTAATCTACCGCGATTCATAAATATATATTAAATGTTGGGTTTAAGTTATTAATATATATATATATACAGATTTATTTATTTTTATTTCAGATGTCATGCACCTGCCAATAAAAATAGACGCAGCACCGCCCTTACGTGGTGTAGCACAAGCTGAGTGGTCTTCTTCCAAGAAAGTATTTAGTTTTAAGTTTAATATAGTTTTATCTCTATCGTATTTGTATTTTAAGGATTAAACAAGTTTCAGTTCGTGTGATGTAAAACATACATTTTAAATTTAGGTATAATTTAATTCACGTTTCAAAACAATTGTATATCTAAAAGTACAAATGTAAACGTAAAACTATGTTTTCGATAAGTACGTTTTCGTACTTCAGACCACTTTGGGAGAGACGAAAATGTCGACATTCCGTTCAAAACATTGTTTCTGGATTCCATCCATAGTACTTTACAGTACATAATATACCGCCTTTCAACTTCATTTTCAATTATCAAAGTAATAATAAAAAAATACTTTGATATTCTGTGGCTGGAATTTCACGTACCATCAATTGAGATTTATGTACTTTCTTTGCGTCTTGATGTAATCACAGGTTCGATCTTGCCTAGAAATATTTCATTTATAGATGGAAAAGAGTGAAATGCCTACTGCGCGTTCGAAAATTCGTGGGGGCAGCTAGTTTGATATAAAAACTACATGCACTACGCTATAACAATTTCATATATTTAAGCCGCTGTAAAATGTTAAGTGTTAGTTGCTAGTATACAGCTAGTGTAGGACATTACAAGACCCATACCAGGCATTTTTGGGAACAGCCATAACACTATTAGTGTAATAAGGGTCTTTTCAACCCATTATCAGCGAATTCTGACGTTGAATCGGCAACAAACCTTTGTACGGGTTTTATATAATAGTAATGTTGACATATGATTAAGAATATTTTTTTTTCTTTTCCGTGTGTCTGTTTCTATGTTTTTATATTTCTGTATTTTTAGTGCAATAAAATTTTAAATTAATAATTATGAATCTGTAGTCAGTTGTTTTATCAGAATTTTCTTGTCCATTTTATTTAATTGCGTCGATATTAGAGTTGAGTGTAATAAAATATGGGTATCATTTAAGCTATCACCAATTTAATTAGTTTTGTGTTTCTTAAATAATAGGGTTTGTCCTCAAAATAGTAGATCTGTCACCAAAATGTAGTCACCAAACAATGCAAAATCAGTTCCACAATAAATCACCTAAAATCCTGAGATATAAGGTCTAGTACCAAATAAATGTTTTATTAAGCCAAGTAAAATAAGTAGAATTCGGTTCTGGCACTCGTCGGCCGCTGCTGCGGCACCGCTCGCTTCGCTCGCTCGACTCGTGCGCGGTGGTCACCATACCAACATAACCTAACCTAGAACTTCAAAACTAGTCGTTATTATAAGAACGAAGTTTATATTCATGTAATGCAATATAATTTTATTGGTTATCGATCTCTTATTTTACACATATATTAACATTAATTTGATATAATTCATACCTGGGAACAATTTTTGTTTATCTGAGAACGAAAATATTTCGTGGCGATAGATCTATTTATTAGGTGATACAACTTGATGACAAATATAAATTTTGGTGATAGAAAATATAGTTCCCATAAAATATTAAAAAACCCCACTGCAAACTGACGGCGGAATACTAAAAAAGTAATTAAAATGTTTGTATCTTTTAATTATCTATACTAACGAAAGTGACAGCAATACTTTTAAGTGAACCTTTATGAATTTTGGACACTCCCATAATTACTGGACACTGGCAATGGTCATGGAATCCTTTACAAATGGGAATAGCTATCACAATAAAATATGAAGAATCTCTCTGATAATTTTTCTTCAACATTTTTTTCTTGTTTCCCCCGGATTCAAACTCGCGACCTCAAGTGCTAAACGCAAAGCGCATACCATTGTCACATGGAGGCCGTTAATATCAAACAAGGTAACGCTAAATCTCTAATAACCTAAGACACATTACCACCATTCATTCATTAAAAAATAATGGTCAAGGCGAAAGTGGTATGTAAGGATCGGAACTTATGGCATTCTGTGATCTCTGCCTATCCCAATGGGAAAGAAGTGTGATGTATATGTAGGTATGTAAAAATATAACTATTACTCAGTACATTGTAACAGTGCAGTTTAGCCCCGGTGATGTCTGGGAAATAATATGGGATCATTAAATCGCATTAACCCGATCCGCTTAGGCGTGATGATTACAAAGCGCTTATAAATTCAAATTAACTCCTGAATACACAATAAATCATTTATCAATCACGAATCGTGTTTGCGTTGGTTCCGAATTGTCACTCGCAATGTTTAAAATCGTCGCCCTTATCTGATATAAACTATTAAATTTCAATTGGCGTATGAAGTGGGTTATTAATTAGTTTGGCCAGCGATTACCTGAATTAATTGGATAATCCGATATAAATTCAACGAAGGCTTGGCGAGCGATTCTGTATTACTGCTCGATTACACAACCGTGAGCATTACTTGGTATTTGTTTGGCTTCGGGGCGCTGTTTCATGATTGTTTGCGAAAACCTATCCATCTGACACCACAGTTTCCATTATACGGCGGTAATATTATTAATAGATATTTTTTTTTTTTTTTTTTTTTTTGAGGGTAGGATTCGTAAAGGGAATACGTCATTTTACGCGCTCGTAAAATATTATTGTTTATTATAGTTTTCAGTTCATTTAAGTGCATAAAAGTATGTTATAAAACCCTGTAGTACCTACCGCGTCATTTCTCCAATAAAAGTTTCTTTATTACATCACTTATAACTGTGCATTCAAAACATAACCTATCAGTGCACTACACTTGTTCTTAGTTTCATCTAAAATGGAGTCCGTACAGTCTATTTCGGAACTATCTGACTTTTTCCAAAGGAAGATGGCTGAGTTTCATCAAGATTTGCAGAAGGTGTCAACAGCAGCAGGATCCACCTCAACTTCTCAACTGGCAGCAGACTTCTCTCTCTTTCGGACCTTTGTTCTCAAATCATTAGAAACTCTGCAGGAACAAGTAGCTGTACTGGCTAAATTGCATGACCAGCAGGAGACCGATTCTGATTAAGTTTAGTGACACCTCCATGAAAGAAAAAGTCTGGTCTTTGAAAACTGCTTTTAAAGGCTCTGGTTTCACACTTTCAGAATTTTTAACTAAAGAGCGTCACCAAATATTTATGGCAGCTAGGAAACGTTTTGGTGTAGCCAAATGCTGGACTTATAACGGACGCATATTCATGTTAGGATCGGATGGCTTGCGGCATCGCATAGAATGTAAGGCAGATATTGAAAGAATTCCTGCTGTAGATCCCCCACTGCAAGCTTCTACTTCCGCTGCTCAGGCAGGAAATACTAACAAGACTGTTCTACGCAGCAAGAGGCTTATCAGGGCTAAGTGATGTTTATTGTATCATCACATTATAATATTAGTTCTCCATAATATGTTATTGTACTGGTTTGTGTTTGAAAGCGATACTTTTTATCCACTGATATTATTATCTATTTTTACACCTACACAGTTTTAGAATATTTTATTTTTATATACTCTCTTTAACTTTTTACAATGCTGGTAGGTAATGATTAATTTACTTATTATTATGCTTTTGTGATTTATTTTGTCACATTGATTGTCAGTTGTCATAAGCGAAGTGACAATTGACAGTTGTCTATTATTGTTGGTGTCACAGAGTAAGCAATAATGCAGTGTAATTTATATTATATTGGTTTCACAATGTAAAATTATTTTCTTGTTTGTATTACTTTTACTTTTTTCTCGTTTTTTTTGTTTGACGCTGATGGTACGGGGTAAAGCGATACTTTTATTTTTTATTTTAGTAATTTTTTTATTTTTTCTTTTATTATAGTATAAGTGTATTTTTTGTTATTATAATATTTTAGTTTATAAGACTTATTTAGTATGTCAACCTATGATAATTCTGAGTCTGAAGATAATTCTTCCTATGTGTCTGCTGAATCTTCAAGTGATAGTTTTCATAGCATATGTTATACGCCGCTGAACGATACTCTTTCCTCTTTTTTCCTTGATGTCTCAAAACATTTTAACATTGTCCATATAAATGCTCAAAGCATTCCGTCCCATTTTCCAGATTTACTTGCTTCATTCGATTCCACTACTATCCATGCTATTTTAGTATCTGAAACATGGCTAAAACCATGCCTTCCTTCCAATAGTTACTGCCTTCCCGGGTTTCAACTTATACGTCATGATCGTGTTGGTAGAGGTGGAGGTGGAGTTGCTATTTATCTCCGTTCTCATATACCTTACACTATTGTTAGCACTTCTCCTCAGCCCTCTCCTCCCGATATGGCTGAACATCTCCTTATTGAACTTACTCTTTCCAACTCTAAAATCCTCCTTGGTGTATTTTATAGCCCCTCCCTATCTGTTGACTACTTTACATCCTTTGAAAGCATTCTTGATGCTTTCACACCGTTATATAATCATGTTATATTTATGGGTGACTTCAACACATGTCTCCTTAAAGATGATAATCGGAGTAAAAAATTGCTTGCTCTCCTTAATGCTTTTAATCTTTCTAACGTCTCACTTAATCCAACTCATTTCCTTCCTGGCTGTAATCCTTCTCTTTTAGACCTCATGATAGTCTCATGTCCTGAACTTGTTTCGAAACATGGGCAATCTTCCGCTGATGCTTTTTCCCATCACGACGCTATCTTTTTATCATACAAAATACGTCCACCTAAAGTTAAGCCATCTATTGTACTTCTGCGTAATTTTGTTGGAATTGACACGAAACAACTCTGTTCAGATGCTTCTGATATTAATTGGGATAGTTTACTTAATTCGGACTCTATTGATGCCAAAATTTATTTATTTAACGATCATATTTTAAAACTGTATGATAAACATGCACCTCTCAGACCAGTTAAAAAGAAGCATTCACCTGCACCTTGGCTTTCCGAAGAAATCGTCTCTATAATGAAGAGGAAAAATCGTGCCAAGGCCAAACTTAAAAGCGCTACATCTGATGTTGCTAAGGAAAGGTATAAGAGTATAAGAAATCGTTGTAATACTTTATGTAGAGACGCACAACGACGCCACTTTCATTCGTCTGTCGAGAACGGCGACACGGCTAAAATATGGAAATTTCTTAAAACCTTAGGGGTTGGTAAACCAGTACAAAAAGTTCCTGAATCTCAAATAAATATTGATTCCCTTAATCAACATTTCTCTTCTACTTCTTCTCCTTTAAACGATACTTATCGATTTAGTACACTGTCTGATCTTTCATTGCTACCAACCCCTACGTTTCCACCGTTCATTTTTACTCAATTTACCGACTGTGATGTTAAGAAGAACATACTATCCATAACCTCTAATGCTGTTGGTTGCGATCTTGTTAGTCGTAATATGATCATCCCTATCCTTGACATCATCATTCCTATCATTACCCACATCCTGAATTTTTCCATTAGTTCTAACACTTTTCCTCTCGCGTGGAAAGATGCTCAGATAATTCCTCTCCCTAAGAAGCCTCATCCCAGTACTTTTTCCGACTATCGCCCTATTTCCATATTGCCCTTCCTTTCCAAAGTCTTGGAGCGGTTAATCCATGAACAACTCAGTATCTTTCTGAATAAAAACCGCATCCTTAATCCTATGCAATCTGGTTTCCGTCCTGGTCATAGTACGGCTACAGCTCTCGTTAAGGTTACCGATGATATACGTTTCGGTATGGATAACAAGCAGCTAACAGTTCTCACCCTTTTAGACTTCAGTAACGCATTTAATTGATGACTTTGAAGTTCTCCTAGCCCTGCTCCGTTCTATTAACATATCTCCAGCGGTGATTGAGTGGTTTCATAGTTACCTGAATGGACGTCGACAGCGTATATTGGTTGATGATAAACACTCGTCATGGTGTTCTGTTGCTGCCGGCGTTCCTCAGGGTGGTGTGTTGTCTCCTCTTTTATTTGCTCTTTTTATTAATTCTATCACTAATTCTCTATCTTCGCTCTACCATATGTATGCCGACGATTTACAAATATACTCTCAAGCAACTCTGGAAGATCTCCCTATTGCTATATCCAACACTAATGCAGATTTGGATGCCATAGTGAATTGGAGTAAATATTATGGCCTTACTATCAATCCTAAAAAAAGTCAGGTCATAATAATTGGTAGCCCTCATTTTATCTCCCGAATTGACTGGACCTGCTTGAGTTCTATTATAATTGATGGCGTTGTGATTCCTTTTAGTAATTCTGTCAAAAACCTGGGTGTATACTTAGATTCAACGTTGTCTTGGACGAAACAGATACAGGAAGTCAGTAGTAAAATGTATGCTACATCGAGTTCACTGAGGCGCCTCTCTCACTTTCTGCCAATTCCAACAAAAATTATGCTTGCCCAATCTCTTTTACATCCTCTCCTAGATTATGCTGATGTTTCCTTTCCAGATCTTTCAGAAGAGCAGTTAAATAAACTTGAGCGTCTCCAAAATTTCTGTATAAGGTTCGTATTTGGTCTCCGTAAATACGATCATATCTCTGAATTTCGCAAAAATCTCAAGTGGCTTCCCATTCGACTTCGCCGGGATTCTCACATACTACATCTCCTCTATAAAATCCTATTCGATCCCAAGACTCCTCCTTATTTAAAAGAAAAATTTCAATTTCTTAATTGTGATGCGCATTCGCTGCGATCCACTGATAGACTTACTTTGCGTGTTGTTCCTCAGCAAACTGTTTACTATGGACAGTCGTATGCTGCCACTGCGATTCGGCTGTGGAACTCTTTACCCAATAATATTCGGTTGGCACAGAATCTGGCTAAATTTAAAAAACTTATTAATGAATATTTTCTTTCAATTGAGTACGGCCCGAATTAATTTGTATTTTTTTCCTCATATATTATAGGTTATAATTAATTTTCCTTACTGTTTATAAATAGTATTTTAGATTCAGGTAGACATTTATATTATTTAAACTTTTTATATATATCCTATATCCCACACCTACTCTTCTATTATTATTATTTTTCTCTTTCGCTTTATCCAGATAAGGGTTGCCTGGAAGAAATTGCTAATAAGCAATAAGGCCGGCTTTAATGCCTTAATTAAGATTAGTTTTTTAAGTTATTTTATGTTTGTATTATAGTCTAAGGTTATTAATAAAGAGTTAAATAAATAAATAAATAAATAGATAGATAAGACGTTTATTCACAATTACACAACAAATAACAACTTTAATTAACTAAAAGTATAACTTATCCTAGTATATACTAATAATAATAAAGTAGTATATATGCTAATATTATAAAGTAGAAATATTTGTATGTTTGTAATGAATAAACTCAAAAACTACATGACCGATTTTATAAAATAGAAAGCTATAGACATATAATCAGCGAGTAACATAGGCTATTTATGAGTAAAGTACATCTAAATTGAAATGAAATGAAATTTAATTTATTTTAGAAGAAAACTTTACCACACATAAAAAAAAAATATGAATACAATTGTTAGACAAATATAGCTTAATCTTAAATACACAACCAAAATCTTAATAACCAAATGAGCTGTGGTACTGGTCTTCTAAAACTGGAATCTACTCAGTTACAGTGCTCATACTTTAATTAGCAGAATACTGGTTTTCAGTAACCCCATTGTGTGACATTTGGAGTCGTGCGAAGCCGGGGTTACTATTGATAATCAAGCGAGAAAATTTTACATTCTACAGATCTAATACAAAAATGAAAACTCGAGTCTGCGAAATTTACTTAAATAAAGTCCATTTTCAGACCTATACTTAACTTTGTTTCTTCCAAATTCTCTCGAGCCAGAACTCAATATTCAAGAAGTGAGGCTGTTGAGAGTTGAAATTCTAAGTCAAAGTAAAATGGATCTTATTGGCTGGAGATAAAGTTAAAAGTGTAACAAATATACTTTGTAAAGGTTTACACAGTTAAAGACAACAAATGCAACGGTTTGAAATAACGGCATCAAGAGCACCGTTGGGTTTCATTTGATAAATTGGTTGCTTCACACACAACTTATATAATTTGTAGAAATCTCAATAAACAAATTTATATTGTTTTGATTTTATTTTCATATCACTGATTAGCTTTGTGGCGTTAAGCACGCTTCAATCAATATCTTCTTTAATGTTCTATTGAAGTACTACGTATATTTGTTCGTCCTTAAATATCATTTAATTGTTAAGGAATTGAGAACTACTGTTTTCGATTTTTATTTTGGGATTGGTAATTGTTTCTTTATAATTTACTCTCCAACGTGCATTGTCTACTTTATATAGGTAAGAAACCATTTTGAAAATTGTAGTTTCTTGGTTTGAATTATGGAATGATATACAAATATGTTCTAAATAAAACTTGTTAAGGAAACATCATATTATCTTAAAATATAACTAATTTTAAACTAGACTTTATGTACTACTTTATATTTGTTAATATTTCACGTCTTTTGTATGTTATTATTTAAGTGATGCTGTTTTATTAATAATAAATAAATAAACTGTTCCATTTCCATGTATTTCTTTTATATACATTGTAAGAATAACTTTTTGCGGTTATTTTAGAGTCCAAAAGTATAAATATACGGGATTAAAATATTATTCAACAAACAGTAGCGACATGCTCGAGTACAATTTTAATTAACTGCAAAAATATCCACATATATTAAAAAAAATATTTCACAACACACCGCACCGCCTCTTGGGGTGCGAAGTATAAAAATTGTTACAAATTGCAACAAAATGCTGAAGTAAACCATTTATTTATCAAGTAGACCGTGGCTGTAGTAAGGCTGTTTTCGGGTGTTAACCTTTTTTTCTAATAAGGAAAAAACTTCCGTGAACTCTTACGAAGGGTTTTTAGGTCGGAAAAATTAGAATAGCACGTTGTTAGAGAATATTAACCCGTGGAAATTAGGTTTTTGGCGCGAGCATTACTTATTTTGCAAGGATACTTTAGTTTCAGTAGATAATAGACAACTATTTCCAAATATTTATAATTTAAAATTTTATTCTAATTATACGAAAAAACTATGTATATGACCACTTCGAATATCAAACGGGTGATAGGAATATCGTAGATTCCGTCTGGGTATCAAACCACCGTTCATAGACTGAAAATCGTTGAAGTGCCGATTTCGTGTTTCGGTTAAACCAAATTTCCAAATACTAGAAGTAAATATAATATGGGTCAACGGCACATCAGTTGTGGCTATGTACCCATTAACTACGATATCTGACGTATTAAAATGTCATCTCAATTATTTACTTGTTCAAACAAACAGAAATATTGCATGAATTAATGCATGCTTGATAACTGTTACCATGATGGGCTTATTTCGACAAACAGTTAAAGTTATATGTAGCAAAGTTTTTATAGCTCATAATGATTTAAAGTTCTTCCATAGATAAATGCTCCGACAGTACACATTCTACAAATCGTTCTGCCGCATGACCGCCACGAGATATCTCGTGGACGAGAGAAGACAAACTAAGATGTAAGATATCTCGATATATTATATCTCAACATCGACAATTTTGATAGAAAAATATATCTATTTTTGATATTAAAAGTCGAATTTTATGTGTAAGTGTCATGGTAGACCTGTAGGGCTATTCACGATCATTCGAAATCGATCCGCCCGGAAAGCTACGCTCTCCCACTGAAAGTTGTTTCGTATTTACCGGATATGAAAATGGTATTCACAATTCCCATAGGATTGAGCATCGGCATTCTTCGGGAGTTTCCGATTAGAATCTTAGTATAAAATGATAGAAAGCTTGATATATCGGTACGAAATCTTGTAATATCGGAACGGAAAGTTTTCTGATGATCGTGAATAACCCTACTGAAAGGAATAAAGCTAATTAAGATAAACCTAACAACAATGCTACAAATTATTAGAAATCATATTACAAGTACCAATCGTTTGACAGCAGTCTGGAGTGAACTAAAACTTGAAGTAAATAAAGCCTGTATTATATTTGGCTACTTAGTATATACATATACTTAGTATGGCTCGCTACACCCGAGTATCGAGTAGTTATGAATTATTTACTACGGAAATGCACCGGGCGGGCGTTTTTATAATATTAACTCGCTTTACTTTCCGTTTGAGTTTAAACTTCGAGGCTAACAATATTAGTGCGAGGTCAATAAATTTGCTCTTAGTTATTTTAATAATCTCTTTGATAAATTTGTAGTTTGTGTAATCAAGCAAAAAATTAAAGTGCACAGTGAATATTAAATATTTTATATATTTGTGTTTTCTTTTGTGTTGACGAGTTATTTGATATTAAATTAAAAACATATTTTTTAATAATATTAATTACTAACGGACCTAACAGACGTTATCCTTATCAAACGGTGGCTTCGATAAAAAAAAAATCGTTAAAATCTATTGCAGCGCAACTGGATCATTAATTTGATCTGCGCTGCGCTGTCGACCTAATTTTTACTTCGAGCATTCGAAAATTCATAGACTGATACCGAAACGCGCAATGTGCACTTCACGGTTTCCACAAAACCGGTTTTAGCAAAACATTAGTAACTAATGCACTTTTAGAAATGCCACTCACTAACTGACCCTAAATATCCATTTACACTATGTAAGTTTCTTGCTAACACGTAACATTCTCGATATGTTATACACGTTTTGTTTCGATACTTTTCTTGGTGTAAACATCACATAATATCCGCGTATAAACAGTTGCTTACAATTCTTGGATGTCAATTATTGTGCATAAATTATTGCGCTTGAATGTATGGCAATGGCATAATATAATGGGCCTTAACTCAAAATTTTGCCAAAATTCGGAGTTAAGTCTAAAGGCGCGATATGTTTAAAATAACCAAATAAGCCTTTTAACCGAATGTAAATTGAAAACCAATCAAAAATTGTAATTGAAGAAATAATCTTAATGGATCCGCTTTTCACTAAATCAAAATATCCCAAATTAATATATGACTGGTCGGTGAAATTAATTAATTATTGGATCTGCTCAATGGCCATCCGAGTGATATAATACACTCGACAAAATTATTAGGCAACGTCCGATATCAATTAACAATGCTTATTTGTGAATTTTAATGATTACGAGCTAAATTCCCGTTATTTAACGCCTCAGTTAAATGTTGAACAAATATTTGATGGAATGATAAAAAATTATATTTCAAGATCTTAACAAAAACTTACGTTGTAACACAAATGATAAAATATCAAATATTATAACTAAAAAAAAATTAAATTTATTAGAAGATGTGTGGCAGTAGAAAAAAAGAACAAAATATTTGATGTGCATCTTCTGGTGTTGGTTATGCGGATGAATTGATACCGATTCATGTATTTGTACATATTTTAAAATAATTATATTTTCTTTCATCCCTGAATAGGAAAGCGCCTGTTATCACACCTGGTGAATAGTGCTGATGTGGGCTACGATGTTAATGACGCATATTCATCAGATGCCTGCATATTTTCTTAAAAATATCCATGTTATACAGTTAGGTACTTGCGGTATATCTACCAGATAAGGGTGAAACACTATACACACGAGTACATCTACGTTTATGAAGCATCTACTATTTTATTATATGTACAGTGTACACCTACCGTAGAATCGAAGAGTATACATTACAAATATATAACAGAATGCATGCGGGTACTGGCTAGTATATAATTGCTATGTTTTTATTTTTATTTGGAAGATATTTTAAAAGTGCAAAGTGTTTTTATACATATATGTATATATATCGGCATAAAGCCGAAACAAGGACCGTTATCATACTTAAAAGAAATACTACAAAAGCAAGAGCCAAGCTTTAACCACAAGCGTTGATCTCATAGAAAACTAGACTGCTTTAAGAAATAGTAATATTATACAAAGCTATGCTAATAGTGTCCTGTACAAAGGAGCCCATTTGAAAGCAATTTCTATTGCTACGCTTTGTACATTTTATTTAAGCAAGTCTTAACGCTTCTCCTTAGCGTTTCTCAAACCGTTTGTGTGCTTGTACAAACAATTACGATGCTAGAGTTTGTGATATACACAGTTACAACTATATACATATATAAAAATATGAAAATCTCGTGTCAAAATGAGTGTCACTCCTCCGAAACAGCTCGACCGATTTTTATGAAATTTTATATGTATGTTGGGTAGGGATGAGAATAGGTTCTAGAGTATATTTTATACCGCTAGATGATTAGGTGTCCTATCCAGATTTTTTTTGCTATCGCTATATTCTATATTTATGACGCATTTGATTTGGTCGCATTTTCTTCATGGTGCGAAGCTGGGACGGACAACTAGTATTACAGTAGTTTATATTTCGTTATTTTTTGAGAATTAAAAATTATGATGTAGTATCGAAGCCTCATATGACATGTTTCTAAATTCTTTATACGGTCACCGTTTTATCTAAGAGATTGTAATCTACGCAAAATGTAAATTCATATCCCTATCTTTCGTCGTAAAAGAAGGCGCGTGACTACATTGTTTATGACTTGATAAAAAAGAGCATCACTGTTTTTGCATTTTACGTGCTCCAAAAAATCTGTAAACGAGTCCCGTGTTATTTATTCAGTACAACATAAATCAAATCAACACGTGCGTACGACTTCACGTACGGGGAGTTAGTGACGCATTGCGTTGGAAGGGGTAAATAACGTTTAATATTGTCTACCCACCATTATACGGGAAGAAGCTTTTTTGCCATTTCTCTTTACTTTTTCTTGATAAATGACAACAATTTATATTTAGAAGTAAGTTAATGATAGTCAGTAAGATTTAGACATGGTAAAATGTCATCAAGAATCTTGTAATAAAATTACCTTTGACTGAATTTTGAGTCTTTTAACCAGGGCTCGGAACCGGTTAATTTTTATTTTCCAAAATACGTGTCTGATTGAGATACCACAATATTAGTTTTAAAGAGTAATACATACTAAACTTACAACACTATTTTTTTCAGTAAATATAACTAAAAACAAAAGAATATTCAACAAAAACCTTTAATTTTTCGGTTAAGCTCCCATAGTAAATTAAACGGTTTCCGAGCCTTGCTTTTAACACACATAAGTTGGTATCACAATCTCAAGGGGTTAATCGTGATGGAAGGCTTAAATATTTTATATAACAGGTAATAAAAAATGCGACCCGAAAAATAGACAAAAAACTTTAAAGTACACATTATTTAATATATATCTTTGTGCAGGATTTGTCCGTGTGGCTGGTCCATCAGGGGAGCCCAGAGCTGGTACCTATTTCACCCAGCGAATCAGCCTCACCATTCAGCGAGGAAATAGTACTAGTATCCTGGGAACCATGCCGCATGGCAGTTTTCTTGAGGGTGTATATGTGTTATAATTAGTTAAGATTTAGTTATTGCTTTATTTTTATAATATTTTTATATTTAAATAAAATACTGTATACCGGATTAAAGTTTTAATTCGGTATACAGTATTTTATTTAAATGTGTGATACTCGCGTTAATAAAAGACAATATAATATTTTTATAGTTAGTCATAATAAGGACATTAGATATAATTTAACATTGTATTTAATAAATAATTTTATATGTATCATAACTAAATAACAATATGAATAATTCATAAGCACAGTTAATTTTCCGCAATACTTGAAATGAGAATACATTATTGGGTACTATTGGGACGATCCGAGTCGCATCTGCAGGTTTATGGGCACGATTCCCCAGACTCCGAGTATCAATAAGAGCCGATGTTGAAGTTATATGGACATTGGTCAGTTCGGACGTTGTTACGGTCGGGTTTCACAATAAAACTCGAAAAGTAATTTTATCTAGGAAATCTCCAGTTTCTTTATAAAGTCGTGGTTTCGATATACAAATTGAGTTGTAGTTGGAGTTGTTATCGTTGAAATAAGGAGTTGGTGAGTGAAATGTTATACTACAGCTGTTGCGCCGAACGGATTTTTCCTTACAATTCAATGTTATTTGATAACCGATGTCCAATTATACAAGCATTTTCCTGTATAAAAAACATGTTAAAGTTAGAAAAACTCTTTCAATATATCAATATTTCTAAACTAATATTATAAAGAGGTAATATTTGTTTTTTTGGTACGATTTAAACAAAAACTACTCAAAAATTCATTCACCAATAGAAAACTACATTATCAGCATCCGTGCGAATCCGGGGTGTGTTTCTAGATTGGAATAAAATTGGGCAGACATTATTACGTTAAACGAATGTGCTATTAAAATTATATTTATTGGATCTAATTACGATATGGTCTTCATCTAATCATCGTATAAAACTTCTCCTTGAAAACCTCTATCTATTTATGAAATACTCATTAAAATTCGTTGCGTAGTGTAAAAGATCTAGGCGTTCAGAGAGACAAACAGCGGAAAGCGACTTTGTTTTATAGTATATAGAAATGAACGTACATCGATACTTTCTTAAAACCGTTCGACACACAGCAATAACAATTTATAATGAATCTATCCGATATATAAACTTCTAATCGATTATTGCTTCAGATTCGGGGACAGAAGCGAGGACAAAGTTCCAACTAACGATAACAAACGTACACTAAATCCACTACGAAGCTGGTAGAATTGTTGGAAAAAATATGGCCAGAAGTAATCCCACGCGCTGCAACAAAGTAAATTGCGAATTTAACGCGTCCATTGCGGATTATACTATGGCAAGTTTCGTTAAGTTCACATTTCTTGTTGGTTAATGTTGAAAAACAAGAAAAACATCTGAATAAGTGTCGGATTAAGAGCGCGCTGCAATGAATAATTGATATCGGATTACGAGTATTTATCTTTTTAAATAGCCCTTCCTTTAAAAGACGTGGGTAGAATTTTATAGGTACGTTTCTTTCGGTTCTGAATTATCTGTGTAGATTTATAAATAACTAGTGATCCGCCCCGGCATCTCTCGAGTGCAATGTAGATGTAAAAAAAAATACTTTATAACCTACATATACTCGTATTACTTGCTGTATTGTAGCCTTAGTATCTGACATCGGTGTATGTTTGAACCCAAAAATGTGTCGCTTGGCCGTTTCGAAAGAGTGACGTAAACACTTCTATGGTCTTATAAAGAGAAAATAATTCACTAACTAAGCGTTAATTTTGTGCCAATAGATCCTTGAGTAACGAAAATACCCCCACACATATTTTGACTAAGGTGTCGGGTTTGTAGAAAACGTAAGAGCTTGGCTCTCCATAAGATCGGATAACTTTTTTACAATGCAAGCAACATGTACCTACTCGACTTGGCGTAACTTTACATGAAAATGTTTTTGGTTGGATCTTATTTTCATCCTAATCTACTTTATTTTCTACCATTTATACCTACACGCTGAAAGAAATAATAAACAAAATAACGAGATCATATCTCTAAGGCAGTATCAGCACTCGAAAACTCATCTACCATCCTATCACAGAGAACATCAGTTTGTATTAGACCACATGAACGGCACATAAAGAATTCATTTCACAGCAGACCGCGCAAACTGAATCATTCATTAGATTATACCATCGCGGATCGTATTGCTGCGTAACTTAGAGAACTATTCAACAATATTTGTTTAAGCTCAACGAGCGTAAATTCTCGAAAAACAAGAGGGAACAGTATGCAAATTTCGTCCGCTACGATTCACACCGTCTATACTCTATAACCGGGTTTCACCCGCCTCGACAATCCGGGCGAAAACCGCGGAATAATGAAGCTTTCCTTACGTACGAAGGAAATTTAAACACGCTCACGTTTTGCGCTGAGGGTTTGAAACATTTGTCACTGTGTGTATTGGATTCACTTTAACATACTGCGGACGGTTATATCCGGGAAACTTCTCGAAACTAACCCTGGAAATTGTGAGCTATTCCAGCCTTTTCTGGAAAGGTTTTAAGCGGGAGCTTTTGCAAGAAAATTATTTAAGACACGCTAAGTGTCGTTTTTAAAGTTAAGCTTTTCGAGTTTACGTGTTTCAAAGTTAAAATCGTGATGCTTCTTCCTAAAATAGATGTTAAATGTGTTCTTTTTACACAATTTTTATTATTTTTCACTTATAGTAAGCAAGAATATGGACAATTTAAAAAAAATATATTGGTGATGCCAATCGATTACTCCTTTAAGAAACGAAAAAAACAATCATCAATTCATCAAAGATTAGAAATCACAGAAATAGCAAAAAAAACTCCTCCCATAGTAAATAAGACTCCAATTTAACATGGACATAATTAAACTGAATTCTGGATAGACTGACGGGAAAAAATCCTTGGAATTATTTGGATTATTATATTTGGAATGATTCACTTTATTGTTTATATTCTTTGTAACAAATTAACAAAAACATTGGATTATCTTCAAGAAATATATGTATGTATAGAGAATAGATGCTTAGATAATCTTCATAGATGGAAAAACCGTGAAGTGCACATTACGCGTTTCGGTTTCAGTCTATGGATTTCCGAATGCTCGAACAATGTAGGTCGACAATACATCATTGACTGATGTTCTGTGGCTGAGGTACCATCAAATGAACCTCATGTTCGTCTGTCGATACCTAACATAAAAAAAAACAAACTGTAGCTGAAATAGACTTGGTATATTTTGATTAGATATATGTAAAATAATCACTTTCATTATTAAAACGTAATATAGAGCTATAACTAAGCAAGTTAGAGAAAACTTTCGAGTTACCAAGAACAACGTTCTACTCAAACATATAGCAATGCGTGATCCGCTACGCACTCAAGCGTTTTATATTCCATATTACTTTTTTTAGTGCAATAAATCACGAGAAAGTTTCTAAATTAGATCGTCATATAAGTCTGTGCCGTCTGGCGTAGAAATTTGATTTATTCTTGGCTGTGTGTCAAGTAGCATATATGGCTACATATAAGGTTCGCGAATGCGGAATATTGAGGATGATAAAGGTTTATTTGGCGTATATTGAGCGAGCGCCGCTCCATTACTTCCGAGAATAACGGATAAAAGTCTCATTTCTGTAATAATGTGTAATCAGTAATGACGGTAGGTGATAGGTTTTGATTGATATGACTTTTTCTATCTTATAGCGTTGACGTATAATGAAAATAGAGTGGCATGAAGATAGATAGCGTTTTCCAGTTGTTAACAAACAAAAGCTATTTACGCTAATAAGTAGAAAAATAAATATTAATATGCAAAAGAACATGGCATAATGTGGTAAAATTAGGATTGACTTTGTCGCATGTTTTGCCAGTAATAAGCTTGTTATGTCATGGAACAATCATTGTAACTCCAGGATCGGAGTGCGACTAAATATTATGTTTGATCCAAAGCGATTTAATTGGATTAACTATTTTTTTCTCATTACTCAAATATTTAATTATGTTATTAAAACCTTAACCATAATTATATATTTCAAGATATAAGTTTTAGAACTAGTAGTAATTAAGTTAGGATCACTTAATTTAATAAGACTGATATCGTTGGCTTTTATAACATAGTGGAGATCACAGGACATTTAATAAAAGGTTAAGTGTTATGTGGTGGGGATATTTCTCAATAAAAAGACATCAAGATAAACATTGAGGTAAGAGTCAATTAAGGCGTTTGAATAAAGGTCGACAGCTTTCTAATGGTCCAGCTATTATTTGACATATGAAAGCTCTGTTTATGAGGCAGAAGTTAACCTGAGCGTGCTGGACTCAAATAAAAATAGATGGAATAAAATACTTCAGCGACACGATGTCCTACAAGTAAGATTGCTCATGACAGGAAAGTTTGAGAGTAGCTATTCAATTTGTAAGCAGTCTAAGATTTTTTTTTTAATTTTTACTTATAATTGGGAAAAGGAAGTTATATGATCCGTGTGGATTAATTTGCACTCTGTGGAACCAACTGTCGCCAGCAATTTTTCCGAACCAATACACCTTGGGAATCTTCAAGGAATGAGTCTTTGTTACTTTAAAGGCCGGAAACGCATCCTCAAAATGACCCGCCTGTCCGTTTGCCTCCTCTAATATAAAAATAAAATAAAACATAGACCAAAAGCTATAGGCAAATAACAAACAAGTCATTTTTAGCCTGCACTCTAATCTTTATTTGACTACCTTCCACAGGAAAAGCGGGGCGTTAATTACAAGTTTCAGTGCACTATCTCGTCTCGTCAACGAATTTTCATTTTCTTTTTGACGTTTTTCAAACAGAGATTTAATTAAAATGGGTACTCTTTTCACGTTATTCTTTGTCTTTCATTCCTCAACTGAAAGGGACAGCAGAACTAAGATTTATATCAACACGTTATCATACCAAAGTTTCTCGGACGTAATAAATAAAAAGAAAAGTAGGAATGGTTTGAAGATGGAAAGTTAACGGTCGCTATCTGTTTAACAGAAATGATATTATTATACACTACATAGAATGAATTTTTGAAGTGGCCAAATTGAAAACTCTGAGAAATCGCGAAAAATACTCAAAGGAGTCTTGAGGCCGAATTTGATGAAAACTAAAACGGCATCATTATATTTTTGAAAAATCATTCCTAGCCAGGAATAGAACCCTTTGTTTTGGAAAAAATAAATAAAAGAAACATACTATTATTACACCATTAGAAAGTGTCGCTAATAAGGAATGAATTCAGGAACGTAATGAAATACGGTGTACTTAAGGAAAATGTTGGATTTTCATAAACTGCTTCATATTTTAATGTCTAATTCTTCTTATAGGTTATGTTACTACTACAACTACTATTGAGATTTCCTACGTCAGACAACTTCTGTGTCTGTTTGTCTTAAAGTAGTATTACCTTAAGACAAACTTTAGTAATTCAGTTGAATGTAACTTTTAGATAACTTTAAAACGTTTAAGTATTATCAGTTATTAAAAGGTGGACTTTAATATTGTCTAAATAAAATACTTTACCTTTACCGGATTTAAACGCTAGTTATTATTTATCCCGACGTTTAAATATGTTGTATTTTTATTGTATGTATGTTGCCATATATGTATTTTGGTTCTTATTTGGTTACTTAACATTCGAATTCGAATACATGACCCATTGGACAAGACAGAATCAGCCGGTCTAGCATGACAACCGCGACAAATTTTTGTCTTCCGGGTCTAACATGATAATTACACTTAAAACTCGACTTTTAATATCAAAAATAGATATATTTGTCGATCAAGATATCTTTTCTTTCAATATTGTCGATGTCGAGATATACTCGTAATATATTGAGATATCGTACATCTTAGTTTGTCTTCTCTCGTCCGCGAGATATCTCGTGGCGGTCATGCTAGGTCGGCTGATTTATCCAATGGGTCACAATATGTTCATCAGCGGGGTTAGAACGCAAGACGCAAAACGATTCGACTGATCGTCTCGCTTCATTGCGATTGGTGTAGAGATCATTGTGATTGGTGTAGAGACTCTCTAGAGACTCTCTGCACCAATCACAATGAAGCGAGACGATCAGTCGAATCGTTTTGCGTCTTGCGTTCTAACCCCCCAGATATTCTGCGCAATACGCCAACGAGCCCGTTTTATCTATACACTTACAATATGTTATTCAGATGTTGCATAATTACTAAAGAGTCCAGCTATCACGATAATATATCTGCATTAATGTATTTAACGTTGATTTTTAATACCGAGCTTCTGAACAAAAGTCCGACCAAAACATGATAAAGCCATTACAATATTTTAAGCCAAAACCACGTATTATACAAAAATACGACGCCAATAAAGTCTGAATTCACTCTCTGTATTACAGCACGGCAATCAAGCTCAACTCATTTCTATTATACAGGCTATTTGGCAGTCGAAATGCGTCGCTTAGCTTAAATAACTTTAAAAAAATGGTTCCGCGGAATTAACTTAAGCCCCAACTCGCCCCACAATGCCCTCGTAGTAATTTTATGTCCTTTTACATCGATAGACAGAGAATTTTGAACATTTACGATCTGCGCGTTATATTTTTATAGGAGGTTCATAAAATAACTTTTTCCGAATACATTAGGACGAGCGTTTGCTCTTACGTTATATTTTGACACTTAATAGACGCTTTGCATAAGCCTATAATGTGATATGAACTGTATTGGAGCGTTTGTGATAATAGAATTCGGGAAAAACTGTGTGACGCGTAGGCCCAATAATACTTTAGTTCACGTAGCAATATAGCTACGAATGTGTACGCTTGCTACGTGGATGTAAGATAATATATATTACAATGTAAACCGTTGCTACGAGAGTCGTCCATTAAACACCAAGGTAACTTAACGCATTTTGATTTGAAAACCTTTCAATATATTAATACAACAACAGTAGTACCATATCGGCAAACTGTGCCAAAAAGGTTTAGAAAGAAAGAGAGGTATATTTTGTTATATGTAAATTACCAATATTGTCTAAAAATGAGTACATCTACACTAATATTATACAGAGGAAAGATTTTTATTTTTGTATGTTTGTAACAAATAAACTCGAAAATTACTGGACCTATTTTAAAATTATTTTCACCAGTATTAAGCTACATTATCAGCGAGTAATATAGGTACAGTAGCATTTTTTTATATAGTACGTCTACATTGCAACCGTGCGAGGCTGGGGTGTGTTGTTAGTGTATCTATCTAAGTCGAACAAATGGATAACATAGAAATCTACTTGTCTCCCCGCGACCACGGTTGCTGAAAAGCATCCGAAACGTCGAGATAAATAATTTAAACAATATAAATAATAAATCGCGTTTTAATCCGGTA